>OU618534.1:20870000-21563423 GCA_914829495.1 Eilema sororculum | reverse complement strand
AATATAATATAATATAATATAATATATAATATAATATTATATAATATAATATAATATAATATAATATAATATAATATAATATAATATAATATAATATAATATAATATAATATAATATAATATAATATAATATAATATAATATAATATAATATAATATAATATAATATAATATAAATATAATATAATATAATATAATATAATATAATATATAATATAATAATATAATATAATATAATATAATATAATATAATATAATATAATATAATATAATATAATATAATATAATATAATATAATATAATATATATAATATAATATAATATAATATAATATAATATAATATAATATAATATAATATAATATAATATAATATAATATAATATAATATAATATAATATAATATAATATAATATAATATAATATAATATAATATATAATATAATAATTTTTATACTGGAGACCCATAGCATGCCTACCAACCATGTATAAGCTTTTAACTTCCGTAATAGCTTACAAGCACCCACCAATGTATGGCTGATATTTACAATAGATTAATTAACGGTACAGAAACAATAGAGGACTGGTTCACTACAGGACAAGTTATACTTATACCCAAAAATGAAAACACACAAGAGCCACAAAACTGGAGACCCATAGCATGCCTACCAACCATGTATAAGCTTTTAACTTCCGTAATAGCTAACGAACTATATGAACATTGCGAATCAAACACAATAATAGCTCCAGAACAAAGAGGGTGCAGAAGACGTGCCAGGGGTTGTAAAGATCACTTGATGGTTAATAAAGCTCTTTTGGAGGATGCACATAATTGTCAGAAGAACCTTAGTATGGGGTGGGTTGACTATCGGAAAGCCTTTGATAGTATGTCGCACGAATGGCTGCTCAAAGTTCTCAAAATATATAAATGCCCACCACTTATCACAAGTTTTCTGGAAATAGTCATGCCCACATGGAAAGTAGTTATGACAGCCCGTGGCGCAAATGCTTCTGTCACCACCGACCCCATTTATATCCGGCGTGGTATATTCCAAGGTGATTCGCTATCACCTCTTTTATTTTGTTTAGGGATTAACCCACTATCACACGTACTCAATAAATATATTAACAAGGGATACACACTTAAAGACAGCGAAACAATTAACCACTTATTATACATGGATGATCTAAAAGTATATGGCAAAAACAAGAATAGTTTAAAAGTTTTATTAGACAGCACAGAAATTTTCACAAGAGATATAGGAATGGAGTTTGGCTTAAACAAATGCAACATATTACACATGACAGCCGGAAGAAAGCATGAAGAACAGGGAGAGGGACATATTCTACTGAGTGGATTGAAGTTTGAGCACCTTAAGAAGAATGAAAGCTACAAGTATTTAGGTATTAATGAGGCTGGACAAATAGATCATAATAACATTAGAGAGCAGGTTAAAAAGGAATATTTTAGAAGAATAAAATGCATTAGTACCACAAATCTCAATGCAAGAAACCTCATTACAGCGATCAATGTTTATGCCGTACCCGTTTTGCTGTATACTTTTGGAGTAGTTAATTACAAAAGTAAAGATTTAAATAGAATAGATATAAAAACACGTAAACTACTAGCAATGAATACAGCACAAAAACAGAAAGCAGACATAGAAAGGCTATATTTACCTATAGAAGAGGGAGGGAGAGGGCTTACAAATATAGAAATGTTATATAATACACAAATGATAAAATATAGGCAATACTTAAATACAGGTCATGATGATATCATAAAGGCAATAGTCACACATGATATACATAAAGATAAATACTCAATATGCAAGGAGGGCAGAACTAATGCAGTAAAAATAGGACTAGTACAGGAACAAAACTACACCGATAGGGAAATAAAGAAAGCAGCTACTAAAACAGGTATCAGTAGATGGAAAGTTAAACCGTTACATGGCCAATTTTACAGGTCCATCATGGAGAAGGAGAACATAGATAGGGCGTATTCATTTCGTTGGCTTAAAAAACAACAGGTTTCTCCCTCATTAGAATCGACAGTATTCGCAATACAAGACCAAGCAATAATTACTAAACAAATAGAACGGGATATCTTAAAGATGTCTGTCGATGGTAGGTGCAGGCTATGTTTGACCAAAGACGAGACGACACAACACATTGTCTCGGGCTGTGAAAAGCTGGCTGGCACTTACTATACGGCAAGACATAACAATATTGTGAAGTACGTCTGGTGGGCATTAGCTAAGAAACACAAATTTGAAGTAGCAGAACTTTGGTGGAAAGAAGTTTTAAATCAGCCGCAAATAAAAGAGAACGACACTGCGAAACTAATGTGGGAGATGCCTGTTCAGACAGATGTTACCATAGCACACAATAGACCGGATATTATATATATTGACAAAATCGAAAATAAAACGTACTTAATCGACGTAACTGTTCCATCAGATTATAATATAGGACCAAAAGAAATAGAGAAACTAAGTAAATATCACGCACTTAAAGTAGAAATCACCCGCTTATGGAACACACACACAGAAACCATTCCCATAGTAATAGGCACAACAGGAATAGTAGCTAAAAGCATACATAGATATATAGATAAACTAAACGCAAACATTAACATACATATATTACAAAAACAAGCTGCCATTCACACTTCCACAATACTCAGTAAAGTTTTAGGGGACACAGTATTTGTAAATTCAAGGGAATCCGAACTTCCTCTTCCCTGAGGGTCTCAGGGCGGGAATTAGGAAAATACCAAGTGTAAACTTGTGAAAAAAAACTTTTTTTAAACCAATAATATAATATAATATAGTTAGTAGTTATGACAGCCCGTGGCGCAAATGCTTCTGTCACCACCGACCCCATTTATATCCGGCGTGGTATATTCCAAGGTGATTCGCTATCACCTCTTTTATTTTGTTTAGGGATTAACCCATTATCACACGTACTCAATAGATATATTAACAAGGGATACACACTTAAAGACAGCGAAACAATTAACCACTTATTATACATGGATGATCTAAAAGTATATGGCAAAAACAAGAATAGTTTAAAAGTTTTATTAGACAGCACAGAAATTTTCACAAGAGATATAGGAATGGAGTTTGGCTTAAACAAATGCAACATATTACACATGACAGCCGGAAGAAAGCATGAAGAACAGGGAGAGGGACATATTCTACTGAGTGGATTGAAGTTTGAGCACCTTAAGAAGAATGAAAGCTACAAGTATTTAGGTATTAATGAGGCTGGACAAATAGATCATAATAACATTAGAGAGCAGGTTAAAAAGGAATATTTTAGAAGAATAAAATGCATTAGTACCACAAATCTCAATGCAAGAAACCTCATTACAGCGATCAATGTTTATGCCGTACCCGTTTTGCTGTATACTTTTGGAGTAGTTAATTACAAAAGTAAAGATTTAAATAGAATAGATATAAAAACACGTAAACTACTAGCAATGAATAAAGCACAAAAACAGAAAGCAGACATAGAAAGGCTATATTTACCTATAGAAGAAAGAGGGAGAGGGCTTACAAATATAGAAATGTTATATAATACACAAATGATAAAATATAGGCAATACTTAAATACAGGTCATGATGATATCATAAAGGCAATAGTCACACATGATATACATAAAGATAAATACTCAATATGCAAGGAGGGCAGAAGTAATGCAGTAAAAATAGGACTAGTACAGGAACAAAACTACACCGATAGGGAAATAAAGAAAGCAGCAACTAAAACAGGTATCAGTAGATGGAAAGTTAAACCGTTACATAGCCAATTTTACAGGTCCATCATGGAGAAGGAGAATATAGATAGGGCGTATTCATTTCGTTGGCTTAAAAAACAACAGGTTTCTCCCTCATTAGAATCGACAGTATTCGCAATACAAGACCAAGCAATAATTACTAAACAAATAGAACGGGATATCTTAAAGATGTCTGTCGATGGTAAGTGCAGGCTATGTTTGACCAAAGACGAGACGACACAACACATTGTCTCGGGCTGTGAAAAGCTGGCTGGCACTTACTATACGGCAAGACATAACAATATTGTGAAGTACGTCTGGTGGGCATTAGCTAAGAAACACAAATTTGAAGTAGCAGAACTTTGGTGGAAAGAAGTTTTAAATCAGCCGCAAATAAAAGAGAACGACACTGCGAAACTAATGTGGGAGATGCCTGTTCAGACAGATGTTACCATAGCACACAATAGACCGGATATTATATATATTGACAAAATCGAAAATAAAACGTACTTAATCGACGTAACTGTTCCATCAGATTATAATATAGGACCAAAAGAAATAGAGAAACTAAGTAAATATCACGCACTTAAAGTAGAAATCACCCGCTTATGGAACACACACACAGAAACCATTCCCATAGTAATAGGCACAACAGGAATAGTAGCTAAAAGCATACATAGATATATAGATAAACTAAACGCAAACATTAACATACATATATTACAAAAACAAGCTGCCATTCACACTTCCACAATACTCAGTAAAGTTTTAGGGGACACAGTATTTGTAAATTCAAGGGAATCCGAACTTCCTCTTCCCTGAGGGTCTCAGGGCGGGAATTAGGAAAATACCAAGTGTAAACTTGTGAAAAAAATCTTTTTTTAAACAAAATAATATAATATATACCTAAGCCAAGTATTTTTTAAATATCTCCAATATAGGTTACATAAGAATCACAAAATTTTAATTAAGTATATTCAAAACAATCTTCAAGCTACTTGAAAAAAAAAGTGAGTTTAAAAACAACACCAGTCAAAAGAAAGAAAAGGTTCTTTTACAAAACTTTCAGAAAGAACATCTCTATGTTGTTGGCTGGTCTATAAATCGACGGCGTGGTCGGAATTAACGACTGAACATGATAATATATGTGGGTACTGCAGCATTAATATTCTGAAGAGAAACATCTACTTTTGCCTTTTGGAGTATCTGGTATGCGTTCTTAATATTAGTAATGCAAAGCATTTTTGCCGTGTTGTTGAACTAGTTGGTTGAATCACAGAAAAAATCTAGTATATATGTTACCGAAAATGTGTATAATCCGATATTCTATACAATGCCTAGGCATTCTATACAATGCCGAGTGCGCAGCAGGTAATGTATGAAATGGTATCAAAGAATATTGATGGTGGTTACAAAAAATGCAACCACTTAGGCTAATGCTGGAGCTTCGCTTTTGCTTCAGTCTTCTAACCTATAATATATCCAGGTCGGGGCGTAGTGTCCACACCACGCAATTTAACTTGGATAGATTAGGTTAGAAGATTAATCATGCATTAATCTTCGTGGTTATTTTTTTTTTATTCATTCAAAAATATAAATTTTCCACAAAATCATCCGCAAATATAGACAATAACCCATTTATTTCATACATTGCCGTCGGGACTGCAGGCATTCCATGTATTAACACACATTTCCTAGGATTTGTATACAATTCCTAGATTTCCGATAACATATATAAGTAGTAAGCGATGAGCAACGTCTAGAAGATTTACTCAGCTCTAAAAGCACCACCTAGTATTGGTCATGGAGTTTGTTTTTGGCTACAGGTACTCGCCACATTTAAAATTACCAACAAAAATAACTTAAAATGAAACGGATCTATAAATAAATTCATACTATACGATAATACAACGAGATTTTGTCTTCATGTTGACAAAACTGCTGTGCATTCACGTACATTTGTGTCCAACAGTAATTGTGTTCTCTTTACAAATACAGCCATCGCATTCAATGAGACGAGAACCACTTAGTGCGAGAGTAATAGCAAACAGAACGTTGAAATGTTTATTTCTAGTGTTTTATAATCTATTCATTCGTCAACGAATAACTGTTACAACTCGACTAGCCAAATACAAGACGTAAGTAGAATAGCTCGTTTTATTGGTCCTGTTTCTACAAATTATTCGCCACCTGTTTACTCGAAAGAATATCACTTGACATCGACGCACACCAGCCGATAGAACAGGCAGGCTTCAGGAGCGGGTTCAGCACGGCAGACCACATTCAAGTTGTTGATCAGGTTATAGAGAAATATTTGGAATTCCAACGCCCCCTATACATAGCTTTCATAGACTATAAAAAAGCTTTTGATTTAGTACTACACGACGGCATCTGGGAAGCTTTGGAAGCACTAAATATCGATAGGAAATATATTAACATTCTGAAGAACATTTACGACGGCTGTACAAGTAGAGTCAGATTAGACAGAACTGGCGCAATGATCGACATACAGAGGGGAGTCCGTCAGGGCGACCCAATCTCTCCAAAACTGTTTATCGCTGTGCTTCAACATGTAATGAGAAACCTAGCATGGTCCAAACGTGGCATTAACATGAATGGCAAGTACTTAAGTCACCTCAGATTCGCAGACGATATCATTTTGTTCTCAGAAAACTCAGTACAACTAAATACAATGATAAACGAGTTACATCAAGTCGGTTCAAAGGCTGGTTTGGAGATGAATCTTGACAAAACAAAGCTCATGACTAACCACCGTGTGTCAATAATTTCAATCAACAACGTACCTCTGGAATTTGTCGATAAGTACATATACCTAGGAAAACAAATATCATTTAATAAAGACAGAAACTTGGATGAGGTGAACCGAAGAGTCGCTATCACCTGGAAAAAGTTCTGGGCTCAGAAGGAAATTTTTAAGTCGGCATTACCACTACGTACTAAGAAGCTAGTTATGGACACAACTATACTTCCATGCCTGACCTACGGGTGCCAAACATGGACATTCAATGTAAAGATCAACAACACCATCCAAACCACCCAAAGGAAAATGGAAAGGAGCATCATGGGCTTAAAACTCAAAGATAGAGTCAGGAATACGGCCATTCGCAAGAAAACCAAGGTAATAGATGCTTTAAGATATTCATTACAAAGGAAGTGGAAGTGGGCAGGTCATTTGGCTAGGTACGATGACAACAGGTGGACCCGGCGATCGGTGGCATGGCCAGGGCCACTTGGAAAAAGAGCGAGAGGCCACCCACCCGCCAGATGGGCTGATGAAATCGTAGCAACAGCAGGTAAAGAGTGGATGAACACCGCCAAAGATAGAGACAAGTGGCACGCCTTGGAGGAGGCTTTTACCCAAGAGGGGTCCGTGCAAAAATAATGAATTAACATACTAATGCTTACACAATTTCATAGATAATCGAAATAATGTAATGTGAATAATGAGAATAATGTAATATCTAATATAATAGTAAAATTAACTCACTAATTTAAATAATATTTTTTTGATGAATTATGAATTAATGAATGTATCGTATTGAAATGTTTGATTTTGAATGATTTTCTATCAATGAATGTCCTAAAATATTTTTTCAGGTAAAAAATCTAATGTACATATTTGCAAGCGTTATAGAATGTAAAAATAAAAAAAATATATAACTAAAACTAGCTTATAACATAAGTACAACTTAAAGAACTATATTGTATTGCTGAAATTTTATTTCGATTGTTAAATGTATAATGCTTTTATTTTTTAGTTAATTATTGTGATATCTTATTTTGCATGGAATAAATAAGCTTTATTATTATGATTATTATTATTATTATTGGTTAAGAAGTCTGCTTTACGATTGAGAGGTCCCTGTATCGAATCCTTAGATTAGATTATATAAATCTTTATTGTACACCAATAATACAGTAAATGTATGGACAATGTATGAAATATGTACAAATGGTGGCCTTATCGCTAAGAGCGATCTCTTACAGGAAACCTTTATATCCTTAATTAAGTTTAGCTGAAAGGGTTAACCGGATAATTTTTTGTCAAAAATGAAAGAATAGAAAAGAGAGCTATATGGTATTATTTTGTTTAAAAACTAAGTTTAACAATAAAATACGACTAAAACCGTAATCGAACCACTAATTAAACCTTAGTTTATTTGTTTAGTATGTGTTTGGTCTGTGCGAAGAAGATCCATTTGTTAACCTTACTAAAAGAAGTATAAGTTTAATACCTTGTATCATTGGTATACCAATTATGTAAGTAGGTACGCTGTACTTATCTGGAAATTCGTGATCCACTAATGACCGTATTATTTTTCTAATAAAACATCTCTCCGGCAGAGCGCGAGACGAGATCCCACGAGATCAAAGTCTATCAGTGGCGAACTTATTTAATTTGCAGCCCCTATCAACAAACTGATTACGGTCGAGGTTGTTCACACTTAAGTTTCGTGTTCCGGCCAGTTTTTGTTGCTTAAGATTTTTTTTTAATATATAGTAGCCGTTGCGAATATAGTACACAATATATGTATGTATATTGTATTTTTATTAAATTAAAAATATAATATACATGCATATACTCACGCCGGTAATTCCCCGAAGGAGTAGACAGAGGTGTACTAACAGCGATATTTCGCCAAATATGATTTCCGGTCCCATGTAATAGGCGGCGCGTCTATTGCCGTCAAGCGGGCATTTAGTCATGAGCTGTATATTGACTGTCGGAGGAAAAAGAGCCCTATTCCTTTGTCGCTTAAAAAATGTAATATAGTCTAAAGTAAGGCCAACGAAGCGAGAGAAGAAAGGTAAACAAAGTTTCAGCGGTTCCAAACATTTATCACTTCAAGTGCATTCCAGACAGGAATGAAATTGCTAATAAGATGGCGGATCTGACAGTTTAGAACCGCTGTGCTGACAGCTTTCCACGCAACGACAGCTGTCGCTCGGCCATTGTCGCGTACGTGTGATGTTGGCTTTACTTTACCATATTCTACGTAACGCTTTTAAGACGCTAAGCAAGCATAGTGTAACTAATTTGGAATAAGTTACGTAATCTAGAATACACATAAAAATACTATGTACTTACATTTTTTGGAAGTACATAGGTGCATATTATATATAGAAAATCATAGTTGTTTGTTCGTATTTTATGCACTTCCGTACCGTTCATTCCATTGAGATGTAACTAACTTTGTAAACTTATAGTTTGCAATTTATGCGAAGGTAAAGTTTAGAACAGATATGTGAAGGGTGAAGCAATTGCTAGTAATTTATATAGAACAACGATTTCTAGGTCAGCTAGTATATAATATACGTAGGTATATAATCTATAAGTATCTAATATGGCAGACAGGCACATGGACCACCTGAAGGAAGGTGACCTATGGACATGTGCAATACCAAGGAAGTCAAACTCATGTTGCCGACCCTGTAAGAACAGAAAGCTTCTGAGCCATCAGTGTAGAAGACAAAGCAGCACACGACTTTGGCCTTCTCACTGACAGCGTAAAAACTCTCCAGTGAGCTAGTACAGTGAAATATTAAAGATGTCGTGTCTGTACATTGGAGATATTAAAACAAAATCCAATCATTTGTAAACACATGCAAACTAAAGGCCGGTTCGACCAAACGCGAGTTAGGTTTATTCCTAGAATAAACACCCAATATGTGGGTGATATTGACTGTTTATTCTATGAATAATTTTTACTCGCGTTTGGTTGAATGTATTATAATTAGAAGTATATTAAGCTGTGACTTATTCCCAATGGCCACTACTGTGTCCCAATAGTTTAAAATTTCCTCCCAATTGCCATATTATGTGATTCCACCCATGTGAAATTTTGACCCAATTTCTCTAACCCTCGGGACCTATTTCTTTATATGTGTTATTTAGAACTAGTATTATTATCTATTCTGTGCTTTAATCTAACCCTATCTAATCTAGTATTTTCGAAACGGGGTTGTAGAGGCAGCTACCGCAACCGTTGTAACTACAGCAAAATGTTCAGAGACCTTCCCTTACTTTTTGAATAGATTTTGAGCTGCATTCACGGATTTTGGAAAAATCGTACAGTCAGCAAGGAAAATGCTAAAAGTCCAAAATTTTTCATCAGAAGACTCTACGAGACCATCTTAGCTTTGAGAACTAGGAAAGCAAAAATCACCAAAAATGTTTCCCATCCATTTCAGCAGGAAAAATAAATATCTACCATGATTAAACTTCTTATTTTGGTTCTGATCCCCACATGAAATAGGACCGATTGGAGCGAAAAATAAGTTTTAGGACTTTTAGCATTTTTCTTGCTGACTGTACAATTTTTCCAAAATCTATGAAGGTACTTCAAAACATCTCAAAAAGTTAGCGAAGGTCTTCTAAGAATATTTTGCTGTAACTACAAGGGTATTTGCTTTCACTGCCCCGGTTCAAAAATACAACCTGTATAATATATACAGATCAATCACGGATACTTCTCGAGTAAGTTACAATTAGGTAAGATAACAAGACTTCGAGATTTGAAAATGTATTGTGAGCAAACTCAATTTAAATAACCTCTCTACCTGGACAAGTGGCATGGAAACAAGGATGAATGATTTACATAATCTTCGTAACAGACTGACAGCTCTTCAACGGAGTCCTCCTCCGTTGAAGAGCTTGAGTTATTCAGTGGGACAAATATATTCTCTCTTAGTTCTATAGATCTCAAGGAACCAAAGGAACTAAGTTAACAGGAAACCGAAGTTATATTTGAATTATTGTTTTTTTTTACTATTCAAATCGTTCAATCGATTAGCATATCGCAGTCTACTGCTGGACATAGGGAAATTGTTGAGATGTTTGGTCTACTGTTTCTACACTTTCAACGAAGGCCGGGTTGGTACAGGGTTTTATTTCGACTTTTCCTTCTCTCGCCACTCCGTCCAACGAAAAAATACACAGACCATATCAATATATCGTCTGCGTATTTTCTCATTGGTTGCCTCTTACGACACTCTTCGAATAAGATGTAGTGATGATACTTGTATTCTTTTTCAGTCACCATATGGAAATCATAATGTTTAAAACACCAGCTTATACCACAACGTTTATTACGCAAGTGGGAATTTTATCAGTGGATTCATATTAGTATTGGTTCCCGGCAGAGTAGAATTTGGAATTTGTATGTATAGGCGTGAATATATTAGTAGTGTCACGTTAATATCAAGATTCATACTCGAGATCGGGACCTCTAATTCGGCCGACTTAAGGATTTTAACACGCAACAATTAGTATTAATATAAATAGTAGTCTAAAGATAAAAAACGAGAGAAAAATAGTCTAACCCATGTAAAACTGACCACTGGTTTATTACGCGGTTCTATCCTGAGAAAGAGCTCAGACAAAGAAACTTAGGGTACTATTATCTATTCTGTGCTTAGGGGTTTATTCTTGTGATCCATTTAGAATGTCTTATACCCGTAGCCGAGCGGAACAAACAGTCCTCTTCCAACCTCTTTTGTTATTTAATTCTTGAATTCACTAGTAGATTGTGATAATATCTCACAATTCCATGAAAATCTTAGTTTATTTTTGTAATAAATAAGTGCCACTTCACCCAGCTTTCAGTCCATCCGTCTTCAATCAAGAAATTCCTAAAAAACATAACCATTACGTGAAGACAGATCAAAATTTATAGCATTACAGACCTATCAAAATGATGCCAATCTTGAATCAAGGTTAGACAAGTCTTTTGATCTAAAAACATTCCTATTAAACATTAGAATACAAAGAACACTAAAGAAAAATAACTGAGCTACAAGATTTTACCCTGAGCAAGCACTTTCACACAATGTTCAAGAGTAGGTATTGTATAGAAGTTTTTACGACATTATTTAAACAGGACCATTGTCACGAAGGATTATCTACGTAAGTGATTACAAATAAAGCTTGCGATTGAACAAGACCGAGCTGTAATCGAATGAATTAATCATTTAGAAAGGATGAATCAACATAAAGCAACAAACATGCAGTTTTTGGAATAAAATCGTGGGGTGCTAACAATAATTATGTTCGAAAACTTATACTCTCTACTCAATATATCTCACACTCATTAAACAATGTTTGGTCTTCTACTTAAAAGCTTTATCAAGACTTTTTGATTTGCAGTGATAAAGAACACTAAATTGTCATCGCTACTTAATAAGTACAATTTCAATTTAAGGCTAATCTGCGGTAGCCTAGTGGTATATGCCTGTCACCCTAGCAGAAGCAGGCCGCGGCGGCGGCGCAAAGTGCGCCTCCCCGTAACCGGGGCTAGATGGGGACATTTTGGTCCCCACAACCCGAAGGGGGCCATCTCGAAAGAGATGGTCCTGGGTCTGTCGGGGTGCGAGAGATATGCTTTTGGCAATCTCACCTCCGGCAACCAAGGACCCAAGATGGCGTGCGTTTTAGTCGGTTCGAGTCCGACATAATCACCTCCACCGGCTCTGTGGAGGTGGTATCCGTGGGGATTTATCGCACGATAAAAAAAAAAAAAAAAAAAAAAAAGCCTAGTGGTATGGGTAATGGACTGCTGAGACGAGGTCTCGGGTTCGATCCCAGGTTGACTATGGCACACACCAATGACTTTTCGATGCTTTTCGAAGTTATGTGTGTATTTATCGCAGGTTGATAAGTGCCCGGTTAATGGCAATAGGCTCGCCACCTATTACATTGGGACCTAAACATAAACTGGTGAAATGTGGGTGCTAGCACCTCTGCCTACCCCTTCGGGGAATACGGGCGTGAGTTTATGTTATGTATGTTATGTTATGGCTAATACTAAATTAGTTATTAAATTCGACGCTTTTTGAAAATTTTTCAAAATCACAATAAATTTCGTATAAATATATATAATTGTATAATACGCTAAAAATCTCTTCATATAAACACCTTTTCATTTAAAGTTGTACATTATCTCCTGTCTGTACATTCCAAGCTAATGAAAATCTTAAAATTTAAATATTATTTTGAAATATTAAAAATTGCCGTGTTTTTCTGCTGTTAATCTAATTGCAGTCTACAAATAATATTAACCAAGTTTAGTTTGTTAGTTCAAGTTTTAGTTTGGTTCTACAATACAACAAACAGCTCGTCATGCCAGAGGGAATTTCGAATGTATCATGTAAGGTTTAGTCGCGTATCAGGTCCCCAGGGAACGCTGAAACGTTTCTATTGACATTTACTTGATATTATTATGGACTCTGTTATCTAAATGTTAATAAAACACAGCTTTATTTGCATCACGAGAATAGCATAATTATTGATTGCATTTTCTGTTATACAGTGCAAATTACTACGAATTTGCTGGTGTTGATCAAACGGAAGGTAGGATGCCCCCTAGCCAGATAGACCAGCCCCCCTTGCCCGATAGCCAGGTTGTTACCTGAAAGAGGCGGCTGGGAGAGACTGGACATGGAAGGCGAAGGATTGGAAGCAGTAGCACACATTGGTCTATGTCCAGTAGTGGACAACAATAGGGTAATTCATTGATTTTAAGAGAATTCGTTGTAAGGTATACGTACCGTACCGTAGATGTTCTCTTATGTATAATAAAGGATTGACATTAAAATGAGATGATTGTTCACCTTTCCTTTCATCTATCTAAGATGACAAATGCCAAATTTAGGATGGATGGATAAGTTAATTAATGAATTTTCTATGACATTACACACAGCGCTTTAGTGACCCAAAATAGGCCCTCGCTTTAGTTATGGGATTTTGATTGACTCGAGACATTGTTTCTTTGTAAATGCATACACTGAGCAGGAGGCGAACCAGCAACCTTCTGACTCAGAAGTCGAACACGTATTATTTCTGGTCTAACATTTATTCTATCATAAAATTAATTTGTGAACGATGAAAGATCTTACCAAATGAAATATTTTTATGTTATAATTAGATATTCATCTTTACGGTAAAGGTGGAGATCAAAGTGTTATCATCATGGGAACCGCTCTCCTTAGAGAAAGATTTTGAAGATACGATACGATGTCGTGATAGATTCATCCCTTTGCCCTGACAAGGGTCAAACCACTATTAAGGGTTGAGATGTCAAAGATATTTGAATACTCGATTTGCATTAATTCCGCAAAAATGAATGATCCCGATTGGTACAATGTACAAACTTTGGTACAGTCTGAATAAGTTTACACACTTTACTACTACTACTTTATTCTGGGTCAGCCGAGTGCGAGGGGTATGTCGAAGACAACTTCATCTTCGGCCTAGCACTACAACTTACAGTCGACATGCGGTTTTAGTCGGTTCGCGTCCGACATAACCTTCCCTTCCGGCTCCGGCGGGGAGGTATCCGAGGGGATTTCCGCACGAAAAAAGCTATTACTTTATTATGTTATCTGATTGGGCAGTTTAATATAATATAAAGGTATGATTCCAAAGCCAACCGCATATGACAACAAAACTGCAGACGCAAGCAGCACATACATTACATACATTACTTATTAAACTTCGATACGGGTAAAGAGAACCATTGAGAAGCTGCAATGAATTACGCGTATCTGCTGCGTATCGTATACGGTCACCTTCCGAATATTTTTTTTTTACAAAGGACACGTCAATTTGACTTCACCTCGCCTGATGGTAAAGCAAAGTCTCAGAAAGAGGGTCACCATCGTAAACATGTACAATGTTAACAGTGGTGGCACTCAGCTTGACGGCCTCATCAGATGCCTTTTCACGCCCCGTTTAAAGGACTAGGGACTGTAGGAAGAAGGAAACACGTGAGCTGGCAGGGAGTTCCAGGTCGTAATGGTGCTGCATAGGAATGAGTCTTTACTAAACTATAAAATTGATGTCATAAAAATTACTGAATGAACAAACAAAAATGCCAAACCATAATGTTGAAAAAAAAGCAATTGAAAACAGAACGATTTGTATTAGAAAATTTTACTTCTATTCATTTTGATGACCAGTCATGTACTTGCTTCGCTATAGGTATGTAATAAACTAATAAAATACTGGCACGATATTGCGTACAAAATTATTTTAACAGCATCCCGGTGCTACGAGCACATAAAAGTAGGGCAGTTCATTCATAAGGCTTCCAAAGACCAATGTTGAGGAGCACGTTGAAACTTTTATGAGTTTGGACTGAAGCGGCGGCCGGCGCAAGCCTTAGTAATTTTAATACGATTATTTATCAAAAGACAAAATTGCTTTATGATTTGAGGGTCTCTTCCACGTAATCCTGTTTTAATTTATGAAGTATTTGAAAAGGACTGATAGTAAGGACATAATTATATTGTACTTGTAAGAAGATTTATTTTTTGAATAATGTTAGCAAATAAGCACATGGCAACATTATGGTGGGTGATTACCGTGGCCTATCAATGCTTGTAAGGGAATTGGTATAACCACTTGAACGTCTGGCGCGCGCATTAAACATTACTGTCTTACGTCCAACTATTCGTGATTGTGATCGCCGCGCATGCCGCGCGTCCTATTCATTACAAAAAGCTATGTAACTCCTACTATAACATACCTAAATTATAGAAAAAAATACTGTAATGTAGGTCTAAGAACGTAGATTGTATTAATATTCTATTTAACCTTGTGCTGTTATCCTGATTTACATAAAACAGGGTAGAAAATGAGGTTCGGCATAAAAAAAGTTACCATTATTTTCTATGACAACAATATTTTGACGTTAAAATTATACTTTTTTTTTTTTTTTTTTCCGTGCGGAAATCCCCTCGGATACCCCCCTGCCGGAGCCGGAAGGGGAGGTTATGTCGGACTCGAACCGACTAAAACCGCACGCCGACTGTGGGTCGTGGTGCTAGGCCGGAGGTGAGGTTGTCATCGACATATCCCTCGCACCCCGGCGGACCCAGGGCCATCACTTATGGTTTAGCCCTCCTCGGGAGGGGGGACAACGGTGTCCCCGACTCGCCCCCGGAATGGGGAGGCGCGCTTCTCTGCGCGCCGTCGCCGTGGCCTGCTTCTGCTGGGGTGACAGGCGGCTTCACCCGTCACCCCCAGGCCCACAACTCACAGAAACATAGTTCATATTTCACACCATTACATTATCACTATCATTTCTCAGTATTTTATTAACGATCTTATTCTTCAGAAATGCTTGAAACAGAAATATTTTTCTTCAAATAGTAATAAAATCCTTCATTTTCTTTGATAAGCCATTGGTTTTTCATTCAGTCACGTCCTGTGTACTTCAAATATACGTAATATTTTTATCAGTCAAGCAATCAGTGGTTACTGTAAGATTCTCTCTTCTTCGTAACGAGTGTTTGTTGTCTGACTTATATCAAAGCAAATACGTTAACGAGCTTTTGAGGTTCCTTTCTCGTGTTGTTTGTTTGACATCACTTTTATTTTCAAGATTCAGAGTTACTTAGAGGTCAGTGACCAGTCTTTGAAAAATATACCTACATATAGCCAGTTATCCCAGAAGGTCAACGCAGAAGTGAGTAAATAGCTAATGTGGTGGCCCTCCGAGTGGGACTGGGAGGTCTCTTGCTTAGTGGATTGCTCACTACGATAATATGAGCGCGTGGGCTGCCGCTGCCTCCTGCGAGCAATTAGTGTTCGAGAAGGAGGTAGCAGAGCTGTTCTGGTAGACATTCTTGAATGAAAGAGACTTGTGTGTTTACATCTTTAGAGCCCGCGAGTCACGGTGGCGATTGAGACGTAGCAGGAGCGACCTCCGTCTTCCATGAGTGAAGGGGATGACGGGTTGAGCCACCTGTCATCATCGAGGAAGCAGGCACGAAAAAAGTGCGTGTTCGACCTATATTAGAAATATAGGTCCGAGACAAAAAGAAACGTAAAAATCTATCTACAAAGGAATGTATAAAAATGTGAAATTACTTTACGTACGCGTCACATTCTCTAAAAGGACTACATAGATTGTGCTCAAAGCTCTCGTTTCAAAACTGGTTTTTATCTATTTTTACATGGCGCTGCAATCGGGTTATAGGATTTTTTACGAGTTTGTTCCTGAATGAAGCCGGACCCGGTTCGCTAGTAATTAAAATAGAAAACTGGTGGCAACTATCACGGTAGTCAGCCTATTGACTCGGTTCTGGACCTATATACCTATAGTAGACTAGGAGTGTATCGCACACGTACAAAATAATCGGACATGTACAAAAATAATCGGACTCAAAATTCAATAAAGACTAGGAATAAACTACAGGAATAAACTTAAATAAACTACAGCTTATTGCCGCATGCCCATTAAAAAGTGCTCAGTAATAAAAATATAGATATGTCACTAAAACTAACTTTCAGCGATGAATATAAACGAGTTAAAATCACGTTAATTGATTAAAACATGATGGATTTTCAGTAGTAAAACCTTAGCTTTAGCTATAACGTCGAATATGAAGCTCTTAATAAATATACCAAACAATATCCTCATAAATACTTATCACTCGACAATATTACCCTCATACGAAGTGACGTAATTAGGAAAGGTTGGGAGGATAGGGCAAAAGTAAGGTGGCAAGAGATAATTTGAATGTTATTAGTTTCGTAATTTGCTGTGGTTTTAATTATAGGAGAATGTTAGTGCGACATCTCTATTTAATGTTATGGGTATAACATTAACTTGAACTACAGTGTGTTGAGCTCTATGAATAAATAATAATAATAATAAATAAATTAATATTCCACAACATTCTACATAACGCTATCTAGACCCATGGTAAGCATAGTAACTAGCTTGTTTTATGGATTTATTCCCGCGAGTCGAGTCCCATTATGTCGAGTTCCCGCTACGTCTACTTTGAAAACTCTCGCCTTTATTCCCACCTAGTCGAGTCGTTGAAAAAGTCGATTTAAGTACCGCCACGTCGACTTACAAATTCTAATTGTACAGTCGCCCGCGTTAACACTTTGATTGAAAGGTGTTACCGGAGTTTCTTGTCATTTCTTCTTCGGCTTTACTTAGTCATCTGCGAAGTGGACGGTAGGGTGTGGCATAATTATGTTTGTTTGTTTAAAGGAATAAATTATTTTGACTTTGTCTTTATCAATACTAATAGTTGTTATTTGGAATCATAGACCAACACGGAGGGGGGACACCTTAGCGTGTTATCCCAGTAGGTACGAAAGAAATAAAAAAAAGAAAATAGAGATCGTCATGAGATAGTAGAGTGTTTTCAATAAAACTACAGGGATTGTCCAAAAAATGCAGTGTGAGACCATGCTTGGGACTCCATTATCTTCGAGAAAAGGGAGGTAATGGCTATTGGTTTGTAGTTTGATGGACTTGAGCGGTCGTCTTTTTTAGGGGTCGGGTGGACCACCGCTGTCTTCCATAATATCGGGACTACGTCAGAAGAGTAAGACAACCGGAAAAAACGCGTTAAGACCGATGCCATCACCCTGACGCTCCACAATGCGCGTCTGCTGCGTGGACCGCAGCGTGCAATGGCCAGCAGGGCCATTAGGGGGTACCGCACGATATCCTTCGAGGCGGCGAGTCTCCTTGCCGGATCCCTACCGTGGAACCTGGATGCGAGAGCCCTTTCGATGCTATATCGGTATCGTAAGGAGGCGCGGGAGCAGGGACGGGAACCCGAGCCCGAAGAAATTCGGGCCGTGAGGTCTCAGCTCCACAGAGACATGGTAGCGGAATGGGAGCTACGACTTGGGCGACCAAGCGCAGGGCACGCTGTAATAGCGGCGGTAAGACCCATCATGGAGGAGTAGCTAGAGAGGCCACACGGCAGCCTCTCGTACCGGCTGACGCAGGTGATTACCGGACACGGGTGTTTCGGGAGTTACCTGTGTCGGATCCGGAAGGAGCCAACGTCCAAGTGCCATCACTGTGATGCGAGCGAGGACACAGAGCTGCACACGCTGACCAAGTGCCCGGCGTGGGACACGCCGAGGCGGGTCCTAATGGCGGCTCTAGGGGTGGGAGTCCTCACACTCGTCACATTGCTCACAGCGATGGTACGATGCGCAAACGCTTGGGGTGCGGCCGCCTCCTTCTGCGAGCAAGTAATGCTCGAGAAGGAGGCGGCCGGTCGGGTCCGGACCAGACTCCGGGCCCGGGAAGCCCGTGCAGAGCGAAGGCGAACCGGACGTCGGAGGTCGCAGAACGACCTCCGTCCTCCATGAGCGCTGGCCTGGGGGTGACCGGTGGAGCCGCCTGTCACCCTAGCAGAAGCAGGCCGCGGCGGCGGCGCAAAGTGCGCCTCCCCGTAACCGGGGCTAGATGGGGACATTTTGGTCCCCACAACCCGAAGGGGGCCATCTCGAAAGAGATGGTCCTGGGTCTGCCGGGGTGCGAGAGATATGCTTTTGGCAATCTCACCTCCGGCAGCCAAGAACCCAAGACGGCGGTTCGAGTCCGACATAACCGCCTCCACCGGCTCCGTGGGGGTGGCATCCGTGGGGATTTTTCGCACGATAAAAAAAAAAAAAAGACCGATGCCATGTTTGGGAGCACACATCTTCAACACTATGGGAGGGATTCCATCAGGCCCGTTCGAGGAGGACGAGGGACGTAAGTGCTAAACGCCCTGAGCGCTGGTGAAAACGGATACCCGGCATACAGCTATCGCACTGCGGTGTAGTTGGCGGTCCCTGTCCCTCGTCATCCAAGGTCGAGTTAGACGCGAAGAGTGTGCCCAGAAGATCGCCTTTCTCCTTTGCTTTGTGGGCCAACGAATCATTTTCCATGTACAGAGGCGGAAATGCAGGCTTGCAGAAATTACCTTCGATAACTTTGGGAAGAGACCAGAACGCACGAGTTCCCGAAGGTAGACACTCGAGCCTCTCGCCAATTCTACCGATCTGCTCCGTCTTCGCCCATGCTATGTCTCTTTTGAAGGACCTGGAGGCAAAGTTATAATGCTTTCTTAGTACGCTGGTATTTTGGTCCTGTGCGGTCACCGCATTGGCCCAGGCTTGGTAAGCTTCGTAATTCCGGCGACAAGCCGTTTTGGAAGATTGACCAAACCAAGGCCGAAATCTTTTTTTTTTATACCACTTAGGTGGCAGACAAGCACACGGCCCACCTGGTGGAGAGTGCTTACCGCGGCCTATGGACGTATGCAACACCAGGGGTGTTACACTCTTGCTGCCTACCCTGAAGAAACCTTCTAATGCCCCTCTTAATGAACCCCATATTGTAGTCGCTTAGGTAAACCACGGCAGGGAGTTCATTCCGCAGCTGGAGCGTGCGTGGGATAAAGTTCCTTTCATACCGCACGGTCCGCACCGTTTTCGGATGCAGTGTGTGGGGATGAATTCCCTGCCTATGGCGAGCGGTGCGATGATTGAATGTAGCTGTGGGCATCATGTCAAATAATTCATATGAGCACAGACCATTATATAGGCGGTAGAAAACACACAGTGAGGCAAAGTCCCTCCTGAGGCTGAGAGGTTCCACATCGCCTGCGAGTATGGGACTGTCGACGAGCCTCAACGCACGTTTTTGCACCGAGTCGAAAGGGTTAAGCGGACGTGCGGGCGCTCCGGCAAAAAGATGACAGCAGTACTCCATGTGGGGCCGAACCTGCGCCTTATGAAGAAGGAGTCGCTGCCCCGCAGTGAAGTACTGCTTCGCCCTGTTAAGAACTCCAAGTTTCTTTGATGCCAGCTTGACCTTGCCCTCTAAATGACTGCGGTACTGGACGTTACTTGAAATGTCGACGCTTAGGATCCCGATACTCGGGGCAGTGGTAAGCCGTGTGCCCAGGAATTACGGCGCTACAATAAATGGGGGTTTTCTTAGCGGTGAATACACATACTTGTGTCTTGGTGGGGTTGAATTGGACCAGGTTTAGTCGACCTCAATCGGATACTCCCGAGAGAGTAGTCTCGATTTCGGACACAAGTTGTTCGCCACTTCTCTCCACCTCGAACTGGAGGATGTTTGCACGGCCCGTGTAACATGCGTCTCCAATACACTGTCGTCCGCATAGCAATGAATGGAGTCATCGGACAGCATGTCATTAATATGCAGCAGAAACAGGGTCGGAGACAACACGGAACCTTGTGGGGACACCAGCGTTTATGTCCATGCGGTCCGGGCGGCTGCCGTCCACGACGGCTTGGATGTTTCTGTTGGACAAAAAGCTGGAAATCCAATTACACAGCCCCTCAGGCAGTCCATAAGATGGTAGCTTCACAAGAAGACCTTTGTGCCACACCCGATCGAAGGCCTTTGCTATATCTAGGCTGACCGCTAGTGCCTCACCTTGGCTCTCAATGGCTTGCACCCAACGGTTTGTGAGATACACAAGAAGGTCACCGGTTGAGCGACGCTGGCGGAAGCCGTACTGTCGGTCGCTCAGCAGATCGTTACCCTCAAGTTAACCCAGGAGCTGTGTATTAATAACACGCTCCATAACCGCTCGAGAGGAGCGAGGTGATAGCGATAGGCCTGTAATTGGACGGGTCTGTCCTGTCGCCTTTCTTAGGCCAGTCGGCGTGGCGGGCGTTAAAATCGCCAAGTATGACTATCTCTGTGGATGGGATCTGCTGCTGCACGAGGTCTGAGGCCATTTGGATATGCTCCATGAGTCGGTCTGTTTCAGTATCACCGCTGTGGGATCTACAGAGGGACGCGTAGACGCGGGGATGGTCGTTGCTGTCTACACGGAGCCATAGAATGGAGAGGTCCCTACCTTCAAGATTGCTGAGGTGACGAAAACTGATATCTTCTCTGACGTACACACACACACACACACACACACACTCCAGCATTAGACAGAAAGGAGTGTTGTAGTCCGTACCCAGGATAGATGAGGTAGGATGTGCCCGCCGGAGACGATATCTTCTCAAGGTGGTGGTGGACAGCATTTAGGTTAGTGTGTAATTACAAAAGTCCACGGTTGGCGTGGCAGGAGGTGCCCTTGAGTTTTTGCTCTTGCCTCGAGCATTCCTTCGCGCAGTTCCCCCCCAGAATACGAGAAG
Organism: Eilema sororculum; assembly: GCA_914829495.1. NCBI lineage: Eukaryota > Metazoa > Arthropoda > Insecta > Lepidoptera > Erebidae > Eilema > Eilema sororculum. The sequence continues at coordinate 21,541,681 of OU618534.1, read as the reverse complement.
CAACCTGGGCGTCCACACTCAGGTGCGTTGTGTAACTTAGTTTTTTGTAACGAGTGATTTTTTAAAGAATGTCATATTTGACGCTGAACTAATAAAAAGAACGAAAACTATGGCCCAAAACTGCTAATTAAACAACATTATTGTAATATTGCTTGAAGAGGTCGTGGTACCAAAACACGAAGCCAGATTGAAGTAATACTGTTTTAACAGGTTGTGGTTGTTCGAACGGCGGTAGCCTAGAGGTATGGGTATGGGAGGATTGCTGAGACGAGGTCTCAGGTTCGATCCCAGGTTTACCATGGCACACACCAATGACTTTTCGATGCTTTTCGAAGTTATGTGTGTATTTATCGCAGGTTTATAAGTGCTCGGTTAATGGCAATAGGCTCGCCACCTGTTACATTGGGACCGAAACATAAACTGGCGAAATGTGGGTGCTAGCTATAACCTCTACCTACCCCTTCGTGGAATACAGGCGTGAGATTATGTATGTTATGGTTGTTCGAACGGCCGCATTAAGATCCAGATAAAATAATAACTACGAGTTAAATAATAAAGCGAGTATCAAGCATTATTTAATGAGCATTCGAGGTATCAGAGCAGCGGTCTAGATAATAGATGCCAAATAAAAGACAAAATGAAGTCCCAAGCATAGTCTCACACTGCATTTTTTTGGAAAATTCCCGATTTTTATTGCAAACACTCTACTATCTCATGACAATCTCTCTATTTTCTAAACAAACAAATATAATAATTATGCCGCACCCTACCGTCCACTTCGCCGATGACTAAGTAAAGCCAAGCCGAAGAAGAAATGACAAGAAACTCCGGTAACACCTTTGAATCGAATTATTGACGCGGACGACTGTACAATTATTTGTAAAGTCGACGTGGCGGTACTCAAGTCGACTTTTTCAACGACTCGACTAGTTGGGAATAAAAGCTGAGTTTTCAAAGTAGACGTAGCGGGAACTCGACATAATGGGACTCGACCTCGCGGGAACAAATCGTTTTATGGAAGCTAAAATGCGGATAAACATACTTATATACTTTTTTTTTGTAAATACATACATATTATACATAGAAACACCCAGACCAATGCAAATACCCATATTCAGGCATACAAATATTTGCACAGAGCGGGGATCGAACCCGCGCCTTCTGCGTAGCGGCTGCGTTCACTACCGCCACGCCACAGAGGCTGTTTTTCAGATCATTTTTTCATATTGCACGTTTCTTAAGAGTCTTATCTTGATGTTAAATACTCTATAAGGTGCCGTTGGTACTAGTTCTTTAAGAATACACGAAACACATACTAACATGACTGCGTAACTTAACAAATCTTTATAGTTAATTTTGATTGGTTTCTTTTACAAAATTGGTAACTGAATAAAGTCCACCTCCTATTGATAGGCCATATGTGGCGGGTTTTGTTCAGAATATTTCCATAATGGCCAACTATTGAATATTTGAATGAACTTTTTAAATCATTTATTATGCTAACTTTTAAAATTCGAATACATCGGTGAAAAATTAAATGCTCAAGTTGTTGAATATTACAAGTATGATAACAACCGAATGGTTTACAAGTGGCAATTATAATAAGTGTATCGTTAATTTACATTAATGCAAAAACCGAGGTCCACTTCACTCTTAGTGGCTTCATATTGATTCATAGAATGACTTTGACTTGAACGACTAACGGTATATTATTTACCCGTACTTAATAAGAACACAAAGTTGATAAAATAGTTCTGACGTAAAATATTTATGGTACAAAACAGTCTTGTTGAAAATGTTGAATACAAAATATCGAACAAACAGCACTCATTTCTTTGAATATAATTCCGTATCCGAGTAATAGAGTAACGGTTCTGAAGCTTAGTGATTTGTCGAAAAACGGTTTATCAAGTTATACCATCTGGGTGTCAGTGAAGTGGAATAATTAATTTACGGTGGAACCACACGGCGTGAAATTTATTTCCAGCTACGTCGAGTTTTATGAAACGGATCCTGTCATATTATGGCGTTATAATGTGATATAAAATTTGGGTCTTGTGCGGTCCGATTGCTTTGGTATTGCGTTTACTTGAAGTGTTTTGAATGTTTAATCTTGTTTTTGGTTTGTGATAAATACGAAATATTTATGTCCAGCCGCCGCTTTATGAATTTTTCAGATACACGATATTTACTTACCTTAAAGAGTTTTTGTATTTGAAGTTTTGTTTTAGTGAAATTTTACAGCACTAATTATGCTAACTATACAATTCGATTACATCAGGAAAAATGAATTGCTCAGGTGGGGCTGGAACCCATGAACTTTTCCTAACAAGGAGATGCTCTTGCCAACTAAGCTACTGAGCCACGCCTGAATCTAAGCTGATTCCGACATAGTGAAATTTAAAACGTTGTTAGACTCAAAATCCTACTTAAATCTATAAGCAAATATGATATTATGGATAGCAATTTTAATAAAGTAAACGTGAGTAATTAGAAATGCTTATAAGTAATTAGAGGCAGGTGCTGTGCGGAATTAATGGTGTGGCATTTGATGTTCAATTAAATTTTAATGTATGGTATAAAAATATTCAAATACAATAGCAAAGTTTCCACAGCTTCGACTTTGATGTATTTTATTTTTACTCCAATACTTCTTTATTTTTTGTCAAAATAGATATGGGATTTTACATCTGTACAATTTAAATATTTGTCAAAAATTTACAAACCTTATCTAAGCTAATTAAATTAATTGAAGTTATTGTAGTAATTAAGTCTTTATCCGGGACCTTTAATAATTTAAATAATGATCTATTAGATGTCAACTGCGGTTCCTTGTCGAGATTAGATGGCTCTAATAAAAATCAAAATAAGGAATCAAGAGGAATAAGAAAGCGGTCCCCAAACTCCAAGGTGCAAACTCAGCCTAAGTGCAGCTTTGCAAACTCAGACTAAGTGCCACAACACACATGGTGGCAATTTATGTTGCTATGATTTGACTGTATGCGATCAACCGTACTTAGTTGCATTGCGTTGCGTTGCGATAAATGAGGCTACCGAATCCGATGATGCACTTGCACATCTGATGGTGATGACGTAATAATAGATGCACCCAATATTATTATATTGAGTACTAGCTGTAGCCCGCGGGTCTGCCCGTGTGGATGTCGGTTATCGTGACCAAACATATCCTATGACCTTACACATGGTCAAATCTACGCCGGTACCAAATTTATTCAAAATCGGTTCAGTGGTTTAGGCGTGAAAGCGTAACATAGAGACAGACAGACAGAGTGAGGTACTTTCGCATTTATAATATTAGTATAGATTTGTATTGTATTGAGAAGATGTATTGAGTGTAGAGTAATGCGGGCCTGCGATAACTAAAACAGGCTGATAATGACCCACTAACAATGCTAGCAGCTAACTGCGGTTCTAAGTGGCGTCGAAGCCATTATCACGGCCAGCAAATTGCCTCGGCACGATAACTTTAACCATTCGTTTTATGAGTTACTTCTTTCTAACTAGGTGAACAAGTTGGGTGAAAGATGCATTAGTACAATAATTTGTACTGTACTTATTTGTACTCATCTATGTATCAAATAGCGTAAACGGATGGATTGTCCCTTTTTCCTGAAGGTGGTCGCCTTTGTACACGTTCTTTAAATTATCTTTTATGTTATACGTCTGTATTATTTGTGTGCAATAAAGAATTAAGAATTAAGAAATTTAAATATTTTTTGTTGACCTAAATAATGTTCAGCCTATTCTGACGTGAGCGTAACGGACGATGAATTTCGACGAGTTCCATGATTCTCTAAAAGACGTATAAGATGGGAAATTTGAATCATATCGGGCGTGTCTCGGTAGCCGAATTGGTCAGGCATTCCCCCTGTAAGGGAAAGACTGCGGGTTCGAGTCCCGCCCGAGAAGATTTCTTTTTCCCTATGTATTTGAACCCTAAAAAGTGTTCAAAAGAAATTTTTATAGTATTTTTTATGTTAACTTTTCAATTCGATTAAATCAGGAAAAATGTAAGGGAAAGGTCATGGGTTCAAGCCCCACCTGAACAATTCATTTTTCCTGATATAATCGTAACTAAAAAGTGCTCAAATCACCTAAAGACATTTTCACTTCTAAACATTCACCTGTATCTGTGCGTACTGTATACCCTCTGAAGTAAATTCACTTGATCTCATATTAAAAACGTGAGATGGCACTTATTGAATATGACGTAAACAGGAGAACATACTTGGGAGCACGACAAAAGTACACAATCATCTTAAGTATATTTTATGACAAATAATTTCTATTTACGAGATATGGCTGAAAGAGAACTTCAATTCAATTAAGTTAAAATAACCTTAAGTAAAAATAAAATAAGTTAAAATACCTGCGGTAGCCTAGTGGTATGGGTAATGGACTACTGAGACGAGGTCTCGGGTTCGATCCCAGGTTTACCATGGCACACACCAATGACTTTTCGATGCTTTTCGAAGTTAAGTTGTGTGTATTTATCGCAGGTTTATAATTGCCCGGTTAATGGCAATAGGCTCGCCACCTATTACATTGGGACCTAAACATAAACTGGCGAAATGTGGGTGCTACCACCTCTGCCTACCCCTTCGGGGAATACAGGCGTGAGTTTATGTTATGTTATGTTAAAATAACCCAGTCAAGTATGCGTTAGTTAGTAGTGCTTTTCTAGGTTTTTATTGGGAATTTAGCCATTTTCGTATGAGTAGGTTCATTTCCATCAATTATGGTTATAAATATATATAGGTAATATATAACATTTTAGTAGGAATTAGTAGAACTTTATATCCATACTAATATTATAAATGCGATAGTAACTCTGTCTGTCTATCTGTCTGTCTGTATTTTATGCTATCACGTCTAAACCACAGAACCTATTTTGATATAATTTGGTATAGGAGTAGATTAGACCTTGGAAAAGTACATAGGCTATGTTTGAATCGCGATGACCGACATCCACGCGAGCGGAGCCGCGGGCAAAAGCTAGTAAATAAATAAATATTCCACAACATTCTAGACAACTAAACGCTTTATAGACCCATGGTAAGCATGTGTTATGAAATCTAGAATGCGGGCAAACATATTTAAATACTTTTTTGTTTTAAAATACATACATCCATATCCATACTAATATTATAAATGCGAAAGTAACTCTGTCTATCTTTTTTTTTTTTTTAACCGTGGGGGAAAATCCTTCATGGATGTTATGCCGGACTCCTACCGACTAAAAACCACCACGGTAACGCCCAGAAGCCTATGGATGGGAGCCCCGGGTAAGCCCTCGGAAGGATGTCCCAGGACTCCCATCAGACCTACGGCTACAATTGCGGCCTCGTCTTGGGGGTGGTTCGGGTGCTATCCCGCGTCTATGGAGGGGGTTTCGGGTGTTATCTCGCTTCTTAGGGGGGGGGGGGGGGGGGGCGTGCGTGAATCCCTCACGTCAAGCTGCCGTCATGGGCCTGCTTCTGTAAAGACGGTGAGCAGCCAACTCACCGTCCTCAGGCCCCCGGTCATGGAGGCCGATGGTCTTCGGCGAAGACACGTCGGCGGCGCCCAAGCCGCCGACTGCGGAACTCGGGTGGGAGAGTTTTCTCCCACTCTCGCCCCGCCGCCTCTTTCACGAGCATGACCTGCTCTGCTCACAGAAAGAGGCGGCGCAGTCCCACTTACTCCTGCTGGAGGCCATGGCTAGTATCAGTATATTATCTAGTAGTAAACACTTTATAAGTTGTATTAGTAACGTGAGTCGAATGATACCTACTAGTATTCGATCTTGTTAATCCCTTAAACTAAGTTAAATTGCGTGTTTTAGTACCTCTACTAACTCTCGTTTACGATGGTAGGTTTGCGATCGAAACCGGAACCTTTCAATCACAAGTCCGACATTTTAGCCATTACGTCACCGGTGCTTTGGTGCTTTATCATCCGTTGGTATACGTGTTTGTTCTCAATGACTGTTGTTATACATGTGTGAGAAGAGAATGTATTAAAGACTACTAGGGGATGAAGTTTTGATGCCGTTCTTGCTACCCATGGGAACCTATTCCCGGGATAAAAAGTACATACATACAATCACGCCCATATCCCTGGAGGGTTAGGCAGAGGTGAATTAACACCCTTATTTTACCAATCATTGGATTCGGTCCCACGTAATAGAGGGTGAGCCTATTGCCGCATTCCGGGCACTATTGTTAACTCAAGCCGTGCATCCGAGGCTGAGTCTGGGCTGTATATATATATCTGTATGATCTTAAACAGCCCTATCCCTTAGTCGCCTTGTACGACATCGCATAGGAAGATATGGGGTGGACCAAATTCTACTTAGACTAAAAAAGTAAGACCATAATAATTTATTCCTGTACTCAAGTTTAGCAAGATCCGTTCAGCTGTTAGAGCGTTTATAATATTACTAGTAGGACTAATATGATTTTTCCTGTGCTTTGATCATGTAAAACTATTTCTAAAGCGAGCATTCTACATACAATAATTAATTTAATTAGAAAGCTCTCAAAGCATCAACGTAGATTATAGAGGGATTTATCATTGATGATCTCAGGCCCACAAAGTAATTGCAAACCGGCACAATCTGGTGCTCGATTTACTTCTAGGAGTTTGAGGTCTGAGGCCAACTACCCCTAGCCAAATTAAAAGACCCCGAAGTAAACAAGAAGCTACTATGAAGACAATACTATATTGTTTTATACTTCTCTGATGAAAACAAGACGCTACTAAGTGTGCTATATTATTTTATAAATACTTCTTTATAACATCGATAGATTAGGCAGTCACTACGTACTAGCATTTGCTCGCGGCTCCGCCCGCGTGGATGTCGGTTATCGCGACCAAACATAGCCTATGTCCTTTCTCATAGTCTAATCTACCCCTATTCCAAAAATGATCAAAATTGGTTCAGTGGTTTAGGCGTGAAAGCGTAACATACAGACAGACAGAGTTACTTTCGCCGTTATAATATTAGTATGGGTATGGATAGAGAGCAAGCCCATTGCTGTCTAACAAGCTCTTCAGATTATTGACCTGAAAAATCTGTTTGCTATCAAGTAAGTACTTGGAATCGGAATAGGAATGCGTCGGAACTTTCACAAACAAAACCGCAATGCTCGTGTTCCCGAGTTGTTCTCGAGCAGAAAATATTCTGAAAATTTGTTTGAAAACTAAATTTAATATTTAATACGAGTTATAAACCAACTTTCGATGAATGCTGCAGTTCTACGTCCTTAATATTTCAGTCGTAATGCATTATTTATCTCAAGCGATGCGTGCTCGAGAAATTCAAGTGCTCTTGAATATTCCAGCTAGAAAATATCATTAAATTGGCCGCTTTTACAGAATTCTTTTGGTTTCCTTCAAATGCAATTAATTGCATGTTGTGATTCCATTTGGGTCTTGAACTACTCTCTAGATCGTTTTGGTAGACTGCTGACAGAAATGAACGTAAGAAGCTAGTGAAATGACCCTAGAGAGAAAAAAATAAAATTAAAAAGCTTAAAAAATTATATGTTGTAAATAGTAGCTTCTTCAATCCATGAGGAATCGTCACAATGGTGTTCAGTAGGATATTTTGTTGCATTTACTCTACCTACCTACCTACTTTCATAATTTGATATTGTGTTAGTCGGTATTTCAATTAAACCACTTAAAGAAAACAAATAACACTGTCAGAATCTAGAGAAAGTAAAACTCACTTTGAAAAATTTGGCCCAGCGTAATATTAGTAAAAATTTTAAAGGAGCCAAAACCCCAAAGCTTTGTATTTCCCATGGTAATAAAAAAGATGACAAATAATCATAAAACACCTTATTTAATTAATGAGTGTAGTTAAATAATGTCAACTATACTTAAAGCGACCATCTCGTAACTTAATCATACCTTAATAATTCAAAACAGTAACAAGATTATAAAATAATTTTCTATTTGGTCTCTTTTATAAAATTAGCCCGATTCACGAGATCTCCCAATGGACTTCATTATTTTACTAGCTCGTAAAAGCCGCGTTTAATTTAAATTTATTTTATGGACCCCAGTTTATAGTCTAATTAAATTACGTGTACATTATAATTTGCACAATTTTATATTAGTTGTAAAATGAATTCGCAAATCTTCAAAGGAACTAATAAAAAATTAAGTTGTTTTCTTCTACTACCAAATTGCAAGGTAATAAAATACTTTTCATGCTGAAATATTCATCATCATCGAATTGACAGTGACAGTTGTATCCAATGCTTACACTTTGGAGACAGGAGTCGCTCTTCTTGCCTCATAATTATTGTCCCATGTACACAACCACTTTGACTTTATGTTTGATTTTCACCTCATAATTCTTTAAGCTTGACTTCTCCACAACCAATTAATGATATCATAGTTCTGTAGTTAGACTAGTCGAACTTCTAGGTTCCGGTAGTTCGTAAGAATGTCCGTAGATGACTCCACCGTCGCCTTAAAGACGGCTAAAAATAGAAGGGAAATTTGAATCACATCGGGCGTGTCTCAGTAGCCGACTTGGTCAAGGCATTCTCCCTGTAAGGGAAAGAAGAGAAAGATTTGTATAGTTAGCATACTTAATGCTGTAAAAATCATTCAAGAACTTCTAGTGCTCCAAATACCCGTTACGACTCCCTTTTTTGTAACCAACCGCATAACGTGCTCCCCGAGCCACGAAAACACTCGGACCTTTACATAGACATGCGTTAAATTTTTTTCACTGAACGAGGATCGAACATGCTGCACTTGGGATGCAGGGGAATATACTTCCGCCACGCCACAAAGGTAAAAGTATATTTCAACATATACATATTTTTTAGGTATACCTAGCTCAGAAATCTCCACGTATAGCCCGGGGGTAGTTCAACTTCAAATGATTAAATCACACGCTGTCTCTGGTCATCCATTGCCAAAGGTGAGATTGCCAGTATTATAATATGTCTCTCGCACACCGATTGACACAAGGCCATCTCAAGATGGTATAAAAATATACAAGTATAAAAAAGAGTTAGTAACTTAACTCCCTTAATCATAACACACCGATCAAACAACACTTGATGGATTCGTTCATTCATCTCATCTCAGTGTTAATTGTAGCGCATTGTGAGCAGTCTGAAGAATGATTGATGACTGGACCAAACTGGACTGGACAACGGTAACTGGACCAAAAAGGTTTCCTTAAATACCTCTTTTCTTATATCAGCATTTTTTTTTAACTTATTTATTTTAGGTCGCTGAAACATCTAGGTCATTAGCGACCTCTGTATGTAAATACAGAATATACAGAAAATACAGAAGCAACTATAGAATACCTTAAACTAATTAGTTATTATAAGTTGATATATCAGCATTCTAAATTGGATTCTCATATTTCTCCAATAACATTCATTCGTTAATGTTTAGATGAATTAACATACTTAGCAATTAGTAATACTCGAAATTCAGATGTCATATTCATATTACAAGTCAGCACAACGGTTACACCATATAGTATAACACGTTTTCGAAGAAGACGATGTCTTACCTCATTAGCGAGTAGATGAATATGTGTGATATTATTATATTTAATATTACGACGTGACCCAGTTGACGTGTGATGGACAAAAATTTAATGAGTCCTATAATATATGCAAGGTTTAGATTTAAAGTAGCAAATTTAGGTATGAGCAAAAGTAGCGATTACCAACATCCATGGCTAATGGCTTCCATATTTCCAGTGCAACATATTAGTTATTTTATAGGCACAACAATCTCCATCAGCTGTCGTAAAGAACAGTAGAGAGAACATACAAAACAGAACGTACATTGTTAAGCCAATTTGTGCGGCACATACGATCGAGAGGGTCCTTTCTAGTATTACAAAGTCACCCTTGTGATGTCATCCGAGTAGTCCTCTAAATTAATGTGTAGTGTAATGTGCGAGTTACCGCTATTGATCAAATGACTAGTCTGAAGTTTGTGTGTGCGTGTGTGTTATTGGGTTAGGCGACATGTCACCCTCTTGATATCTTGCCTGCAGGCGAGTTGTACCCTCTTGCAAGATGTTAATACCACATTCGCCCAGATATAATTTTATAAGTGGGCCAGTTCTACCTCTGAATATCCACTAGGAGTCAAGTGGACCATTGATTTAGTAACACTGCCGAAGGAAGGAGGGTAATGTTTTCGAGACTGTATGTACTCGTATGTAAGTATGTCCATTTATTTGGCACGGCCTGCAGCCTGAACGGCTTGACGGATTTGGACATGTGAGGTGTCCTTTGATTTGTCGTGATTGTGTGAGTGACACCAAGTAAGTACATTAAAATTTATTTTAAGTAAGTATAAGTACCAAAACGTATGATGTCAAAAATATTTTTAACTCAAAGTTATCAAGTAAGGTATCAAAATGAAGGAAATTACAAAAAGATACATGTCATATCATAACTAAAAAGTATAAAATAAAACAAATGATTGAAAAAAAAAGAAAGAAAGACAAATAAAACTCAAAAGTAATGAAGGTAAAAAGATTATCACACGGAATTTACCCGTGTTCGGTAAGAAAACTTTGTAATCGCACTTCTATCGTGACAGGCCATCTGACAAACATTTCTTTGGGAATAGTTGAACTTCCAAACTTGTCGCATTATTTAGAAGCCAAATCTTCCGTTCCCTGTTTATGAGTGAGATATTACGACTTTTCAGTGAAAATATTTATGTAGAGTTTGCTGATTTAATTCAATCAATCAATTAGCACCGTATTACATATGAAAATAATATTTGAGAATCTGAAAGACAAAGTAAGTCGTGTATATTTTATCATAGGCAGACTAAACTTATTGATTCTAACCGACATTGAATTTAATTACTTGCTTAACTTACTTTATAATGAGACCTTCATAAATACCACGTAATGGTCCAAATAAATAAACCATTTGGGTGTGATTTATTTAAATGTTTTTTAAAACAAGAAACAAGCATGTGTTTATTAATTAATTTGTAAAGTTATATTTAAATAATTTATGATTGTTTGCAGATCAATAAAAATAATGTAACCTACATAGGTACAATATATATGCGAGGCTATGTTGTTAGGGCACAGCGTTTGTAGAAAATGTTATGTGAATATTTTGATAATACTGTGGAAAGTTTGCGAATATTTTAAATTCAGACATTAAACAAAATATTATGTTCTTTCATCCATCCTCTCAATATTTTTTTACATAGGAAACATCGATTTGTCTTCACCACGTCTGATGGTAACCTGAAAGGCAGAGAGTCTTAAACGTCTGAATTTAAAACATTTACTTAACCTTCACATAAGACAATTAGATCAAGAACAGTTAAAGAAAGGTCAAGACAAGAGTACTTGCTACCGGTGAGAATGTATAAAAATAATTATTAAAAGTCGAGGAAGCGAAATATGTATGCCAGAATGACTGCAAGTGAAAACATATGGTCTCCACCTTATTCATTAGAAACTGTGTATTCAAGAATATTTATTCCTACCGATTTAATGTTATGTTGGACACTGCTAATATTCACATTATAACCCCTTCAGATCACTTATGGGTGAATTTCAACATCTATGAATTTTTAGCTAATTTTGGTGATTTTTTTTATTTCTAGGTATTTAGGTAATCTCTTTCAATATTTAGCTAGAAATACATATTTTATGCCTTTTCTGTTTGAATAGTCTAATTAGCCCTGGGAATTACTTGTTTATTTTATACACCTGAATTTTTAATACACCGAAATTGGTGTCTAACACCAAAATTGCATATCAACTTATGTTTATTTTTTATTTATTATTACTTATACTATTTCTTTGTTTTTTTTTCTAGAATTTGGCACTTAATAGTTACATATAACCCTTAATTTTTACCCTTTTATCACCAACTTCATTTTTATATGGCAAAACCACTTTAGTTGTAAGTAGTATCAGTATAAAAGCAAAACATTTGATTGTTCTATCTATCCTTGCTTCTAGCAAGGATTATATTTTACTCTAATGGCGCCAATATTATCGACGAACTAATTCAAGATTGCTGGGAAAAGATTTAGGCAGTTATTCTCAAAGTGGGAGAGGTGGTACTCGGTATGCCTAAGGGTGGACGGAAGATGTGCCATGGACACTTGGTAGTGGCAAGACAAGTTGGTAGTGTGATGTCTATTTCTGAACTTACAGGAGTCCTTCAACTAAGTTTCTCACGCGGTGAGCTGATGGGCATTGCGGTTCAAAAGGGTTCCAGAGGTTTACACCATCCGAGACATGTACCACGATTCTGATTCCGTTGTTCGAACCGCTGTTGGCAATATGAGAATCTTCATTATCACTGTCTCTGTGATCTGTGATCTGTCCTTAGTCCATTCCCAATCAGCGTGGTATTTTGGTCGGATAGCATCAGACAATCACTCCATAACTGCCTATGTATGCTGTTAATATCGGTGGTGGACGCCGATAGATTGGTGCAACATGTGAGGATGTGGATGTAGGAGCTTGAGGATGGTAGAGGTCAGAAGCCTTCTGTGGAGAAGATTGAGTACCTTTTACACGATAGCAAAGTGCTAGCTGCTGGAGCAACATAATATGGTACTCGGTATGCCTAAGGGTGGACGGAAGATATGCCATGGACACTTGGTAGTGGCAAGACAAGTTGGTAGTGTGATGTCTATTTCTGAACTTACAGGAGTCCTTCAACTAAGTTTCTCACGCGGTGAGCTGATGGGCATTGCGGTTCAAAAGGGTTCCAGAGGTTTACACCATCCGAGACATGTACCACGATTCTGATTCCGTTATTCGAACCGCAGTTGGCAATATGAGAATCTTCCTTATCACTGTCTCTGTGATCTGTCCTTAATCAGCGTGGTATTTTGGTCGGATAGCATCAGACAATCACTCCATAACTGCCCATGTATGCTGTTAATATCGGTGGTGGACGCCGATAGATTGGTGCAACATGTGAGGATGTGGATGTAGGAGCTTGAGGACGGTAGAGGTCAGAAGCCTTCTGTGGAGAAGATTGAGTACCTTTTACACGATAGCAAAGTGCTAGCTGCTGGAGCAACATAATATTTTATTGGGTATGCCTAAGGGTGGACGGAAGATATGCCATGGACACTTGGTAGTGGCAAGACAAGTTGGTAGTGTGATGTCTATTTCTGAACTTACAGGAGTCCTTCAACTAAGTTTCTCACGCGGTGAGCTGATGGGCATTGCGGTTCAAAAGGGTTCCAGAGGTTTACACCATCCGAGACATGTACCACGATTCTGATTCCGTTATTCGAACCGCAGTTGGCAATATGAGAATCTTCCTTATCACTGTCTCTGTGATCTGTCCTTAATCAGCGTGGTATTTTGGTCGGATAGCATCAGACAATCACTCCATAACTGCCCATGTATGCTGTTAATATCGGTGGTGGACGCCGATAGATTGGTGCAACATGTGAGGATGTGGATGTAGGAGCTTGAGGACGGTAGAGGTCAGAAGCCTTCTGTGGAGAAGATTGAGTACCTTTTACACGATAGCAAAGTGCTAGCTGCTGGAGCAACAAAAGCAGGAGTTGCGTGTCACCTACATCTTCGACTTCATCGCTTTGTTGCGTGGAGTCACGTGCAAAAGATTGCATGAGGCACTCTTGCATCCACGGTAGCTTTCATGTAAGTGAGAAAGCAGAGGAAGAAAAGCCAAATGAGGTTGACAGTGGAGAGGAGGGAAGAAGGGTGGGCAGGTTTTAACGGCGTAGGCTTAGTAGTAAAGAGTGAGGCCGCCTTTCACGCCAGTAGAAGCAGGTGACGGAAAGAGCGCACGATGCTCCACCACACCGGCCTGTCCCTATTGCGGCATCAGCTGACTTCACCCAACTACTCGCCCGTCTTTTGTATGGGTAGTTCATATGCTAATGGTTAATCTGAGAGAAAATTAGGAAAGCTTCCGAACAACCCTCAACAGCCAACAACCTCTTTGCCACCTAGGGAGAGAGGCGGTGCTTTCTCCATTGCCCAGGGTATACTACGTAGAGGTCACCTGACCTAGTAGCCCGTCGGACTACGTAGGAGCTTAATCAAATAACTATGAAAACAAATTTTGGTGTAAATATACAATTTTGATGATTAGTAAAACCCCACCAAATTCACCGAAATTGCTCCACCAAAATTAGTTTCACGTCTAAAAAAAATATTTATAAATACTATTTAGAATATAGTGGTTACATTACCAAAATTTAATATACATACTGAATCTGTACACTATACTTAAATATTAAAACATACAATGAGAATAAACCGTTTTAAATAATCAACACAAAAATTACAATATTTTTGTCCGATGCTTATGAAACGACCTACTTACGTGTTTGGCAGAAAAACGAAACGGGACTGGGGACAACTGGCACTGGTGCTCATTAACACCCAACTGAACGTTTCCAATGATGATAGTGTCGTCCTTATCGGTACTTTCAATACGACTCCTTCGATGATTTTATAAATCCCACCAAAATTTTACATTTGCCGCGGACGCATCTTATAAATTATTTTTAAGATAAAGTATAGTACTAAATACTACGAATGACAGTATCGAAGATAGCTAAAATAATGCCAAATCGAATTATTATTAAGTATACTCAGTAAACTAATGAAGTTTTGATTAAACTGTGATCATTCCCAAGAAAACAGGTTGTGGACGCGACACCAAGCTTAGAATTTAGGTGAAAAGACATTTTTTATACACTCACAAAAATAGTTTCAATAATATAATTTATACGGACATATAGAGAAAAACGATATCTTTCTTACAAAAAATAATCATTACTATATGTTAACTTTAAGGTATGATTTTCAGTCACGCCGCGAAAATTTTACGTTTGAGAAATTCACCCTTATACACAAATTTGAAATTGTTGAATGGGGCTTAAACCCGTGGCCGATCCCTTCCTGTAGAGATTACTCCAACCAACTGAGTTATCTGAACTTCTTCTGGACAGGGAAAATTCCCGTCTTAATATTCTCGAACCAATAACTCTGTAATTACAAATTTATCATATTAATATGAAAACACAAATGAAAAAAAAACGTCTTTCATCCATCCTGTCCCAAATATTTATAGGGCGTCTGAATTTAAAATATTTACATAACCTTCATTCAAACAATTAGATCAAGAACATTTACAGACAGGTCAGGATAAGAGTACCGGTAGGCATCTATGAAAACAAATTTTAAAAGTAAAAGAAGTGAAAGATGAATGCCAGGATTGCAGCAAGTGGGAACACATCCATAGGTACTGTATGATGTTAATAAATTTGTTTCAGATACATTAGAGCTGGGGAAGTCCCTTCGCCTTTCAGAAGGTCTCAACCGAAATAGCCTTGAGCTGTATTTTTGCGCTGAATATTTCCGAGAATATTTCGAGGCGTAAACATACTTCCATAGATTGATGCTACTCTTTCAAATATCAGACTTTACTGACTGATTGAAGAGATGACGTGCTACAATATAACATCTATATTTATTTTAATATTGGCAGTTAAAGCTGGTGAAATGATGAACTAATATCTATATTTAAAGCCGTTTTGCGTTCGTACTGTGTTGTTTAAGCTTATAGTATTCAGTGAAATATTAGTACAGTACATCAAATATAAGCAAAAATGACCTTGAATACATATAAGATGCAATAATAACCTATAAACCAGGCGGTATTTTCAAGATGAAAGGAAGCGTTTCGTGTTGTTAGGAACAGGACCTCTTAAAATTTTGGTGACAGAGTAATAACCTGCATACTGGCTTTCGCAGTTTTGTCTGAAAACAACGGTTCTTTTCAACTAATGGAAAAAATTAAATCAATATATACATCTCTGTGGTGTGGTGGTAGTGCATGCGACTGCCACGCCGGAGGCGCGGGTTCGATTCCCGCTCATTGCAAATATTTGTATGCATGAATATGGCTATTTGCATTGGTCTGGGTGTTTCCATGTATAATATTTAGGTATTTACAAAAAAAAGTATATAAGTATGTTTATCCGCATTCTAGTTTCCATAACACAAGCTGTAAAAGCTTACCATGGGTCTAGATAGCGTTGTGTAGAATGTTGTGGAATATTTATTTATTTATATTTATCTACCCTAACTTTGAAGCCTGGGGTCCGCTCTTGTGCTGCTGTGCTTTTATTGACTTGTAAAAGCCCTAGTGAGGAAAATCTGCACAAGAGCCTTGTCTATTATTCAGCAGATGTATCAGTTTGAAGATGAACCTGCCCTGGGTCCCAAAGATCTAGAGCCCTATGGGATATGTAAGAATATTTATTTATTAGGTATGTATAGCCGCGTGGTTCCCGGTAGAGAAGAATTCAGGACACCCCATCTCTTTCTATGTGGTGTCGCACAAGGCGATAAAGGGATAGGGCTGTTTAACATCAGACAGATTAATAATATTATAAGTTAGCATAATAAATGCTATAAAAAATTCATTCAGCTATTATACAGCCTTAGATGCATGGCTCGAGTCAATAATAGTGCCTGGAATGCCGCGATAGGCTCACACCCTATTACGTGGGACCGAATACAATAATTGGTGAAATGTGGGTGTTAATTCACCTTTGCCAAACCCTGCGGGATAAAGGCATGATTATTAGGTATGTATTTTTTACATTCCATTCAACATCTACTCAAAATGTTATAGTATGAATACAAAACTGTTCTGATATTTTTATTGTTTGCATATTATTCATAGTCATCTCACCCGGAATTAAAATTGAAAGCGTTTTAAACTGTTGTCATGTAAATTTATTCACTTTATTTATGAGTCCCCAAACGGCAGCGATGCAATATCCATTTACTGCCTGTACATGTATGTTGATTCGTCAGTCATGATGTGAGCAGAACGATGCCAATATAAATGTTAATACGCGCACTGGACAATCATGTATCTATATGCGCATGTCTATAGTGTGAACCCATTATTATTATGAGATTATTTGCATTTCGACTATTGCTACACCTGTATGTTCATACATTGGTGTCAGAATCACTGCAACTAAATATGATATTAAGAGCAAATCTTTTAAAATCATATTAAGTTTCACGTTCTATTTTGAGAAGAGGTATACTTTGGATTGGATACCTAAATCATTTGATAAAACAAATACATATATACATATGATCATGCCTTTGTCCCCGGAGGGTAAGGCAGAGGTGAAGAACACCCACATTTTACCAATCATTTGTAGTCGGTCCCATGTAATAGGGGGTGAGCCTATTGCCATAATGTTTCGGGCACTATTGTTGACTCGAGCCTATATTTGAGGCTGAGTCTGGGCTGTATATATGTGTCTGATGTTAAACAGCTCTATCCCTTAGTCGCCTTGTGCTACTCCTCCGCATATTAAGAGATGGGGCGGCCCAAATTCTTCTCTGCCGAGAACAAAATAGCTTCAATTTAGAAAACAACACTCTAAGGAGAATAGGGCTTGTTGCCATAATATTCTTATATAAAATCTTTAAAGCATTCGCCACCATTTCAATTTAAAAAGTGCGCTAAATTCTTAAATAACTGTCTAAGAAAATTGATCGTTAACATTGAAACTTAAAAAGATTAAAAGATCCCAGCATGAAGCTAAACGTTTACATTGAAATATAATTTTGTTACAAGGTGGTGCACAAGAAGGCGTTCTATTTTTTTTTTTAACATTTTACAAAACGCTATCTAGACCCATGGTAAGTTTTTATAGCTTGTGTTATGGAATCTAGAATGCGGATAAACATACTTATATACTTTATTTTTAAATACATACATATTATACATAGAAACACTGGTGCATTGGTCTGGCCAATGCAAATAGCCTTAGTCATGCATACGAATATTTGCACTGAGCGGGAATCGAACCCGGGCCTCCTGCGTGGCAGTCGCGTACACTACCGCCACGCCACAGAGGCTCCTAACGACATCAATTGATCGGTATTACACAGGGCAATCTGGTGACTTGTCATCGCTTTTTAGTATTGAAAGAGCATTAGGTACTCCTTTGTTAAACACACAAATTATTAAAGTAAAACGACTATTGATAATGTTGTTTTCATTAGCAAATTTAAACTATGGAAGCCTCTCTAAAATATTGAAAATTCATAACTATTTCGCTTCGACTTACTAATTAAAAAAATTCCCATGTTCAATGCAGCGTCACACGGCAATGCCAGAACCTAAACGACATTCTTTGATGTCAGGGAAACTCAATTTGTGATTTGGCAAACATTTGTATTTTGATATATTCCTCCATGTTTAGACAATCATATTGTATATTTGCTTTCATGTCAAGCATTGTCAAATATTTTATCAGATAAAGCAAAATCACGAATGCAAATAACCCAGTGAAGTGCCACCATTACAAATAAAATCTCTGTTCATTACGAAAATAAATACTTTGATTCTAGTGTATCCGCTTGTAAAATAAATAATTACGCTAAAACCGCTCTGTTTACACTGTGTTGATCGCAAACAGAAACACATATTATGTGTATTTGCATGATCTAAATGAGCTCGTGAACAGTTGGATTTTTAGGAATAATAAAAAGTGAAATAATGTAAGGGTTTCTTTTGTGATAAAAGAGCTAGTTTTAGAACAATCAAACAGAGTTTTTTATTTGACCTTAGATAGTGAATTGATTTTTTTATGAAATCGAAGATAAACAGTACAGTCGTAATATATTTAGATACCGAGTTATGGACGACGATGAAGGTATGATATAAAAAATCGTAAAAAAGTGATGACATATTCTTTAACAATCGCAGTAATTTAAAATTTAAATTACGACCCAACATCCGAACTTACACAACGACGACTAATATATTGATGTCAATAAAAACATTCGCGTACATAATTCAACTTATAATTGATTTATAACAAGAATACTAGGAAAATGTGCTAATAATCTTTTTACTAGCTGACCCGGCGAACTTCGTACCGCTAATTATTTTCACCCACGTGGCACCGATCCCGTTGTTGCTGCACCAGGCGGGTGCAGCAGGAACAGGATCGGTGATGATATAGTTATCTAAACTGCAACAGAACTAACCACACTGTCACTTCTGCGTATATGCCGATGCCGGCCGAATTTGTTGACATTAATAATCACTGCTCCGTTCCCTTGAGTAGTAGCGTGATGATATATAGCCTATGTGGTATTCTGATGTATAAGCTATATTATAATAAAGTTTCATGAAAATTCATTCCGAAGTTTTTACGTGAAAGAGTAACAAACATTCATCCATACATACATGCATCCATACTCACAAACTTTCGCGTTTATAACATTATGTAGGACTGTTACAAAAATTATTGACTGAAGTATTGAATACTTGTTCCAGCTAAATAAACAGAACACGTTAATTAAACAGAACTTCAACAAAGCATTTCGATTAAATTCTCGATGCAGAAATCATCTGAGAACAAGAAAATAAATAGCAGGTATTTATTTCTCGACGAAGCCAATACTAAAAAAACTCTATTTAATATGCATAACGAACTAGTACCTACCACGCTCTAGATTAAAAAGACCTACAATAGACAGTTCGATCTCACCTTGTTTTTTCTCCCGTAAGATCGGCATATTGGTTTTACGTATAAGTATGTCTGGTACACATCCCCTCCAAGGATGATGGGCTTAGGTAGATATGTCGATGTTTATTATGGCAAGCGATGATTCATTAACAGGATGTTTTCATTCTTATAAGTACTTTACGGTATACGTTTTTAATGGTATAGGATGGAACGGTAATTGGTGTGGGTGAAATTTTGCAGATCAGACGATATTAAGTATTGTGATGTAGGTTGGAATGGTATTTAGTAACGGAATGTTGGAAAACGAAATGGAGACATAAGAATCTATAAATCTATTATAGTAAATACTGCTCATTAAGGTAGCAAAAAGGTGTGGTGGTTACAATAATATTAAAGATTATAAATTAACGAGATCATGGTAAAGGTACAGTCAGCGTCATAAATATCTTAATGACAGAGTTTCAAAATGATCTTAAAACTCTCGTATTAAGAGCAAATCAAACGGTACGGTCGGACAATAATATATGGTATGTATTATTGTTCGAACTAAAGGTGTGTACCAAATATCAGAACAATCAGTCAACTGTATGGGGGCAAAAAACGTAGTTAGATCATTTTGAGTACCTTTTTTGGCAACATCTTTCTGATGCTGACTGTACATTCATACCTTTTAATTGCCTTATCTTTAGAGCAGGTTACAGGCTGATTTAGAGAGTGAGGGTTTAAGAGTTTATGTAACCAAGTACAATGTTTTTAAAGAATATTTGTGATTAAAATTGCTAATATTTACCCTAACCCCTTCAGTTAAGTCAACTGGCTAATGTTAGAATGAAAAAGAAGAAAATGGAAAACTAAAGAATAGTGGAGAGAGTCCAGTGACATAGAATAATCCACTGACTTCGATGGTCTCAAAAACGTACCAATAAACATATTTATTTATTTAATTATTTCGTACACACAAGAACAAACACACAGACACATAGGTGAAAACAGTTGTACAGATTATTACTTAAACCCCTTACAATCGGCTATTTGTGTTATTTTACCGAAAATAAAAAAAATATTTACCCTAAAATATTACAGGTAATTGATAAAGTTCCGTTGTATAATAAAAACGAATAGTATCGGTTTCAAACCAATAACATTACGAAATACATTTATTCATGAGTTTGAGAAACTCTAAATCCTCTTTTGATTACGGGATCTTCGAAGGATAGCCGCTGTGTTCGTCTCTATACTTTTAGACATCATTATACATACCTGGTCACATTGCCTCAATTGGTCAATCATATTACGCATGTATTTATGATCACTATATTTGAAATGACATTTCAGTACCTGAAAAGAAAGTTTTAAGCATTAATAATTATTCTGAACGTAATCTTTTAGTCTTTCTCTTTAGCCCTCGACGCAAAAATGACGGCACAGAATAGATAATAGTACTAGCGTACAGAATGGAAGCTCCCACCCCCGCGCAGATTTCATTTCCTCACCCCGCACGTTCGAATCAGAGGTACGATTAAAGGCACATAATACAAGGGATGTGCCTTTCAAAGGTGCATAGTACGATACGTCGAGGAGAAGAGTGAGAAGATCGGCTTACTTCGATTTTGTAAAGCTTCCTCTCTATCGCACAACCCACAGTTTGATTTAACCCTGAAATGCATGATTTCTATTTAAATAATTACCGCAGCCCGTGTACCGGTGTTTAGTCCGGGATTAAATTCGTTAAAAGTCCTACAAAACTGATTGCAGTGTGAGTCGTGAATTGAGAGATGATCAAGTCGGAGTGCATTACCAATTACCCTTCGTTTACATCAAAAAATACAGTAAGAAAGTCAAAAGACAATTATTTATCTTAACATACGCTGCATTTCGGACATTCACTGTAACATACTGACTGGATGCAGAAGGCGGAGGCTCGGGAGAAATAGCGCACATTGGGAGACTACATGTTCATGAATCAGAAAATTTAAAAAAATAGAAAATATTACCTATTTCTGTGTGTTTCTGGGTCTGTGTGCGTGTATTTCTGGGATAATATATCTTATGTGCAGATGTAGATTTTAATGAATTCTAAAATAGATAAATTATAACACAATATCACAATTCAATCTTACTATTTGTTATTGAAATCACAAACATGTAGGCACAATAATGGGTTTTGCAAAAATATTTTGATGGGTGAGACTTCTGCCAGCGATTTCGCCCGCTTTGATTGTATTCAAAGTCAACGTCAAAAATCATTTATTATGTATATAGGTACCATTAAAACGGATTTTACAAAACGTTGAAAAGTAGCAACATGCATACGTTCATTTGACATTGGATATTTGACTCCTTGATGTAAACAAGGAGCCAAATGTCCCCCGACACGGCGACGCTTGGCTCAAAATATTACGAAGTACTTTTATCAAAGTTGCAGGGCTAACCAACAAGACGTATTTTTACTTTATGTAGGTATTTTTTTGGTATTTTTTTAAATTTTATTAAGCATTAAACCCATATTGGAAGAAAATATAATTCAAATAGTGTGCGAATAATGAAAATTCATTAAAAATGATAATATATAGTTTCGTTTCGTTAACATTTATAAATGAATACCTACTGCAATTCCACGTCAGTAAATGAGTGTGCATTGAAGGGTTACATTACCCTTCAATAAAGTACGACATTATCTGTAATACATTTGTGCCAAAATAAATACGAAACTTTATAGACGTGAGGTTTGCAAGGTATAGAGTAGTTAAAACCGTTTGTATCAATAAAAAATCTAAATAAAAATACGGTTTTAGAATGTAGCACATTATCCCACAGTCAAGAAGGGTTTTGTTTTTCGCGTGAACTTGTGTATATGCATGTATAAAGGTATGTTGTAATATTCCTTATTACCATAATATTATCTTCAGAACCATTTTACGGATTTCAATTATTGATGTTTGAATGAATTTTTTATAGCATTTATTATGCTAACTTTCAAGTTCGAAAAACATCGGAAAAAATCCACCGTCGCCCTTAAAGACAGATATAAAAAGAAAGAAGGAAAATTTTAAATGATTCAGGTGTGGCTCAACAGCTCAGTTGGAAGAGCATTCCCCCTGTAAGGGAAAGGTCGTGAGTTCAAATCTCACTTGAGCGTTTAATCTATTCCGATGTTTTTATTAATTATTGATGTCTCAAATTAAAGGTATTTTCAGGCACAAGTTATTTTCATCCATGCAATAATAATAAAAAAAGTACCTAAGAACGTACATAAAATGTGAAAATGTGGTAGCTAATAGGAATGTACATGTAAATACCCTTATGAACTGAATGAAAAAAAATTACTACCGTGTGTTATCAAACTTGTTTCAATCGGCAGTTGTGTTTTTATTTTTTAATAATTAAATTTATATAAAACTTTTAAATTATGATTCTATAGCAGAAAACGTAATTGTTTTAAGTACCAGATGTCAAACTTTTCAGAAGAGCCGAAAATCTTTTGAAAAATCTAAAAAAAATCATTACTCATTAACTATTAATCGCAGGTAGATGATGGAATTATTCTTATCCTTCAAATGGAATTATCAAATAATTGCTAAAATTGTTATTAACAGGATATTGGTCACATTTAGCAATTCAGTTTTTATTTTCGGAACGTAAAAATGTCATAAGCTGTGAACAGGTGTATGGCGAGGCCTAACATAGTTGGTTTTACGTTATTAAATACAAGAAACAGAATATTAAATGTGTAGTCGCTGAACGTGTCAGACGGACTACTCACCGGCTGACCCAGCAGAGAGATGCACGAGCTCTATGGGATCCCAGGGCGCCTTTTGACAGAGCAGAAAAGTGTGCGTGCGTGTGGGAGACCAGGGAGACTTCAGAGAAAACCACTATTACCTCTGTTGTACATACATATATTACTGAGAGATAAAATTATACAAAAGAGGATTACAGACAATAGAGTTACATATAGAAATACAAAAATGAGTGTGTCTTCACCAGCTGCACCACGGTGACCTGCTTGCAGTAGGTAGCCAGAGTGTTATGGCTAGTAGTTGTAGTACACCTCGGTCAACCCACCGTTGACACAGTTATTTCTTGCAGGGTGAAGTGATATAGATATATAGGAAAGTTACATAAATTTAATAGAGAAAAAGGGAATACGTGACCCCGGTTGTCGGCCTGCTCGGCGTCTGCGCACGTCTCTTGCCGCACTCTCGACCAGCCAAGGTGCTTCACGTCGAGGTTACAGGCTTGCGCCGACAGCGGTTGGGAACTCGACCACAGAACACGCTGAGAAGGGGTTTGAGGGCCAAGGTGTCCTCTAATCCCGTACTAGGAACCCTAAGAACGAAATAACACTAAGAATCGTCTAGATTGCAGAAGGCTGTCGATAAATACAAGTAAAAACACTTACCAAAAACTGGGCAACAAAGAATTTAGTTAAGTATAAAGTATTTTCCAAGACACAGCAATACAAACGTTCCAGTCACAATTCAGAGAGCAAAAAGGATTTATATTTAGCCGGGGCCGCAGTCTTATACCCCTATCATTGGAAGGTTCTCGAACACACTTTTTTTTAAGTTAAATTAGTGCGAACGATGATCAAAAACACCAAATCACGGTCGAAATCCTAACAACTTTAATATCACCCAGCTAAGTAGGAATCAAACAAAGTACAGCAACCTTTTGACTTGGTTGGATCATACTCACATTCTTTCCTTGAATACAACGGTTCTGAGCACGCAGAATTTGAACCTGTTTAATTTAACTGAGGAAATTTAATTTTAACCTAAATGAGATAGCCTATAATTAAACAATTAATTTTCCCATTTAGGTGCTATGAGTATTTCTAATTTCATATAATTAAAACATAAAAGAAATCGAACGCCATCTAGTGCTTAGCTAGTACAAAAGTTCCTACACCGAGGCACCGACTAACTGATGTGAGTACCACTGAGACTGCCATAGGTGGCGCTAGTAGTAATCAAATTACAGTAGATAAAATCTAATGTTACAAATGCTATAAGTTTATGAGGTAGAAAAAGAAGTCCAAGACGAGATTATTGCACAGCAAATGGACAGAGGTAATGGTCTTAACAGTGACAACGCGACGTAAGTATTTTTTTAAGATATCGAAATGAGACAACATAGCATAGGCTATGTGTTATCCGAGAAATAAGATTGTGGGTCATAAGATCAGATCTCAGTCCGATGAAAATTTTATGCATCTGAAGTCGCGAGCAATAGTTAGTCTTTCATGGACAAAATCGGTTTCAACTACTCTATAAAGATATCGTTGTAGTAGTGTTTTGTTATTGGTGCTGATTCTGTGGTTTGAGGGGACTAAAATGTATCACCATCAATTTTTTTTCGAATTGAAGACAAAGATGGAATACGTTTGTAACAACAGGATTGGCACCGTTGTCGGATGTGACGTAAGTCATGACATTAAGGGATAGAGCGAGAAAAATCATGCTAGCTCGCTCAAATATTGGTTACGATTTCAAATAATGCCAACCCTAACATTTTGAAGTCTCCCACACATCAACACTACCGTGCATGTGCACGATCTATGAATGTTGTAATTACAATTCAAATTTTTCATACATTTTGTCGAGAGCTTCCGACGTGTGACGAAGGGGGGTTATAAGTTTGACGTGTCCGTTTGTAGCTCCTAAACGGATGAACCGATTTGGATTTCGTTTTTTTTTTGTTTGAAAGGTATATTAGTCGGGAGTGTTCTTAGCTATGTTTGAAAAAAAAGCGATCCAAAATGGCCGTCGCTACAAAATGGCGGAGTACGTAATAATTTCACAAGTCCCTCAATATGGGTGAAAATGAAAGTTTGAAATGTTTAAAAGTAAAAAGTATCAAATATATCGCGATAGAATCCGTAAAAAGTGGCTCTTTTTTAACTTTATATACCTATTTATATTTACTTTCAAGCGTTGCCATGTCGGGGGGCCATGTATCGTTCCGATAATATGACGGATTTTTATATGGGCTCTATGTTTATTACCGGATGAAAAATAGTTCTATTGCTTAGTCACCTTGTAATACACCCAAGAGCGGAAATGGGTCTCATTATTCTAAAGCTGGTTTTATTTAAATTAAAAATATATTTTATGCTATAAGGCTCTCAAGTACAATTATGTAGACAATAGTTACTTAAGATGCATTCATCGTTAATTAATACCTGCCCACCTATTTATATTGAAAGTGATTTTCAATAGGCAGTAATTAATTTCCTAACACTCACTTCATAATTAATTGTGAAAGCCAGGGCCGCTAAAAATGCTTTTTAAAAGAACATTAATGAAGTATTTATTTTTCTTTATGAATTATAATGTAATAGCTAAAGTTAAAACGGCTCTGAAAGTAATAAATCTCTAAAAGAAATGTTATTTTTATACTACGATAATAGACTTTCCTATAATTAAAATAATTGTTAACGATATTAACAAAACTCAAATAACCTATGCCACCAAAATGTACACAGGAGTAACCAGTAATGTTGTTCTACTAAATACTGTACGCGTATGATGTAGGATAAAACACTTCCTCAAAAAGAAGCTGTAAATTTATATGACGAAGTACGATAAAATACGAGATTCACAATGTTTTGGTAACTGTACACAAAAAGTACATCGTGTTTCCACGGTTACTGAACTGTAGTGATAAGGTTTCACCACATTGTGAAATTCGGGTATTTTTGTCATCATGCGGGTTGGAATAACATCAAAAGCAAAAGAATCATATTCAATAAACAAAATATTTCTTTAACTTAGCGCAGTCATAAATTCTTCCAAAAATAGACTGTTTCTACTGCTGGTTTTCTATTGGTAAAATCATTTTCGAAATCGGTTCAGTCGATCCAGAGATTACTTCCTACAACGTCACATTCCCATAAGCTTTATTTCTTTGTAATAATAGTAAATAAGTAATCGGTTCGTTTACTTTTTTATTCTGACAATGTATAGGTAAGTAATCCATGATATAATGAATTAGTTACCTGTAAAAAAGAAAAATTTGGAAAAAAGAAAAGAAGGAAAATTTGGAATGATTCAGGTGGTGCTCAATAGCTCAGTTGGCAGAGCAGTCGCCCTGTAAGCGAAAGGTCGTGAGTTCGAGTCTCACTTGAGCATTTCATTTTTTCCAATGTTTTTCGTAGTTACCTGTAAATTGTATACCTACAAATTGTACAATTCTCATAATACCGTAATTATGAGAACTGTATTGTATAATGGTACAATTGAAATTGTACACTTCTCGGAATATTGATTTGGAAACGAATATTTTTATAGTATCTCTACGCTTGACTACCGAGGTTCATAGCCTGAGATTTCTTATACCAATTCCAATAAATTACAGACGTGTGCCACGCCTAATTTCACGGAAATTCACTCTAGTTGATATGACATACGTGTAGTAGGTACCTATATCACTCGATGTCGCTTCTACTATGTGTTTATCTGTTATCGTTAAACATTTTATATGCCAAAGGTGAATGTGGGCGTTTTAGTGATAACTAGCTACAACGTTGCGAATAAACAATGTCTTTCTCCGAATACCAGATTAGGTATTAGTAACCTATGACTATGACTCTGAGAAAGACATGGGCTCTACCCATCAGCTTTTTTATATCTAGGTCGTCAAATTTACTGCAGTCCCAGCTTCCTTGCAACTATAACTGCTGCAGCCATTACACTAAACTCATATAAATATATTAAATAGCACATAGGGTCGGTGCCCATCATCACACCTAACCGATAATGCGTTAGTGCGTGACGTTCGCTCGCAATTTACACATTACGCATGTTTCGTCAGATGTGCACCGACCCTTAATACGTAATTAAACTTATTAATTGTGAATTATTATTGACGAAAGTGTATGAAATACAAACCTGCATATACCTAATCGTATAGTAAACGTGTGTATGATGTGTTATTAATGTTACGTGGGCTAAACACGTGTAGAAATAAGCGCTTATATTTGTGATGCTCGCGTAGGATGAGCGATTTATCGACCTTTTCCTGGCATTTAGACGTGAACCAAAATAGATATAGCAGGATTTTTGCTCCGCTAATTAGCAATTCATAAACTTTTATAGCAGTTCAACAGCCCATATATCACCGGTGCTTTAAGGTGTGATATAGGCTGTATATTATTGTAATGGTGAGTGAAATAAACTGACCGAAAAAGGAATGGTTTCTTCCTGAAGATCATCTGATCTAGCTTAACAATACGCAATATAGCAGTTCGAATAGTAGGTATATTTTTTGAGTTAATACAATGTAGCAGTTTGCTATGGCTAGGTCAGATCTAATGTACAGTCAGCTTCAAATCGATATTGACTAGCAAAATACTCAAAAATATGATACCTACATAACATCTTCATTATAAAGTGTTTTATATACTTGTTGTGATGTATTGTTTATCCAGACGCGAAATGTACATTCGTCCACATTTAGTTTTAAGAAAATATCTATTGTAAATTAACGTCTAAAAAATGTCGCAGTGGAGTTTGTTGCGCCGTTTCTTCTCCACCAGCAGCGCCTTGGAAGCGGTGGTAAACTTAGATTAAGCAGAATTAAAAACGACGTAATTATGAAACAAATGTCACACGTCGGAAGCTCTCGACAGAATGTATGAAAAATTCAAATTGTAATTACAACATTCATAGATCGTGCACATGCACGGTAGTGTTGATGTGTGAGAGACTTCAAAATGTTAGGGTTGGCATTATTTGAAATTGTAACCAATATTTGAGCGAGATAGTATGATTTTTCTCGCTCTATCCCTTAATGTCATGAGTTACGTCACATCCGATAACGGTGCCAATCCTGTTGTTACAAACGTATTCCATCTTTGTCTTCGTTTCGAAAAAAAAAATGATGGCGATACATTTTAGTCCCCTCAAACCACAGAATCAGCACCAATAACAAAACACTACTACAACGATATCTTTATAGAGTAGTTAAAACCGATTGTGTCCATGAAAGACTAACTATTGCTCGCGACTTCAGATGCATAAAATTTTCATCGGACTAAGATCTGATCTTATGACCCACAATCCTATTTCTGGGATAACACATAGCCTATGCTATGATATATCAGGGGCACTATTCACTATACACTAAAAAATATATACAATGCTGCCAATTCTGTTGTTACATCTCTAAACTTAAATTTCTCTAAAAAAAACGAATTGCATCTGTTTCTTTCATGATCAGATAGAAAAGGACAGATGATTTTATTTAAGTTAAGACCTGTCAAATTAAGACAGCGCCTTGTTAGTGCGTAGTAAGTTAGAGTAAGTTCTAAGTCGCATGTCCATAGATGTCGACTAAAATTGAAGGGCGCCGTCAAGGTGCCGACTTAATTTGACAGGTGTTCACTAAAATAAATCATCTGTCCTTTTCTATCTGATAATGAAAGAAACAGATGCAATTAGAAAATTTTAGAGAATTTTAAGTTTAGAGATGTAACAACAGAATTAGCAGCAATGTTGTAATTCGATGGCAGAAATCGTAATTTCTCTTATCAGCCAAAATGGGTTTAAAATACCATTAGAATCAGAAAAAAATACTGCGTCAAATAATGTGGGTCTCATTTCGATATCTTAAAAAAATACTTACGTCGCGTTGTCACTTTTAAGACCATTACCCCTGTCCATTTGCCGTAAGCATGCAATAGTCTCGTCTGGACTTCTTTTTCTACCTCATAAACTGATAGCATTTAATATTCTGTTTCTTGTATTTAATAACGTAAAACCATCGATGTTAGGCCTCGCCATACACCTGTTCACAGCTTATGACATTTTTACGTTCCGAAAATAAAAACTGAATTGCTATATGTGCCCAATATCCTGTTAATAACATCTTTAGCAATTATTTGATAATTTCATTTAAAGGATAAGAATAATTCCATCATCTACCTGCGATTTATAGTTAATGAGTAATGATTTTTTTTAGATTTTTCTATAGATTTTCGGCTCTTCTGAAAAGTTTGACATCTCGTACTTAAAACAATAACGTTTTCTGCTATAGAATCATAATTCAAAAGTTTTATATAAATTTAATTACTTAAAAATAAAAACACAACTGCCGAGTGAAACAAGTTTGATAGCAGGCGGTAGTCATTTTTATTCATTCAGTTCATAAGAGGTATTTACATGTACATTCCTATTAGCTACCATCATTTTCAACCGCAGCGCAGTCGGGATTTTATTTTTTTTATAATTTTATTTTCACATTTTATGTACGTTCTTAGGTACATTTTTTTTATTATTATTGCATGCATGAAAATAACTTTGGCGATGAATACCTTTAATTTGAGACATCAATAATTCGAAAAACATCGGAATAGATGAAACGCTCAAGTGAGACTTGAACTCACGACCTTTCCCTTACAGAGGGAAAGCTCTTCCAACTGAGCTGTCGAGCCACACCAGAATCATTTCAAATTTTCCTTCTTTCTTTTTATATTCGTCTTACGGTGGATTTTTCCGATGGTTTCTGAACTTAAAAGTTAGCATAATAAATGCTATAAAAAATTCATTCAAACATCAATAATTGAAATCCGTAAAATGGTTCTGAAGATAATATGGTAATAAGGAATATTACAAACATACCTATATACATGCATACACACAAGTTGCACGCGAAAAACAAAACCGTTCTTGACTGTGGGATAATGTGCTACAATCTAAAACCGTATTTTTATTTAAATTTTTTATTGATACAAACGGTTTTAACTACTCTATACCTTGCAAAACTCACGTCTATAAAGTTTCGTATTTATTATGGCACAAATGTATTACAGATAATGTCGTACTTTATTGACGGGTAATATAACCCTTCAATGCACACTCATTTACACGCCGCCGGGTACAAACTGACAACATGTTAAAATGTATAAAGTATCAGATAGCACGAGTGTCAAAATGTACAATCTATTTCATTATTCGCGCACTATTTGAATTATATTTTCTTCCAATGTGGGTGCTTCATAAAATTTAAAAAAAATACCTACATAAAGTAGAAATACGTCTTGTTGGTTAGCCCTGCAACTTTGATAAAAATACTTCGTAGGTAATATTTTGAGCCAAGCGTCGCCGTGTCGGGGGACATTTGGCTCCTTGTTTACATCAAGGAGTTAAATATCCAATGTCAAATGAACGTATGTATGTTGCAACTTTTCTACGTTTTGTAAAATCCGTTTTAATGGTATAGGTATATATAATAAATGATTTTTGACGTTGACTTTGAATACAATCAAAGCGGGCGAAGTCGCTGGCAGAAGCTACAATAATTCACTAAACACTCACCCATCAAAATATTTTTGCAAAAACCATTATTGTGCCTACATGTTTGTGATTCCAATAATAAATAGTAAGATTGAATTGTGATATTGTGTTATAATTTATCTATTTTAGAATTCATTAAAATCTACATCTGCACATAAGATATATTATCCCAGAAATAGACACACACAGACCCAGTAACACACAGATATAGGTAATATTTTCTATTTTTTTAAATTTTCTGTTTCATGAACATGTAGTCTCCCAATGTGCGCTATTTCTCCCGAACCTCCGCCTTTTGCATCCAGTCAATATGTTACAGTGAATGTCCGAAATGCAGCGTATGTTAAGATAAATAATTGTCTTTTGACTTTCTTATTGAATTTTTTGATGTAAACGAAGGGTAATTGGTAATACACTCCGACTTGATCATCTCTCAATTCACGACTCACACTGCAATCAGTTTTGTAGGACTTTTAACGAATTTAATCCCCGACTAAACCGGTACACGGGCTGCGGTAATTATTTAAATAAAAATCATGCATTTCAGGGTTCAATCAAACTGTGGGTTGTGCGATAGAGAGGAAGCTTTACAAAATCGAAGTAAGCCGATCTTCTCACTCTTCTCCTCGACGTATCGTACTATGCACCTTTGAAAGGCACATCCCTTGCATTATGTGCCTTTAATCGTACCTCTGATTCGAACGTGCGGGGTGAGGAAATGAAATCTGCGCGGGGGTGGGAGCTTCCATTCTGTACGCTAGTACTATTATCTATTCTGTGCAAATGTATTGTTCAACATTGAAAATAAATTACTATGACTATGAATGATGTTAACACCAAACTGTCCAAGGTGTGTTCCAAATATCAGAACATATTATCTATTCTGTGTCAGAACACTCAGTTAACAGGAAGGAAGGAAACAAGGTATTAAGATCATTTTGTGTACCTAATTAAAATCAATCTGATGCTGACCGTACCAGTTGATATAAAATCGAACCAATTTTGAGGCAGATATTAATTAAGTCCGAGCTTTGCGATTGGAAATCTTGGACTAAATTGCAGGCATCGCTCCAAACTATGCTTTAAATCATGCAAACTATGAATTAACAAAGTTTTATCGCAATTCAATGAACGATACCTTAGCATTGTATAATAATACATACATATAAGCACGCCTTTATCCCCGGACGGCCAGGCAGAGGTGAATTTGCAACCACATTTCACTAATAATTGTAGTCGATCTCATGTGTAATATGGTGTGAGCCTATTGCCATAATATTCCAGGCACTATTGTTGACTCGAGCCTATATAAGCTGAGTCTGGGCTGATAATAATAGTTGCATAATAATACAGTTATTAGATCGTTAGTGTCAAGAACATGATTCAAACGAGTCAAATAATAAATTCTGGATACTCCCGGATATTCTTATCGTTCAAAAGTTATATTTGGCGAGCGTTTGAGTTACATGAACCAGTGATACATTGGTATGCAGGAAGATTTGAATTCTTGTAATTCCTTCAACCAAATGATCTGCTGATGAATTGAAAGGGCTCTGCCAGATGTATTTTTAGACTACTTGTGATATGTTTCGCTGTTTTTGTTAATATCAAATAATGTATTGGCGTGAAACGTTTTTTTTTGTAACCTGGTCATACTATAAGAATACTGTTGACTAATGGCACTTGGTGGAACTTGCTACACATATTGAATTATGTCACCTTTTTTTTCGTGCGTAAATCCCCTCGGATATCTCCCCCGCCGGAGCCGGAAGGAGAGGTTATGTCGGACTCAAACCGACCAAAACCGCACGCCGACTGAGGGTCGTGGTGCTAGGCCGGAGAGGTGAAGTTTTCATCGACATATCCTTCGCACCCCAGCTGACCCAGGGCTATCCCTTACGGTCTGGCCCTTCTCGGGAGGAGGGACAACGGTGTCCCCGACCCGCCCCCGGAATGGGGAGGTGCGCTTCTCAGTGCACCGCCGTTCGCCGCCGTGGCCTGCTTCTGCTGGGATGGCAGGCGGCTCCACCCGTCACCCCCAGGCCCGCGCTCATGGTGTATGGAGATCAGTACTTCCCCTTCGACACCCGAGTGAATTAAGTCACCTGTGTTAATCAACAGTTGAGTAAGATACTTTGTACTTTTCCACTTTATTTTATTTTTCACCTGACCGGTTTTGAGGCGATACCAGTCAAATGAAAAATAAAATATAGTGGAAAAGTACAAAGTGTCTTAAGTAGCAACTTCCACAAGGGCCATCAATCAATACTATAAACAGTTTAATCAACAGTATTTATTTATTAAAGCTGACCGGTTTCGCCAGACCGATTTCACCACGGCATTTTCGAATGTCTGAAAATGCCGTGAGGAAAACCCAGTCAAGAGTTGCAAGCGACAGCTGAAACTAAAATACAAATCTACGTTTAGAATTATTTATTTTAGCAAATAGAGCACTTTGTACACAAAGCCGTGAGTGTAATCCCTCCATTAAATCAAAACAAACGATGTGCTACAGTATTTCAATCATATGTAGTATTCTGGAATGAACGGACTTTGAAAACACAATATGTACCGTAATTACTTATTTGTGACTCATCTCGGGGAGCGACACCGGCCGTGGCATGTGACGTCACAGGTTGACGACTTTATCCAGGTGCGTCGGCATACTCGGTACACAATTGATAATAAAACTTAATATTTCATTGAAATTTAAAATTTCACCTTTGTGTTGCCTATTCATTCTATGTTGTAAAGGATTTACTTTTTGCTAATCTTATACTTACCTTATGTTACCTATACTGTGCTTATACGATCATTTTTACAGAGACCTATACCTACATGAGGTAAATAGGCCTCAGTAAAAGCTTCAGGGCCCAGTAAATCTCAATGAAAGGCAGGTACATCTGCAAGCCGATGCAACCGCAAGCCGATACACTTGCAAGCCGATACACTTGCAAGCCGATACACTTGCAAGCCAATTGACGGATGAGGCTCTAGCGCAAACTTTGCTCTCATAGTACTAACTTAGTATATAACATCAATTCGATTCAAACGATATGTTCCTCTGCCTACCTGAGTAATGAAAACATCTTTTTCAAAAGTACATATCGAGACCTCTACACACAAGCCTTTGTAAATATACCGTGAACATATTTACACGGTAAGAAATGCTCAAACAAGTGTTATTGAAAACAGACACCGTTATTCATGTACAGATGCCTAAATAAACAGACTAATAGCGACTTTTGAACGTAAAGTGGCTTTTCCATTGACGAAAAATGTTATGTAAATTCAGACATGTACAGAATTAAAATTGTATAAGTGTATGTTTATTTGAATATTTCGAATACCTGCATGGGTATCGCGAGTATTTGCTCGATATAATCACCATGACCCTATATGGGTACCTAAGTAATACATACATATTATTTGGAGTGGATTCCATCAAACTTTTTGATTAACAGTTGATAAGGGTTTGCACAAATTATGCCTTGCAGATTGTCAGATTTAATTAAAATTCATTTTATCTTTTTGCGGCTTCTTTCTGTACGTTATGTATTGTGATGGGATTGTATTATATAAAAAATGTTAATTATATATGATTTTTGTACACCTCTGCTCACCCTTACGGAGATACCATCATGAGTATTATGTAAATGCCCACCTAAATTGGCTCCACCGCACTAGGATAATAGCTCTACTCTGCTAAAGACAGAATCCGTGATAAGGTTTTCTTTTATAGTTGCAAAATATTTGTGGAAATTTACTACTAAGGTACGATTGACTCCCTAATTAATTTAGTTATTAATTAAGGAGAATTCTTTATTTCATTACGAACATTTATTTCATTGTCTAATCTCTGCAGAACGTACGACTGTATACATTTCTATTATTTTCCACGATTCTAATTCTTTTTTTATGCTTCAACGTTAGCCTCAAGTATAGTTAAAAAGTTCCTTTTAAATGTAAATTTTAACGTAAGTGTCTTATGACCCTTACTGTACGAGTCATCCATGTGGTGACGAAGAGAGAATACAAGTATACTACCCATCCGAAGAACGAGAGGCGACTAACGGAAAAATATGCAGACGATATCACTGCAAGGGAAGGAAAATTCGATATAAAAACCTATTCCAATCTGTCTGGCCAGCGTAGTAACAGTAGGTCTAAGTGTCCCAAATTTGGAAGATACCTATTTCCAGCAGTAAACTTCAATAGGCTAATTGATTGATTGATTGACTTTTACTTATCTGTTATACTACATACTCAGCACGTTGAGCGAAAGTATAAGAAAACTTCCAAATAAAACTATCATCTGAATCACGAATATATATTTTTCATGTCCAACAAAAGTTGCTCAATGTTTATTTCAATATTTCGTCTACCTGTTGCTTCCTCTCGGGAACTGGGAACGAGCAACCTAATATCAACTTTAAGAATTAAGTCATAAGGTGTAGACTCACAATATCATTTCTTGATTGATAAAGAACGTAATCCAAATGAAACATTGAGGAGAAACTCAATTTTGTGACGTGTCAATATAACATAGGAGGAAAACTCAAAGTTGGCTTTCATACTTTTACTCTAGATATTGATCTTTATTGTGTTATCTAAAACTCTAATCTACTATAGGATTTATGAAGTTTGAGTACCGCTTTGAGTAATTCTTACAAGTCACGTTCTGTCAGGTAACGTCATCGTAGTTAAGACTGAATAATAGAATACACAGAAAATGTAGCTATACCAAGATCTTTGGGATAGAAGCCAAACCCAACAAGCAAATTAGTCTTATAAGGTTGAGTTTATTCAGCTATTCGGTGATATAAAAGTCGAGTAAGTGTGAATTATTCAGCACGTGTCGTATAAAAGCATCTTATATAGCATTTTAGTTATTCAGCATTTCGGTCACATAATGATGCTGAGTAAACGTTTACTCTGCATACTTATATGACTAAAGTGTCGTATAAGATTTGCTGTATAAGTCGCTAGTATACGACCCTTATGTTACTATTTCGTCGAGTAAAAGCACATTATATAACTTTCTTGTGACACAGTCGAATAAAAGCCACATCGTTGCTTTTATACTGCTATTATGTTGTATAAGTTGCATTCATTCGACTATTACAAGCCTAGTGCCAAGTGTCGTATAATTGCTTGTACTGCTCAATTATCACTTGTCTTAGTTTTCTTGTGTACAATAAGTGGTTGATTGAATAAATAAATAAACAAAAGATCTTTTTTAGAAAACTTTTTAGGAAGGTCTAGGGAACCCTAAAATATAATCATGGCGCTTATACTGCTAATTTGCTGTATAAGAAGCTATTATACGACCTGTTAGCATTAAAAATGGTGTACAAATGAATGTTGATATAAAAAATATTTGTTATTATAATCATATTACTAAGAATTGAAGGGGGGCGTTAAATATTTATGATAAAACCTAGTATATTTCATCAGAAAACTTACCTTCGCAATACTTTGCAAACCTATGCGTGAGTTTACGAACCTACATTTGGTGCAACCTACAAATTAACATGTCTGCTAAATAAATTGTACTTATAATTTTTTATAATTTTTAAAACACAACACGACGCACTTGCTTAATTTAACAAACAAACGTAACATAAAAGTCATATAAGTTGAAGGGGGGCGTTAAATATTTATGATAAAACCTAGTATATTTCATCAGAAAACTTACCTTCGCAATACTTTGCAAACCTATGCGTGAGTTTACGAACCTACATTTGGTGCAACCTACAAATTAACATGTCTGCTAAATAAATTGTACTTATAATTTTTTATAATTTTTAAAACACAACACGACGCACTTGCTTAATTTAACAAACAAACGTAACATAAAAGTCATATAAGTTACAGTTATAGCGCAACTTAAGCTTGTAACAGTCACTCCGTTACCTTTATACGATGTCTATGTGACTGAATTGCTGAATAAAATGGGCCCAAATCGCGTTGTATAAACGTTTTCATTACGTTTATACGACTTCTATTAGGAGCCAAAATGCTGAATAATTTGCGTTGCCGCGACTACTACACGACATATTTTTGCTAGTTGGGAAGTTTCTGTCATAAGTTCACCTTTCGGGGCCAAATAGGTCTCTCTCAGATAGCTCTATAAATGTGCTAAGCCAGAAGGAGTAGAATATTTTTCATGAGGGTTAAACGTAGTGTCGCACATTATATTCTACCCGGGTTCATGTGAAATGTCATAAATATAAAAAGACTTATGATTGATTGGTACTACACACACTACATGCTACACGTTACACGTTACACGTTACACGCTACACACTACACGCTACACGCTATACGCTACACACTACAAACAACACGCTATACGCTACACGCTACACTCTACATGCTTACTCTAGCCGATACACTATACGCGCTACACGCTACACGCTACACGCTACAAGCTACACGCTACACGCTACACGCTACACGCTACACGCTACACGCTACCCGCTACACACTACACACTGCACACTGCACACTACACATTACACACTACCCTCTACACTTCTTAATTTAACAGGGTCTCTTTCGTCCTGCCTTATAATACGCATTCCTGCATATTGTAATCAATTCCATTATAATACCCCTTAGCTTACGCTCTGTGTAGTACGAACAATATTTAATTAAATAGCGTTACAGTAATGCGATTGGCTTCAACGCCAATCAATCTATTCGGTATGAATTGACGAAGGCAGACATAATCCAATCTGTGAATTTGGAAAGGCTTGTCAATTAACTGTTTAATTATTTGAAACTATGTATTTATAATATTATTTTCTGTGTATATTTTACGTACTGTTTGTACATCCATACTAATATTATAAATGCAAAAGTAACTCTGTCTGTCTGTCTATCTGTCTGTCTGTCTATTTGTATGTTACGCTTTTACGCCTAAGCCACTGAACCGATTTTAATGAAATTTGGTATAATAAATAAATAAATAATAAATAAATATTCCACAACATTCTACACAACGCTATCTAGACCCATGGTAAGCTTTTTTATAGCTCGTTCCACGCAGACGGAGCCGCGGGCAAAAGCTAGTGTGATATATTTTTCTGAGTGACTTACGTTAAAGAGCATTGAAATTACTTTTTATACTATTGATTGATGGCACTTGGTGGAATCCATTGTTACACATATTGAGAACACTTGCACGTTTTCCACTGTGGAAAAAGTACAAGTGTTCTCAAATATGTGTAGCATTGAAATTCTTCTATAAAAATTCTTATTAAACTATTAAAGTTAAACTCATAATCATTGTTCATAAATAAAGTTCATAAAAATTAACATTTCATTTATATATGAAATATTACGTAAGTATATTCTCATCATATTTTTCATTCCAGCCACAATTTCATGTTCAACTTTTAGAATTTTATTAACCTCCAGATACGATCGTAGGAAGGTATATTATTTGTACAATATTAGCAATAACTTCTAATGAATGTCATATATCTGAAAAGCTGTGGTGTTATACCGTAATTTTATTTGTTGACTGCCCATCGTCATGACAACCTGTAGGTCCCGGAACATTTTACGATCAACCGTATAATGTTCAAGTGTCAAATACACTATAAAAGCCGGGCCAACGTGTCGAGAAACATTCATTAGCCTTGTAGTATAAATGACTGGAACACATAAATAATATAAGTCATGTAATTGAAACGAACCGCGTGAAATTTATTCTGAGATCTGTTTGTTATTATTTGTCTCTAAATTCAGCGTTCGCGGTTAAAAGAAAATGAAAGATAATGTGTACACGTTGATTACATGAATGTGTTGAAAAAATAATAGATACTTTCCTTCCTGCTATGTAATATATAAAAATGACTGTTGGTTAGGTACTCTTTCATGCAGATACGGCTGAACAGATCTAGATGAAATTTAGCACACATACTTCTTTTTATCCCGGTAATTATTAAATTATTATTTCGTCTATCATTCAGAACAGTCGCGTTGCGCGTATGAACTAAATAATAGTGCAAAGTGCAAACGTTGCAGAACGTCGCGCGTCGGTTGAACGATCGCCGCGATGACGCACTCATCATTTTGCAAGGTAACATAAATAATAAAATTAAGGCGAAGCCCTTTATTAGTTTTAAATATGTCGTCGAGCCCAATTACACTTAAAACAGAGAATGAACATCTACTGTTTAAAGCGTACAGTGAAGAAAAAGCTGAAAATGCCAATCTTCGCCAGATTATACAGAAGATGCAGACTCAAATCGATGAGCTGCAAAAGCAAATCATGAGTTTCACTCATGAAAACAAAGTCAAGGTTAGTGAACCAAAAGTCACCCCCACAGACAATTCTACCAAATGCTTGGAATACTGTACAGATGAAGAAGATCTGGTCAAGGAAACCGAGTGGATTCGAGTTAAATCCAGAAAGAAAAGGAAACTGAGCTCGTCGCCTACTCAATCGGAAGAAGCTCAGAAGGCTGACACTTTGGTTACCAAAAACTCCAAAATAAAGAAGGCGCCACCCCCTCCACCTATAATTGTAGATGGAATAGACGACTATCAAGCCTTCTTCGATATGATAGCAGCAAATCCCCAGGAAGATGCATTTACCACTAAAATCTTGAATGGTAAGTGTGTCAAAATTAATGCCAAGAACGAGGACGCCTACAAGGCCCTCAGAAACATATTATCCACGAGTGGCCATCTCTGGCACTCTTATGAAAATAAACAGGAGAGACCTATTAGAGTCATGGTGAAAAATCTGCACCATACATGCAAACCCGAGAGAATCATTGAAGATCTACAAAGCAAGGGCCTAAAAATAATAGACGCAGCTAACAAACTCAGCTGGAAGAACAAAGCTCCTCTGAATATGTTTATGCTGACTTTTGCGAATGACGAAGACATCAGCAAAATATACAGCATAAAGGCTATTTTAGGGTGTAAAGTCGAAGTGCAGCCAATCAAAACATCCAAACTGGTACCCCAGTGCAAAAGGTGTCAGGCGTATGGCCATACCCAAAAATATTGTTCCAAGGAACCACGATGCGTTAAGTGTACAGGTAAACACCTCACTCGAGACTGCAAAAAACCAGCAGAAGAAAAACCAAAGTGTGTACATTGTGGTGAAGCACATCCAGCTAATTACAGGGGATGTATAGTAGCTAAGGAAATGCAACACATAAAAAATAAAAGTGTCAAGAAAACGTCAGCTAAAAACCAGGAACAAGTTGCTCTGAAACGATCATCAACAAGTGACACGAGA
The DNA here is from genome assembly GCA_914829495.1 of Eilema sororculum. Classification (NCBI taxonomy): domain Eukaryota; kingdom Metazoa; phylum Arthropoda; class Insecta; order Lepidoptera; family Erebidae; genus Eilema; species Eilema sororculum. The sequence continues at coordinate 21,501,559 of OU618534.1, read as the reverse complement.
GAAAAAACCTATGCACAAGCCGCTGCTAAGACACATTGCTCTACTAATGTCAACAATATGAACCAACCGCACAATAACTTGGCTGGAAAGTTGGATGAAATACTCAAATTAATGTCATCTTTCGATGGCAGGCTACAAAGGCTGGAAAATGGAGCCAAGCAGTCCATTAGTAAAAAAACCAATCAAAAATGAAGAACAAGCTGAAAATTATGGCATGGAATGCAAATGGACTACTTAAACACCAACAAGAACTACAAGTAGTCCTAGATATTGAAAATATAGATATATGTCTGGTATCAGAAACTCACTTCACCAGACAATGTTATGTTAAGTTTCAAGGATACAAAGTATATCATGCACTACATCCAAGAAACAGTGCACATGGTGGCAGTGCAATAATAGTAAAAGAAAATATACAACATTATGAAGAAAGTAAGCACGAGCAACCAGAATTACAAGCAGTGGCAATTCGAGTAGAGTGTAGCCTTTACCCTCTAACTATAGCAGCCCTGTATTCACCTCCTAGATACACTATCAGGAAAGAAGAATATGTAAGCTTCCTAAGTCAGCATGGTCAAAGATTCATCGTAGGAGGTGATTTTAACGCCAAGCATACTCACTGGGGATCGAGACTAAATAATACTAAAGGCAGGCAACTGTTCAAAGCCATACAAGAATTAAACTGTGAAGCTATATCCACAGGAAAACCAACATACTGGCCTACAGACCCTGACAGAATTCCAGACTTGATAGACTTCTTCGTCTGCAAAAACATATCTAGTAATGAGATTAATATAGAAGAGTGTCACGATATGAATTCGGACCATTCTCCCATTCTATTGACGTTATGCAGACGTATGTTGTATAATGAGAAACGACCAATCTTAGTTAATCAGCATACAGATTGGGATAGTTTTAGAATAGATCTAGACAACAGAATAGAATTAAGAGTTCCATTGAAAACGATAGAACAATTAGAGTTAGAAGTTAGACAATTTATAATAAATATACAGCAGGCAGCTTGGCAAAATACACCAATCAAGCCAATACGAGTCACTAGAACTATATATCCGGAATATATTAAAAATCTTATAATGCAAAAACGAAAGCAGCGCAGAAGATGGCATCTAACCCGATGCCCTCAAGATAAAACCGAGCTTAATAATCTGACTAAACGTCTGAAGAGAGAAATAGTAAGTCATAACAACTCACTTACTAACAACTATTTACATCACTTAACCACAGATTCTAAGTCAGATTACAATCTATGGAAAGCAACCAAAAACATGAAAAAACCTACAACACAAATTCCTCCTATAAGAGAAGAAAACGGGAAATGGGCCAGAAGTAATCAACAAAAAGCTGAAAGGTTCGCTAAACACCTGGAGCTTATATTTCAACCCAACGTTGAATCATCTAACGCTACTGAGATGACGTGTACTGAACAACTGCCAAAATATGATAACTTAAAAATAAAGCTCGTCACACCAAAGGAAGTCTCGAATATGATCAAGTACAATATAAATTCAAAAAAATCACCTGGCTACGACCTTATAACCGGTGAAATTCTACAAAATTTAAATCGTAAAGCGATCGTTAAACTGACAACTCTAATAAATGCTGCTTTTCGATTAAAGCATGTACCCGACCTGTGGAAAGTAGCTGAAATAATTATGATACCAAAACCTGGCAAACCACCACATGAACCCGCTTCATATAGACCAATTTCCCTGCTACCAATAATATCAAAATTGTTCGAGAAACTATTGCTAAAAAGACTAAAACCAGTCATTGAAAACAGTAATATTATTCCTGACCATCAATTTGGCTTTAGAGAAAAGCATTCAACAATTGACCAGGTACATAGAATAACAAATATTATAGAAAAAGCGCTAGAAGAAAAAAAGGTTTGTTCTACCATATTCCTTGATGTAGCACAAGCTTTCGATAAAGTTTGGCATGAAGGACTCATACACAAACTTAAAGTAATGCTACCGCGACAATTTGCTGAGATTCTTGAATCCTATATACTGAATAGGGTATTTCGTATCCGTCAAGAAGATGTCTATTCAGAAATAAGGCCAATCAAAGCTGGAGTTCCACAAGGAAGCGTATTAGGCCCAATTCTGTACCTATTATACACCAGTGATATTCCAGTCAACGAAAACCACCCAATTGCAACCTTTGCCGACGACACGGCCATAATGGCGATAGGTGACAATCACAAAGAGGCTGTTGAAAAGGTCCAAATAATAATCAATGAAGTTATTTCCTGGACCAAAAAATGGCGCATCAGGCTGAATGAAAGCAAGTCTATTCATGTTGACTTCACAAATAAGAGAACACAGTATTTCCCCGTATTTATGAATGGAGAACAAGTACCATACGCTAATACAGCCAAATACCTCGGCATGACTCTAGACGCCAAGCTGCGCTGGAAAGCACACGTCAAGAAGAAAAGATCAGAACTAAAATTACGCTACCAGAAAATGTACTGGCTTCTTGGGAAAAGCTCTCCTGTATCAGTACACAATAAAGTCCTACTATATAAACAGGTATTGATGCCAGTATGGACTTATGGTATCCAGCTATGGGGCTGTACCAGTAAAAGCAATCGTCAGATTATTCAACGATTCCAAAATAAAGTGCTCAGGGATATTGTCAACGCACCCTGGTACATTCGTAACTGTGATCTACATCGGGACCTGAACATGGACGTCGTAGATCAAGTCATTCAAAAGCATGCCGAAGCCCATGAAAAGAGACTTCATCATCACGTGAACGTCGAGGCAATCCAGCTCCTTGATAACACTGATATAGTGAGAAGACTAAAACGCACAAAGCCGTTTGAGTTAGTGTAGTGTTTTTAGTGTCAAATAAATGCAGTGACAAGTGCCGCGCACAAAGAACACATGAACAAAGTGTCTTCGCCTTAACAAAAACTAAGTAAGTGTTAATGGACACGCTCTTAGAATTATGTTTATGTAGTAATTTAGGTGAAAGTTATTTACTTATTAGTCAATAGGCTAGATTGTAATATAAATAAAGTATTATATAAGTACTTTATTAGAAAAAAAAAAAAAAAAAAAAAAAAAAAATCCCGGCAATGAGTTCCCGCTGATATCGGGAACGATAACTGTATTTCATTCGGGTGGAACCGCGGACAACATCTAAGTAGTAAATATATTTAGTAAACAACATTTCCACAACTCTGATTCCCCTAAATATCGTTGCGGAGCCAAAATAGATAAACCGCCTTAAGCAATTTCGGTTTGCTCGTCACGAAATCTGCTCCCGCCTCAGGTGTCACAACTGTTCAATTCCCAAATAATTTGAATAAATATAAACGTTATTTTGAACAGGGTGAAACATTTTCATTATATTTAATAGTAACAGTTTTGTTTTCAACGTACTTCAATGTAATCACTAACAGTTGTTGTTAAAAATGGACAAAGTATAATAAATTATTTCCATTGATTGATTTACGGTGACACGAGATTTACGTCTTCGTTCTGACTCATGTAACATTGAACTATAAATTGCAATGGAATGTTGTTGTAGAAACTCAACAAAAAAGCTGTTTGTACTTTGACATTGTACGTTAGTAATAATAGCGGTGATGGCTATTCGTGTGATGATGGAGAAAGAATACAAGTAGGTATCATCCCATCTCATCCGAGGGGTGTAACGAGGCAACTAACGGAAAGATACACAGATGATATCACTGCGGGAGAAGAAAAACTCGAAATAGAACACTGTTCCAACCCGTCTAGCCAGCATGGAAACAGTAGGCTAAAGTCTCCCAACATTGGGAGAGACCTATATCCAGCCATGGACTGCGATAGGCTAATTGATTAAAATTGATTGATTGCCTAATATGATGTCACGGCCCACGGGTCGATTGAGTACCTTCTTTGAAATGATCTGAGATTCATGCTTCATGCATCATCTATTCAGCTTACTCATATTATAATAAAGGTATGAATTCACTAAAGCAGCGCTTCTGAAAATCGTGCCAGAAGTCGATTCAAACAAGATAGCATTGCCCAAGTGCAAGTTACTGCACTTGGGCAATGCTATTTGCCAAAAATTGATTATTAATTTTGAAGTTTAAATAATATGTTTACTAAACGCCTCACACACCTAATAAGCACCTTCAATTAGAAAACTTTGCATGCGAAAAGTAATTGATTTACATTTAGTTAACATTAACTTTGGGGGAAACCGTTCTGGTTTAATAGTCAAACTTAATACTATCTCATCATCAAAGTGCTATTTAGAGTAGATATTTTGAAAGACATTATAACTGCGTGAGGCTTACATTTAAGGTTCTTACTAGAGACGATGCCTTAGAGCGAATGGGTGGAGTCTACGAACGTAATAGTCGCAGCCCCGCACCACCCCGCACTCATGTCACTAAAGTGATTATAATATAAAAATATGGGAAAAGATGTCGATAAAAAGGGTACAGAGTGGACACATCATATTCTGCCTAACTTCACGTACCTAACTGATTTGGTATTTTTTTGACATCGATGTTGATTGATTCTTGATTCTTTATTATAGCTAAGGTCGGCGGCTCCGCTCGTATGGATGTCTGTTATCGCGACTTTGGTTTTATCTCTGGTACCATTCTACCAAAACCTTTTAAATAAAAATACCATATCAAAATCCGTGTACTAAGTAGCGTTTGTGTCCATTGTGAACAAACAGACAAATTCAATTTCAAAAGGTTCAAATTCTATAGCGTAGCGGTAGAGCATTCAGAGTTTGTGGGTTTGATGCCCACTTAGCACTTATATTCATATTACATGAATCTTAGATTATTAATAATCTAAGTCATGAATATATATTTCCATTGGTTAGGGTGTTTATTGCATAGATACATTGAGGTAGGTGAATATGAAAGCTATAAGTATGCTATAGGCATAACAATTCACACACATTACACATTCTCACAATGCCATCGTTTGCTACGTAAGCCCAAAAAATGTGTTTATATAAATGACATCACATTCAAACCTCTTATATTATGCACTAACTGACCCGGCAAACTTCATTTCACCTTAAAAATTAGAATTTACCTCCATTGGCTGTATTAAGTTGTCCTAATTATTTTGAGAACAGAAAGCATTACGACAGGGACTCCATACGCCCACGGAGATCCTGACACCAATAGGACATAACAACGTCTTTCGGGTCAGATATTTCATATAATGGTTAAGTATTCTTAAATGTTTCTATTTTCCACGCATATTTTTTACTTTTTCTTTCATAAAAACCTTCACAAGACAATAACAAACACAACAAAAAAGAAAAAGCGAAATTGGTCCAGCTTCAGCCAGTCCAGCCAAAAATGAATCCCTATTGGGAAATAGGGATTCATTTTTATATTATATAGATTGTATTGTACATATAAACCTACTTCTTGAATGATACTATCTATTAAAGAAAAGCGCTTCAAAATCCGTCGCGTAATTTTAAAAATCTAAGCATACATAGAGACAGACAGACAGCGGGAAGTGAATTATTTTATACTAGAGATTATATGTAGTGATCATGGTTTTATAATATTATATATTTATATATGTAGCTATAGGTATGTATAGTATTCTAATATACATATATTATTATACAGACGTAGTTTGTGACGTTATATAGGTTGATTCCTGGATCTACAGAACTAATTCTAAGAATTATTTCACAAATAGAAACCCACACTATTTATCAGTGTCATAGGTTTTATATCATTACACAATAAACATTAAAATATTAGGTTTATAAGAAAAATATTTAAACGGTAATGGTGCCACGTTAAAACCTTTTATTTTCCATACTTTGAGACACCTTGATACAACATCTTGAGATAGGACATAGACTATGTTTGGTCACAATAACCGACATTTACACGGGCGCAACCGTGGGCAAAAGCTAGTAAATAATATGGATGTGTAGACAAAGTTACAGTTAATATGTCCACAGAGTAATAGCGCGAAAAATGATGATTGAATTCATAAAAGTATGAGCTGGAGACCCGTTGCCGTCACTCCAGATATTATGAGTCTCATCTCATAACAAATAACAATATATTATGTGAGACTGCAAATTGCTGGTACTTTGTAGGTCTAGGTAAGTAATGTGTTATACGCTCGCAAGTTTTTGTATATGCCCTCAATCTAACCACTTTACTAGATCTCAGAATCATTTATGATAACATTTTTTATCAGTTTTTCTGAGACTAGCTGTTGCTCGTGGCTGCACCTACGTGAATGTCGTTTATCGTAACCAAACATAACCTCTGTCCTTTCCCAAGATATACCAAATTCCATCAAAATCGGTTTTGTATTTTAGACGTGGAAGCATAACAGACAGAGTTACTTTTGCCTTTATTAAAATAGTATAGTTACACTTTGATCATTTGTTTGAATCGATTATTAGCAACATAATGACCCTCTTATTACACAGAGGTATACGATATAAAACGTTATTGATATAATCGATACCTCCTACGTAAGTTGTTGTATCTCTAAAACTGCAATTTTACAGGAGAGCAAGTTAAAGATTCAAATTGGCCTAAAAACTGCATTTATTTATGTAGCTTTGCAAAAACTTGGTATATGAATGTATTGTATGGTATTCTTGACCATGTTGAAAGATAATTAAGAAAATATTATGAACTTTTTGAGATTTGGTGCTTACAACACTTTACTGCGGAATACAGACTGTGCCAGCTGTGGTATTTCATACTTACAACATTAAACTGCGCAGTCTAGATTTCTTCAGTTGTTGTATCTCTTACTAACAATATTATACTGCGGAGTTTACATTACGTTCGTTGTTGTATATGATAGTTACAACAATATACACTGGAATTTTTTATTTTAGTCCAATTGTATGTGACATTAACAATATACATTGAACACAATTTTGAGTAAGCATTATTACTCAGGAAATAAAAAGTAATATTGTCAAAATCAAATTATCTTTTTTTTTCAAAGGAAATAACATAGTTAATACTGGATAAAGGTTTTATAAGAACTATTGCACAAAAACTACGTTTTAATATGTTTACTTCTAAAACAAGTACGTAATGTATTCAACTATTAGGTAATAATAGGTAGGTAGGTATGTAATATTATTTTTAAGAAATATAATGATAATAACTCACTATGATATTTGAGTAACATAACAAATTCTTTTTTAAAATAATAAAATTACAATAAAATCGTAAAAAACCAACAGTGAGGATCAATGGCCTTCTTTGTTTGCCAAATCAAATAACGTAAAATTGAAAACTGATAACTTTTGCTTATAATACAAAATATTAATTGGCTATGCGGTGCATTAAGAATCTTTTGAAAATTATATGTAGCGCTTACAATTTTACCTTGGGAAGTTAAGCTTTCAGTTTTGTCAGGCTTCATGAGTTGTCGGGATAACTTCTTATTTGAGACATGGTTTTCATGATCTGCAATCTGTTGTACAGTTGGACTATGGATATTTTAAAAAATGTGGCATTGATCGCACTGATCTTTCTTAGGGATATAAAAACGAGCTTAAAGTTTTCATTTGCAATATCTCGATATTGGCGTTCGGTTTCAGCTTTACATTTCAAATAACTTATGAAAATTTAAGTCTCCATCTAAATACAATTTGTTTGACCTTTGCCTCGTAAAATGAGACTCAACTGGCTGTAAACTCTTGATACGGTCACACACACTGTTTTTAAGACTACCAGTTAGCTTTACTGGATGGTTTGAGTGTTTTCCTCTTTGACCTGGAACTAATACTCCCGTTGTCTTGTCCATCTTTTCTAAAGACTTATTAATAACGTAATCACTGACGGACAAAGTGCTTATAAAATGTTTTAATGCCATCTTCATTATATCCCACTGGTAACTAATATTGTAATGTATACTTACGTCTTGAAATGCTATCAGTATACACTCTACGTTTATTTTGCTTCTTTACTATGTTAGCCACATACATCCACTGCTTTTCTCGATTGCCTTAATTCCAAAAACTGTCAAAAATCTTTCTTCGCTTAATTTATCGGAACATTGAACAGGAATATGACGGGCCCATCTTTCTACTTGGTTGTATTAAACCTTTTCTTGACACATATTCTTTTCATCAATTATTCTCTTGGTATCGATCCATTCATTAAAATGTATTTTTCTTACATTACCTTTATCTTTCCTTAATTGACGACGGCGGTTGGCGGTTGACGTGCTTGGACTATTTGAAATATTTGATAGTGGACTATTGTTCACTGTTGTACACGTTGAGCAGCTAGAAAGCACTGGTGAGGATTGAGCTGAAATGTCAAACGCCGATATATTTTCCTTTTGTATATAATATGGGCAAAAATCATTATCACAGTCGTAATCCAAATTTTTTGTATTATTTTTTGTATTAGACTCTGTTTCTTCTTCTGATATATTATCAAAGATGTCACTATCTATCATATTTGCTAAAGCATTCATTTCCGATTCATTGAAACTTATTGGAAGTGGAGAAAACTAAACGAAAAAGAAGTTTTACTGTTAGTAAACAAGCAAGCATTTCTAGTTAGTAAGCGAGCAAAGTAGTGCTCCGTTTAGGGCTCTATGTCAGTCAGACAGGTAGACAAGAGCGCTTTAAATAATTACACATAGTATATAACAACATTGAAAAAATGCTTTAAGTATGTTAAGCATTGAGATAAAGCAAGAAAAAAGTAATAGGTACAAAAATATAGGAAGACCCGGTACTCGAAAGCTGAGTTTTGAATAACGACTTCTGAAGTAAAATGTTATTTTTACTACATGCCACATTTATTTTAGTTTTTATTCCAACGTAAAATATTGTATGTTTTATATATAACATTTTATAATGCACACTCAACAACGTAAAATATTGTAAGTACGACATACAACATTTTGTAATACACGTTGAACTAAACCTTTTTGAATGTAAACTTAACAGCGTATACAGTGTAAGTAATCTTTACAACATTTTAGGTTGTAGTCGGCAAAAATAAGATATTTTACTCAAAAATGTATAAGAAATAATATAATAAAGTACCTTACCAGTGATATTTCGACATGCGTGCGTTCGTCTCAATGTCCAGCGTGTTCTGTTGTATGTAGCTGATACAACTCGCGAGCGCCTCTCTGCCCTGCACCCCGCGTAAACTATTGCCAAGAACTATACAACGTTGTAGTCCGTTCTCGTACAAAAGTTACAACGATTTACGTCTATAAAATGCTTGATAAAACAACATTTTTGTTATTTTTTCACTTTGAATACATAAATTACAGCAAAATAAAGCTCTTTTTTAGTAAAAACGCAAAATGACATTTTGTGGGATACAACAACTTACGTGGGAGGTATCGTAATGTTACTTACATTATCTATAGGTACCCTTTGATTCTACCCAAGGGCCAGCACAAATTCATTTAACTCAACTCAATTCGACGTTTGGTCGGCCGTCAGGTGGTCGGTTGGGAACGGGCCTCTTCTTCTACGTGAAAAATTTTCAATAACCAAACCAGATAACAATTTTATTACAAGAAAAGTCCTTGCATACCCTCAGCTAAGCAGTCAGTAAAAGGTTGTATCAATAAGTAAATAGCCAATAAAACTATTGGTGGATAAAATAACCCCTTGAGACAAGATTATGAGGTACGAGAGAGACAAATTTGATTGTTCACTATGGCATACAACATTTCAAGGAAGCCAACATTCTTAATATTAATTCTGAAAGCTACTAAGAAATACATTACCTTTGAAAGGATATCAGTATACTAGGATGGTTTTATGTAAAACCTAACCATATTAATTTTGCAAGTACTTATCTACTACACTATATGGTGTAAAAAAGGAGCGATTCGATTTCTAGAACAGATACGGTCTTTTCAAAAATGTTTATAATAAAAAATATCCATACTTCAAAACCAAATAAGCACTGAAAAGTAAAAAATAAGTGAATTACAGATTCAATTTAGAAGATCAAAATGCACGTAAGACTTTTCTTTTGAAATCTGTGACAAAAACCAAGGATATAGGCATAATGGGCATAATATATAAACTATAGTATATAAAACTATAGTTAAGGATATTTTTCATAACATTAATTGTGTTATGTAACCGTAAGCGAAACCTCTCAAGTTATATTTTCCTGTATCAAACTTCTGACGTTCGTAATAGATTTCTATATTGAACAACATTTGCAAATAATCGCGTCACAATACATCTTTGTGCTTCGATACTTGTAGATATATATACCTCGGGAGATATATCTTGAACCTATAATAGGCTCAATACGCCCAGTACACGTTTCTTGTGTGTTTTTGAGATTAGCGCGGAGTGCTATGGCTGCAGTGGATGAGCCCAAACTTACCAAGCATTTCTTTTTTTTTAACGTGCTAGAAATCCCCACGGAGCCGGTGGAGGTGGTTATGTCGGACTCGAACCGACTAATACGCACGCCGTCTTGGGTCTTTTGTTGCCGGAGGTGAGATTGCCGAAAGCATATCTCTCGCACCCCGGCAAACTTACCAAGCATAGATTATTACAAAAACAATCAGCGCCCTTTTGTAGCAACTTAGAGCCAAGATATATCCCGAGGTGTATTAAGCAAGCGATCGATGGAAACGTCTGTACGGCAACAGGTCCTTACCATAGCAACGGCTAGCGATCACAGAGTACTCGCTATAATCTCTCCTTTTGAATACCTCTACGTCTACATCTCCGAGACGCTTTGTAGTATTCCTGTTTTAATGACTTGCTCGACGGTTAGGTTTCACGGCAAGAGCTAGAAGTTTATGTACAAGAATATTCTTGCATTCGTATTTGAATCGGCAAGAACAAATTATTAAAACTACTACTGAAAACTGTGCGACTGTTATGATATGGATATTTTAAGAAAAGATAAAAGCAATTTTTTGTATGAGGAGAGGATACGTACGTACCTACCGAAGACAAACAACGAAGATTAAAACAACGAAGATTTAGGTATGTTGCATCGTGACATCGGAGAAAACATACCAAAATTCGTATGAAACAACGACCCACTACATTCCATCCTATTCTAAATGTATCCATTATCGTAATACGAAAAGTAACGGCAAAATATACAGTAATTAATATGGCTGATGGTTTCATTAATGTATTTGTGATATTAGTGGTTAACTAAGTACAAAAATGAGTCACGTCATGAGTCGTAAAACCTTATATTAAAGTTATCGGGCCATAAAACGCGCACTAAGTGTAAGTAACGACCACACTCTAATGACACATTACATGTCATATATTTATTAATAAATGAGAAATAAGGTAAAGACTTCATCATGATATATGTATTCTTTTTATGAAAAATCTAGTCAAGTCAACCCGATTACCTAGTAACCTTCAGTATCTGCTTTTATGCCAAAAGGGGGAAACTCGACCGGTTTTGACATTTCATAACATACATACATAACATAAACTCACGCCTGAATTCCCCGAAGGGGTAGGCAGAAGTGCTAGCGCCCAAATTTCGCCAGTTTATGTTTAGGTCCCAATGTAATAGGTGGCGAGCCTATTGCCACCCGGGCACTTATAAACCTGCGATAAATACACACATAACTTCGAAAAGCATCGAAAAGTCATTGGTGTGTGCCATGGTAAACCTGAGATCGAACCCGAGACCTCGTCTCAGCAGTCCATTACCCATACCACTAGGCTACCGCAGATCCCTTTGACATTTCAACCAGAATTTATTTAAGTTGGAAGGTATACTTATATCGGATACCACTAAGAGATCTTGAAAGAAAATTACTTATTCCAAATGCAAGACTATATTTACTTGGCAACCCTCGTACCTGTCACTCACTAGACAAGTTAACGAGTTAGGTCTGTATCGTTACTTTAGTAACATATACATATGCTTGTGTAACACTGTTTCCATTACAACCTATGCCTCTATATTTATATCGTTATTTTTTATATTTTATAATTATTATAATAATTTTGTGACACTATAGTATTAATTTTTCAATTAATTTTAGTGTTTCATTGCCATGATATTGCATGCCTAATTTGGTGGGACATGTATTTCTTTAACATCATTATAACAGCTTATATGTATAATTAATTAATACCTGTGTTACATTTTCAGCAATAAAATATTTTTTATTGCTGAACATGTAACATTTTTTGAAACAAAAAACTGCGATCAATGCAATAAATTGCGATCTGCTAAATTAGTCAACGAAATCGACGCAAAATCAAAAGATAGATTGATACCAATTTTATGTCTTATCAAAGCATTTTGCCGTCAAGTCCGAGTCACGTAGAAACGTTATTCTATTATATATTGATAAACTAAGAAGTTTGTGGTGGAAAGTTCTTTGCAATTTGGACAGTTTTCTTCAACAATACCCCAACTAGTGGCCACAATACAACAATTTGTGTGAAGTTTTCTATAACTTCAACTCAAGTGAACCAACTTACTGCACTTCGAACTTTATGCGAAGATTTTTATGGCTCGATAGTATAAAGTAAAATACAAGAGTGTGGAACTTTTCATTCTTCAGTATCCTAGACATGCTTATTAAATTATGGCACTGCTAGAGGGTTCGATTACATCAAGAGAATTGCGCAGCCGGAGCTTGAACCAACGACCTTTCCTTTACAGGGGGATTCCTCGTGCCAACTAAGCCACTATGCCACGCCTGAAGCAATTGAAATTTCCCTTCTCTTTATATCGGGAGTATCATTTGGTGGTGTCACGGGGAAAGAAGGCCTTAAGAGTGACTTTAAGGGCGGTATAGTTAGCTTAATAAGTCCTTATTCATTCAAACTGCTAGAGGGTTTCAACATGAAGCTATGTGAAGTAAATAGTATGTTTTCTTATGTTATTCAATAGCCAATATGGATTGACAGGTTGGGAAAGACTGAATGCAGAAGGTGGGGAATCGGAAGCAATGGTACACATTGGGAGAGGCCTATGTCCAACAGTGCCATGGGCCAAATGCTTGAACCATTCAACCATCAACGGGTTTTTTATAATACTACTAGCTTTTGCCCGCGGCTCCGCTTGCGTGGATGTCGGTTCCCGGCCATTATTCGAATTTTGCTCAACGTACAAACCTTCCCTGGACTTCCACAAATTCAAGACCAAAATTAGCCAAATCGGTTTGTGCGTTCTGGAGTTATAGCGTCAGGAAGGAAAACCCGACTTATTTTTATATAGTAGATTAAGACAGCAAGGTAACATGTTAGTCTCTCGAGGGCTCTACCTTCAATGGAGTAAGAGAAGGATAAGAATGGAGAAGTATACGGTCCCCGCAAAACGTCATAAACCATAAAGGAATGAAGTGACATGCTACTTAAAACAGTCATACTAGTACTTAGTCTGCGAGAAGATTATCACTTCAACTCATTGATGCTGAGAAATGTATAGTAAAGCCTTGACAAGTTTTTATAAAGATATAAATAATATATTCCACAACATTCTACACAACGCTATCTAGACCCATGGTAAACTTTTATAGCTTGTGTTATGGAATCTAGAATGCGGATAAACATACTTATATACTTTTTTTTTGTAAATAAATACATATTATACATAGAAACACCCAGACCAATGCAAATAGCCATATTCATGCATACATATATTTGCACTGAGCGGGAATCTAACCCGCGCCTCCTGCGTGGCAGTCGCGTGCACTACCGCCACGCCACAGAGGCTAAGCTAAGGGAATATTTCCATCGTCTATAAAAACGCAATAATGATGCATAATTTACGATTCTAGCCTCACACGTTCGACAAAATAGATTTTGTAGGATTTCACAAAGATCACGCTGTTCCTTTCTTTCTTTCTTGATATTAAACCTGCTTCGGCGCTGTATTTACTTACAGTCACTGCAACTTTCCCGGACTGTGCCATAAAAGGACCCTTATTTGATTTTCGGATCGGGCAAAAGTTTTGTAATTAATTTTTCCTGTTTGAAATTTCAATATATCGTTTGGATTCAAGTAAAATGTTCAATTAGGCTGGCACCCTGATTCTCACATGAAGACAAGAAATATGAAGAAACAGCTTAAATCACCACTACCTTCTTTTTGATGAAATAGGTACGTAAGTAGAAAAGAATAACTTAATTTTATATATAGTGGAACCAGATATTATCTGAATAAAGTTTATATGGACACAATATCATTGTTTTAGTATAAATCGCGTAAATAACCCACGTGGTGCAAATATGTTACATTACAGTTCATACATTCATACAAATCCCCGAAGGGGTAGGCAGGGTGTATAAACACTCACAATTCACCAATTATGTACGACGAGCCTATTGCCGTCTAGCGGGCACTTTGTCTTGCGCTGTATGTTTACTGTCGAATGAAGAAAAGCCCTATCCCTTAGTCGCCTTCTATGACACCCACACGAAGAGCTGGGAAGTTGTACTATTCTACTTCACTGGGAACAAAACCGACAAATATGGTTCATAAACATACTAGCTTTTGCCCGCGACTTCGTCCGCTTTAAGAATAGAAAGGTACACCTGTAATGATAGTGTGAGGTCTGTATAAATTAATAAAAATAAAAAATAAAATAAACACTGCTCATATTCCTGCGACCCGATAAAGTTCCTTAAAGTTTCTGTGAGCCTACTACTTCATGCAAATGTAGCAGGGTCACAGAAATATTGATCCCGTGACCGCGACCTACAGGAACCTATACCCGGGATAAATAAAGGTCGAACGGAATGAAAAGTATCCTATGTCCGTCTCCTGGTTCTAAGCCACATCCCCACCAATTTTCAGCCAAATCGGTACAGCCGTTCCTGAGTGATAAATAGTGTAACTAACGCGACTTTCTTTTATATATATACATAGATTCTTTCTTACACACCATGAAAATAAAACCATCTATCAATCGATAAATCCAGCTATGAATACCAAATTAAGGACTTTTTAGTTCCCTAAAGCCAGTAATTAGGACTAATGCAGACTCCTATGTATAATGTCGGTACTAGGCATCATATAAAGAAGTCTTGGCATTATACGCTCTAATTAAGCTAAATGCTAAAGTAATGAATGGCTTCAGGTAGGTAAAAAGTAGGTACTTGTTATTGCGAGACCAATGTTTTCATTACTAGCACCTTTTTTATTTCGTTCGTAGTTATTTTTATTTTCTTATGTCCAACTTTGGATGCAACCGTAAAAATGATGGTGAGGATGGTGCGAGAGTATTTTTACGTTTTGCGTAAGCTGGATTTCACAGGTTAAACGTCGATTAAGTAAACTGAGCTTACACGCCTCAGTCAATGACATTATGTATTGTGACAGTCACTGGTATATTTTGAGTTTTCAGATCATTGTGAGACTTCGTTGTCAAGATATTTATGTCGCTGACTGTACATACTTATTTGTTTTTAGTCACCGCGCGGTATTTCGGTGTTGTTGCAAGCACCATGATCACAATATAACACGGTGTACAGTGTACATAGCACTTGAAACAACGCCGAAATATCGGTTATTCAAAATTATACAACAAGGTAAATAATCCAGTGAGTGTTACACTACTAATATGAATGACCATGTAAATCTCAAAGCACAATCCTTTCCTTCACAGGACAACACTAAGATGTCACCCGCATACGTTGCAGAATATACCTTCTAGAACAAAGCGGTACCTGGATCTCCCTGCCAGCTCACGTGTTTCCTTCTTCCTACAGTCCCGGGTCCTTTAAGCGGGGCGTGAAAAGGCATCTGATGAGGCCGTCAAGCTGAGTGCCACCATTGTCAACATGGTACATGTTTACGATGGTGACCCTCTTTCAGAGACTTTGCCTTTAGCTTAACATCAGGTGAGGTGAAGTTAAATTGACGTATCCATTTAATAAAAATAAAAAAGTACTTCGTTTTCTTAATTACACCCCGTTTCCATTGGATAAAACTAACAAAACGAGTATGAATTAACAACAAAAGTGGTTTTGGTGTTTCGCCAAAGTTTAAAAGAGACGCTTCTACAACAAGCTCCCTAATGAAATTAGAAATTTACCTACTAATAAATTTAAACGTTTAATTAAAACGAAAGTTTGCCAAAAAGGCTACTAGAACATTAAAGAATATTAGACGATAAAGAAGCTTAGAAATGAACAGCGTACTTAGAAAGTAGCACTCAATTAAAAACAGTGTAATTAATCACGTCATGTGTGTATATTTACAAACATATTGTTTGTAAATATATGTACAACAACAAAAAAACTATTTTTAACAATTTTGCCATTCTGTTATTAATTCCGCCTATCTCACAACCACCTATATATATATATATATATATATATATATATATATATATATATATATATATATATATATATATATATCATTTTAACATATGTTGTCTGTGTCAAGCTCTTACAAAACATATACAATAATTGCTAAAATAAATCAAAACACCTTATTCCGAGACTGACATTAACATACCTATATTGAATAAAGGAAGTAGGTAATCTCTCCCGTCTCGCATTGTGGAAACCCGTCTTAGTACGTACGGGGTACAGATTAAAATTAAACTTTAAAGCAGTGACCCGTATCTTTGCCAGATGTACAGCCACTCAAATTGCCATTTAGATATCGTGTGGTGACGTCACAAACAACTGTTGCGTGCTGTGGCACTGTCTCGTGGAGATTAGAAAAATTAATCTATATCGCGCTTTCGAAGTTTACTTGCTGGATTAATACAAACTGACTATCTTGAGAAAAAGGATCCTGTCGTGCTAGAGTGATTTTATAAGTGACTATGCGACTGGTTTGGTTAGGTTAAGTTAGGTTAAGTTAGGTTACGGCAACCAACAGCTACTTCAAGGTATCTATTTCCGTTCGGCTGGTTGCTTCAGGTAAGTACATACATGTTTGATGTTTTTTCGCTGTAAATGTTTGGTCTTTTAGAAAAGACGTAAGTATATATACATAAGGAGGGGAAGACCTAAGAAGTTCTGGTTTGACGTCATAAAGGGTAACATACGTGCCAATGATCTTACTACCATGCTCGCTCAAGACTGTGTTAATTGAAGAAGTAAAAGCCGGAAAGCGAACCCCGGGCCCCCAGATGAAGGCCTCAGATGCCTCTGGACTATCAAGGAAAAATTAAAAAGTCAATCTATACTTAGTTTAGGTATCTTGTCGCCCTAAAATTTTTATATTGTGTTAGTAGGTACTTTTGATCAGTGAATGATTAACAATACCTGCCGTACATGTTCTTTGTAAACTCCCTATAGAAAGTTGAAGGACAATAGTCAGCCAACATACGATACTCATCGACAAAACGAAACATAAATGTAACAATAGTAGAACCTTCCTATTTCTTCGCCTCGCTTCGATATCTGCGGGTAGATATACATTACCGGAGGCTATAAAAGACAGCTCAGGTGTCAACAGTCACGCGGACGACACGCTAGTGACGGTGAGTGGCGCTACACACCGCGAGGCGACCCAGAGGGCCACGACCGCTGTTGCTCAAGTCGTGGATCGGATCCGGCGGCTGGGTCTCGAGGTGGCCCTGCACAAATCCGAGGCCTTGTTCTTTCATGGTCCTCGGCGCGGGCCACCCCCGGGATCCAGCTTGACAGTAGGAGGTACTCCCATCGACATCAAGCCCCGGTTGAGATACCTGGGGCTCGTACTCGACGGTCGGTGGGACTTCGGAGAGCACTTCCGAAGTCTGCGCCCCAAACTGTTGGTGTCAGCTAACGCGCTGATGCGGCTGCTGCCCAACTTGAGGGGCCCAGAGGACTCCTGCAGGAGACTCTACGCGGGTGTCGTGCGGTCCATGGCCCTGTACGGGTGCCCCGTGTGGGCGGACGCCCTGCAGGCCAGGTTCGTGCAACTGCTGCATGCGCCGCAGCAGACGATGGCCTGCAGGGCCATTAGGGGGTACCGCACGATATCCTTTGAAGCGGCGAGTCTCCTAGCCGGATCGCCACCGTGGATCCTGGAAGCGAGATCCCTTGCGGCACTGTATCGGTTCCGTAAGGAGGCGCGGGAGCGGGGATACGATCCCGAGCCCGAAGACATTCGGGCCGAGAGGTCCCGGCTCCACGGGATCATGGTGTCGGAGTGGGAGCGACGACTTGAGCAACGACGCGCAGGGCATGCCGTCATAGAGGCGGTAAGGCCCATCATGGGGGAATGGCTCGAGAGGCCACATGGCAGCCTCTCGTATCGACTGACGCAGATCATCACCGGGCACGGGTGCTTCGGGAGATATCTGTGTCGGATCGAAAAGGAGCCAACGTCCGAGTGCCATCACTGCGACGCGAGCGAGGACACGGGGCTGCACACGCTCACCGAGTGCCCGGCGTGGGCCGAACCGAGGCGGGAGCTAGTGGCGGCCCTGGGAGTGAGAGTTCTCACCCTCGCCACCCTGCTCACAGCAATGGTCCGCTGCGCGGACGCGTGGGCGGCCGGCGTCTCCTTCAGCGAGCAGGTAATGGTCGTGAAGGAGACGGCGGAGCGGGAGAGGCGGCGCGAGCGAGAAAGACTCGCGGATCGCGCCGCCCGCGCGCGCAGGCAACTCGGGCGTCGGAGGGCACTGACTGACCTCCGTCCCCCATGAGCGCGGGCCTGGGGGTGACGGGTGGAGCCGCCTGTCACCCCAGCAGAAGCAGGCCACGGCGGCGGCGCGCTAAATAGCGCGCCTCCCCATTCCGGGGGCGAGTTGGGGACACCGTTGTCCCCCCTCCTGAGGAGGGCCAGACCGTAAGGGATGGCCCTGGGTCAACCGGGGTGCGAGGGATATGTCTTTGACAACCTCACCTCCGGCCTAGCACCAAGACCCACAGTCGGCGTGCGGTTTTAGTCGGTTCGAGTCCGACATAACCTCCCCTTCCGGCTCCGGCAGGGGGGGTATCCGAGGGGATTTCCGCACGAAAAAAAAAAAAAAAAAAAAAAAAAAAAAAAAAAAAGGTGTCAACAGTCGTAACAAACAGTTACCTGGAAACTTGTCGCAGTTTTCCTTTATATTTCATAGTAATAATAACATAAATCGTTTCTTTAAGGGTCTCTTCCTTATAGCGATAAGATATTTGTAATGTTTATGTTCAAAGTTTATTATGATCTGTTGTAATAAAACGCAATTGTTCTTGCGTATATTTCGGACAATTTGTCTGCTTGACTGCCTTGGTTTGACAGGTGGGTGTATGGGCGGGGTCTAGTTCATAATATCGACGACATCGATGGTCGCTGTATTGAAAACGTTCCATCGACGGGTTAATGTATCGACAGTACCCCAAATCGTTGTACGCTACATCGACAGTACCCCAAATCGATGGTACGCTACATCGACAGTACCCTAAATCGTTGGTACGCTACATCGTTAGTATACCAAAACGACGGTATGCTACATCGACAGTAAACCAAATCGATAGTACGCTGCATAGACTACCCGACCCGAGCCAGATTTAAAAAAAAAGCATCCAAGTCCCCGGGACCAACGCTGTGATGGTAACTTTTATACATCTACTTGACCGGCTGTATAAAACAAGATCCCAGAGTCCAAGATAAGTAGATAACTTAAAAATACACAATCCTGAAAAAAATTGTTAGAGCATATTATTTGTAATTTGGCAATAACATTACAGTTTTGCCAGAATTGTTTGACATATTTTTCGATTTCATCCATTCAATTTCAAACCCAACTTAACCTGTCAATTACCAAAACAGATGTCTTGTCAATTTCGTATAAAACGTGCCAGGTTATTGTACAATAAATCAAGCGAAATAGTCAGAATTGTACCCACTAGTATGTTGAGATCTTAAGCTAAACTTTTAGTCCATACTTGCCTGAAATAATATATAAATAAATACGTAAATAAAACGAATTGTGCCCACAAACGCGTTGCAAATAAATCGATTCTATTTTATGGTGAACATTTCAGAAATCGACTTGTGTTAAGCCATCGATGGTTTTCTTAATTATAAGTGTGAATAAGTGTCCAGTGTCCAGCTCAAACTTCCATGACACTAAAATCCTCACATGACTTGTTCAGTTCATCAATTATGCAGCTATTGGGACATTTGGTGAGAAAAATATCAAGCCTAATTTTCATAATTATTATTATTTAATGCGCATTGGTTTCAACAGACACTAAATCGGTGATTTTCTGTGTTTGAGCTCTATTTCCGATGATTTTGTATTGCCAGTAATTATCATTTTAAATTAGTAATACAGTTTTTGCAGTATAATTAATAATACGCGTACCTAATAATATGTTTGCACGTCATGAAAATATGGTACATTTAACATAACGATGAAACAAATTTATTCACATTGCAGTAAATAAATTATGGTTTGAATTGTATTAAATTATGCATTAGATGCTAAGTATGTTGTATATTTGATTACAACATTACAGGATTGTGGTCATAAATGTTACATATTTAACTTGTAGAACTAATTTCTCCCGGGGGCCCGCTTTCCTACAGTTTTCTTGGTTTTATGATTTGATTTGATTTAATTCCACAGAAGCAACTATATTTTAACCCCCCAACCCTAAGACTTAAGAGTGAATACTGCACCTTTTTCCATCAATCTGCAGGTGAGGTCAGCTTGGGTCAGACTCCATACACTTCGATATGTACACTGTATTTGAAAATTTACTAAATACTATTTGGTAAATTGCTAGATATATGAAAGAAATATTTTCCAATAACTAAAATCTGACTGTGTTTAAATCGCGAGTAAATAGATATCCTCCAAGCAAACGTGCTCAATCACAGATCAAGCGCTTGAACAGTTGCGAAACAATTTATTGGGAAAAATATCTCAATATAGGATTTAGTTGAGACCCTCTCTTAAACGTATCTGAACAACACTCATAGTTATATAAATTCAGTTATAAAATTCGGGCACTTATATGTTTCGATTAATTTCATAAGTATGAAAGAAATTATATTTCGATTTATTTTTTCATCGAAAAGCTCAACTCTCTGAAATGGATTCAAAGTCACGTCTGAATGTACCCATTTAACCCCCGACGCAAAGAGAGTTATAAGTTTGACACGGCTGTCTGTCTGTCTATCTGTGGCATCGTAGCTCCCAAACCGACGAAGAAATTTACAAACAATTTACAAACAGTAACTTATCTGCGAGTGTTCTTAGACATGTTTGATGAAAAAAATTAAAACCGTTTAAAAGTTATGAGGGTTAAAGTGTCGGGGGTTTTAAATTTTTAATTTATGTTATTTACGTTACGTTACTCTGAGATGCACTCAGGATTCTTCAACAAACAATGTTGAGTTGCCTAAATTCCCTTTACGAAAACTGTTTTTAGATTTACTAACACTCACTATCCTGGTTCCAACTTGTTCTCAGGTCCTTCATGACAATCTAAATGGCCTTTAGCTCTTTTCTAGACATCTAAGCGTCACTTCTAAAGCTAGGTGGACCTGGTGCCTACTGCAAGTATTGTTTTTTTACTATATTTTTTGTAGTATAAGAAACACTTAAAATATTCAACTAAATTATTTTTTTTCAATATTTTAGCATACCTACCTGTTGAGTACGTAGTAAAGCTAATGGAACTAAGATAGTTTTATTATTTCTCAGGCAATTAAACGTTCATTGGGCAGTATTTCTTTATTACATCAAAAGTTGGGCAGCAACAGGTCTACTTCTGAAACACAAAACTTTTCGCTGTTAACCAATTGTACCCGAAGTTCTTTCATTGTTCGGTCGCAGCTAAGTGGATTGTAGTCTAATTTTCTTCTTAATTTACTTCTAATTGGTAGAATTATTTAACCGACTGAACCGTTTTGTTTCACTTAAAGATACATCTATGTCGACTCATCTCCTGGTGGTCGAGATAATAATGGTCTTTCGCCAGTTTTTGGTTCATTTTTTTTATCTAGGACACGTCAATTTGACTTCACCTCGCCTGATGTTAAGCTAAAGGCCAAGTCTCGGAGAGAGGGCCACCATCGCCTGCACGTGTCGTCCTGTGTAGGAAAGGAGAGGGTGGGACTAATTGGAAGAGCTCGTCAGAACATTCACCATGGTAGAGACGGTAGAATACTGCCAAAGACGCAACATCTCTAAGCATCTACAAAGGCTCGAGGGTGTTCGTGACCTCAGGATTCCCAATAATGCGGACCGCACGTCGCTGCAACCTGCCGAGAGCATCTAGTAAGTTCTTAAGGGCATTAGCCAACTTCGTGACATTAAACGATACCCCTGGCAAATAACGAAGCAGACTGTGGTCCAAATATCGAGATTCAGGTTAGAAATGAGAAGGAAATGGTTCCCATATAATAACTCCATACAACAATGGGTCAAAGCCGAGAGCGAACACCAGGCTCCGGGGTCAACGGGAGAAGCAGGCCACGGCGACGGTGCGCTGAGAAGCGCGCCTCCCCATTCCGGGGGCGAGTCGGGGACATCGTTGTCCCCCCTCCCGAGGAGGGCTAGACCGTAAGGGATGGCCCTGGGTCAGCCGGGGTGCGAGGGATATGTCGATGACAACCTCACCTCCGGCCTAGCACCACGACCGACAGTCGGCGTGCGGTTTTAGTCGGTTCGAGTCCGACATAACCTCCCCTTTCGGCTCCGGCAGGGGGTATCCGAGGGGATTTCCGCACGAAAAAAAAAGAGGTCAACGGGAAACAAAGGATAGATGAAGATTTTATAAATACAACCACGAGTAAAAAAGTATAATATAAACAAATTATTTCGTAACATTTATCTATCAAAAAGCATCACATCACTCAATTAAAGTTCGTAAGCTTAATATAATGACAGCAAATTGAAAAGGCTCTCCATCAAAAAGTCGCCAGGGCGAGGCATTAAAAATACTCACTAATATAATTTATTTCTCATTTTATCAAAAGAAAATTAAAGCGAGAAGCCGTAGAGAAAAAATACAACAAGTAAGAAGTATTTTGATGAAAGTAATGGCGTGATTGAATACTTTGAAAGAGATTAGTGGTACTGTTCAGGCAGACTGTAATCCTGGTGGGCACAAATGAGATTACGGGTCAGCAACCCCTGGCACAAAGAATAAGTTAAGTAAGTCTGAGTTAATAAAGGAGGTAAGACATACTTTTTCTTTTATTATAAAAAAAAACTAGCTGACCCGACGAACTTCGTACCGCCAATTTTTTTCCACCCGCGTGGCGTCCGATCCCGTTCCCGCTGCACCCTCTACTATATTTAACAATTTATTATTATAAAACTTTTTCTTGAATTACTCTAACTATTAAAACAAACCGCATCAAAATCTGTAGTTCAGTTCTGAAGATAAGCATACATAGGGACGGACGGACGCATAAAGCGACTGTGCTTTATACTAGGTATGTACAACTCGTGCGAGTTAACATGGCACCTGGCTCGGGGCTTTGCGCGGGGGAGCGGGAGGCGTGTACGCTGACGCTACTAGCCTCGCACGGCGAGAGCGGGGTCGTGCGCGGGGAAGCGGGAGGAGGGTGTCTTCGAGGCAGGTGCCATGTTAACTCGCACGAGCTATAGTGATTAGACGCCCCCTGTGTGATGTGACTCCAATGCACTTCACTGCTACGTCAGAGATTGCGGGTTTGATTCTCAGTAATTTGTTTTTTTGTTTAAAACTTTTGTCAATAGAGTCTAAAATGTAACGGCATTATTCCAGTATCACTGATTGACAATTAACAGAATCAGGATCCTTGTCTTTCTCTCTCTCTCTCTCTCTCTCACTCTCTCTCTCTCTCTGTCTTTGGCTCTAGTCTGCTAGGATACAAAATACAAATCACGGAGTACCAAATTACTGAATGAATCCAGGCCCAAGCATATGTATTAACAAAGGACTTACAAATAGGAAGCCATAACAATTCCCTTTGTACAGCTCCAGTCGTTCATTTCATTTGTAACTTTAATTAATACTACACTCAGCCCTTTGTGTTGAGTACTTTGTTGTCGATACTGTCTGGAGATTTACTTCCATATAGGATTGTAGCTAAAATTACGTTGTCGTATTAGATTCGAGGAAGAAAAGGTTTTGTCAGAAGTGAATTGTTTATTGTGGAATTTTTGTGTTTTTATGGGTCCACCTAAATATCTAGGGTCCAATCTAGGTTACCTATATTAATCCCGAATTTTAATATTCCGAATATCATAATCCCGAAAACGTTTGGGCATTTTTTCATAATCCCGTATTTTCAAATTCCGAAGTTCTATTTGCCATATAATCGCAACTCCGAATTTCATTTATTCATTTGTAAGACGTTTTATAATCCAGACAAACGAGTTCCAGACACGAAATCTAAATGCTCAAAATCCAGATGACCGTAATCCATATGCACGAAAGCCGAATTTTTAAAACACAATTTTTTGAAATGCAGTTAATTGATATCCAGACAAACCATAAACTATTGGAAAAATTATAAGGTATATTTTTGCTTTAGGGACTTTCTATCCAGTTTCTAGTACGAAGGCCTAATGTGGGAGCTCCACTCCGCTCCGCTCCCGCATTAGCCTTCTAACCTAACCTACCCAAGTCGCTTTTTGACAATCGGACCAAATGCGTATTTGACCAAACGCGACTAAACACTAATAAATGAATCGTATAAAGGAGATGGAAAACGGTGGGCCCAAATGTAATAAGTTGAGATATGATCTAAAAAAATAGTCATATTTTTGTATCTTAGAATACGAAAAATCACCTCAATTCTCAATCTGGATGCGGAGAAATATGAGAAAATAGTTTTCGTGAGATTATCAATTGAGTAATCGATTACACTAAAACATTTGCAGTAAATAATTAACTCAAAGTATTTGAATGAATTTTTATAGCATTTATTATGCTAACTCAAAGTAATTAAATGCACTATATGTACTACGTACATGCAATATAGTGCATATAATTACAGTCATATTATTAAATCAAATATCAATTATTACTGAAAAACCAATATTAATGATCATCGATTTCATGTCGATTCAAATCTCTCTTATATTTTTAGTCTATGTCACTGACATGACAGCTGATTAACATTGACACTAGACAGTTGCTGATTGTTTTTGTTTGCTCACTCGTTTCGTGTTTTCCGATGCGTTTTGAGTGCTTTCCCAATTATTCGTCATTTTTGAAGACACCTGCTTTGTATTTTACGGATTCTGACCCTGCCTACCTTGTACGACCCTTGCTTTCACCTTGGACACCGAAGATCGCTCACACGTTTGACTTGTAATTGTTATTTTGGATTTTACCGCCGGCTTGTGGATTGGATATTATTGAAACTATGGCTCGCTGTGTGAATTGTGGGATATCCACTGGTCACTGCAATAGGTACACTGGGCCGACGGCCCTTACACGATGAAACAATTCTGTCAGTGATTCGGCAATGGCTTGCACCTCAGTCTGTAAGTAAATACCTATAACCTCATCTAACCAGCTACCATCCTGGCTGAGGTTTAAAATGTAAAATGTGTTTAATAGAAGGCGAATAAAACACTATATTAAATGATTTTTTATTTTATTGTAGACATCCTTTCCCTATCTCCTTACCTGTTACCTACCTATCGCTTGAAGTCGTTGACGTTCATTCATATGATTTTTCAAACATTTTCTAGTAAACATAATAACTATTAATGCAAAAGAACACATTTTGCACTTCAGGAATCAGCTGTTTGTTAAAGATTGTAACATAATCTCACTTTTACATAATCTCATATATCTCTGTTCTCAGATTGACAAAATCCGCAGAATTTACAGTGAAATGATGATAATATATAAGCTATTAATTGACACCACTTTCATCTTATTACAACTAGGCCCAAGATTGTATGTAATCATTTCAGTCTCCTTTAGTTTAGCTGGAACACGATTGTATGGGAACCAAATAAAAAGATTATGAAAATTTGGTAATAGTTTATTTAGAAAATGGTACGATAGGAAACAAAAAAAAAGATTCTGAGAATTGGATTATGAAAATATGGGAAACAAAAAAATACTATTTGAAAATTTGGTATTAGTGCACCTGGAAATTGATTCATCTGGGAAATTAAAAACGGAATTATAGAAAGTTGTCATTCATTACATCTGTCTTTTAAAAGTTCTACCAACCGTTTTCGGGGTTTTAAGATTCAGGTAACCGAAATTAGATTTTTCAATAGGTTACCCCCAAGCTAATATCACCTTATGATAGACAGAAGAAGCTCGGGTGAAGGCTATGCTTCCTTTAGGGGCTTAGAAGTCAGGCAATAGCCACTCCCATAAAAGCCGTATAAGTTAAATCAAAACGTGGAGTAGGCGACGTCCACATTGAAGACTTTCACAGTCATTTAAAAACAATATTTCAATATTGAAATATTTTGATTTAGCTGGAAACAAAGCCGTAGGTATAACTTTATGAAATGAATGGGAATCCTGAGGTCACGAACACCCTCGAGCCTTTGCAGATGCGTAGAGATGTTGCGTCTTTGGCAGTTTTCTACCGTCTCTACCATGGTGAATGTTCTGACGAGCTCTTCCAATTAGTCCCACCCTCCCCTTTCCTTCACAGGACGACACGTGGAATGCTAAGATGCCATCCATTTACGGTGCAGAGTATATCTGCTAGAACCAAGCGTTTCACCACTAAGGCGATTGGCACACTGCGACGCGCGACACGGCGTCGAGCGTTGTTGCGTCGACGCGGCGTCGTGCTCGTCGCCTCTACGGAGCGCATTTTGTATAGAAAAACGCGGGGTCCCACACACTGACAACGCAATCACGCGCGTTGCCGCAGAATACGCGCGTACAAGCAGAAAACGCGAGGTATGGCACACTGAAATCTGCCATCACGCGCGTGTTTTTCGAGGGATTTTTAGTCCGAGAGCTGTTAGAAATTTCTGTGTAGGTATTTGAGACTAATTTTAAATTAATATTATTGCAATGCAACATGACTATTTAACGGCAAATTTAGAGCGCTTTCACATCAACTGACGTCCGATATCCAATATCCGACATCCGAGATCGGAGGTAGTCAAATATCGATGCCCAATATCGGGTATTGGAGCCGACACCACTGTTTTGGCTCGTTATCGAAACACGCAGAGACTGCAAGCGACTTTCAACCTAAATGGCATATTCTTAGTTGCGTCTCTTTTCGCGTTAATAGATGACGCTGATCACAAATATAAGAAAAAAAATAGTTACCTACTATGTCATGTCAATGAATCGAAAATAGCTTGCACTTCTAATCATTTTCTTTTCATCTCTAGCGTTCTTAATATAGTCTGGGCTATCGAGCTAATGGTCGGATGGCTTTACTTTACTTTTCTCAAAATTTTAGATTACTTCACACACTTACCTACCAAAAAAAATCTAATATCTCTCGGACTATACTAGCTCTCCCGGGTCCACGCGCGTCGTCGCGCGATGCCGCGTCGAGCGTTGCAGTGTGCCAATCGCCTAAGACTTGGAACTCCCTGCCAGCTCACGTGTTTCCTTCTTCCTACAGTCCCGGGTCCTTTAAGCGGGGTGTGAAAAGGCATCTAATGAGGCCGTCAAGCCGAGTGCCACCACTCTTAACATGGTAAATGTTTACGATGGTGACCCTCTTTCCGAGACTTTGCCTTTAGCTTAACATCACGCGAGGTGAAGTCAAATTGACGAGTCCAGTATAAAAAAAAAGCTGTTGAAGAATTCCTGCCAGTTAAATGTATTGTCACTAGAAAGCTAAAAATAAGGTCTATTTTAGTGTTGCCAATGGGTTGTGGAAGTCATATGGCAATAGCTTCACGGGATTTATGGCAGTTCAGTCGCGTTGCAGTTGGTCTAGAAGAGGCAGGCCCTGAACTCCGAGGTGAGTTCTATGTGACCGGTACCTATTAAAGCAAGATGCCTTGTAACTTGTAACTTGGCCATAAATTGTACTTTGCTTGGAAATGAAATAGTTAAATCTAAAAATACGTTTTTAAACGACTAATATTACCTAAACATTAATTACACATTCGGTCTGACATTACTTAACACACACAACGATTATATAGTTACGTGACATTATTATGACTAACAAATCAATACCGATGAGAGCTCGACATGTCAACGACCTGTTTAATATCAGGTAATAGGATCATCATACATCGCCTACAAACAGTTATATACAGCTGTACATACACCTACCAGTTACCCTTCGAATCCGCTACACGTTACAATTATTCTAAATTATCTGAAGATACCAACTTAATAGATAGGTACATCGATTGTGTCACATTGTTTTTTTCTTTATTGCGATTTGCAATCCATTCACACAATTATTATTTATTCATACTATCTGTTGACCGCAGCTCACCTGTTATAGAGTAATTGGATGACAGAGATCCAAAGATCCAACGGCACGCTGCTGTAGTAGCAGCGGTATGATCATCATGGAGGTATGGCTAGAGAGGCCACATGGCAGCCTCTCATACCGACTGATGCAGATTGTCACCGGGCACGGGTGCTATCTGGGCTATACGGGTATCTGCGTCTGATCGATAAGGAGCTAGCGTCCGAGTGCCATCACTGCAACGCGAGTGAGGACTCGGGGCTACACACACTCACCAAGCACTCCTACAAGTTCGCAGGAGGACTGCTGCTCGAGAAGGAGACAGCAGAACGGGAGCGGCGGCGGAGCGAGAAAGACTCACAAACAACGCTACCCGCGTGCTCAGGCAACTCGGGCGTCGGAGGGCGCAACTGACCTCCATCCCCCATAAGCGCGGGCCTGTGGGTGACGGGTGGAGTCGCCTATCACCCCAGGAGACGTAGGCCACGGTGACAGTGCGCACCCGCTGCCGATGGCCCTTGGTCAGCCGAGGTGCAAAGGATATGTCAAAGACGGCTTGTGGTTTTAGTCGGTTCAAGTCCGACATAACCTCTCACTCCAGCTCCGGTGGGGGAGGTATTCGAGGGGATTACCGTACGTAAAAAAAGACATCTAATGATCCAAACATCGTTGCAAAACTTTCAAAAAATACCTTATATTAGTAGGATAGAATTTCGCGATAAAATGGTTGGACAACGTGACTAACGTGAAATAACAGAGAACTGCACTCCACTTGTAATGTAAATCAGTAGAGTGCAAACTAAACTAATACAAACTCATTTAATCTGCGTGAAGCTAAGTTTAACGCAATAAAAAGCAATCAGGAAGTGCATCTAGCGACGACGGAAGTCCGCAGCTCGATTTGCTGTACGTACACACTACGTACGTACGTAAATCGTGGGTTATGCTATATTAACGATACAAAATTGTTTTTTTTATCTGTTGGACCCAATAAATACTGAACGAATATTGGAGCACTTTTTTGTTTAAAAGGTTTTAGTTAGATAATAAAATAAATAAATAAATAAATATTCCACAACATTCTACACAACGCTATCTAGACCCATGGTAAGCTTTTTTTATAGCTTGTGTTATGGAATCTAGAATGCGGATAAACATACTTATATACTTTTTTTTTGTAAATACATACATTATTATACATAGAAACAGCCAGACCAATGCAAATAGCCATATTCATGCATACAAATATTTGCACTGAGCGGGAACCGAACCCGCGCCTCCTGCGTGGCAGTCGCGTGCACCACCGCCACGCCACAGAGGCTGTCAACTTGTAGACTTGCAACCTTACATTTGTTTGATCCCGGAGATATCATATAAGCAAAACTCGTGTTAACGGATATTTGCGTGGGTGGAGCCTTGGTTAGGATTGAAATTTAAGTTAGGAGTCCGACCGTGCAATTAATACAATATTCAATGTCTGCGTTAGATATTACTTACATATATTCATACAACTTCAATCAGGAACGTGAAGTGGTGACCTATTAATCAGTTTCCCTGGCAACCGCACATATCAATTAACACAGACAGGAAGGTACCTAATAAAGTTACGTAATGACAAAGACGTTTCTCATTACAATCGAGAAACAGAATAGTGTGAATAGGCAGTTAGCAACAACAAAATTCTATCATTTACAGAAGACTTATGTTTTTTTTATTAAAAACAGTGTTTTAGAGTGATTTAGAAAGGACTATATTTATATACCAGCTGATTTTAATAAAATTTCAATAGCATAATCGTCAGGAAATATTAAAGTCGAAATACATCGGGAAAAAGAAGCGTTCAAGTGGGACTTGAACCCACGACCTTTTCCTTACAGGGGGAATGCTCTTCCAACTGAGCTATTGAGTCACATCTGAATTAACGATTTTGATATCTATCGAAATTGTGCCCAAAATTTTTCGTTCTAGAACGGAGTAAAATAACACAGTCATTAAAGGTCATACGTCCAAACAAAATAGGTGCAGTTCTTATCATAAAGAACATAACACAGTATATTAAGTATTATCACTAAAAACACGCTGAATCAATTCAAATAAAAAAAAATACTCAGTAGCTCAGTTGGAAGAGCATTCCCCCTGCAAGGGAAAGGTAGGTCGGGTTCGAACCTCACCTGAGCAATTAATTTTTCCTAATGTAATCGAATTGTAAAGAGCATAATAAATGTTATAAAATTTCTTACAAATAACGCTAAAGTATAACTAAACCTTCCTAACATAAACACAATCTTATATATAATGTGTTCTCTAATTAAAGAAAAGTCAACGACAATTAAACTAATTAAACTAAATATAAAGCATCCCTCTATCAATGCATCCCTTGCCAATAGTATGACGTCAGTTCTCCCAAGTTAACAAACACTTAACTCATTTACTAACTCTGCTCCGGTCTAGACTTAAGCTTCTATGTAGTTTCGACGACTTACAAACCGTAAGCGCCACATTAGTCCCTGTTCGCTACAGACGGATACCAACATCCCAGGGGGACGGTGGGTTGGCTAAAAGGACGGGGGGAACTAAACCCGGGCAACAGGTGCCTGGAGCGTTGCCTAGCGCCCCTTTTACTAAATCAAACTTCAGTTAAAGCGTTCTTCGCAATTTCTTCTTCCATCGAACCACGCAACCAAGTATATTCGATCGAAGTTTATTAACAGCCAGCGTTGGATATGGATTACATTGAAAACGTCCGAATACGATTTAGCAATTTTGCGAACGTTCGTTACAATGAAAGTGTTGTGCTTGTGACTGATGACTTGTAAAATAACAAATAACGTTGTAATTTGCAGTTGAGCGTATTGTGGGGTAGAATTAAAATCTAGAATTTCGACGCTTTATGCTCGTATTGAGGTGCTACAAATTATGTTAATAATGTTATACAATCTAGTAAACGTAACTACGTAATATTGTGAATAATTATTTTAATAAAAGCCTCGGTTGATTAATGCTTTGAAACAAATTACAGCCTCGTTTAATGAGCTAAAATATATATTACACCTAGAACTGATGTTTTTTTAAACCTTTCGTGATAGTGAAAAATATTTTGGCTTCATCTTGGTGGCGCTACGATAATAATGTATGGGAATCTAGGTTAGATTTCAGGAGCAGATAATATTGTTCGGTTTTCTCATAGGAAATTCTGAATAAACATCGCTTTGTAACGTGTTAGTTGCACCTTTGGTGCTGTGTAGTCCTGGTAGAGGGGAGTCTCTTCCATAATTTTATTTCAATTGTGTATTAAAGGTCAAACGGCTGACCTTCTCCCAGAAGAAATGTTAAGGCAGAGGCAAGTATTTGGACTAACGGATGAGGTTACTTCGAAGACCTTCGTGGGACCCATAGCGATACTACTATGTGAGGATTACTACCACTCCATACCGCTCATAATGTAAAATTATTATAAGTTTATTTCCGTCGACCACGTACGTTCGCACTCAATATAGTGGAGTCAATTGGCCGTTCTAGACAAACAATATACATATATTATATACATACGAATTTGAAAAGGTCCCTCCTGATATAACTTTAGGTAATGTGAGTAAGGTTCATCCCAAACTTTAACAATGGATCAATAATCGGAGGACATTGAGGGAAACTCACACTTACCGAAATCTATTATGTCCCAAAATGTATATGAATTATGTTATTGGTATTGTATAATTTCGACCCTTATCTTATGTGTACGTCACAATTAGTTATAGAGAGTGACACTATCAATTAATCATAAAAAAGTGTATATTTTTGTTATGTACTGTCATATCATATGATTGCAATTGATTACTCTTTTAGCCACTAATAAGTGGTTACTAAAGCCTATAATAGCTTATGACACTAAAACTAAGAAGAACGGTAGAAAATGGTTAAAAGAAGAGAGGGTAGGTTCACCAGCAAAGATATCTCAGCAGGTACTTCCCGCGCCGGAACTGGAGGGGGAGGTTTATGGGACTCAAACCGACTCGAACACACCATCTGTGAGTAATTCAATGCAGCACTTCAGTAATTAAGACAGTATCGGTGGCGATCGTTCCTCTAGATATTTAAATACAACTATATGACTTTATGATGAAAATGTACCTACTTCCATCCACAATTCCATATACATTCCTTGTATTTTCAAGTAAGGGCAAAGAACAGCTACGTTCAACATTGTCTTTACGTTTGTCATCCTTTTGAAAATATGCTACTACTAAAATATACACCTCCGTAAAGTGGTCATAATATCGTATGCAAATATGACTTAAATGCGTAGCGCGGAGCCTTTTATGTAAAACGAAGAGCGCTCAGTTTATCTCGCAAACTGAATTCCACGAGAACGTTATTTTTTATTTAGTTATTTACTTATTTTTAATAGAAAAAGTAGCTGAAATAACCTACTATAATTTTCGTTAACCCCCTCAGGCTCCAGGTAAGCTAAATGCTTCTGTCAGGAATAGGATCATGCTCGTTACGCATGCCTTCGGGAAAACCATGGTAGGTATGAGATAAGATGAAAATGAGAGAAGATAAATGTTATAGCATCTTAAAAAATAAGTTATGACGACACTTATGTTCGCTTTGTACTCGTAGTCTTTTCTTCGGGCAGTAAGGAATGTCATAGAAAACATTAGACTAGTAGACAACGTAGAAGAGGAGACAATAGGCAGCAATATTGTAACTATCAGGTAACAAACTCCAACTGCCTTGTTATTGAAGCACTACCGGACTCCGGTTCATACCTGTTGAGTATATAAAACTATCACGTAAACCATTGATGCTCAAACTTTTGAATATGAAGCTAAAAACTAAAATTCGAATACATCGGGAAGAATGAAATGCTCAAGCGGGGCCACGACGAGTTAGCATAATAAATGCTATAAAAAATCATTCAAATAAAAAAATAAAACTTTGAATGACCACAGCTAGCCTTCTACTTATTCTTCGAGCCAACAACAAAGTAACATGCCAATGCGTCCACCTTATTTAAACCAAACTCGTGTAGCACAGTTATCATGATGGAAGGTGGTTTACTATTTAAAGAGGTATTGCAGTTCATACTCGGATAAATTGTTCCCCTTTTAAATCATTAAGGGGAAATTTTCTGTAAGCCACTGTTGACGTTTTCTGGCTTAGATCACTTTTGGGTTGGGCTAGCATAGAAGTAATAGTGAAGTTAAATTATTATATTGGAATTTTCGTGAATTGTGACATTTATGATTTATTAATTTCCAACTTCACTGGCAGCATTAGCAGTGAAATCACGATAGATAGTTTGAGAACCATTGGTCTACCTTGGGGCTATTATGCTAGTGAACTGTAACAATAATATTGCTTTTTAGTTCAATTTATGCCAGAAATTTTATACTGGTAAGTAATAGGATTGCTTTTATTGACATGGGTGTTTGGTTTTTTTTTTTATGAAGTTCGGTGCGCTTGTTTTGCTATTTTTAAAACCAAAAGAACATACATTGAAGAACATTATTATTTTTTAATAAATTTCTTTTTTACCCATATGGTTGGTATGGTTAATGTATTATGTGGAAAATGTTGTTGGTGGTCTCACAGATATATTTCTTTATTTTGTTTATTTTATTTTTTTATTTTATTTCTTTATTTTTTTTTATTTTGTAACCAATTGTGGGTCTGATTATTTTCCCAAATAATTAAAATAAAATAATACCTATCATTTTTTATCTTTGAAAATTACAGGCAGCTGTAATTAATTTTCTTTTCTTATTTCATTAACATAAAATATTTTCTAAAGCATTTGTGTACGTTACTCGTAACTCTACGGACGGAAATGGATATTGGTATTATTTCTTAGCAAAAAAATATATGTGTCAAGTTATTCCCTGAAGCTGTACGATATCAAACGTTCTGTGAACTCACAATATAATCGAGATGTCAAAACTGTCGTTCGAAGACGAGGGTGTCCAAATGTTTGTTCATTTAATATTTACCAATAACTCCGTTACTTATAGCTAGACGTATGTCATATGCCCGGAATCAACTCCAAAATGTAATGATTTATTATTTTAATAACGAGCTTTGTACCGTGGAATTCCCAAAATATGCAACCAAAACTCCAAAACTGAATGTAATGATTTAAGGTTGGCATGGTCATTCACAGTCTAACAGTGTAATACTCACCGAGATATTTATCATGTTTTTCATTTATTACTATTAATCCCAAATTGAATTGCATATCGTTCTTATTAATTACTATGGCAACATTTTTCGAAAACATATCTTTTACCTATTTGAATGAATTTTACAGAATTAAGTAAGGATAAAAATAGAAGGGAAATTTGAATCACATTGGGCGTGTCTTGGTAGCCGAGTTGGTCAAGGCATTCCCCCTGTAAGGGAAAGATCGCGGGTTCGAGTCCCGCCCGAGATGATTCATTTTTCCCTATGTATTCGACAGATCTTTCAGTTCTTGAGGTTACTAATAATAACTTAGTCTTAGCACAGAATAGATAATAGTACTAGCGTAGTCTTAGCTTTCTAATAAAACTATTTTCACGTCAATAATGTTTAAACGCCCTTAAGTACACCTTTAGTTCTTGACTTGAGCAAACACCACATCAAACTGTCTTTAGAGTTAACTACTCGTACTTCTTATAAACAATCTTTATCAATTGAATCTTTATGATATATTGTAATATGCATCACGTATAATTTCTGTTTGCATCGAGCATCAAACGCCCTGGAGATGTCGGCTCATTGCATTAGGTAGGTAAGTGCTGACCGGCTTTGTGCAAAGTGCATTAATCTATCACAGCACAGTGCTAGCGTATTATTCGAATAATTACTCTGTTATACCAACTAACAGCATTGATTGAGTTGATTGAAAGCTTTTGTATTATGTAAAGCGTATGGGATAGCATTAAGGTGAAAGTCGACTACGTTTCAAGTTCTTGAAAGTTTTAAAGGAAGGCCAGATCAAAGAAAAAGTTTAAAAGAAACTCGTGGATCTGTAATAGACTAATAGAAACGAAAGGCCAGGGTCGTAGCAAATGGAAATATGTGGTATCTGCGTACCATATTGGAGAAGACGCGAAATTTACGGTAAAATAATTTGGAATATAATTTTGAGTTAACCAAATATATAAAGGTACACCTATGTACGCACTTCTAAAATACTATTCTGATACCCGTTTAATTGTTTTGCTATAATTAAACTATGCGACCACCATATCGTGTTACACCGAAAAAATTCCAAATCATCACCAAGATATAATACTTTTTTATTCTAGTGCGCTGCAAATATTCTACTGTAACAATAATTATTTCATTCTTCCGCCAAAAATACTGATCGTGCACCAAATATTTAGGTTAGGTTAGGTTAGGTTACTTTTTTATTCTAGTGTGCTGCAAATATTTTATTCGTGCACCAAATATGTAGGTTGGGTTAGGTTAGGTTAGTTATTTTTAAAATTAGGTGTATTACTATTTTTACAAATTTACAACAATTCTTAAATTAATATATCATTATGAAATATTTTAGTGAATATATTTTGGTGCACCTTCAGTAGGTATATTTGGTGGTGCAAAGGCAAAATTAGTTAGTACGTTTAAATACCATTCAAATAATTTTAATATTATTTTTACAAATCTTTTTAATCAGCGGTAAAAGCTTTATCGATTTTTTTCCCTACCAAACGAAAAGAATTGGTGTTCAAAGATCAAAATATTTATAATAAATACAATTTTCTCTTTCTTATGAAAAGAGTAATTATTTTCCAACGGTTCCCAGCCGTAATATTCATAGTAATAACGCTGGGCCGCCATATTATGTTATACAATTATAAGCAATGGACACGACCTCTCTAGACGGTAAGCAATTATTCTGAAAGGGAACTCCTAACTTCATAACAGTAGAGTGTACACCAAACTACCTCATAATGGTGAGTGCCTGATACTTATGGTTAGTACTGCACTGACTGCATCTGTAATAAGTATCATTCTCGTAAAAGCAAATGTGTTTCATTTGGGGAAACAGTATATAACATCTATATAAAACTATGAAGGTAACAAAAATAGTGATGTTGTTGCGTCTTTGGGAATCATTGACACTCCTCCCATGGGCGGAAAAAATGTGTCATACTAGCTAATGTCCGTGGCTATGCCAAAGTGTAATTTTGATGCCGTTCTCTCAACCCATGGGAACCTATTCCCGGGATAAAAGTAGATTCCAGACTATAATCTATCCTTTTTTTTTCTTTTTTTTGTGGAATTTGAAGTGATTCAGGTGTGACTCCATAGCTCAGTTGGAAGAGCATTCCTACTTGAGTTCTTCTTTTTCCCGATGTATTTCGTATAATCTATCCTTGTACTGAACGATACGATAGTTAGGTGAAAGACAGCGCAAGTCGATAAACTGAATCCTGTAACGATATCCAACAGTAGCCGACACTAGATACAAAGGCAGTTGAGTCCTCTGGTTACAAGTTCATGGTCCGTGATGAAAGGTCAACATGAAGCTACTAATGATTTCCCTACTTCCTACAAAATGTTGACAAAAACAAGTCAAGGTCGATGACCCGAGAGCAGGAGCCTCGTGTCGCCAATTAACTAGTTGCTATCGATTTCTTTTGAGTCTCAAGGGGAAACAATAAACTATTTGATCATTTTTATAGGTACTTCACAGAAGATACCCTTTTGCAATCATTAAAATATTTTTTTTCAAGGACCGAAATTAATTTGCTGTTATAAAATTCTGGAATCCATATACAAATATTAGAAGCCCACAAGTAACGGCTTTGTGTATTAGAAGCCTACAAGTACGAATTGAGTAAAATCTATTTTTACCGGAATCTATCGCGATTCATCATTGCGACCTTAATTGATTCTTAGATATTCACTTTTTTTTTAAGAATATTAGAACCGAAATTACTAATGGAATATTCTCTAACCCCTCCAACTAAGCTAATTTGCTTTTGCTAGGAGTGGGTTCACGTAGGTAGTGTAATAACCCGGGACCTACTACCGACTACATACATACAGTCACGCCTTTTTCACAGCGGGGGCAGAGACCACCGTTTTCCACTTGCTACAATCCTGGCATAGATCTTTCATAATCGCATTAATTCACACAAAGTCTAAAACTTGGAACATTTTAAAGCGAAATTTAAAATACGATGTCTGTATTGTTATTTATTATAAATGCAAAGTTAAATTAAAATCAATTTACTTTTACCCTTAATAAGCTCATTATAATAATAAACTTTCAGGGAAAACAGACCTTGGAGTCTTAAAGGTTAATTTGTGATTGGAAATGAATAAATTTATTTTAGCAATGAAGTGGAAATTAGTCCGGTAGAAAATAAAGATTCTTTTCAGTCCTAACAATGATTAATAATTCATTGTTATAGGTATGCACCCACTCAACCACAGAATATATTATAATAGGTACTAGACTCAACTATGTCTGTTACAAAATTACTAACACAATATTGTTTTTCCATAGTACTTAATAATCATAGTAGGTAATTCGAATGACCACAATCCAAACTCATATATTAGTCATATAACCGAGTTCCGCGTATCTAGTGATTGGATGCATTGGTTTCCTGGAATAGATATCAATATCGTAGTCTATCTCGACGAAGACATATTATTATGTCTATTTGCATTTACTGAGATGAATATATTTTAAACTACACTGGCATTATTATTTATACCCACCCACTTTCAATATCTGTATTCAAAATTATGATTTTTTATGTTACCACTAATACACATACATAGCCCTCTCCCAATGTTGGGGGCGTTGTCATACTGTTTCCTGCTGGCGAAACGGGTTGGTGCAGGGTTTTATTTCGAGTTTTCCGTCTCTCGCAGTGATATGGTCTGCGTGTTTTTTCGTTAGTTACCTTCTATGACACCCTTTGGATGGGATGGAGTGGTGATACTTGTATTCTTTCTCCGTCACCACACGGCTCCACCTATGTTAAATGTATATTATGGCGATAACCAACGACATTTCCCGTTAGTAAACGCAATAAATCTATATATATAAAAATCAATTACTGTTCGTTAGTCTCGCTAAAACTCGAGAACGGCTGAACGGATTTATCTTATCTTAGTCTTGAAATGTTTGTGGAGGTCTAGGGAAGGTTTAAAAGGTGAGAAAAATTGCCGGGAACTGACATCCACGCGGGCGGAGTCGCGGGCAAAAGCTAGTATTATAATAAATAAATATTCCACAACATTCTACACAACGCTATATAGGTAAGCTTTTATAGCTTGTGTTATGAAATCTAGAATGCGGATAAACATATTTATATTATACTTTTTTTTGTAAATACATACATATTATACAGATCTTATATCTTACCAGTTATACCTACATTCCTAAGACAAACAAAGAATTTGGCAGCCAACAGACATATTAACAATACACACGTATCACAGTAAATATGGGTGCTGACCGTCAGATTCAATGGTTTGTAAAGGTCGTTACGAAAGTCCTATGGGTCGCTTGCGTTTGATCAGATAAACCAACACAATTGTGGGCCATGAGCTGAAGGGTGATTGTGTCAACTACTACATTATATTGTAATACAAAACAAAAGTTCTTGCTCAGTTTCTGGAAGGAAAAATATTTATGTATGTTACAGGTCTGGAGGTTTTAAGTAAAAAGGAATGTATTGCAAAAAGGCCCTCTATTCTAATAATATCTAAGCTTTTGGTTGTTCACTCGCCATACTTGCGTCCTGCTGACTCGTCTACATCGTCTCGTCTCGTTTACATCTGTATACGCATAGCTTATCATGTTTTCACAATGATCTAACTGGTTGTCAGTGTAAGTCCCGATCCTGCAGAGAAACTGTGTAAACAGTTTTGTAGGACTATTACTATTTTGTAACATAATTCTGATGTGTAATAAATAAATAAAAAAAATAAAAAAAAATAAAGAAAGACCATTGAGGTGCCGAAGTCACTGCAAAAAATGACATTAAACTTCAGACTTTATTTCTATACCCCTAAAATCCAATATGAAATGAGAACAATTTCATCACACTTCTCAATTACTCACCAAAAAGTCATTTAATTTTGAACTTTATCAGAATCGCTTTAAAGTCTATTACTTAATGCCGTTTTTTGCAGTGGCGGTGACATAACAATGGTTTGACTTTAGCAGAATCGAGACCCAGGTAATGATTATTCAACTTATGATAAGACAGCAATGAAATGATAAGGCCCTAGCACTCCACGGTGATGTTGCCCGTTCATGATTGGCAGCCAGTATTTGATGGAGATTATGGGAGATTCCTTTCTAGGATATAACGACAATCCCAGCAATCGAACATCATGTGATTATGTTTGAGTCAATTCTCACATAGATCGGTAGCTTTGGTGGGGTGGTAGCCTTTGAAGAACACATAGGTACGTAAAAATGAACATATAAATGTAAGCCGTGTGATTATTTACTCACAACTTTTTTATCTGAGCCATATTATATTATTGATTTGAATACACAAAGAAATTCAATAATATGCTAAGTGTACAATATATTAACTTACAACTTAAGTATAATAAACAAAATCTTTCACAGATGATCGCTGCCAAAACTTTTCCAAACTTACTTCGTTAAACTCCGAAGTAACGTAGAAGGTGAGTTTATTTTACATTTATTTTGTAAATAAATAAGGTATAGGAAGAGGCTCTTAAGGAAACGGCGCCCAAAAAAAGTTCGCGTAGTTCAGTAGATTTTTTATTCTTCTGAGAATATGATTTTACTTACACATGAGTCTTGAAAACTTTCTGAATTATACAACCTGAATAACATATTTTTAATGAGTCTACGTGGCAAAGTCAAAAATAAGCTACTAGTTAATATTATAAATGCGAAAGTAACTCTTTCTATATATTACGCTTTCACAACTAAACCACTGAACCGATTTTGATGAAATTTGGTATAGGGGTAGATCAGACCTTGAGAAAGGACATAGGCTATGTTTGGTCCTAATAACCGACATCCAGATGGGCGAAGCCGGGCTGAAAGTAGTTATAAGTAAACAGAACATATTATACTTCAAAAAATAGTTGTACTCCAACGAATTGAGAACCTTCTCCTTTTTCAATCACGTCAATTTAACTTCGCCTCACCTGATGGTAAGCTCAAGGCAAAGTCTCGCAAAGAGGGTCACCATCGCAAACATGTACCATGTTAACAGTGGTGGCACTCAGCTTGACGGCCTCATCAGATGCCTTTTCACGCCCCGTTTAAAGGACCCGGGACTGTAGGAAACACGTGAGCTGGCTGGGAGTTCCAGGTCCTTCTTATTATATCTTCATAAATTCAGCACTTAGATACCACATAGACTTGCAACTGAAGTGACTAAAAGTCTGAAGAGAGCCATCTCTTAGGTGATTTGAACTCATACGATGAATTTATAAAGAAACAAATGAAATTACGTTTTTATTTACATGCCGTTATACTTATCTGGAAACCTAGCACGGTAATATTCCGCTAATTAGAGTGAAAGTAATGAATTACCAGTTCCCATATTTCTGACTGAAAATGCCACCACTGTAAATACTCGTATACCATTTTCGTACTTCATTTTATAAATAACTCAGCGACTTCCTCTCAGCCTTTCATTTCTCAAGTCCCCAACATAATACCAACGTCGCCGTGACAGAGCATCAAAGTCAAATATTTAATTGCCTTGCAATTAGAACGCTTTCCTTCCCTTAATGTATTAACATTTTTATATTATAACTAGACGAAATTCTTTTTAAAGCATATTTTTAAAACATTTTCAGTTGTAATGTTTATTTGTTTATTCGAGTTCTTGCCATGATTGCGGAGTTGTAAAGTAAATAACAGAATAAACGAAAATATTGACTATCGAGGCGTCGGCTAATGGGCAACCCTTTTGGGATACAATATTCAAAAATATGAAATCTCATTTAATATCGGATGTAATTTGATTTCTAAACAAAGTTTTACATCATAATCACGGAATGTGAATAAATTACATGCACTATTTGATGGTTTGTTGGACACAAATCATGCTACAATCTGCAATTACGAGCAGCGTCATAATTGGCCATTGACTGGTGCTCGAACACTCCCTATTGGTAAACATTGATTTAGTGCCTATACACCGACTCCTATAGACATACCATGAATCATATTTCCGAAGTTGCGGATTGAACTTTCCGTGTGAAATGAGGCCCGAAAACGGCGGCTTTTCATTAGGACTAAATTATTAGAATTTCCTAACCTAGTAAATAGTATTCACCAAAATACAAAGTTTCGAAATTGCAAGATGTGTATAAACTAAGATATCTGCTTTGTAATAATTCTTATAAGCTAGAGTATACTGTCTCAAAGCTAAACTGGGAAAATATTATTTGCTGTTTCCTTTGCCTTTGCCAAAAGTATATTAGACGTACTAGGTAACGCGCTGAAGGGCATGAAATGACCACGTTAGACAAAACAAGGCCGAAGCAGAGAAGTGCGAAGCGATCAATTTCGCACATGTTACAGTGAGTGATGTTACCTTTTGAGAAATTCCCAGAATTCCCAGTGTAATTATAACGAAATATTTTTATTTGTATTAGATATATATATTCAATAACTTTATTTTGTATTCTTGGGATTAGTGAAAATGACGTGGAAATGTAAAAACGTCCGTTCGTTTTTTTCGTTATGATCTATAATTATGTACTATAAGTTATTAATTAGTTATTAGAGAAAGCATTATTCCTTCCCACTTCAGTTGATTGCTTCGTAATTGACCGAAAATATTATTACAATTTGTGACAATATTTTAAACTCTAATTTTAGGGTGGTAGCGCCGCATGGTTCCCGGCAGAGTAGAATTTGGGCCACCCCATCTCATCCCACGCGGTGTCGTACAAGGCGACTAAGGGATAGGGCTGTTTAACATCAGACAGATATATACAGCCCAGACACAGCCTCATATGCATGACGGCAATAGGCTCACTCCTTATTACGTGGCACCGAATACATTGATTGGTGAAATTTGGGTGTTAATTCACCTCTGCCTAACCCTCCGGGGCAATAAAGGCATGATTATATGTATGTGTGTAATTTTTAGGGTTCCAATTCCAGTAATTCTTTACTAAACTTATTTAGTTGAAATATGTGGGAGAACATTTATTATTCCTCATAATATGTTCTCTTTAGTTGATATCTAAGAATTTAAAATTCATAATCACTTTCACTATACCTAAAGATTTTTCTAAACTCCGTTTCAAATCACCGACGGCTGTCATAAAGAAATAGATTCTTGGAAAGGTGAAAATAGCTTCGTATGGTCGACTGGGCACCGCGCCGCTCACAATAGAGACCTGAACAAAATTGTGTGCTACATTGTTAAGGCTAATGATATACTCGTACGAATATTGCTGCTTCTTTAACATATTATAGTACCAATTGTAGGTCTGTACATACCTTCTACTTGGGGTTAGGAAGTCAGACAGTCACTCCCAAACCATGATAAAAGGAAGGAAGAAGTAAGAGAGCGAAATCCAGGCTGTCAGATGCATAGTCTTTGAAATCTGTTAGTGTAAAATATAAAGCTTCAATGAACTGCAAAAATGCGCTATCAGATCAAACTCTCTTATGTACAGTCGACAAAGGAAATATACACTTTTAGTATATCAAGTATGTATACACTTTACATAAAAAAGCTTTATAAAAAAAAAGTGTATATCTTTATCCTATATATTGACTCTATTGCCTCATATTCCCTACCATGAACTGACCTAGATTACCGCCCAGATTTCTTCATTGAGTTTTAGAATAATAGTATTTGAATATGAATACTACCTTCCCGGTACGCATACAATCTATTGTGTAGCGAATGTATTGAGGAGCACATCAGATACAATATAAGCTTCAATGGAAGCACTCAGAAACAAAGGGATTGATACGTATTCTGTAAGACATGTAGGTTACAGGTGAGCTGTGTGGAATACGTTTAATGGATGCGATGTTTTGACATCCAATATGCTATAAGATATATTTATATTGTTAATGTTTTTGCAGTACCTACTTAGGTCAGGAAGGTTAATGTACTTGTGGCAAAACAATAGATTGTCGCCGGCAAGTGTGTCAATAGGCAAAAATAAAAATTCTCACCAACCTTTCACCAGTAGGTACATTATTCCCATACATTATAAAAACAATCGCTAAATTAATAC
This sequence comes from Eilema sororculum, assembly GCA_914829495.1. Classification (NCBI taxonomy): domain Eukaryota; kingdom Metazoa; phylum Arthropoda; class Insecta; order Lepidoptera; family Erebidae; genus Eilema; species Eilema sororculum. Next base: position 21,458,076 of record OU618534.1, on the reverse strand, counting down.
TTCCAGACTAAGGCCCCTTCCTGACTTCGTGGTGCTGTATCGATGCAGTAAATTACACGCAGTAAATTTTTTACCGCTTCGTTACCGAGCACCTATATTTAGTTACACGCATTCTGATTGGCGCGGGCGGGCCGTGCGGAAGCGGGGCGGTATACGTGCGGTATACTGCGTTGCAGTACAGCGATCCAGTAGAATCCGGAATACCGAGCACGCACACATGCGAAGATCTCTTTGAAAATGGCAAATCGGCACTAACACATTCTCTAAATATAGTATTTTGTGTGGTAATTAGGGGACCAATATGACATTCTATTTGAATAGATTTTTTAAAAGACAGATAGCATCTTCGCTATCATATTATATTAAATACTCAGCCAAGAACTTGGCTAACCAACCTGCTTCTTTTGAGCAGAAAAATGACAATGTTTGTCTTGCGACCTTGGAATCTGTTCCAAATAATAGTGACAATCATTTAAATTTAATTCTAGGACAATAGAGGAAATCTCTAGCAATCTAATTTTAGGGACAAAGGAAAAGTCTATGTTCATGAATATTATACATCAAAATATTGAAGGTTTTTCTGGCAAAGAGTTAGAACTAGAATTGTTTTTAAATGAAATGCATATTCATGTACTTTGTGTAACTGAACATTGGTTAAAAAAACATGAACTATTAGTTAGTATTGATAATTATAAAATCATTAGTTCGTTTACTAGAGTTGCCGCTGAAAGAGGTGGTACATTAATTTTAATTAATGATAAATTAAAATCTAAAGAAAGAAAAGATATAGTAGCACTCTCAAGTGAGCGAAATATTGAATTAGCATGTGCAGAGCTTGAGCAACACATTATTGTTAGTGTCTATCGACCTCCATCTGGGGATTACCACCTGTTTGAATCAATTATGGAAGAAACCTTAAAAAAAATATGTAAATGTAAGAAGACGGTAGTTGTATGTGGTGATTTTAATGTTAATATATTAGAAAAATCCCAAAACGCGTTAAGGTTCCTCAATCTTTTTAAATCTTTTAACTTGCAAAATCTTTTTTGTGAACCAACTCGCACCACACCCACAACAGCTACCTGCTTGGATAATATTTTTACTGACGGCAATGTAAATGAGAAATCTAAAATAAAATTTATAAAATCAGATCATACAGGTCAGTTAGCTAGATTTGAGCACCAACATGTCCCATTACCTAAAAAAATTATTGTATGTAGACCAATCACAACTTATCGATTAGAAAAATTTAAAGAAAACATTAACAATAAAGTACCTCTTTTGGAGCCGAACCGTAACGAAAACCCGAATGATCTCTACAGAGATTTGTTCGGAGTAATCCAAAACGAATTTAATAACATTTTCACAAAAAAAACAATAAACGTTAATCAATTCAAAATTAAATTCAGTGATTGGGCTACACCTGGAATCTATAAAAGTAGAAAGAAATTGTATGAATTATATGAGACAAAGGCATGTACAAATGATCCACAAGTAATTGAATATACTAAAAAGTACTCAAAAATGTTCAAGAAAGTCTGTTCAATAGCCAAATCCAATTATATTCGTACTAAAATACAAAAAGCTGACAATAAAATTAAAGCAACATGGAATGTTATAAACAAAGAAACCTGTAAAACAAGGTCACGTGATCGATCTTTTGAGTTAAAAATAGATGATAAACACATTAATACTGATTCTGCAGTGGCCAATGCATTTGAATCTTTTTTTACAAATGTTCCAATTACCACTACAAGTAAATTAAATTCCTCAACAAACGCAGCTGCTATTCTACTTGAATCTAGTGTTGAAAAATGTAGTGTTAACTTTGATTTTCAGTATATTGACCCCGCAACCATACTTGAGACCTTTAAGCAACTAAATATAAAAAAGACAGAGGATCTTTGGGGCATTTCTACCAATATAATAAAATCAGTAATGCCCGTTATTGCACCATATCTCGCATTCATATTTAATCAATGTATAGATGATAAACAGTTTCCTACTCTCATGAAGTATAGTAAAATCATACCGTTATTCAAAACAGGGGACAAAAGTGATCCATCAAATTTTCGGCCCATCTCCATACTCCCAGCCCTTAGTAAAATCTTTGAAAAAATTATATTTAATCAACTGCTTTCACATTTTACGCATAACAAGCTACTTCATGAGAAACAGTTTGGTTTCACTAAAGGTAGAAATACGACAGATGCAGGAATTGAACTCGTTAAACATATATTTGATGCATGGGAAAAAAAGCAGGATGCCATCGGTATCTTCTGTGATCTATCAAAAGCTTTTGATTGTGTTGATCATGAGACTTTGTTAATAAAATTAGGTCATTATGGTGTTTCGAACGGCTCACTTGGCTTGCTTAAGTCTTACCTCACTGGCAGAGTACAAAAAGTTAACATCAATGGCACCAATTCATCTGGAGCCCCTTTAGTCATGGGAGTACCCCAGGGCTCGATATTAGGACCCCTTTTGTTCTTGATATATGTTAATGATCTTCCTTACTTCAGTAAAGATCTTTATGAAATAGTATTATTTGCTGATGACACATCATTAATTTTTAAACGTGATAGACAAACAGAAGTACTTGACGATGTAAATAATACCCTTTCTAAAATTTTGCATTGGTTTACAAGTAACAACTTGCTGCTCAATGCTAAGAAAACAAAATGTGTAAAGTTTACTATGCCTAATGTAAAACAGGTTGATACTAGTATTACAATGAACGATGAATCTGTTCAAATAGTTGATACCACAGTTTTTCTTGGAATAACTATAGATAATAAACTGCAATGGGGTTCTCATATCACAGCCTTAGCAGGAAGACTTAGCTCAGCTGCCTATGCGGTTAGAAAAATGAGGTCATTAACTGATGAGGAAACGGCACGATTAGTTTATTTTAGCTACTTTCATAGCATTATGTCGTATGGTCTGATGCTGTGGGGCTCAGCTGCCGATATTGAGACTATTTTCATATTACAGAAACGCGCGATACGAGCAATCTATGGCCTCGGACCCCGTGACTCGCTGAGAGAAGTTTTTAAGGAAATTAATATTTTAACAGTTGCTTCCCAATACATTTATGATAATATCTTATATGTACGCAAGAATCTAGATCTCTTCAAAAAAAACTCTGACCAACACAATTATAATACCAGAAACAAAAATAAACTTGCAGTGCCTAAACTCAGGCTTCATAAGGTTGGTAATTCGTTTGTAGGCAATTGTATAAAATTGTTTAATAAAATGCCTCAGGATCTGATAGACATGCCACTTAATAAATTTAAAATTCAAGTGAAAAATTGCTTAATAAAAAAAGGTTACTATAAATTAGACGAATATTTAAATGATAAAGATGCATGGTCATCCTAATCTCATCTCTTGCTCGCACTAAAAAAAAATTGCTATAAATAAAACCATATTTAAAAAAAAAAAAGAAGGATAATCGAGTTCACTGAGTTTCTTGCTGGTCTCTTCTCAGTAGAACCACCTACCGAACCAGCGAAAGAATCATTTTCTAATGATTTATTTTATTTATTTTTTCTGTTATTGACATTACCTACTTGTAAAATTCTGACGTTCATATGTGCTCTTTATGTGCCTAAACTGAATAAATGAAATTGATTCTTTGATTGATTCTTTGATTCTTTGACACAAAGTCCACGATAACTGTTTTGACGTCTTATATATCGCCACAAACGGCACAAACGCGTCTGATGGCTCCGAGCATGCTGGCAATTTACCGACAGTATACCGATAAAGTGGGGAGATCTGGCCGACACAGTAAACCGCATACAGATGCCACACCGATTCCGCACCGCGAAGTCAGGAAGGGGCCTTCATCTTTCGCTACGAAACGGCTATGGAATCAGCAAGTATAGAAAACAGGTTAATATGTGGATATGTATAAGAATTGATAAAGTTATAAGAAATTTGAATAGATAGGAAAGTTTGTTTAAAATTCAAATATTTACCAAAATTATTTGATACTTACTTTATTTAGGATAAAATACCGTCATCAACAAAACTGACAGGTTTACCCAACCTTTCCAAAGATGAGTTGACGTGACAGTGTCAAAAACATTTCAACAAGCAATATTTTAGATTTATTAATATACCAAATAATTGAATGAATTTTTACAGCATTAAGTATGCTAACCGCTAACGTTAACGTTAAACACCGTCGCCTTAAAGACGTATAAGATGGGAAATTTGAATCCCCTCGGGCGTGTCTCGGTAGCCGAATTGGTCAAGGCATTCCCCCTGTAAGGGAAAGACTGCGGGTTCGAGTCCCGCCCGAGATGATTCTTCTTTTTCCCTATGTATACCAAATAAGTCATTTTAGTGCCGTAAAATAGACCGGGCGCTAGAGGTAAGTGAGTATGCGTAATGTACTCACATTACGCATACCGAGTTTCGCTGAAGAAAAGGTCAAAGAATAATAAAGTAGATCTTGCCGGTCAATTTTTTGGTCAATTTTTTTACCCCCTCTTTTCTTATTCGTAAAGGTAATTTATTGAATACGTGATATAAAATCATACATAACATAACATAAACTCACGCCTGTATTCCCCGAAGGGGTAGGCAGAGGTGCTAGCACCCACATTTCGCCAGTTTATGTTTAGGTCCCAATGTAATAGGTGGCGAGCCTATTGCCATTAGCCGGGCATTTATAAACCTGCGATAAATACACACATAACTTCGAAAAGCATCGAAAAGTCATTGGTGTGTGCCATGGTTAACCTGAGATCGAACCCGGGACTCGTCTCAGCAGTCCATTACTCATACCACTAGGCTACCGCAGAAATCATTTTAATGATTATGGTAAAAATATTATTATCATTATTATTCTGATAATAGTGAGGATGGACTTTTAAATAATGAAAAAACGAAAATGAAATATATTATTTTACGAATTAACGAAAATACTTTTATTTTATATGTATAGGTGTACAATAACACGACTTAACAAAGCAACGTCTTAACATCAATTGATAAAGAAACATACTAAACATATTGAATAACACACTTGTACTTTTCCACTGAGTTTATTTTGATTCAGGGATCCACCAAGCACCATCAGTCTCCAGTATAAACAAACATACTAAACGCGTACACGCGCTATGCTTACTGTCTGGGCGAAGAGGGGCAGCGGGAAGTTACCATCCCACCGGGCAGCAAGATGTGTTTTGTCATTATTTAGGGTCTCAGGTATAAGAATCCGGTCATAGTTGCCGTCACTCGGATTTTGCATACATAACTACCTCTAGCGCCTGCACTAACAGCAACGGAGACACAAATAGTTACTCAATGTGAAAAATGAGGTATAATTACCGCAAATGGCAATGATGGATTTTAAAAGAGATATTATTATTTTGAATTTTTAATTAATAAAGTTCATGATTTATAATAAATCATATCATAATTTCATCCATACTAATATTATAAATGCATAAGTAAGTATGTCTGTCTGTCTGTCTGCCTGTCTGTCTGTCTGTATGTTACGCTTTCACGCATACGCCACTGAACGGATTTTAATGAAATTTGGTATAGGGGTAGATTAGACTATGAGAAAGGACATAGGCTATGTTTTGTCGCGATAATCGACACCCACGCGGGCGGAGCCACGGCCAAAAGCTAGTTTAAAAATAAAACAATAAGCGTAACTCGAATATTAGGTCATTCTAGTCCGTTTGCAACTTTACAAGTTCTTTATTTGCGCTTTCTTTTTAGGTTGAGTAAGGATTTTTCTAAAACAGTTTTTCTCCAAGCAACTTCAGTACAAAGTTAAAAACATTACCCTCCTCCCCTCAGCAGTCGGGTAAAAACAATCTTCAAAGGCACTACCAAAATTTCTCTGGCAATTTCTATACCGTGCGACTTTATCGTCTGTAGCTTAACAGGTAATCTAACAGTGCTAACAGTGTTGGCTTTGTTAGTAAATATTTTATACATGCTAACATCTAGTAACTTGGAATGTTAACATGTCGTCACTAATTGAGTAGGTATTTACAGACTGCCCTGAAATTTGTAAACAAAAGATAGGTAATTGTTATTTATATTATATTAGGTCCTTACATATGAAATTGGCGTTTTGTATGGGAGGAACAAAAAGTCGAATATTTTTAAATATAATATATTTAATTAATCAAAGTATGAACCATTGTTTTCTATGCACTTTTGCCATCTCATAGGTAGTTCATTGATCCCTTTACTAAAAAACCAGTCGGACGGGAATCAATAAAATCTGTAAAGGCGATTTGGACTGCCCCATCAGAGTTGAATTTTTTCCCTTGCAAGAAGTTGTCCAAATTTCGAAAAAAATGGTAATCTGTTGGAGCAAGGTCTGGGGAGTACGGAGGATGTCTTAGACATTCCAATTGAAGCTCTTCTAATTTGGTAGCCGTCTGTTGTGCGGTGTGTGGTCTTTTTTTTTTTTTTTTTTATCGTGCCAAAAATCCCCACGGATACCACCCCCACGGAGCCGGTGGAGGCGTTTATGTCGGACTCGAACCGACTAAAACGCACGCCGTCTTGGGTCCTTGGCTGCCGGAGGTGAGATTGCCAAAAGCATATCTCTCGCACCCCGGCAGACCCAGGACCATCTCTTTCGAGATGGCCCCCTTCCCCATCTAGCCCCGGTTACGGGGAGGCGCACTTTGCGCCGCCACCGCGGCCTGCTTCTGCTAGGGTGACAGGCGGCTCCACCGGTCACCCCCAGGCCAGCGCTCATGGAGGACGGAGGTCGTTCTGCGACCTCCGACGTCCGGTTCGCCTTCGCTCTACACGGGCTTCCCGGGCCCGGAGTCTTGTCCGGACCCGACCGGCCGCCTCCTTCTCGAGCATTACTTGCTCGCAGAAGGAGGCGGCCGCACCCCAAGCGTTTGCGCATCGTACCATCGCTGTGAGCAATGTGACGAGTGTGAGGACTCCCACCCCTAGAGCCGCCACTAGGACCCGCCTCGGCGTGTCCCACGCCGGGCACTCGGTCAGCGTGTGCAGCTCTGTGTCCTCGCTCGCATCACAGTGATGGCACTCGGACGTTGGCTCCTTCCGGATCCGACACAGGTAACTCCCGAAACACCCGTGTCCGGTAATCACCTGCGTCAGCCGGTACGAGAGGCTGCCGTGTGGCCTCTCTAGCCACTCCTCCATGATGGGTCTTACCGCCGCTATTACGGCGTGCCCTGCGCTTGGTCGCCCAAGTCGTAGCTCCCATTCCGCTACCATGTCCCTGTGGAGCTGAGACCTCACGGCCCGAATTTCTTCGGGCTCGGGTTCCCGTCCCTGCTCCCGCGCCTCCTTACGATACCGATATAGCATCGAAAGGGCTCTCGCATCCAGGTTCCACGGTAGGGATCCGGCAAGGAGACTCGCCGCCTCGAAGGATATCGTGCGGTACCCCCTAATGGCCCTGCTGGCCATTGCCCGCTGCGGTCCACGCAGCAGACGCGCATTGTGGACCGTCAGGGTGTCCGCCCATATTGGGCACCCATATAGGGCCATGGACCGCACGACTCCCGCGTAGAGTCTCCTGCAGGAGTCATCCGGCCCCCTCATGTTGGGCAGCAGCCGCCCCAAAGCGGCAGCTGTGTCCTTCAATTTGGGGGCCAGTCTTCGGAGATGCTCCCCGAAGTTCCACCGGCCATCGAGTACGAGCCCCAGATATTTCATCTGGGCCTTGACGCCGATGGAAATGTCTCCCACTATGAGGCTGGAATCCTCCGGTGGCACGCGCCGAGGCCCATGAAAGAACATGGCCTCGGTTTTATGCAGAGCCACCTCGAGACCCAGCCGCCGAATCCGTTCCACGACTTGGGCAACCGCGGTCGTGGCCTTCAGGGTCGCTTCGCGGTATGTAGCCCCGCACGCCGTCACCAGCGTGTCATCCGCATAACACGTGACGGCGGCACCGTCCACGAGCTCCCCGCGAAGCACCCAGTCGTAACCGATGTTCCACAGTAGCGGTCCCAGGACCGATCCCTGCGGAACACCGCACGACATCTCTCGCCGACCGAGCCCGGTCGCACTTGGGTAGACGACTGCTCTCTCCGAAAGATACGCCCCGACTATGCGGCGAAGGTAGAGAGGCACTTCGTGATACACGAGCGCCTCCCTAATGCAGCTCCAGGGCAGGGTGTTAAATGCGTTGGCGATGTCCAGTGACACCGCCAACACCACCTCGCCCCGAGCGACGGCGTCCTTCGCCAGAGTCCTCACGCGCATGATGGCATCCACGGTGGAGCGCCTCCGGCGGAAGCCATACTGGCCATCCGCCAGGTCAGGCCCTACCCTGGATAGGTGCTCGACGAGGCGCTTTGCAATGACTCTTTCAAAGAGCTTGCACACCTCGTCGAGCAACACTATTGGCCTGTAGGCGGACGGTGAGTCCGCCGGGCGCCCCGCCTTTCGGATGAGGACCAGTTTCCCCGTCTTCCACATCTTCGGAAACTGGCCTCGCTCCAAACATGCGCTGAGAAACCCTCTCAGCCGGGGCTCGAGAGCGTCTTCTTCTCCTAGAGCTAGGACCCACGCTCGGCCTGGAATGCCGTCGGGTCCCGGGGCGGTGTTCTTGGCCTTGAGCCTTAACACCGCCAGCTCTAGCTCCACCCAAGTGACCTCGGGCACGTCGTCGTCATCCACGTTGGGCGCCATAGGCAACCTAGGTGGCGGAGTCATCTGCGGTGGAATATGTTCCACCGCCCGCGCCGGGAACAGGGAGCCAACGACTCCTCCGAGCAGCTCCGGCTGGAGACACCGGGTTAACGGCGGGGCCCGGGGGCGCAGCTTGCCCCTTACCATAAGGTAAGGCCGCCCCCATGGGTCCCGCTCCAGCGTCTCCAGTAGCTCCTTGTGAGCTGCGGCCTTCGACTGCTTTATCGCTACTCGGAGGGCCTTTCTGGCCTCCCTGTACCCCGCATGAAGCTCCGCCTCTCGGGGCTCCGTATCTGCGGGGCGGCTACGCCTCCTTCGGAATCTGGTCCACCGGCGGAAAGCGATCACGGAGGCCTGTCGCAGCCTCGCGATGTCCGCTGACCACCAGTAGACCTGACGCCTCGGATTATAGGGCGGAGCCCTAGGCATAGCCGCGTCGCAGACACGCGTCATGGCCTCCCGGAACCACGCCGCCTCATCGTCTATGTCGACAGGCCTGTCCGGCGCAGAGGCCCAGGCCTGTACGATGGCGGCCTCCAGGAGGACCTCCCGATCCATTCGCTTAAGCACCCAACGTGGCTCGCGTGGAGCCGGTGTAACCGGCGCGGCTCCCGCAGGAGGGGAGACGTCGAACCGAATGTATCGGTGATCCGACGCTGTCCCCACCTTCTCAAGGACACGCCAGCCCTGCACACGGCCTGAGAGCGGGGCGCTCGCGAACGAAAGGTCCACAATTGAGTCGCCCCAGCTCTTCTCGCACGTGGCGACGGCCCCGCGATTCAGGAGAACTAGGCTAAGACTATCAGCCCAGCTCTCCACTGCCCTGCCCCTCGGGTTCGTGCGCCGGGAACCCCAGTTCAGAGACCAGGCGTTAAAGTCCCCGAGCACCAGAACCGGGTGAGGGTAACAGGTATTGACGACGACGGCCAGATGATCCAGCCACTGCTGGTACTCATCTATGACTCGATTCGGCGAGAAGTAGACTGCCACGACCGCTATTCCCCCCACAAGTGCTGCTACGCAGCCATTCCCCCTTGTTACGACAACAAGGGGGGGGCTGCCGGCAGCGGCGTTGTGCACCAGTGCCACCGACCCGTTCAGGTCGGTTTCCCAGGCAGGCCCGAGAAACCGGTGAATGTACGGCTCGGCGACAGCGGCGACATTAATGCCCCACTGTGCCATGCTCTGGAGCAGAAGTGCCTGAGCATCGACACAGTGGTTCGCATTCGCCTGCAGGACGCGGAGCTGAGGATCCATTATGGAACCCCCATCTCCGCGCCCTGCCGCGAATCAGAGACGGAGCGCCTGCCTCCCGGCTTCGGCCTCCCCGCGGTGCAGGCCTTGGCACCAACCCTATGGTCGGCCGGCTTGCCCTCCGCTGCACACCTAAAACAGTGCAGTGGAGCTTCGCAATTACCGGCCTTATGACCGGGCTGGCCACAGCGGAAGCAACGGTCACCGACCACTACTTCCGCCGTGCACTGCACCCCCACGTGGCCCGCCGATAGGCATCGGAAGCACCGTGCCGGTCGGGCCTGGAGGAGCCGTACCTGCACCTTTTGGAAGCCCCCGATGAGGAGGCTCCGCCCATCGGCAACCTTTTGGGCTGCCGCGATGGGGCAGCCGACAACTGCTGCCCCCAGTCCACGACGGCCGAAGCGTATTGCTCCGACCCTCACTGTGTCCTGAGGACAGCCTCCGGTCTCCACCACGGCGAGCCTAAGCTCTTCGGCCGTGATGGAGTCGTCCAGACCCGATATGCGCACCTCTGCGCACTTGGTGGGCCTGGACACCCGGACGTCAGCTGCGTCCAGCGTTTCCCTAAACTTAGCCGCAAGGGCGTCGGCTTTAGGGCCGCTGGCAGCGCCGGGGACCTCGAAGATCCGAGCTCCGGTGCGCGTGGGCTTGCACACCAGATCCGGGATCTCGAGGGCTCCCAGGTCGATGCAGGCCCTTGCCTGCCTCACCACCTGGGCGTACTCCACACCCCTCTCCGACGCCTCTGCCGTCAACGTTATGACGACGGCCGTCGATCGAGGGACGCGGAGCCTCCTCGGCGCTGTTGCCATCGCGGCAGCCTTGGCCCTTCTGGCCAATTTGGCTGCCTTTTTGGCGGCGTTCCGTCTCTTTTTATTGGCTCCGGCTACCTCCCAGCCCCCTGACGGGGGGCTGGAGGATTTTGCCGGAGCCAGGGCACGGGCCGGGACTGAAGCCCGGGCCGTGGGCGGGGCTGAGGCCAGGGCTGGGGACTTCTTCCCCTTGCCCTTGCCCTTCCCCTTGCCTTGAGCGCTCTGGGCACCCTGAGCGGGACTCGGAGGACCTGGAGGAGGGCGGGGAGCCGGCACCGATGGAACCGCCGCCGCCACCGTGGAGGCAGGGCCCCCCCTCACTGCGGCGGCGTACCCGGCCTGCGTCGCGAGAGGAGGACGGCGGGCGATATCGAGGATCGCCTCCAGCCGCCGGTTGGTGCGCTCCTCCTGTGCCGCCATCTCGGCACGTATGGTTGCCATTAATTCGGCCAACGACGCCGGCTCTGCCGGTCGGGTCGGCAGCTGCACCGGTTGCGGCGGCTGCGCAGTTTGCGCTGGCCGCTCTGGCTGTACCGGCCGCTCCGGCTGCACCGGCCGCCCCGTCAGCGCCAAGTGCGCCGACTTCTCCTGCTGCGACCTCCGCATTGACCGAGTCACCACTCCCGGCAACTCGGTCAAGTTCTCCACTCTCTTCTTGAGGGCCTCCAGCTCCGCTGTGACCCTCTGGAGCTGGTGCCGGGACTCTGCCTCTCGTTGTTGGGCCTCGGCCTCCCTCCTCGCCTGTTCGGCCATCTGGTCAGCCAGACCCTCACCGGCGGCTGCTATTTGCTCGGCGATCCCGAGCATTTCTGCCTGCTCGGGAGTCGCAGACTCCGCCTGCCTTGCCACCATCCGGTTAAGGTGGTGGGCGAGGATCATGGTCCTCCTATAGATCGGCGAGTCCAGCGCCACATCTCTCCCCGTGCTGGATGGACCAACCCACGGGGAGGAGTCCCGGGCGGGGGCGGCCTTCCTACCGCTCCTCCTTGCCCTTTCGCGGCCGGTGGCCTGGACTTTGGCTGTCCGCTCCTCCTCTCCGCTGCTACTGCCACTACTGCCGCTGGCGGCCGACCCGAGCCCGGGAGGGATGAAGTCCTCATCCCGCTCGTCCACCAGCGGCAGGGGAACCCGTTTGTTCCCCTTTCCCTTCCCCTTGCGCTTTTTGGCTGCAGACCTCGTCTGCAGCCCAGGCAGCGCCTGCCTCTCTACCTCGGTCGTGACGCCAGACTCCTCTGACGTCACCGCCGCCGCCAATGAGGACGACGAATCGTCCAGGGGTAGCGCGACCTTCGCGCTACTTTTTAAGTTGGGGCCGGATCTAGAGCTCGGCGCCGGGCTCAAATGATGGTTGTCCCCCCCAGAATACGAGTGGGGACTGCCGTTGCCGACTGGCAACGGGAGGGACTCCCCAGCTAGGCTGGGACCCTCCTGGGTAGATATTTTGGTATCTGTTTGTGCCATCATTGGTTTTTGAGGTTAACGTCCTCCGACGTTGACGCCCTTGGGACTGGACTCCCTCCAGCCACTCATCCCATCGCCAGGCGTCAGAGCTTGGGATTGGGGATTTTTTAAAGAGGTTAACTCCTCGCGGATCCGAAGATCCACCGGTCCTGTCAGTTCAGGATAACGGCCGGGCCGAACGGGGTCTGAACCAGACCGAGTCCGTCCGCCCCTGGGGGTAATTTTTTATAGAGGTTACAGAGGTCAAGCTTACGGCTTGGCCGCACGGTGGTCTGCACCAGACCTTGTTCCCCACCTCTGGACGAAGCCAAAGGTGGAGAACCCGTCCGCCCTAGAGCGCGCCCTCCACTACGCCCTCTGCAAACAGAGGGACATGTGGAGGGCCCACGAGCTGCCCCTAACAGGGCCACTCCCACCTCGATTGTCTAAGCGTCTCTCCCCTGTCCCCTCTGAAAACAGAGGGATACTGGGAGAGACGCCGACGACCACGGGCCTCGCAGACCCGTCATCCCACGACCCCACCCGAGTGAGGTCCGCCGATGGGTTATTCGTCAACGGCCAACAGAACTCCCAAAGTGGGAGTCTGTTAGCCGTTGTCCAGGGTGCACCAGCCCTCCCGCTTCCGCTCCCCAGGACCGCGGTCCAGCGGTGTGTGGTCTAGCGTTGTCGTGAAGCAGCAGTGGCGTGGAGCCATTGACCAGCCTAGGTTGTTTAGGCGCTAGCTTTTCCATCATTGTTTGCAATTGCTGACAATAAACATCAGCCGTAATAGTCTGGCCAGATTTGAGAAAACTGTAATGAACAATACCGGCACTAGTCCACCAAACGCTCACAAGTAACTTTTTTGGGATTAATTTTCGCTTGGGGCAGGATTTGGCTGGCTGGCCAGGATCCAACCATTGCGCTGAGCACTTCCGATTATCGTAAAGAATCCATTTTTCATCACAGGTAATGATTTGGTATAAAATACCTTCATTATTGTGCCGGTTCAGTAATGTAACGCAGCAGTTGACGCGCGTTTGCCGGTTTGCTTCAGTCAATTCGTGAGGTACCCACCTTTCAAGCTTTTTAATCTTCCCAATTTGCTTCAAGTGAATTAAAACAGTTTTATCACTAACACCGCAGCCTGCAGCTAACTCGGACGTGGTATGCGATGGATCCGCTTCCACAATAGCCTTCAATACTTCATTATCAACTTGGGTCTCAGGCCGTCCACGGGGCTTGTTCTGCAGGTTGAAATTTCCAGAACGAAAACGTTGGAACCAAAATCGAACTGTGTTTTCTTTTGCAACATGACCGCCATAAACATCATTCACCCTTCGAGTCGTTTCCGCAGCACTAGTGCCACGGCGGAACTCGTATTCGTAAATAATGCGATATTTTAAGTTTTAGATTTTGTAAAATGAGTGACGCAAACAGAAAAAACAGAAGAAAAAAAACAAATGAATGACGATCATCGAAGCACAAATACATGAGTAAATAGCTGTACAAATTTGAATTTGGAATTCCTTACCAAAGAGGAGAAAATCGAGATTTAAGTGGCCAGTACGAAAAACGCCAATTTCATATGTAAGGACCTAATATATCTAAAGATACACATAGCAATTGATGGTGACATTGCGGTAGTTGACGCGCTGATTGAAAAGTAGTAAAATAAATAAAAAAATTAGTGTCAAATAAACAATTGTACAATTCAATTGCTCCCTGGATTTCACACTAAGATTCTATATATCATGGGACCCAGTCTTCTTCACTACGCTATGACAATTATAATATAAGCAGATTTGATTCTTGAATTAACATACTTTTTAGAAAATTGAAAATAGAAAAAAAGCATGCATGCATGCACACATGTGTGTGTGTGTGTGTGTGTGTGTGTGTGTGTGTGTGTGTGTATGTAGTAGTAGCAGTAGTAGTAGTAATATTTTATGTTAAATTGGACCTATTGACGTCATCATGGCATAAGAACTTATACTTATAACAATATGTGCGAATGTTAAGTCAGTGAAAAAGTTGATCAGTAGCTCAAAACAACGATGGAAATTTTAAGATCGCACATCTACTCTGTTTAATTGCCAGTAAACAATGTAATTCCAAAAATAAAAGAGCTGTAAAAACTGCTCAAATATTTTTTTTATTGTTTATTCTCTTCCAAGTTATAATCTTTTTGTTTTCTTGAAACTCAAATATTTATGGGAAAATCATAAAGAAGTCTATTAAGCCTGCAACATGATCCTCTATTAAACACAGCTTATAGCGGATAATCCATATTATTTTAATTCTTCTAACATGAAAGAAAAATCCCGCCAGCTTCGAATAACTTCGTTTATTACTTCATACTAATCAAAGAGATTTGAATTGTGAATTCAAATTTAAATTCTGAGATTTTGAACACCTATATCTAGTGTAGAAATAAGATATATAGTAAAAGTTCATTAAAAAAATATATTTGTCAAATGGTTGTGTATAAAGGTATCAGTGTGCTTTATTGAGGAGTTATTTTTTAATTTTGCACTTATTATTTTTGTATCCAAGTGCATAAAAATGTGCATGTTTTCCATTGTTCGGTTATAAGCAACGCCAAAGAAAAAAATATTGAGGAAAAACAAATGAATTACTGTTTTCAAAACTCAAATGTACCAGCTTAATGGATTTATAAATTTGAATTTGGAATTCTTAACCAAAGAGGAGATATTTCAGATTAAAGTGGTCAGTACGAAAACGCTAATTTCATATGTAAAGACCTAATATTTATATACTTACAGTATGCACCGTACCTCACCGCAAGTCCACCAACTATTTTGGCTATTGCCTAGCCGTGGTTACACCTCTGCCTCTTTCTTTGTAGATATAACTACAGGCTACGCAGCCTGTAGTTATATGCATGTGATGAAGATATTGTTCTTATATGAATCATTTTATACCAGTTTATTCCTAGTAGTATCAGATTAGCCCCTCATAACTATACAAGATAAAGCTGTAAAACATTGCTCTGCTCCAAATTTCATACACTTGATACAGCTTATCGGAAGCGGTTAACCGGACCCAAATATAAAATATTCACATATAAGACATTACTCACATGGCTATATAAAACACGAAAATTTTGTTTATGATAAGAAAGGAGTTTATATTTTATGCCTTGCTATCACCCGTGGCTCCACCCACGAGACGTGAAAAAGCATCAGTTGACGTTATCAAGGTAGGAACCACTTTTTTAAGATCGTCAGAAGTGAGAAATGGAAGCCGCTATCGCTGCTGCTTCACTCCAGTATTCCTATCATCCAGTAGGGTGCATTCAATTAACAAACAGAGTATTAAAAAGGAGGAGCAGACCCCAGAGTGAGGACCCCAAACTCCAAAATGCAACTGGGTTTGGTGCTCGGATTTAGAAAAATCATGATTTTGATGACTCAATGAAATCCATCCTAATATTATAAATGCGAAAGTAACAGTCTATCAGTCTGTATGTTACGTTTTCACGCCTAATGCACTGAACCGATATTAATATAAATTTATAAAGGGGTACATTAGACCTTGAGAAAGGAGAGGCTATGTTTGGTCGCGATAACCGACATCCACGTGGGCGGAACCGTAGGCAAAAGCTAGTATTCTATATATTTGGAGGAATTAATATAAATTTATATAGTTAAGTGCATAGCTATTACATTGTATAGCGAGGTTGGTACGTGCCTGCGGTGCTTGTCCGTCATGACGCGCCGGATTACCGTAAGCCCGGGGATTATAGGGGAAGTACGTGACTTCATTACGTTTTACGCACGAAGCAACATTGTGGTGATGCATTTTACGTTTTGTTTATTACTTTTTTGATGGAGAAGAATCAGAAACATGAAAGCTTTGCAGAAATAAAACGGATTTAAACGTTCAAGTACTTATAGTCGCCATCGGTGTTGGGGCAACCTATTTACCTTTTATGTTACTAACTGGCTTAGCGACAGCCTCTGTGGTTGTGGCAGTAGGAAGTGCAATACTTCGATACCGCCAATGAGTTTGTGATCGCAGTCGCTTCACAGAAAATATCGAAGTTTAGCCAAACCCGCAGTTAGACTGGAAAAAGCGGACCCCAGGTGAATGCTTCGGATGCGACTGGGATTAACGCTAAGGTGAACATGAACCATTTTTTCAAAATTCATACTAATATTATAAATGTGAAAGTAACTGTCTGTCTGTCGGTCTGCCTGTATGTTACGCTTTCACGCCTAAACCACTAAACCGATTTTGATGAAATTTGGTATAAGGGTAGATTGGACCTTGAGAAAGGACTTAGGCTATATTTGGTTGCGATAACCGATATCCACGCGGGCGGAGCCGCGGGCAAAAGCTAGTTATCCATAAAATGCGCGGCTGAAATTAGGCCTGTTATTATTCTACCATTGTTATATATTTTTAATCATCTACTCAACCACTAGTACTAAATTATTTAACAAAAACCAAGTATGAAGTTATACTTCTTTATTTTATACACGTTTCTATAATACTTACTTAACGTCTTAAAGTTTAATAAAAGAAAGTTTTTGAATTGAAAATCAAGAACCATATTACATTCGACTTTCTTTGTATAAAGAAGTAAGTTATGAAGTAGTTTAAAGCTTAATTTAAATATTCAAGTATGTACATTTTATTCAAAAGGGAGATTTTTCTACTGAAATTCAAAACGGTCCAACTGATGGAGTAACTCTTCTACACAACTACATACCTATATAGTCACATTTGTATATCACTAAAAGTTTTAGCAAAGCAATCATACAAACATTCATATTGTCAGTTAAAAATGTCCACTTTATCTTATTAGGGGGAGAATCGGTTATCATCAACAGGATAGATATCGTCACCTGGTTTTTTTTACTGTCACTTTAAGTAAAATTCAAGGTATCCTTTAAAATCCTATGTGTTTTAAGTCCTGGACAAAGACAGATTGCTAGATAGTTCGCCGAAAACGACACAGTTAACTAAGGTACAGTTTACTGAAAACTGAACTAATGTTGCAATGGTCTTCAAACGGCTTCAGTTCCGAGTGAATACCGACTGCATTACTGCCATATTGGCAGTTATGAACAATGATTTAGTCACTTTTTACCTGACTGCACCAGTGAGGGTAGTGTGTTTCTCGCGTATGGATGTATGTAATTTTCTTTGTTCCCCTCTACAACCTCAACGGCTGGACGGATTTTGATGAGTGTGGTCTCAAATGAACGGTATTCATCTGATGAGTGTCATAGGGTACATAAAATGTCAATACAAAGTACACAGTGGATTTTAGGTGCTGAATAGTGTGTAGAAAATAATTTTAATCAAGCTTGTCTAGTAGAGTATCAAAATAATGGGGATCAGAAGGCTATTACAAAAATATGTAAATATGTCATATAAAAAGTTCAGAATAAAATATATTACTAAAAAAGTAAAAACCCTAATGCTGTTTAAAAGTTCTAAACAAGCTTGATAGCAGGCGGTAACCATTAATTTTCATCCGGTTATGATTGGCAAATGGCTACCGCCTGCTATCAAGCTTGCTTTGATCTTTTATACAGCAGTCGGGTTTTTTAATTTATTTTATAAGACAAGAAATAACACTAATGAGTTGAATCAAAAGTGTCGTTGCCATAATTCCTATTTCACTTCGAAATTCGAAATTCCACTTCGAAAATGTACCGATACATTTTCTAACTATCGATCGCTTCTAAGCGTCTACACATTTGGCACTCGCATATTGTAACTTTTTCAACAACTGTGCACATACGTAGGGTTGTCTCTCTCATTAAAAACGCCGATAAATACAAACCATTGTACTGAAAATTTAAAGTCTAACTTCCTATTTTCAGACTTGATAATTCTCATACAGAAGTAAGAAATTCTATTTATGCAATTTGCTATTCTCAGCTTGCAAAGAAAAACTAACAAAATCTCTTACAGTTTCTTTCCCCCCCTTCTTTCATATGTAAATGAAACAACGATCTGTGCATAATTTCTTTTTTACATAATTTTGAATGTAAGTCTGTCACAACCCTATTTGTAAATAGCAAGAGTCGAATGCGAAATCAGCGGTACTTGAATGAATGGCCCATGAGACCGCGAGAGCGTGCCTCTACGCCCCACTCTGTCAAACTACGACCCTATATGATTTATTACAAAATCTGAATAACTCGTAAGACTTGAAGTTCAACTACTGTGACTTGTACGGTCAGGCCCTAAGGTAGTGAATACGGTAAGTTGATATCCATACTAATATTATAAATGCGAAAGTAACTGACTGTCTGTATATCTGTCTGTATATTACGCTTTCTCGCCTAAACCACTATCGGTTTTGATAAAATTTGGTATAGGGGTAAATGAGACCATACGCTATGTTTGGTCGCGATTACCGACATCCACGCGGGCGGAGCTAGTGTTTCATATTTTGCAAAAACCCCAACTACAGTAAGTACCCGATTTCGCATGTGAAGCGATCAGCAAAAGAGTGAGTCTAGCTAGGATAGAATACATCTGTTAAATTATATTTGGCAAACATTTATTAGTTGCCGTGTTGGTACCCGGTAGAGTAGAATAGGAGCACACCAGCTCGTCCTGTGGGTGCCGTAAAAGGCGACTAAGGGGTAGGGCTGTTCTCCATCTGACCTTAAACTTACAGGACCTAAGACCAAGCTGCTAGAAGGCAATGAGATTGTGTAAATTACGTCACGGGACTGAAAATTAAAATTAACAAAACGTGGGTGCTAGTACACCTCTGCCTACCCCTTCGGGGATTCACAGACGTGAGTATATGGATGGATGGACATTTATTAGTTAACGATACTACTTATTTCAGTATAACAAATATGATTTTTAATAAGATACATAACACAAGTCATTTAGATTATAATTAACGATGACAATAGTGAAAGCATTGTAAATTGTAAGTACATGGAAGCGCTTTACTTTTATTCCAATTTATTTGAATTAAGAACAACACATTTATAAACGTTTAAGAGCAGACTAAATGACAGTCAATACCATTAATTATAGTCTAGCTTCATTAGCAATAATATAGAAATATTATGTCTTCACAGGGACCGAACACGCTAGCGTAAGCTAAGCTGTCAAGATAATATAAATTCTAGAGAAACTTACCAGAAAGGAGAGAAATGGAAATTAGTAACTTACAACCAAAGTGTTTCGACGATTAACAGCCTAAAATTCACCTGATTGAATAATGAGGCACCGACGCATTTTTTTCTCGAAGTTGGCACCAAATCAATAGAAAAAGAAGTAAAAAGCGGAGTCCGGGCTCCGTAGTGAATACTCGGGAACAGTGTTAAATTATTATGTATTTTTGAGCGAATAATCCCACTGCTAGAGTAGCCAAAGATTTTAGCCGGAGATCATCTCCTAGATGAGCGCCCTAAGCTCCGAGATAAAAGCCTGAGTATGAGAGTATTCCATCACCCTTACAGAAGCGAAGCCTAAGAGAGTTTTTTTTGTTTAATAAGAATATTAGAACCGAAGTTACTAGTATTCCTCTAACCCCTCCAACTAAGCTAGATTGCTTGTGCTAAGAGTGGGTTCACGTCGTTATTGTAATGGCCAGGATTCGAATCCGGGATCTCTCGATCGTAAGGCCAGTTCCTTAACCATTAAGCTACCGACGCTACGAACTTTGGCCGTGTTCAGCACAATAAGTCAATATTACACAAACAACTGCCGTATATCGGTTTTATATTGATCACAATCTAACACACAGCGTGAGACAATACCTCCAATACACAATAAAAACAAATTACGTGCATTAAATTCATGTTTCTCTCTATATTAAATGAAATAACACAAGCTATAAAAAAAATTCTCCTCTGCCTTACCCTGGCGTGATTATATATCTAATATATAAAATTTCCATGTCACAATGTTAGTTACCGTAGGTACTCCTCCGAAACGGCTTGACCGATTCTCATGAAATTTTATGTGCATATTGGGTAGGTCTGAGAATCGGACAACATCTATTTTTCATCCCCCTAAATGGTGCAGCGGGAACGGGATCTGATGCAATGAGGGCAGGAAAAAATTGGCGGTACGAATTTCGCCGGGACAGCTAGTATAGGTTTATATATACGTATGTATATTTATCGATAGTGACCACAAATTTTATATTATTTTAATATAAATACCGTACAACACAAACCAGTCAAAATAAAAACCCACATCTAAATATCGAAAGCCACTTAATTTTCTCAGTGATGTATATTAGAACCATGTGTTTGATCTCTTCTATTTTCCCCTAGTTAGAAACTCTTTGACCTTTGTCCCTCTGCCGGTTCACAAACAGTTCAGGCAAAACCGCAAGATTTAATTAGGTTTTGTTTAGTAAACGGTGGTACCCGTCGGCACCGTAAATCGGGAGTCATTTTGCTATGTAAAATATAACTAAACAATTTTGATCGTCATTATTTCCCTAATGAGTTTTCGTGGTAAGAGGTAATTATGTTTTTAACGGACCAATAAGAATCGATAAGTTGTATACTTAATCTGTTGTAATGTTGTTTAAGTTTTATGACAAAAATAAATATTTTGTAATAGAATAAGGAAACCTAGACAGTGTGGCCTGGATGACCCACGCGATTATTTGCAGCAAATGGCAAAATTACATAGTGCTTTAATATTATTTATACTGTTGATTGATGGCACTTTTTCTACAGTAATTTAACCTGACCGGTTTCGCCTTACGGCATTCTCAAAGGTTGCCAGGTTTAATAGAATAGAAACTGTGGAAAAAGTACAAGTGTTCTCAATATGTCTAATAGTGCTTTAAGCTCAAAGCCGTAGAGAGTTATCAGCTAGCAGATAGAAAATCCATAATTAATCACTTACATATTTATCTATTACTCATTACACAAAGAAGGCTGAACTGATTCAGCTTGGGCACACAGATAGATCATGAAATTTTTTCTCAAATTTTCTCTCTCAAAAAATTTCCCCCAGTTTTTTGAGTGGCGTGGCTGGCATAGACGTAATTAATACAGAAAAGCATTGGCATAGACGCAGCGCAGTCATGATGCCGCTACAAACTCTTTTCATACAAAATGTATGAAAGACACGCCGTTGCCGTTTCGTCGCTGTTCCGAACAGGCGCAACTGGAGCGGCAAATAAGTGGCACCTCGCTCGTTATACAATATGAGCACTATTTACCAATAGCCAATAATCTTGTTCTGACCTAGGTCAGGCCCTCGATTCTACAAAAGCTAAACCATTATCGTACCACAGTTACTGCAAAAACAAATGATTAAAAAAAATAAAAAACCCGACTGCCACTGAAAAGACCGAAATAAGTTTGATACAGGCGGTACCCATTAATTTTCTTTTTGTTTATGATTGGCAAATGGGTACCGCCTGCTATCAAACTTATTTCGGTATTTTCAGTGGCAGTCGGGTTGGTAGGACGTGTAAATAGTCCTGCCAAGTGGTGGTTTGCACACAGAGCGTATAAGCTCCTATGACCAGCAGTTAGGTTGTAATGAAAAGAAAATACACATGTGACCGCTTCTATGAATGAAAACGTAAGAGAACCGGCACTGACCTGAGTTCCACCTCGTGAGGATTCAGCTGTAGACAGGCGTGGTTCCTGGCACGTGCTGGTGGGTAGGTATGTTTCGACCGGCCGGTTATTTTCTTGAATTTGTCGTTTTCTTCCGATACACTTCACTTATACTGACTTGAGAATGTGGCCAAAGGAACTTATAGAATTACACAGAAAAGGAAACGAGGAGTTGAATTACTCAAACTTCCGTTTGGTGCGGTAGCGGAGTCATAGACACCTTTCGGTGCTGCTGCGAGTTAGCGACTGACTAAAAAATGCGAGCGGGCCGTGAAGCTTGAGAGTGTCGCTCGTAGGAACTTCGTCTCAAGTATAGTTCGAAAAATCCGTGCACAGCGCCATCTATTGGCCTTCTTCAACACTAAGTGGTCAACAAATGGGCGCCAATACTCAAAACATTATTCATATCACAGAAGCGGTTTTTTAAATTACAAAAATTTAAATACAATTAAATTATGTGGGAAATAATTAAGAAAGTACATAAGCGCCCCACCATGCACCCGGCTTTGGAACGTCGCAAGACGTTACGAAACAAACAAGCGAACACTGGCTGATTAGAGCCCATAGTGAATTTGTATAACATAATAATACACATAGCTAAAATAACAACTTAGACTAACAATATTCTATCTAAAGTATGTTTAAAAATTGAGTTAAAATTAAAGTTTAAGATTCTATTTAGCGTTGTAAGTTATTGCGTTGGGATAGGATACAACTTGGTTACAGCGCGTTTGTAAGTACCAGTACGCGTTTTATATATTATGATAGACATGAGGAGTCCAGGTCCAGTATGACAATTGACAACGTGAAAATGCTGAATTATTAGATCAACAACGTGATCGCGTTTAGGGAGAAGGACAGGATGTAATCCTGATACAGAATGAGGTTCGATCTTAAATTTAAATCGTGCGAATTTTAAAACGTATGTAATGATGCGTAGTAGTTTCTGCCAAGAAGAAACACGTTGTGCTAATGTACATAACAATGGCGACTCTGTGTGTTTTGTTGTCACACTTAACACATTTGCCTTATGCTCAAGTAAGTCAGAACAGTTGGCGGGAGAGAATGACTTAATAGGCCATTCATCAGGGGGGCCGCGGATCCATGCTGGACCGTTCCACCACAAATCATAAGTCAAAGGTTGCGAGGGGAGCATGCCGCGTGATAGACAATCACTCGGGTTAATGTCTCCGGCGACGTGATAAAAATGTTTAGCGTTCAAGTTTTCTTGACACTGAGCGACCCGGTTGCTAACAAAAATCGACCACCGATGTGGTGACGAGTGAACCCATGATAAGGCAATCGTGGAATCAGAAAAGGCGTAAATGTCAGTAACGGGAATGCGTAATGCATACGAATCACGTACTGTTCTTATTAACTTTGACATAAGCAAAATAGCACATAACTCTAATCGAGCAAGCGTAGTAATCTTTGTCGGAGTGACCTTTGATTTCGCACACAAAATGCGTGTTTGAATGCCAGATGGGTAGGTACAATGTGCATAAATAACACATCCCATGCCATTCAGGCTGGCATCACAAAATGCGACATGACTGCCAACATCAAACTCAAGCGATTTGCGGTGAGTATTTATGTCAGCGTTCATTGCGATAGGAAATAGCCTAAAATTTAATAATAATAAAAACAGGTCTGCCTGTAAATTGGGACCAATATGTAAAATATCATTGAGCGAAAGACCAGTGTGGGTTTTAGCGCTCGCGTCTAACACAATACGCGGCATCGGTTTGTCATGTCGAACTACTGCGTGATGTGGTATGTAATAACCATCCATAGACAAATTAGAGTCATCAACGAGACTAAGATAACCGTTATCTAAATAATCCTGAATAACCTTATTGTAATTTTCACGTACGGTTGGTGATTGACGAAGTTTACGCTCGAGCGACAAATACCGGCGGTGAGCGACGCCGCGCGAGTTCCCTAGTTCAGAGGGATCCTTGCAGAACGGCAGCGCAACGGTATTACGACCTACGTCATCGCGAGTCACAGTAGATGTGAAAATATTCTCACACTCGGTTTCTTCTGGAGACAATAGGCGCTTCACAGGAACTTCCTCAAGTTCCCAAAATTTTTGCACTAAATCATTTAGTGCTAGCGCAGAAAAGGATGCGGTTGTAGGCACAACAACTTTACGTGGGTAATCACCCATAAGTACATACCCAAACGCGGTTGATAGTACACAAGGGGCACTGGGACCACACTCGACTCTATTTCCTAAGTAAATATACGGGAAGAGCTGTGCACCTAATACTATATCAATGTTTCCTGGAATGTTCCAGCTTAAGTCAGCAAGCGGTAAATCGCGAAGATTTAACTCGCGATCACACTTAATTAATTGCGAGGGCAATTGATCCGTAAGGCTATTCATAACTAACGCATGTATAGTATACTTATGATCTGCATAAATACGAGATTCAATGTCCAAATACACATAGCCTATTATCGGGTGCGAAGTGGAACCAACACCTTTGACAACAGAATTACTCATTGGTATTATTGGTAAATTCAATAAACGACAACAGGACAATGTGATTAAGTTATTCTGTGAGCCATTATCAATTAGACATCTGACTACAGATTTATTTCCAGTGCTACCTTTAGGGCGAGCATACACCTGAGCGGTTGCCAAGAGAATATCACCCTTATGGCTAGAGGCATACGAATGCACAGTGCTTGAAGCGAGCGGTGACTCAGGAATGAGACTAACATTGTCGCACTGGGGCGGCGAGAGAGGGACAGCACTCGTCGCATGCGAGTGCGAATTATTAACATTATTATAAAAATGCAATAATTTATGATGTTTTTTCTGACAGAAACAAACTGACGTACTTTTACATTGCGGGAGATTATGTAATGTGCTTAGACAATTCACGCAACCACGCTTAGATTTAATAAACTCATATCTAGCCTTTGCATTTTGCATAGTTTTAAACTGAGCGCAGTTATACAGGTGTCGGTGGTCGCCGCCGCCACATAAACAACAGGACGCGTCAACTGCGGCGGGCGCATTCGACTTATTATTAATCGGCACACTGACAACAAACGACTTAGAATTACGCTGTACACGCCTATCATTAGACTGTGGCGTCCCAGCAGTGGACGACTTCGCATATGACGAAGACCGCGGGTTTGACCGTTCAATCATCTTAGCATAATCTTGTACAAAGTCGATCAGCTGTTGCGTCGTAGGTATATCGACACCTCGAACAGAAAGTTCAAAGGCTTGGATGGTTAGAGTGTCCATTTTCCTCAAGGCACATTGTAGAAACATGAAGTCCGTTAAATCATTTATACCTAACTCTTTAAGCGCGGCGATAGAGGAGGAATATATACCTATAAATGAATCAAGTGAGTTCACACTAGGTGAACAATTCTTTAAGTCTAATATATTATTAAGATAATATGAACCTAATGAACGTTTATCTTGGTATTTCTTGACCAAGGCGTCCCAAACTATACTGTAGGTCTCACTTGACGGAACAATACCGGCAGTGAACTTTAATGCGTCATTGTTTAGTTTTGAGAATAGGTATTGCACACGTTGCGAATCAGACAATTGTTTGTTTGAATGAATATTGGCCTTAAAGGACTGATAAAATGTATTCCAGTTTTCAGGGCGTCCGTCAAAACTCGGAACAACAAGCATTTCCAATTTCACTACAGACGCGTTCGAATTACTCGACCCGTGTGAGGCGACCTCCTTGACCTTGGGCGTAGATAATTTATTTCTAATGCGTTTTATTCTCGAATACAATTCATCAAATGAGTCAAGGCAAGAATAGTCGGATTCCACAGGGGGTTCTAATGCTAAATTTAAGCTATTTATTTGATCTACAATCGACTCGAACTTATCGCGAACGTCATCGATGTTCTCGGTCTCGGACAGAAAATCTTCATTCGCTCGCGTCGTTATGTCAAAGCAAACAATGGATTTCGAAGATTTATACCAACGGGTAATGCGTGCAAACAATAATTCCTTTTTTGATTCAACAGAATAAGCTTCGTCTCGAGATCTGACGACATGTTTGCAAATTAACGATTAGGACCTACCTATTGAAATATAACAAGACGATTATCTAACACAAACAGTTTAGATATACTTTTTATTGAAAATTGTACTACGGCTTATTATATAATAGCGCAAGTAGCACGGCGGCGGCGAAGCGGGTATGTAACTACGTACCTAGATAGGTAGGTACCTACAAAGTTACGCGTAAGTGAATAGAATGATGAGTATTTACCAATTAATACGTAAATCACCAACTATTATAAATATCTACCAATTATTACGTAGATTTAGCGTTTTAAATGCAGAATTTACCAAATATTTTACGTAAATCTGTTAGCGAATGATAGTAATGAAACTAAGATGGCGGAAAGAATTCACCAAAATTACGTGAATCTTTTAATTAAATGAATAGGAAAGAAATATTTTTCACCAATAATTACGTGAATATGTTATTTACTGGCCTATCCGACTCGTAAGGACCATAAATTGTGGTCGGACGTGTAAATAGTCCTGCCAAGTGGTGGTTTGCACACAGAGCGTATAAGCTCCTATGACCAGCAGTTAGGTTGTAATGAAAAGAAAATACACATGTGACCGCTTCTATGAATGAAAACGTAAGAGAACCGGCACTGACCTGAGTTCCACCTCGTGAGGATTCAGCTGTAGACAGGCGTGGTTCCTGGCACGTGCTGGTGGGTAGGTATGTTTCGACCGGCCGGTTATTTTCTTGAATTTGTCGTTTTCTTCCGATACACTTCACTTATACTGACTTGAGAATGTGGCCAAAGGAACTTATAGAATTACACAGAAAAGGAAACGAGGAGTTGAATTACTCAAACTTCCGTTTGGTGCGGTAGCGGAGTCATAGACACCTTTCGGTGCTGCTGCGAGTTAGCGACTGACTAAAAAATGCGAGCGGGCCGTGAAGCTTGAGAGTGTCGCTCGTAGGAACTTCGTCTCAAGTATAGTTCGAAAAATCCGTGCACAGCGCCATCTATTGGCCTTCTTCAACACTAAGTGGTCAACAAATGGGCGCCAATACTCAAAACATTATTCATATCACAGAAGCGGTTTTTTAAATTACAAAAATTGAAATACAATTAAATTATGTGGGAAATAATTAAGAAAGTACATAAGCGCCCCACCACGGGTTATTTTTTTTTTAATCATTTGTTTTATTTTATACTTTTTAGTTATGATATGACAATATATAGTATACTAGCTAGAATTACTTTCGCATTTATAATATTAGTATGGATGTTTCTCAATCGAGGCAGAACAGTTTATCGGATCAAAATTTGATACAGAAATATTGAGAGTACAAGTATTACTCATAGTCATATCCTTTTTTTTTATCTAGGTCACGTCAATTTGACTTCACCTCGCCTGATGTTAAGCTAAAGGCAAAGTCTCGGAGGGAGGGTCGCCATCGCAAACATGTACCATGTTAACAGTGGTGGCACTCAGCTTGACGGCCTCATTAGATGCCTTTTCACGCCCCGCATAAAGGACCCGGGACTGTAGGAAGAAGGAATATCCACCGTGTCTACGTCAACGTTACCTACGCAGCAATTAACAGTATTTCTATGGGGCTTAATCAGAACAACATTACCCTTACAATCAAAATGTACATAAAGCGTGTTTATTACAAACACGTATCGAGCATCAAAAATACCAAGTATAATGTTGCCCACGTCAACAAAATTTACATCAAACTTTGCAAGACAGGCGAAATTTGTCATTAGACCCGTTTCGTTTGCGCTCTCCGAATTTCTATTCGAAATCATTTACCTGAAATTGGATTCCAAATCGCTGTTGAAAGATGAAACGAATTCTTGTTAAATATTTTCATATCAAGTTTGAGGATGTGAGATGTTTATTATGTGTTATCTGTAGATCATGTTTAAATGAGTTATTATGTGTATAGTATATGTAACTTTATTATTTAGTTAGGTGAGATGAATTCGTGCATATGTGATAATAATAATATTTATTCTGTAATTACTAATTACGCATTTCTGTTTTTGAGTAGGTAGTGATTCAGTCTGTAATCTGTATATCATAGGAATAGAAACAAATAGTATGTTAATATCTTTGCAAGATAAACTGTTAGTTTAAAATGCAGAATGAGCTAGCTTATAATCCGCACTTGGGGTGAGGAGTACACTCGGTACTATATAAGATACATTACTAGTTATTCCTAGTATTCGAAATACATTGCGAAAAAGAAGAACTCAAGTGGGACTTGAACCCACGACCTTTCCCTTACGGTGGAATGCTCTTCCAACTGAGCAATAGCTGACTCAATAGAGTCACACCTGAATCACTTCAAATTTCCCTTCTCTTCTTGTCCGTCTTCAAGGGCAACAAGGTATTTCGAATTTTAAAAAGTTAGCATGATAAATGCTATAAAAAATTCATTCCAATATTTCTAGTATATTAATTAGCCTATATCCTATTCCAGGCCACAATCTATTCTCGATTAGCTTACATTTCAATAGAACTACAATCTAATAACATTTCTATAATTATACTCTAGAATATCAAATACAGGTAATGCTTATATAGGTGGCTGGCTTTTGATTAGACAGGCATACAAGGTTGCCTAGCAACCAGCCATCTCACTGATCGAAGTATTCTATACATGTATCTACTAGAATTTATGCATAATGGTTCTATTCAAGTACAAGTTTGAATTATTTGAGGACTTCAGACTCAAGTGAATGGGTATTTTGAACACTTCTTCTTCTTTGAACACTTTGCCAGAGCTCACTGGAGAGGTCCTGTGCTGTCCTAGGCGTCGACATTTCAAGTGACGTCCAGTACCGCAGTCATTTGGAGGACAAGGTCAAGCGAGCATCAAATAAGCTTGAAGTTCTTAACAGGGCGAAGCAGTACTTCACTGCGGGGCAGCGACTCCTTCTTTATAAGGCACAGGTTCGGCCCCACATGGAGTACTGCTGTCATATTTTTGCCGGGGCGCCCGCACGCCAGCTTGACCCTTTCGACTCGGTGCAAAGACGTGCGTTGAGGCTCGTCGACAGTCCCATACTCGCAGGCGATGTGGAACCTCTAAGCCTCAGGAGGGATTTTGCCTCACTGTGTGTTTTCTACCGCCTATATAATGGTTTGTGCTCAGATGAATTATTTGACATGATGCCTACAGCTACATTCTATCATCGCACCGCTCGCCATAGACAGGGAATTCATCCCCACACATTGCATCCGAATACGGTGCGCACCGTGCGGTATGAAAGGAACTTCATCCCACGTACGCTCAAGCTGTGGAATGAACTCCCTGCCATGGTTTTCCCAAGCGACTACAATATGGGGTTGTTCAAGAGGGGCATTAGAAGGTTTCTTCAGGGTAGGCAGCGCGAGTGTAACGCCCCTGGTGTTGCATACGTCCATAGGCCGCGGTAACCACTTTCCATCAGGTGGGCCGTGTTGATCACGGATCTCCATTTGCTACGATCCTGACATACTATTCTCGCTTCATTCACGTTTGGGCAAAAACGTCATAATGTTTTAGTATAAATGG
Source organism: Eilema sororculum (assembly GCA_914829495.1). Lineage (NCBI taxonomy): Eukaryota > Metazoa > Arthropoda > Insecta > Lepidoptera > Erebidae > Eilema > Eilema sororculum. The sequence goes on along the minus strand of OU618534.1, from coordinate 21,428,727 downwards.
TAGTTTTGTTTTCTTTTATGTTTACTTTAAGACACGAACTTGAGGCAATTTAATTTTGATGGAGTAGAAGGTTGAGAGGGGAGTGTAGTGAATGGGTGGGGGTCTCTTTTTTAACTTCTCTGATTTTTTTTGTAACAATAACTCATTTGTGAGGTTGGTGTGAATGGGCGACCCGGTAAAGGTCAACTTAGGAGTATGTATATATATAAGGACCCGGGACTGTAAGAAGGAGGAGATATGATTTTTTCTACCCTAACGGAAAAAGTCGTGACAATTTTTACGTAACATATGAAAACCATGCAACACCTATATGTTTTGTCAGTGTGTTACATAAATTTCAGCTCAGTATCAAAAAGAAATCGAGAGATGATCTAATAAAAAGTTTATTTTATCACACCAGTCCGTGGTATCTTTTCTGTACAAACTACTGGCGAGCACGAAACACTTGTAATCTGATTGTGTTGTATTACCCGTGAATTATGAAGAGCCTGGGGGCCAATTAACACCGTGCGGTGCCTACGACCTTTCTACCTTTACGCGAAGGGTGTTAAATGAAGTGAAGGGAGGACGAATCAAGGCTATGACGGCTGTGAATAATAAATCGCTATCGTGAAGTAAAGGGAAATTAAGACATTTAGAATATAGATTTTTTGGAGCTTGGACGGTATAGTATGACTTATTCAAATATCACTTAGTAAAGTACAATATTTTTGTACGGTTAATCTACTGGTGTTATATATATCACCACAAGACAAATTAATCTTTGTCTTAAAATTGAAATGCAAATCAATTATTTATAAAAGAGACTAAATTTTAAGACAGCGTCCATAGCGTGGCGTAGTGCACGTGACTGCTATGCATGGGGCGCGGGTTCGATCCCCGCTCAGTGCAAAAAGTAGTATGCATGAATATGGCTGTTTGCACTGGTCTGGTCGTGCCTCGGAGAGCACGTTAAGCCGTCGGTTCCAGATGTCATACTACTCGTAACATCTATGGCAGTCGTTACGGGTAGTTGGAGCCCTCAAAAGTCCAACCAGTCTAACTTGGAACTTCGGTATCGCCATTGGTCATTGGACCATTGGTTGTGAAGGTCAGGTGGCAGTCGCTTTACGGATAATATCGAAGTTCAGCTGCATCACAGTTAGACTTGATAGTTGACCCCAACTGAGTTGGGAAAAGGTTCAGAGAATGAGGAAAATAAACTAAATTTTATACCATGTGAAGATTATTTCCATTTCCCAAATCAAAATATTTTATAATTTTTTTCATACAATTCCTTTGCATCGTCACCCACTACAACCTCTGTTGAATGAATTTACCTATAAAATGTACTTCAACCTTTAAAATAATATCAAAATTTCATAATCACAACAACAGCTACAATACCTTTCCGTAGACGTCTACATTTTAAGCTACGGCGTAGCACATCTACAACTATACGTAGCCATGTCGGACCTACATTAGTTGTCGTCACAATGATCACTAATGGTTCTTTCCACAATACATAAACAGTACACAACAGCTTTCAAAGTTTACGACTGGCTATAAACTACATCCAGAGCGTTGATTTATTGCCGGGCACTAGCGCTTTATGACGTATTTTTCTTTCTTAACGCACAATAGAGACGCCCAGGAGATTTTATCAAAATACATGATTCCTAACTTGAATTTCAATAGGCTCATCGATAGCTCTAAAGGGACTGTTGGCATAAATTACTCAACAGGTAGAACGTTTTCGTCAAAGTGGAAATGTGCCGCTTAGGATTGGCTATCAAATGAAACGAAATTTTCTTCTTTATGACAGTTTCAGTGTTGACATACTTGGTACGCATAACTGAACATGCAGAAATACACATACATATAGGAATATTTAAATACACATTCACGTAAATCGCACATTAGACAAAGTTGCCACGAAACAGGATTTATGTCACGTATTGTGTTTTCCTCGAACATAATATATTTACTTTACACTAGTCGCTTGTTATACACTTAAATTTTTTGTTTTTAAAATTATAATGTCGTATAGTTAACTTAATTTGCCTGAATTATTTAATAATAATAGTTATATTAAACGGATGTACGTTGGTTATACGTAGGTCATCGTTTATAATTATGCATCATAGTGATGAAAATACAAAGTTGTTGTTTCGTATTAAAATGAAGTAAAATGTAAAGTGAATGCAGGTGAAAGTTTATTTTATATCACAATATTGTTACAAATTATTTCCGCTCTTCCAGTATAATCGTTCCTAGTTTTAGTTTTACAAGTTCATTAGAGTGAGATTGACTGAATTTGACCAACCCATGATCCTATTGTGTAAAATCAATATTTAGTCAGTTGTTTTCGTGCCCTTCATTCTCCTACGTAATATAAATTTATTTATAATTTGAACCCAAATTCATCTTATTAGACTGAAATAGACTATTAAAACGCAAGCTTAAAAAAGCTTCTGATCCTTTTACTTAAACCCTTTTAGTAAAAAATGGCTGTTAAAGGTAAAATTTTGGGCAAAATTTTTCATGCAATGTTACTCGTATAAAATCGAACTAAAAATTTCATGCTTTTAATTTCGAGGCGAAAAAATCTCTTCCTATCTCTCAATTTATATGTATAACTTTTTTAAGTAAATTTTGAATGAATTACTTTATTTTTTTACTTTCTTTAGAATATGAATGAACTAAGTAAAGAAAAAGGTCATATATTTAACTCTGTGACAATACATTTTGAACTCTACAGTGATAATATTATGCCAATATTATTCTGTTATTGTTAGCATAAATTTCAATGTTACTTGTAATATAATCACAACCATCCTTTACATTATCCAGATGAGGGACGATTGCCCCAGTTGAGTGAAAGATTTTTATTAATATTCGACAACTGATTCACCTAAATATACCTTTTGTGAAATTAACATTTTTTTTTCGGTAGCCTAGTGGTATGGGTAATGGACTGCTGAGACGAGGTCTCGGGTTCGATCCCAGGTTTACCATGGCACACACCAATGACTTTTCGATGCTTTTCGAAGTTATGTGTGGATTTATCGCAGGTTTATAAGTGCCCGGTTAATGGCAATAGGCTCGCCACCTATTACATTGGGACCTAAACATAAACTGGCGAAATGTGGGTGCTAGCACCTCTGCCTAGCCCTTCGGGGAATACAGGCGTGAGTTTATGTTTATAAGTTACATTTTTTTTTAATTAACAATGAAGATAAATCTGACGACATTTTCATTCATCTAAGTCAAATTAACCATACAGATAGATGGGGGACGAAAGGGAAGGACACACATTCATACGTGCATATATAGAGGTCAAACACATAAACTTCTTTTTTATCACTGTTGCTGTTGAGTAAAGGAATAAAAACATTTAATAAATAAATTTAAAAAAAAATCGGTTCATGAATTACAGAGAAATAAGGTAACATACACTACGTTGAATCCTAGTTCCACGTCCAAATGTACATATTATGTTCGAAATATATCTGGAAAAAGAAGCGCTCAAGTGGGACTTGAACCCACGACCTTTCCCTTACTTAATTACTACTTATTACATATAATTAACTATTACTTAATTTAAAAAGTTAGCATAACAAATGCTATAAAAATTTTATTCAAATATTTGGGCGGAGTCATAAAAAATAAATGTTTAAAAATGGTTGAAAAATCATTCATTGGTCCTAACAGTTCTTAAGAAAGTTGGTAGATGGCTCCACCGTTGCCCTTAAGACGAATACAAAGAGAAGGGAAATTTGAAGTGATTCAGGTGTGGCTCAATAGCTCAGTTGGAAGAGCATTCCCCCTGTAAGAGGAAGATCGTGGGTTCAAGTCCCACTTGAGCGCTTCTTTTTCCCGATGTATTTCGAATTTAAAAAGTTAGCATAATAAATTCTATAAAAATTTCATTCAAATGTACATATATTATAACGCCCTCCTTTTTTTGAGTCGGTTAATTACTCAAATAGTATCAGTCCATTATCCAGATTGAGGTGCTTACCTGTCGTGCGAGTGGTCGAGCGGCGTGAGGCGCGGCCAATCGCCGTCGTCAACTTAGCGGCATGGCGGCGGCCCGCGCGGCCCACGACACTGCGCTCACGCACCACGGCACTTACACACACTACACAACACTCGTCAGCCTGTGCACATTTTCTACACCACGCACTTGCCTCTGCACGCACTTCACTTTACACCTGAAACAAATAAAATGTTCGTTTTAATTTTCTTTATAAAAAATTTTTTTAAAAAATATTCCACAACATTCTACACAACGCTATCTAGACCCATGGTAAGCTTTTATAGCTTGTGTTATGGAATCTAGAATGCGGATAAACATACTTATATACTTTTTTTTTGTAAATACATACATATAATATGTAGAAACACCCAGACCAATGCAATGCAAAGTTTAATAAACCTTTATAAAACCTTGTAGTTTTTTTTTTTGCTATCCTGATTCCCGGTTGCTACTCCCTACCAGAATAAAAGCACATAAACTATTTCACAGATAAAACATTCGGCAACGCCTAAAAAAGCAATCACCTGCAAATCCATACACCAGCTTATTGAAGTAGGAGGCTCTAGTGCAAGTTTTGGTTTCCTCTTTGAATTAGGGCGGGGGTGCAAAACAAAAGCCCTATAATGAAACAGAATACTCTTCAAATACCGAGTTCATTAACCCCAACATGAAAAACATCTGTCGAGGTAGTAAAGACAGGAAACACCATTTTACGATCTTTTGTTATTTTTTTTTGGATCGTGCATATTTGGCTTCTTACAATTCAACAGATGCAGTATATTGATAAGTCAAATCAAGAGGAAAAAGTAAGAGAGGGAACCCCATACTCCAAAGGCGGAGTAAGGACATAAAATGAATAACAACAATATTTTCTCACGCAACAAACACATGAAATTCAAATATCGCAACCATAGGGAACATCGTATACATGATTTTTACCAAAACATATTAGTTACCTGTTCTGCTCTCTTTAATAGAATTGTGATTATAGCCAAGAACATACTTTTTGTAAAAAAATAAATAATGATCAAAAATGTTTTAAATTAAACATTAATTTTAATAATAAATTTCGTATAAATGAAGCACGGACATATCATTTATCAACCCTTAAAAGCTACATGATTTAGATTCTAATTATGTTGCCACCCGGTCGTATTTGCTTGACGTAGACGTATGTTTTAAAATGGTTTCACACTGTAGTAACGAGTTTACGCTTTTATTCCCTAATGATGCTAGTCAACCTGTCGAGTGTGTAGTTATTGCTATTTACGTTTGTTTAAGGAACCATACACTTAATGGGAAACACAACGGAATCGGTTTTTTCGTTTAAGTCATTTGCTACCTTTATAATTTTTTTTTTTTTTTTTTAGACAGGACACGTCAATTTGACTTCACCTCGCCTGATGTTAAGCTAAAGGCAAAGTCTCGGAAAGAGGGTCACCATCGTAAACATTTACCATGTTAACAGTGGTGCGAATCGTCCAATAAGCCTTATAATGTGTAGAAATCTTACAGGTAATTCGTGTATCTATTGCAAGGGATTCTAGTAAGTTCTATTAGTAATTCTAGGATTCTAGTAATGAAATCTTCAAAATCATTAAAACTGAATTCAAATATGAAAAAAGACCTTCAAATTACAAAAATGAAGTCTCCAAATTGTGTATTAAACTTGTAGTGGTGTAACTACACATAGAGGTTTATCTTTGTTTTTTGCAACGTGAATGGGCCGGTGTTCACCGAGACAACAGAGTTGTAAACTATTTATTTTTAGAGACAAATGCATATTATTGTGTATTTGTGATATTGTATTATTATCTGTCTGTTTCACATCTCAGATAAAGCTCTCTCCATTTTGAAGCGTGAGGCAGAAACTTTGGTGCCGAAACGGTTGAGTGTCGCACTTTCTTTGTATTTTGTTTATCTTATTAGGCCTTTATCCACGATCATCAGACTAGAGGACAGGTCACTGTATAATCAAAAGAAGCGCTCTCTCCTTGCGATTGTATATTATATTGTTTTAAAAATTCATTGTCTGTGAGTTCATTGAAAAGTGATTTGATTCAAAAAGATTGCGTACCGGTAATTTGTAAATATGACTTTTTTTTTTGTATCTACATAAAAGGTAAACTTAGTAAATTAATAGAAATAGACACTGATATTATATTTTAAACATAGTACCTAAGTTTAAAATATAATACATCTTACTATTATTATGAATGTGAATATTTGTGAGCATAGATACATACATGTGTGGATGTTTGTACATTACTTTTCACGTGAAATCTACTCATTGGAAGTGAATTTGACGCTTAGGAAGATTTATAGTCTAAAAATATTACATACATAGGTATATACATATAATCACGCCTTTATCCCCGGAGGGTTAGGCAAAGGTGAATTAACACCCAAATTTCACCAATAATTGTAGTCGGTCCCATGTAATTGGGGGTGAGCCTATTGCCATAATATTACGGGCACTATTCTTGACTCGAGCCTATATCTGAGGCTGAGTCTGGGCTGTATATATCTGTCTGATGTTAACAGCGCTATTTCTTAGTCGCCTTGTAAGACAGCGCATGGGAAGAGATGGGGTGGCCCAAATCCTTCGCTACCGAAAACCACGCGGCTGAAAATAGTACTATAATTTTTATCGCTGGGGATAGATTCCTGTGAATCGCTGGAACCTGGATATTACCTAAACGCGGGCGGAGTGATATATAATAACGAGCCAGCATGATGATAGAAGTATAATATGCCCGTTATGTGTACCTACATAAATAAAGAAACTAGTAATGAAGACGATACTTCTAATTTTGTTCCGCGTGTCAAAACAAATGAGACGATCGTAAACACATTTTTTTTTTCATATACGTTAAAGTATATTTGCAGAAAGTTATAACTCATTATATTACTGTCATAAATTGTTCATAAACGCGAAACACAGGTATGAGAAGTTACTATGAACCACAAAGTCGAAATGGGCCGCAATATCGCATGAAGGAGTGCTTAATATCAACTTTATTGACTAACTTTTACGATCCTAATGTGAGATAACAATCGAGTTTGATGTCCGTAGTATGTCATAACCAAAATCGATAAATGCATAACGGTTAACAATAAGGGGCGTTTCCTCGTTCGGTGAGATATAAGAGCGTTTTCTCATTAATCGACCCGATATCGGTGTCGGACGACGATGGCCGACAGCTGATAACTGACAACACGTCGGTGTCGGCTCCGATATCCGATATCGGGCCGGACAATGTGGAAGACGGATACATATTTCATACATTTGGCTTCCTCCAATATCGGATAGGATAATGTGAAAACGCTCTAAGGCTGCTTCCCACGATGAGCGGTTTTTCGGATGCATGAGCGTTTTCGAAACTACACACCGTGGATAGAGGCTTATCCGTGATAATGCCGACACATTTGTTGTAATAAATGCGTCCGTGAAACCTCGCACCATGAAATCCCGGCATAATGTCAATTGGATGTATTACGTAGATTGATAATGTAGTTATAAGTTATCACCATGTTAATACGCCGTGACATCTTAGGGACAGCTATGAAGAAATGGCAAAAATCATTTAAAAAACTATTATTTTCCGCCTCCATTTCTTAAAGAAGGTGAAGCTTTTGGCACTGTATAGTAGAATACAGACGCCATTTTCATCTCTTGCTACATGACTAAGGATGTCGCTAAGGTTATCAACAGCCTATAAAAAAGCTAACAGCAAGAAGTTTGCTTCCTCGCATGTTTACGCACCTCTGTCTAACCCTTCGGGAACATACAGGCGTGGTTATATATTTTCTCTGAGCCATGAACCCCAGTACGTAACAATACATAGTGGACAGTCTAACCCATTTACCTTTTCACCATGACCCCTACTATTTCCGCTTAGGGACGTCCTTTCCTGATCTGACAATGACTTTGTCACACGTAGTAAAAAGATTAATGATGTGATCCACTAGGTCAATACGCCGCATATATGTTCATTTTAACAGGTTTCACGAGAAAGATAGTATGTTTAGTCGTTTCTTTTTTGTTACAGGGATTGGTAATAGATGTGTTAAAGTATTTAAAATATTGCACCCTAAGCATTGCACCCCTGCCTTTGCTAAACTTTATATGAGTTTCACTTGTAGCCATCTATGTAATTACTCATCTCAACTTTGATTATGTATTGATTAGGTACATGTATTCATTAAAATAATAATTATAGCAATGTATACTACTTATAATGGTAACTCACATTACTATTAGAGATGGTGAAAGCGACTGCTACGCAGGAGGTGCGGGTTTGATCCCCGCTCAGTGCAAATATTTGTATGCATAAATATGGCTATTTGCATTGGTCTGGGTGTTCTATGTTTAATATGTATGTATTTACAAAAAAAGTATCTAAGTATGTTTATCCGCATTCTAGATACCATAACACAAGCTAATTAAGCTTAACATTGGTCTAAATAGTAATCTGTAGAATGTTGTAGAATATTTATTTATTTATTATTTATATCAGGATACCTACAACGTATTGTACTTATATTACTTCCTACAGCTTTCCAATAAATTCAAGTTTTCAATACTTTTACAAAGAACTTATTTTTAGAACATGAGTAACAACCAGTACATAAAAATATGAATTACACCAAATAGTACAAAACACAACATTGTGTTGTCTTTTCGCACAGTCAAAGCTAATCGCTATGATAACTAATCAAAATCGCGTGATTGGCTAATCGCCAATAGGAACTGCAGTAAAATAGAGATCTGAGCAAAATCCAAGGTTCACGGGTCGTAATATAGTGCTATATCCGACTGAGAACATCGTCTTGATCGACACGTTGTATACACATACCTCATTGACTTGTGAGAATGTAATGAATATTCTAGGCATTCACTTAACTAACATACTTAAAGCAGTGCGACGTCCCTTCTCTTCATACTCTTGAATGATCGTACTGGACTCCTAGCTTTAGGCGGCACTTTACAAACTGCTGCCACTGACAAGGCTAGTTATGAAGGCTTGCAGCACTGCACCATCATATAGTCCGAACTCACCTCTATTTCAATTAACAAACGAAATTCGGTAGACTTAATATATTGGACAATGATTTTTTTGGCTGTTTCAAAATTGGTTTTTTCGATCACGATCAAGCCTTTGGCCTAGCAGCATAGCCATTCGTGTTTTCCAATTAAAGACGCGTCTAATGATACACATCTCATTCAGATAAGGGATGAGACTGGAGTTAATGTCAGCAGCTCTCATACTAGCACTGCTAAAATCAAATCCAAGAAACAGAGATGGCTGCGAGAACTTGAATGCAGTGATTTAGAGAATTTATGATTCTTCAATTTTATGAAAAAAAAATTGCGGGATATAATATAACTAGAACATTAATTATGCATCGTTTGCAGCAAATATTAAGAATCGTTTGAACGAAATTTTTATAGCATTTATTTTGCCAACTTTTAAACTCGGAAGTCTCACTTGAGTTCCCGATGTATTTCGAATTATGAAACGTGTTTTTGTCTTTACGCGTTCCTAGGTGCTTCTTAACTGGCCGTTTCTTGTTTATGATATAAGCCAGAGCCTTCTCAAAAAACTAGATGCGAATGTTACGAAGACATTGAAGTCGTGGCTGGGGCTAGCTCAGTCGGCAGACCCATCGACATTATATAGAGCCTCAAATAACTTTGGAATGACGTTCAAGAAACCATCGGAACTATATAAACATCTAAGAGTAACCAAAATGCACGTCCTAGCGAAATCAAAAGACGAAATCGTGCAAGCTCTTCCAAAAGACCAAAGTACTAAAGAGCTCGAGTCGCGCCTCCAATTCCATAAAAAAATCATGATAGGCTCGCAGACTGGTAGGGTAGGTTTGGGCAATACTAGGAGGCAGTCAGACAAAGACATAACAAAATCTTTTCTTCAAGTAGATGAAAATAATACCTACAAAGTGCACGCAATGAACCTAGAAGTACAAAACGAATGGTTAACACTAGGTGAATTTTGTATTCCCATAGCCTTAAAATGGCGTACCTTAAGGACCGGGTCCGCGGAGCGCACGACTCAAAATCTGTCAAAATACAGACGCAACCGTGCACGCACACATCACCGAGATGCACAGTGGGCTGCAAGGCGCTCTTTACCAGTCAAAATAATGGTGAAAATTGTCTTACCAATGATGAAAAAACTATTTTAAGCCTTGTGGTTAGAGTGCATTTTTGAGTAATATGATTTATTGTGACGTATTACGTCTGTCAATAACATTTCGTATCTCTTTTCTTCTTATACATTCATCCCTGTCATATTATGTTACGTGACGTCATTGGCATGTCTTTTGTTTCAGTGTCATACATAGCATGTTCAACTTTTCACAGAGATTATGAGATTTCGAACAAAATAAGGCTGGGGACATACCTACACCTAATTGTTGATATCTGAGGATACTGAAAATACTCATAAAATTAAAATGCCCACCGCGTAGACAGACCATACCTGCCAGTTACGTACAAAAGAAACGATATTTAAAAGCCCGAATTACAAAATTCCGAAGTTCAAACCTGTACGAAATATCAAACTACGAGATACCGAAGATCACATTAGTTTATATTTTATATATAGAGCGCGCATATTAATCTGAATGTATAGGAGCCGAGCACGACAATTTGACTTCTCGTCGCCTGACGGTAAGATAAAGGCAAAGTGTTAAGAAAGGGCCACCATTACAAACACGTACTTAGTTAACAATGGTGGCACTCAGCTCCGAGTGCCATCACTGTGATGCGAGCGAGGACACGGAGCTGCACACGCTGACCGAGTGCCCGGCGTGGGACACGCCGAGGCGGGTCCTAATGGCGGCTCTGGGGGTGGGAGTCCTCACACTCGCCACGTTGCTCACAGCGATGGTACGATGCGCGAACGCTTGGGGTGCGGCTGTCTCCTTCTGCGAGCAAGTAATGCTCGAGAAGGAGGCGGCCGGTCGGGTCCGGACCAGACTCCGGGCCCGGGAAGCCCGCGCACAGCGAAGACGAACCGGACGTCGGAGGTCGCAGAACGACCTCCGTCCTCCATGAGCGCTGGCCTGGGGGTGACCGGTGGAGCCGCCTGTCACCCTAGCAGAAGCAGGCCGCGGCGGCGGTGCAAAATGCGCCTCCCCGTAACCGGGGCTAGATGGGGACACTGTGGTCCCCACAACCCGAAGGGGGCCATCTCGATAGAGATGGTCCTGGGTCTGCCGGGGTGCGAGAGATATGCTTTTGGCAATCTCACCTCCGGCAACCAAGGACCCATGACGGCGTGCGTTTTAGTCGGTTCGAGTCCGACATAACCGCCTCCACCGGCTCCGTGGGGGTGGTATCCGTGGGGATTTTTCGCACGATAAAAAAAAAAAAAAAAAAAATGGTGGCACTCAGCTTGACGACCTTACTAGATGCCGATCCGATTGTCGTTTAGTGGTAGTGGCGTGCTCTGAAGAGTGGAATGGTGTAAAAAAAGAAAATAGCTTTTTTTTTTATACAGGACACGTCAATTTGACTTCACCTCGCCTGATGTTAAGCTAAAGGCAAAGTCTCGGAAAGAGGGTCACCATCGTAAACATTTACCATGTTAACAGTGGTGGCACTCAGCTTGACGGCCTCATTAGATGCCTTTTCACGCCCCGCTTAAAGGACCCGGGACTGTAGGAAGAAGGAAACACGTGAGCTGGCAGGGAATTCCAGGTCTTAGTGGTGCGGCACAGGAATGAATCACTGAAACGCTTGGTTCTAGCAGGTATACCCTGCACCGTAAATGGATGGCATCTTAGCCCTGCACGTGTCGTCCTGTGAAGGAAAGGGGAGGGTGGGACTAATTGGAAGAGCTCGTCAGAACATGGTAGAGACGGTAGAAAACTGCCAAAGACGCAACATCTCTACGCATCTGCAAAGGCTCGAGGGTGTTCGTGACCTCAGGATTCCCAATAATGCGGACCGCACGTCGCTGCAACCTGTCGAGAACATCTAATAAGTACTTTGCGGAGCCGTCCCAGAGATGTGAGCAGTATTCCACGCAGGAACGAATTTGGGTCTTGTATAGAAGACACCGCTGCTCCGGCGTGAAAAAACGTCTCACTCTGTTCAGGACTCCGAGTTTACGCGAGGCTGATTTGATGATGCTCTCGATATAGTTTTTGTTATTCAGTTTGCAGCAAACATCCATACCGAGGATATTGAGGTGATCCTGCAGTGGCAGTGGTGTGCTCTGAAGAGTGGGAAGGGAAAGGAAAGGAGATTCCTTTGCTGTAAACGCACATGCCTGGGTCATCTTGGCATTGAACTCGACCAGGTTCCTAGCGCCCCATTGAGAAATGTGGTCCAGGATCCGGTCCAGCTCAGTGACAAGAAGCTGCCTTTTTTCCGTGATATCAGACTGCTTGGCCGCAGGATGTGCGTAATAACTCCCATGTAAGGTGCTGTCGTCTGCATAGCAGTGAATGTTTCCGTTACAGAGCATGTCATTGATATGCAGAAGAAAGAGAGTGGGAGATAAGACGGAACCCTGCGGCACGCCAGCATTTACCTTTGCTGTGCCTGCGTCTTCTTAGCATTGAACTCCACCAAGTTCTCAGAGCGCCATTGCAAAATGTGATCCACGATCCGGACAATCTCAGTGATAAGAAGCTACCCTTTTTCATCGATATCAGACTGTGTAGCCGCAGGATTTCCGTGATAACTTTCATGTAAGGTGCTACGTATCATCTGCATAGCAATGAAAGCTGAAGAAAGAGAGTGATGGGGAGAGAGGACACGAATACGGCGATCCTGCAGGCACCTAGCAACCCAATTGCACAGTTCCAGGGTCCGTCTTGCAGCTCTTCTTCCTACATTTCCTCCCCGGCTGGAGCCGGGTGGGGAGGTTATGTCGGACTTGAACCGACTAAAACCGCACGCCGACTGAGGGTCGTGGTGCTAGGCCGGAGGTGAGGTTGTCTTTGGCATATCCCTCGCACCCCGGCTAACCATCAGGGCCATCCCTTGCGGTCTGGCCCTCTTCGGGAGGAGGAAAACCAGGACTCGCCCTAGAGTGGGGAGGTGCGATTCTTAGCACGCCGCCGCCGTGGCCTGCTTCTGCTGGGGTGACAGGCGGCTCTATCCGTCAGAGTTGCCTGCGCACGCGGGTGGTTTGATCTGTAAGTCTCTCTCTCTCACGCCGCCACTCCCGTTCCGCCGTCTCCTTCACGACCATTAGAAAGAAAAAAAAAGGAGGACGCAGAAGGAGACGCTGGCCACCCACGCGTCCGCACAGCGGACCATCGCCGTGAGCGAGGTGGCGAGGATGAGAACTCTCACTCCCAGGGCCGCCACGAGCTCCCACCTTGCCGGCCACTCGGTGAGCGTGTGCAGTACCGTGACGTCGCTCGCGTCGCAATGATGGCACTCGGACGTTCGCTCCTTATCGATCAGACGCAGATTGACGTAATCGTACCAAAGAAGGCGGCTCTCTTGCGTATCTGCGACATTGCGATACATAAGGCTTCTAATCCAGTGCACCAGGTCTACTGGTGGTCGCACTAACTGATACCCGCGACTCCTGCGACTCTAGTGATGCTGCTAAATATGAATCAGTATCTTTAATATAACATAAGCCAACGAAACTTTTTTTATTACTAATATGTACGGAAACAGCTACTTTACAATATACATATGTATATACCTACTTACCTATACAATCACATAAAATAGACCATGAAGTTAGTATCTAATTATAATTTCATTACAACAGAACCTAAAAATATTGTTTCTACAAAAAATATCTTAACTAGGTATATCCCCAACTTTACAGTTCAAACCTTAAAGCAAGTATGTAAAAATCTGATACATTATGCTATAAATGTACCAACGAAAGTGTGAAATGGCTAAAATCGGAACTATGGTTGTCACTGTAAAATGCATACTATTTTATTGCCGTCCAAATGATTATGAAGACGGTGGCGCCATTTTTCATTTCATATATTTTTTGGTAGGCCTATTTGTATATGCATGAACTGTCATCACGCGCCAAAGAGACGTGCTCCTGCTTCGAAGGCCCGTGGGCGACTGACGGGCGATGAGAATAAATATGGCAGAAAAAAGACACTATTTTACGCGTTTTTCAGTAACTTTGAATTGATTTTTTAGATTGATTACTAAATGTATCATCAAATAAGTTTTGTCTTCCCTATCAAGAAGTCTTTGACTTTCAAATGTATACCGGTTCATTGCTAAAATCACTCATTTTCAATATGAATTTACTCAAAAACTGGAGCCTATTTCACTTAGCCTGTATGGAGAATTTACGTAAAACATATCTAGATTTTAGGGCTTTAAAAGAGGAAGTCCTTGTTTGTAAAGGTACAAAAAACGTACACGCTATATTTTATTGGTTTCTTCAGTGTTCAAAAAGTGTTTCTTTTTATCAATTTGTGTTGATTTATTGGGTTAAATCTGAAAAATACGAAGGCATGTTTTTGCATTTTTTCTCAATTTTGTGCGTTTGTTGACGTTTATTATATAACAACTATTACGTTTTAAGAGTTTAATATAAGCATACCATAATTTTTGGTCTTTGATTGTAATATATACAAAGTATCATTGATATCAATCATATCTAAATAGGTTAAATATGAAAAATTGTAACACTCTTTTCGGTGATTTTCACGATCTGGCCCCTTAATATACGACTGGTCACCGGCTCTCCTTAAATTCTATCTCAATGCATTCCAGTTGACCCTCCCCGACCAAAGCAATCTTGTCAGATGGGGAAAAGCCACAGATAAAACATGTAACTCATGTGGTGAAGCAATTGGTACTGCTAGGCACCTACTGGTGGGTTGTAGGACGCTATTAGACCGGGGTCATTACTCGCGCCGACATGATAAGGTATTAGAAATCGTACGTGAGGCGGTAAGTTTGGCGGTAGCTAGAGCGAAAAAGGGTTTAACCACAAACCAAAGAAATGACGTCGCGTTTGTAAAGGAAGGCTGCTCAAAAAAGACAAATCAAAAGCCGTACTCAATTTTGATAGCAGCTGCTGACTGGACATTACTCGCAGATTCGTATGAGAAACACTATAAAATACCGGAGGATGTTTGTGCCTCGTCATCCAGACCCGATATATTCCTATTTTCAAAACAGCAAAAGCGTGCAGTACTAGTAGAACTCACAGTACCGTGGGAAACTAACATACCTAAAGACCACGCTATAAAAATAAACAAATACTTTGACCTGACCAACGAGTTAACCAAAAATGGCTATGTGGTTAAACTCTACGCCGTGGAAGTAGGAGCAAGGGGAATTCCAGCTAAATCCCTGTATAACTTATTTAAAGACCTCGGATTGCCAAGAGCTTCAGTAAGCTCTTTACTCAAACGAATATCTAAAACGGCGTTGATAGGATCTTACCAAATTTGGATAGGTAGAGGGGGGAACACGACCGACGGTGGAGGTGAGCGCTGATGCATCACAAGGTGGCCACCCTAAACCTACACCTGGGTCGCAAGTCCCAGGCGCCGTCACAGTGTTCCTCTCTGTACCACGCCATGGACCCGGCGACCGCACGGTGAATCCATGGAATGCTAAGAACCGGATCTCCTTTACGAATATGATTTATGAAATCTATATTCAATCTAAGGAAGCTGTGTGCTAGAATGTGGATAAACATACTCTCTTTTTTATCGCAACCAAACATATCAATGTCCTTTTTCAAGGTCTAAGCTACCCCTATACCAAATTTTAATAGTAATAGAATCAAGATCGCTAAATTATGGAAATAACCATATAGCTGACATAGACAAAAAATAGACACGACAAATACCTAGACATATTCACACCTACAATTTTTTGTATCAACATTGTAACTTTATAAAAAATAACACTCTTATATCCTTTATATTCAATCAACTAAAAATTTTCAACGCATGCAATGTCGTGATAGCAAAATAAATGGACATGCAGTTTTTTCATTTCGATTTCATATAAAAACCTTCACTGCTTGTTTATTTTCCCTGAATATTCATTTAGCTTATATATTCGGATAACCTTTGTAATAAAATACTATAGAGATGAAATTTAAAAGATAATTAAAGGAATAAAATCACGATCTATACTATTATATTAATTGCACAGTTTATTTACCGTGGTACCGTTAGATAGTACTATCAATGATACGGACTGCACCCCATCTGATTGTAAGCTGGGGTGCCGTTATAAGAATAGTAAGCTGCAATACAAACAAAAACTGACACATAAAAAAAAGAAATATTATGCTCATGAATAACATTTATATAAATACAGCAGACAGCCTCCGTGGCGTGGCGGTAGTGCACGCGACTGCCACGCAGAAGGCGCGGGTTCGATTCCCGCTCAGTGCAAATATTTGTATTCATGAATATGCCTATTTGCATTGATCTGGGTGTTTCTATATAATATATTTTTTTTTTTATTGATTTTACAAATTGATGAATTTACAAAAAAAAGTATATAAGTATGTTTATCCGCATTCTAAATTCCATAACACAAGCTATAAAAGCTTACCATGGGGCTAGATAGCGTTGTGTAGAATGTTGTGAAAAAAAAAATTGACTATCTAATAGGTATAAAAAACCAAATATTTTATTTAAAAAAAATGTATAACTAATGATAGTTTTCTAACAATCTAAGATCCGATTACAAGTTAAAATTGTTACTCCCAATAGTCCCAATATAGACATCCAAAGAAAATCACACTATCACACTAAATCAAATTTACTACGATAGTTATATCCAGGTATTATAAGTTTAATCAAGCAAAACGTGGAACTGAGATGAGGCTACCCAGGATAAACTGACGGATGCCGTCGACACTATTAACAAAGACATGGAAAAGATATGCGATTGGAGTAAGTCATTTGGTCTGAGGTTAAATCCAAATAAGACTCAGTCTATAGTCATTGGCAGCACACACGCTATCTCAAGAACAGACTGGTCGCTCCTCCCCCTAATCACCTGTGACGGTACCAAGGTGCAGTATAGTGACAAAGTCAAAAATCTTGGTATCTACATGGATAGTAGTCTTTCTTGGGGCCCTCAGCTCCAGGAGGTGAGCCGCAGAATGTTTGCCACAGCGGGGTCCCTGCGTAGGCTCCGAAGTTTACTGCCCATTACCACGAAAACTGCGCTAGCGCAATCTCTTTTTCTTCCCACCCTTGATTATGCTGATGCCAGCTATACAAATCTCACCGAAGACCAACTAAATAAACTTGAGAGACTCCAGAACCTCAGTATACGGTTCATATTTGGGCTTCGCAAATATGACCACATCTCCGAATATCGTGCAAAACTCAAGTGGTTACCTATACGCCTTCGCCGAAATGTTCATATTCTTTCCCTTCTCTATAACATTCTGTTTCATCCTCTCACTCCAATATACTTAAAAGAACGCTTCAACTTTCTCTGCGACACTCACTCAAGGACCTTGAGATCGTCAGTGAATTTGAAACTGAAAATGCCTAGACACTCCACAATGTTCATGGATAAATCTTTCACCGTTCAAGCGGTCCGATTGTGGAATGCCTTACCTATCACTATAAGACGTGCACAATCACTGCCAGTTTTCAAAAAATTAGTTACGGCTCACTATTTGCAGGAGGAATAGTGTTCATTTTAACATTATACTTATTTTACCCTTCCTCTCTGTCTTACCAAACTATATACTCGTATCTACTGTGTCCCATAGTATGTGAATAATAATATTTAAGTCTACTATTTACTGTTCATTATAAACAAATTCTACCGAAATATTATTAGTATGTATGTATGTATGTTTTATTATGTAATATATCTTTCTCTAGGTACTCATCACATTTATCTAATCATCTACACTATAATATTTAATATCTATGTACACCAACTGCCCCAAATCTCTTCATATGTATCCTTCTCCATCCTATGGTTGCCTGTAAGAGATTGCCTCAGTGCGATAAGGCCGCCAATTGTCTACCACATAACCTGTACCTAAACAAAATCTATTTGTTGTATATTGAATTGGTGAACAATAAAGAGTTCTTTATTATTATTATTATTATTATATTCGAGGTGATAAACTCGCACCGTCTAAATAACACTTTATAGAAAAGGACGTAGGCATTGAAAGTTATAGAGTTAGTGTTTTTTTTTAATGATTTCACTATATTCCAAGTAGAATTAAAACTAACGGACACAATTGTGGCCGCATTGCATAAACTGTAATTAATTTAAATAAATAATTTTGTTGAATTATTTTATAATAAAGATTATATTATGATCCATATTCTATCAAGCACCAGCTCCTAGACTACACACAACGCACTCCATAGATAAAAGTTTATCATGACGTTATAACATTACACGCTTCGTGGTGATGTTAGTCTGGTTAAGTAATGTACTTTTGCGTCACTACCTGATTTGAGTAAGTGCTTTAGATAGGAGCTTCATATGTTTTATCATATGACAGTGTATCAATATTGGTTTAACCTAAGCGGCAAATTTTAACTTTATTAAAACCCACATAATATAATATTTTACATACTAAGATAACTTTTTAGTTCGCTTTTTCGCACGCCCACCTTCGATTACCGTCGTCAATGAAAGTATGCAACCTCCTAATACCCTTCTTGAAGAACCCCATATTGTAGTCCCTTACGAAAACCACTGTATAGAGATCATTTTCAAACCATATGTGTGTGAACTAGTGTTAAATACAGTCTTATGTACAAAAACTAGGTATCTTTGACAATCACAGCGCACGCGCTGTGAAAAGGCTATGAAATAAGTATAACAAAGTAATCTTTTTCTTTTCTGAGATAAATAAATCATGAAAATTACATATTATCATCTTGTCATAATATATCGTCTTATCTCAAGCTGCTTGACGTAATGAAGTTTACGTGATAAGAGTTTTCTATAAAGAAAAATGTTTTAATATTCAAAAAAGCCATTTTATATGTACTCAAGCATCAAAGAAAGTACTTATATGTTCTGCAGCATGTGATTGTATTTTGTCTTTAGTCTAGTTTCAGAAGTTATAGAACAACTAGAGTATGGATGTACTTCTATAAAATTCTGAACAAAGCACAAAGGCTATACTGATAGTATATACTAGATAGTGGGTCAGCCGGGGTGCGAGGGATATGTCTATGACAACCTCACCTCCGGCCTAGCACCAAGACCCACAGTCGGCGTGCGGTTTTATTCGGTTCGAGTCCGACATAACCTCCCCTTCCAGCTCCGGCAGGGGGGGTACCCGAGGGGATTTCCGCACGAAAAAAAAAAAAGTATATACTAGATATGTAGAACTGATAGTAGATGATCATTCAGTTTGAAACCGCTACATATCATATTTCATCATCATTCATGCCTTATCACCGTCACATCGGAAGCCTCGGAGTCCGGAGTCTGCATCTTCCATTCCGACTGGGTGAACTTCGATATTTTCCGTGAAGCGATTGCTATCCTCCACAATCCATTAGCGATATCGAAGTACTGCAGTCAGAACAGTTGTTGGACTTTAAGGGCTCTACCCGTAACGACTGCCACAGATGTTCGTACTGCAACTGGGACCAACGGATCAATGTGGTCTCAGAGGTACGGAACTCTTCAACTTCATCTTCAACTCTTTAACCAAAGATTCGTCTTAGAGATTGCAAATTGAAATCACACAATATTATTAGAGATTGCATTCACTGGCAAACTAAACAGTAAATTTTTTGTAAAGACATAATCCTAAGATACGCTCCTCTCAAAATTCTATTGATTTTATATATAATCCTTGTTATCTGTATCTCCTTCCATAATTTCTAAACAAATAACGCTCCAATCGGAGCAGATCTATCAGAGGATCTGTTTACTTATTAAGTCAACGGAAAATAACTTCATAATCCGGTGGAGTGCGGATACATTATTAATTTACTTTAAATAGAATGATTGAGGCTCTGATAGTTGCCCCGCTACCCTTCTAAATGATGAATGTAATGAGTTAGAAGACTATGTGGTTATAAAAACTAAAAACCGACTACCAAAAAATCACACTCTAAAAAGTAACAAACAAGAAAATTCCAAAGATAGTCATGGTCGTATGCAACTTTTCCCTAGAATATATTGTTTTGTTAGAGTAAGTGGCATACGACCACGGCTATCCTTGGAATATTCTTCTTTGTTACTTTTTAGAGCGTGATTTTTCGGCAGCCGGGTTTTAGTTTTAAACTTTATTTTTTATTTATATTATTTCGGGCAAGGTAAAGCTAATAATTTTTGTTGAAGATTTGATTTAAATTAAAACTCATGATTTAGGATGTCATGATTTATTTATGTACATAAATACATACATTCACGCCAATTCCCCTTCGGAGTTTGTAAACACAACTGACCCACCACTGAACTCTAAGCTTACATAATTCACGAGTTTACTCTATGGTCAAATACTTTGCTTTTATTTTTTTTAATGACTTAGGTTGGCAGTACGTGCAACTCCTGGTATTGCACACGTTCATAGGTCACTTTTCATTAGGTGAGCCATGAGATTATCTGTCATCCAGGTGATATGAAAAATTGTAAAATGATTATTGGTTGTTTAATTATAAATATTTCTATTTTGTAGCTGGATTATGTCATTAGCCTACTTCGTAATTAAAAAAGAGTTACGTACCTACGTACGGTTATTTTCAACGTAATATTTTTTTTACAGCCAGGTATAACTTTGTACCGTTCATCAAGAATTTTAAACAGTAATTTTTTTTCAAAGAATATTAGAATTGAAGTTACTAATATTCCCTCTAACCCCTCCAACTAAGCTAAATTGCTTGTGCTAGGAGTGGGTTCACGTCGGTAGTGTAATGGCCAGGATCGAACCCGGGACCTCTCGATCGTAAGGCCGACTCTTTAACCACTAAGCTACCGACGCTGAAATTATGGTGCATCCAAATAGTATCGCAATAAAAATATTTCGCGAACTTAATCAAGAAACTCGCTTTAATCAAGCTCCCAAGACCTGATTGACGTCAGCATTGAGGTGATAAGGAGGGCCGTGGTCACCCTAGACTTATCTAATCTACTGGCAAATTGTGGAACCTATTACGAACAACCCTTAGTGATTAACACAATAGATGGCTCAAGGCAAATTTAATTCTTAATTTGCATGTAAACAAAATCAAAATCAAAATCAAAATCAAAAATAATTTATTTTGCATAGACCATTAAATCGGCACTTACAAAACGTCAACATAAAGTAAATATTAAATACTAACTAATACTAGTAAATGGACCACCGGTTCGAAACGCGGCCCAGACCTGAGAAGACTCCGGCAAGAAACTCAGCGGGCTTTTTTTTTTTTTGGTCTATTTACAAAACATTTACTTAGCCTAAAACTTATGGTCTAGATACAATGTTTTGCTTGAGTAGCACAGCAGAGCGAACAGCTCATTTCCAAGCTTGTTTATCATTTAAATATTCTTGGATTTTATAATAGCCTTTCTGGCACAGTTTGCTCTTTACTGTATTTTTAAATTTATTAACAGGTAAATCTCTGATTTCATTAGGTAGCTTGTTAAAAAAGCGAATACAGTTGCCCTGGAAAGAATTACTTATTTTATGGAGTCTGCTATGACAAACTACAAGATTGCTTTTATTTCTAGTATTTATATTGTGCCTGTCACAAAGTCTTGGAAATTTTGCAATATTTTTCCTGACATACATTAAGTTTTCGAAAATGTATTGTGACACTACGGTTAGAATATTCATCTCTTTAAACTTATCTCGGAGGGAGACTCTTGGGCCCAAATTATAAATAGCTCGCACAGCCCGCTTTTGCAAGACAAATATCGTGTTTAAATCTGCGGAATTACCCCAAAGGAGAATTCCGTAGCTCATAATACTATGAAAATAGCTGAAATAAACTATTCTAGCCGTATCCACATCTGTTAAAGTCCTAATCTTTTTTACAGCATAGGAAGCTGAGCTTAATCTACTAGCTATTTTTTCTATATGTGAACCCCACTGAAGTTTAGCGTCAATACTCAAACCTAAGAACACTGTCGATTCCGCAAGGCTCAACAATTGTCCATTGAGTTGTACATTGGTTTCTACCTGTGCAACATTAGGCAGAGTAAATTTAATACATTTAGTTTTATTCTCATTAAGGCAAAGATTATTTATATTAAACCAATGGACCACTCTTTTGATTGCACCATTCACTTCGTCATAATTATCGTGTTGCCTTTTAATTTTGAAAATTAACGAAGTATCGTCAGCAAATAAAATAATACTATTATTGTCCCTTACATAGTAGGGAAGGTCATTTATGTAAATTAGAAATAAAAATGGTCCAAGTATCGAACCCTGCGGAACGCCCAACGAAACCACAGATCCTGCTGAACATGTACCGTTAACATCGACCCTCTGAATTCTATTGTTCAAATATGAAGTCAGAAGCTCGAGAGCCTTGTTCCTTATTCCGTAATGTTCTAATTTCCTGATTAATGTGTCATGGTGAACGCAATCGAAGGCCTTGGATAGATCACAGAAGACACCTAGAGCATCATGCTTATCCTCCCAGGCTTCGTAAATACAATTTAACAGTTCTACACCAGCATCCGTAGTCGAACGTCCCTTAGTAAACCCAAACTGTTTATCATGAAACAATTTGTTTTCACCAAAATGGGTCAGCAACTGTCCTAGAATTAGTTTCTCAAATACTTTACTCAAGGTTGGCAACACAGAAACGGGTCGGAAATTCGAAGGATCTGTGGCGCTGCCGGCCTTGAACAAAGGTATGACTTTGCTATATTTCATTAAATCAGGAAATGTACCACTGTTGACACAGTCATTAAACACAGTTGCTAGATGGGGAGCAATGACATCAATTATACTTGCCACAGTTTTGACTGATAATCCCCATAGATCCGCGGTCTTTTTAACATCAATTGTTTTAAACGCTTTAACGATGTCCTTGCTATTAACAACCGTAAATACGAACGTGTTCTGACACCTGTTTGTTGATTCTACAAGCAATGCCTCAGCGGAAATGGAAGACGACTGAAGAGTTTTGGTTGTAGTGGAAGCTATATTTGCGAAGAAATGTTCAAACTCTGTCGCAACCTCCAAATCCTCCGTGACATGGCGATCTTCTATTTTTAAATGGAAATCTCTTACAGTTGATGAAGATTTCCCACATTCGGAATTTATTATATTCCAAGTAGTCTTAATTTTATTAACAGAATTGGTTATTTTCTTCCTAATGAAGTTTGATTTCGCAAAGGAACAGGCTCGCTTAAATACTTTTGAGTAATTTTTAACATAGTTCTGAAAAGCAGGGTTGAAATTGTATGACTTTTCAGAATACAGCTCATACAATCTCCTCCTGCTCCTATAAATCCCCGATGTTGCCCAGTCACTGAATACAGGGCGGCCGCCAACCGATAATGTTTTTGAGGTAAAAATTCTCCCAAACTCAGTATCGATCAGGTTGG
Organism: Eilema sororculum; assembly: GCA_914829495.1. NCBI lineage: Eukaryota > Metazoa > Arthropoda > Insecta > Lepidoptera > Erebidae > Eilema > Eilema sororculum. The sequence goes on along the minus strand of OU618534.1, from coordinate 21,405,202 downwards.
TTAGTTCTGCGTAAGATTCTTCTACACAAGTGTACAAGGGCAAATCAGGTATTTTACTCACAATACTTGCCCTGAAAGCGTCTAAACGGTACTGGTTAATCGGTACAAATTTAATTTCTTTTTTAACATTTTTACAATTATTTCTTTCAATGGTTATTAATTGGCCACGGTGATCCGAGTGTACAGCATCCACAAGACATTTGTTGATTGGATTAATATTCGTGTAAATATTATCAATACCAGTGGCACTATGTGCAGTTATTCGAGTTAGATAAAACCTTGGTGTAGCTAGTAAAATAGTTAATACGGCCTGAAACATCAACTAACTAAAAACTAACTCAATCTAAAATTGAAAGAAATTAGGTTAGGTACATACGATTGCATTATAACTTTTTTTTTTATTTATTATTTCGAAAAATCGAATGATCGTTATCACGAGGAGAAGATCTCGTAACTAGTGTCTGTTACCTCAAACATTTTATAGTCTGCCTCATACATTTATAGCATTATTATTTCAGATATTTTGCAATAATTGGAATCAAGAAAAAGTTTTGGTAGAATGCGATAAAAATTACTATAATATTATAAGCTATATTATTATTTATTATTATCGCATGCCTAGTCCAGATTCCCAGTGTTTAAAAAGTTTTAATCCATATTCTGGCTAGATGTAGACCAAACGAACTATAGACCTAGAACAAGAGCATTCTTTCATAATATTTTAATTTAACGAAACCTTGTTTTCAAATAAAGAAACAACGCATTAATATTGTCACTGTTTACACCACAGTTTAAAATAAAGAATTTGATAGATATTAGATAGAATAAGCATTCACTCTTCGATTTCAAATCAAATCAATTAGCTCACTGCAATTCACTACTGGACGGAGGCCTCTCCCAATGTTCATTTCACCCGATCCTCCGCTTACCGCATGCAGTCTGTCCCAGCCACATTTTTCAGGTCGTCAGTGCATCTGGCTAGGGAGTGTCTTACCGTTTGCCTTCTCGCAGTCTCCACTCTAGGACTCGTCTGCTAGTACTACTTAGCCTTAATTCAAAAACGGAATTCGAACTCACTCTGCACTGTGGTTTAAAATGCTTTCAGATCATGTTGTAGGCTTGTGGGTACATTTATCTTTATAGACAAGAAAAATAGTTTCTGTGCAAGTCTCCATTTCGAAGTAATCACACTTTAAACTGCGGCCATTACTAAAACGGCCGCAACAGCGTGGAAGATACCATTATAATTAAAGGTATAGCGCGAAAACATGTTTAGTTTTTCAGAATATTGTGATAGGTAAGGGAGTTTAGTAAAGATGAGTGTTCTCCATACAGCCCAGAAGCCGAGTGCCCGCTTGGCGGCAATCGGCTCGCTTCCTATTTCGGGGAATGAAAATCACATAAATAGGCGTTAATACACCTCTGCCTATGTCTTCGTGGATTTAGAGGCGTATATAGTACCATATTGAAAAGGGAAACTGTTTTTTTAAATTTTATGAATAATCTGTACGATTAACTGTGGATAAAATTTAATGCCATGTTGGTTCCCGGTGGAGTAGAATAGGACCACTCTAGCTCTTTCTGTGGATGTCGTAAAAGGCGACTAAGGGATAGAACTGTTCTCCATCCGACAGTAAACATACAGCCCAAGACAAAGGGCCCGCTAGACAGCTATAAGGTCGACCCTATTACGTCATGAGACTGAAAATCATAATTTTCGAAACGTGGGTGCTAATACACCTCTGCCTACCCCTTCGGGGATTTACAGACGTGAGTATATGGATGAGTGGAAAATTTTACTGGACAAATATAATCATTAGCATTATCATAGCAATTTCCTAATTGTGTTCAAAGTTTGTCCGAGGTTCGCTTATTTTTTCGATTGGTACGAGTAGGTTGACTTTTCTGGGAGCGTCTGCCTTCTGACCTCCCAGTTCTGAGAGAAAAGCTTGCGCACGAGCCTCCTCCATTGTTTTAGGTGTACACTGTACAGGCTTGCAGGTGAGCTGGCTTTTTTTTATCATGCGAAAAATCACCACAGATACCACCCCCCCCCCGGAGGGAGCCGGTGGAGGTGGTTATGTCGGACTCGAACCAACTAAAACTACCCGGGCTCGGGGTCTAGTCCGAACCCGACTGGCCGCCTCCTTCTCGAGCAATACTTGCTCGCAAAAGGAGGCGGCCGCACCCCAAGCGTTCGCGCATCGTACCATCGCTGTGAGCAACGTGGCGAGTGTGAGGACTCCCACCCCCAGAGCCGCCACTAGGACCCGCCATGTTTCATTATTAAAATTATATACTTACCTAAGTATTCCGATACACAAGAAACTATTACTTTTTTCGAAGTCACGTTAAAGAAAACGCTATTCACTCTGTCTCAACCAAACGAGCCATTGTTTCAAACTTTCACACGTAGCAATTGCTTTTAACTATAAATATAAACGACTTGCAATTTATTTTAAACTGAAATAACGTTGTTTCCCAATTCATGAAAATAAATACCACTACTCAGGTGGCCGACAAGCACATGGCCCCCTGATGGAAAACGGTTATCGTGGCCTATGCTGCTGACCCTATAAGAACAGGGAGATTCTCCAGTGAGCTCTGGATACCTTACTAACCGCCGAGAATACAACATATCGAGGTTATTATAGCCGCGGTATTCTATAGCGCAGTAAAAAAAAATTACAAACAAAGGTATTTAATAAAATGAAAAATACATACTGGGTATTCCAACCTCCTTGTTTGAAAACTAAACTCTACACTTCACAAAAAAAACACAAACACACCACGTCACTGTTCTAAAATTCGATATTTAAAATCAGTTCTCAATTCAAATCAAACGTCCCGCCATTATTTCGTACGATATCACAGCGCGACGCACTCCCCAACCTCGCGTCAACAGGTCGCATCCCACACTGATATCGGCCGCCCCAATCGCGTCCCGTTCGCGCTCGCGCCAGAAATAATACTCTCAGAAGGACATTGGAGGTTTCCAATGACCCTGTTGCTATTGGAAAATGGCTTTCACTGCTACTCCATTGTCTGTCATTTCATAGAAATCGCATTGATTTGCTACGTGAATTTACTTTTCACAATATTGATAAAAGGGAATTTATTTTTACCTGGAGACAATATGATAGGTAATATAAAGATCTTGCAATTCTTTGTCTGCGACTTACGGTATTTGGATTTTTCTTCAATAGAATTAGAAAGTAGTAAATATTTGTCCAAGTACTTAAGTATATAGGATGATGAACATTTTACGGATTAAATATAGGGGTTATTCCCACTTCAATGCCAACAGTCCATTGTTGGTAACTGAAAATTAAGACACTAGGCATAATATTAGGTACGCCTAAAATACCAACATTAGTGTTCGATTTAATATAATGACATCAAAACCTACGTAGGCCTAAGGCCTAAGTAATAGCTGTACTTACCCTCTTAGAGTAAATCGAAGCATATTAGAAGGCAAGCTACTTGCCTACGAATAGATGTTTCTATCTGCCGCTGTTTTGTTCACAATTTATGTGGTGAGAAATTCATTTTGCCTATTAAATGTTATGATATTCATAACATTTAATAGGTTTTTTTTTTATATATAGGACACGTCAATTTGACTTCACCTCGCCTGATGTTAAGCTTAAGGCAAAGTCTCGGAAAGAGGGTCACCATCGGAAACATGTACCATGGTTAACAGTGGTGGCACTCAGCTTGACGGCCTCGTTAGAGGACCCGGGACTGTAGGTAAAATTAAATTCTAAAATAAATTGCAAGGCTGACCAAACTCAATAGGTACCTAAACTCAAAGATATCGATTACTTATTTGGTATAGTACTCCCTATAGAAAGCGCGCTATAGATAACGTTATCCAATTTAAATTTAAAAATATAATACATATATAGTAAAAAAAAACACACAAAACCACTCATTTAAAAGACAAATACAATACTCAATCACTTATAACGAAAAATGAACCAGATAAAAAACCTAAGAAAAATTATTATTCCTATTGAACTTTTAGATGTAACATCGTCATTGTAAAACATTCTAAAATATTTCAAGGTTAGATCTTTTATTTTCAGCCAGCACTGTTTTATGGTTTTGACTAGCTACTGGCCTATTGCAAATCAAACGAACAATATCTAACGGCTTTGATTCGAATGATGACTGAAGAGAGCTTAGAGAGCTTCATAAATACATAAATATCATTATGGGTAGCATATGATTTCATTGGAGTATATTAGGGCCACAACATCTTTTCTTGTGGATGTCGTAGAAGGAGACTAAGGAATAGGGCTGTTCTATATCCGACAGTAAACACACAGCTCATGACAACAGGCTCGGCCCCTATTAGGGCGGTTTCAGAATAGCATATTTTTTACGGTCGTTTCAGCATACGCGCTTCAAAAACTCGCGTAAATGGGTATATTTCAGCGTGTTCGCTCAAACCGGTAGTGGTGTCTCCTGTGACTCGCGTTTATATGGGCTTATAAGCGCATCAACCACGTGTCAACCCTCGTACGAGTTGAGCGTGTGCCAAAAGACGCGTTTATACGCACCTACATGCGCTTCCAAAAACGTTAGTCTGTAACTGCCCTTACGTGAGACCGAAAATCGAGAAACCGGCAAAATGTGAGTTGTGAAGATCCTATGATGACGCTAATGCACATTTATATCCATTCTAATATTATAAATGCGAAAGTAACTCTGTCTGTCTGTCTGTCTATATGTCACACTTTCAGGACTAAACCATTGAACCGATTTTGATGTCATTCAATTAACTCAAAAATAAATCATTTTTTATATTATGTTACTTGCTACTACGGAATATTTCATAGGCGAGTCCGACTCGAACTTAGCTGGTTTTTTTTTAATTGCAAGCGAACACTTCAGTGCTTATAAATGAAATGTATCTCGGAAAAAAGGAAAAATGAAATTGTCGTGGAATCTGCAAGGAATTTAATCAAAAGCGAATGATGAAAAAGGAGTGTAATATTTAACAGCAGGCTAGAGGCTACAGCAAGCCGTGTTATAAATAGAAAATAGAGGTATCATCTTACAATTTATGCATTTAAAAAAATTGCAGTAGGTAAGTTCATATCCGAGAATCCAAATATGCTTATCCGCATTCTAGAACCTAAAGCACAGGTATGTTTACTTCAGTTTTAAACAGTATTTTGTAAAATATCGTAGAATATTTGAAAAATAATATTACCTACATTGCCAATGGTTGACAATCCGACAGATAAATAAAATCTCGTCTTCGTTTCCTCTACTTACTTATTTTATGCTTAGGACATAAACCAGATTAAAGTTTTAATTTGTTTGGCGTCCGACTTATAAAGTACCTTTACTATGGAGAAAGCTGTAGTTGAATAGCGAGTGACATCTCTCGTAGCGAATATTATACTTGCTTCACCGAAGCTATGGTCAACAGCAAGTATGGAAACTTAATTATCGAATACATAGGGAAACATAAATCTTCTCGGACAGGACTCGAACCCGCACTCTTTCCCTTACAGGGGGAATGCCTTGACCAATTCGGCGAGGTTACCCAGACACTCCCGATGTGATTCAAATTTCCCTTCTATTTATCCGTTCTTACGGCGACGGTGGAGTCATTTACCGATCTTCTTACGAACGGTCGGAACCAATGAATGAATGATGTTACAATCAATTTTAAACATTGATTTTTGATAACTCCGCCCAAATACTTGAATAAATTCTACAGCATTAAGTATGCTAACTATACAAATTCCCTCTTTATTCGATTTGCATAGTCAGCATAAAAAAAACTTGATTGAACACAACCAACGGGAACCTATTCGTGGAGTAAAAATTTGTCTGTTACACTCCAGACTCTAATCTATACCTGTACGAATTCGAAATTCAAATCCAGACAGATCCGTTTAGCTGTCAGTACGTGGTTGATGATGTATGTTTTCCACTCGGTTTTTGGGAATCAAATTGCAGTCGTTCCCGTAAAAGCCAAGATAAGTCATTTTAGCAGAAAGAGTAGGAGAGCCCAGCCCGGGTTCCATAATGCCAGCTTTAAATACAACCGGGATTGGCACTCCATGGATGATGAATAGGAATTACATTTCCACAAAACAACATTCTACACAACGCTATCTAGCCCCATGCTAAGCTTAACTAACTTGTGTTATGGAATCTAGAATGCGGATAAACATACTTAGATGGTATCTTTTTTTGTAAATACATACATATTATACATAGAAACACCCAGACCAATGCAAATAGCCATATTCATGCATTCAAATATTTGCACTGAGCGGGGATCCAACCCGCGCCTCCTGCGAAACAGTCGCATTCACTACCGCCGCGCCCCATGAATGCCAACTTTGTAATTGTATACAACCGGAATTGACACTCCATGGATGATAAATAGGAGTTAAAGTTTGTGTTCCGGGACGACGAGCTACACCTTACATACTCCACCTGCTGGTAGTTAAACTCAACTTGTGAATTGTGTCCATAATATTCTTTACACCTCCTACATCTTCTGCCTGAAATTAGATGTGACAGCACTCTAGTTTGGTAAAGCGATTTGTCCTCGAGACAGACCTTTCAGAAACCTGCCCACTTTGTTCCCAAAAGAATTACTTGAATTAAGCAAATAAAATTACTGACGCCAAGAACAAGCGTGTCAACGTGATTTTATTTAGTAAATCAATGTCAAAATGCATTAGGTATGTGTTATAATGACGTACTTTTAAATGCTCCTTTAAACGTCCCATTTGTTATGACGCATGAAAGATTACCGTACCTATTTAGCAAGTGGTGTTACTAACGCTTCAGTATAGAGGGTTACTATTACCATATGTGTAATAAATACTTACATTTATGTCATTACAGATACGATCAATGTTATAATAGTAATCGTCAGCTTGGCGGCCTCATCTGGCCTCATCAGATGCTTTTTCATTCCCCATTTAGAAGACGTAGGACTGTAGGACGAAGGAAACACGTGGGCTGGTTCAGTATACCTGCTGACTGAGGTACGAAGTTCTGGTGCAAGCTTTAAAGCCTAAATAAACGGAATCATCCAAACAAGGCGTACGAGAGCGAATCCTGCGAATCTTGGGTTACTAAATACAGCCTCTGTGGCGTGGTGGTAATGAACGCACTTAGTCCACGCAGGAGGCGCGGGTTCGAGTCCCACTCAGTGCAAATATTTGTATGCATGAATATGGTTATTTGCATTGGTCCGGGTGTTTCTATGTATAATATGTAAGTATTTACAAAAAAAAAAGTATCTAAGTATGTTTATCCGCATTCTAGATTCCATAACACAAGCTTATTTAGCTTACCATGGCTCTAGATAGCGTTGTGTAGAATGTTGTGGACTATTTATGTCCTTATGTATCTCTTTATTGAGAGACGAAGTTCTGGCGCAAGCTTTAAAGCCTAAATAAAATGGAATCATGGAAAAAAGGCGTTGGTTTCTAAATACAAACTTTGAATGCAAACCGGGACTTATATTTGACAATGAAAATATTCAACGTAATTCAATCAAATTTTGATTACACTATTACGTTACACGAAAGGGTTAAATAAATGTAAGTGTTTCACAGGCACTCTGACTACTTTGTGAATCGTAATCTTGAACTTAACACATAGTTGTTCCCAAGACAACATAGTTGTGAACAAGTGGGTTCGAGAGTGCTTTACTTCGGATAAGAGATTGTTATTGTGAATGAGATAGAGCATATTGGATTTAGATTTCGTTGTAGGTACCCATCTGTATTGAATAAAATGTTTCTCCGTCAAGTAAAATGTGAAAGAGTACACGGTTGATAGCAAGCGGCTCCACCCTTTACGTAGGCTGAATAAACATAGATTTATATATTTATTTCGTTAAATCAGGGTGTTGCCCTATGCCTACCCCTTCAATTCCCTTCATTTTCAACACTATTTTCATAGGTTTTTTGCCCGTCCCCAGCTTACTATCAGATGGGATGCAGTAAATTTGACGACCTATACCTAAAAATAAATTCCAATCGAACAGATTTCCATATAGTCTCTAAAACCTTTTATAGTATCTAATTGAAATGGTCAAAATTGGCAAAGCGATACCTAAATTGATTTTATTCATTACGGCAGTCGCAGTATACAAGTCTCAGAATATATACAGGTTGCTTCAGACCGCCATTATAGCGCTAACGTGCGAGGAGGTAATCAATCAACCAGCGTTGATTCCAAATGGTCGACTTTCCACCAGATTGGTGTCAATTTCAAGCATTATACTTTTGCAAGCGAATTCGAAAAGGCTTAGGTACCTTAATAATAATTGATGAACGTCTTTTTTGGCTTCGACAAAGTGTTTCAGTAAGAGAATTTTACGTCTTAGCGCGGTCTGTGTAAAATGAAATTCAAATCTTTTGTGGTCAAGCAATGAAACTTTAAAAACATTATATATAAATATTACGTAATTACTATGTAGCCTGTGAGTTGAGACAGCTTATACCCTCACACATTATATTTCAAAACAACACGTAAATCAAAAGTTAAATATAGAAAAGGATCCAACTCTAGACTTTTTTATGATAGTAGATACATTTTCCTATTTTCATCCGCATTTTAAAGATGAAACTACATACTTCAATACTTGTTATGAATAGATCTCAAATATTCAAAGAAAAGCATCACAAATTACATCGTAAACATTTGTCTGAAAATTGTTTTTTTGTCAACTGTGAATTTCACTTTTTAGTTCTTATATTTATTATAGTAATCCTGTAAATACTTACCCAAAGAGAAATAAACTCTAAAATTCAACACTTGTTCTTTTACATTATTATTCCTGAAACCTAAGAAATAAACGCTTTGAACCTTCATAATATTTGACCTCATTACAATCGAAAAACCTCTACGTCACCAAGCCGATGATTATGGCCTATGCCGATAGCTTCACATGCCTTAAGTGCATACAACAATGGGCCTCTGTTTTTTATACCAGTCTTTTTGTTTATGAAAATAGGACACTCTTTTTCTAAGTATTTAGCTATAACCTTCTGAATCAGCTTCTGTTTATAGAAGCTCTCTGAACTTTTTCTTTACAAATTATCTTTACAAAAAATTAAATAAATAATGTATAAATAACTTTTTTAGATAATGTAGCGAGAACCAGTTTAACATTTTTCAATTGTTGCTTATTAGTTCATGTAAACTTTGAAGACCAAAATAAGTGGTCGGTGTCATATAATGTATTACAATGATACCGAAGGTGTACACATAACCTAAATAACGAGATTTTCGGTATCTACTTACTCTACATTTATTTTATTACAATTGAAATCTTCGTCGATGTTTGATTAATTAAAAACTTAAAAACTTCAATAAAACTGACATTAGCAGAATTGCACTAATGGACTTAATTATTAGTCTTTATAGTTAAAATTTTACCTATGGTAACATTGTAAGTACAGTCAATATCATTCATTGTTGGTTCTGTAGGCCTATCAGGAAACGTACATACGAAGTTAAGAACCGAAATTTCGGGCAATCGGTACCGTGAATCCTATTTATTTCGCATATGGGCTTGAACACGGCACATGTGGCTTCTTTAGGCCTACCGAAAGAAATCCAAAGTAACTTCATGTCACCAAAATGCTGTATCTTTAATGTTTCATGCGTGTGGGATCGAAGCTTCGAATGTACTTTCGTGGTAACTACCTCGGTCTTACAAACTTTATGTAAATAAATTTAATTACGTGATATTTATATAAGATCTCGGTAAAAATTCTATTTCCGAAGGTTCTTAGAAAATATTAAGACTCACTTTTCAAGAAAAATTCCTAGAATGGTGTTATTCCTTTATAAGGATTTTAGACTTTATTCGTATAACATAGTAGAGCAATTTGTTATATTTAGACTCCAGTTCTAATAAATTAAATTTAAGTTTAATATTTTAATATTTTGATCACTAAAGATAACTTTTACAAAATTGTAAAAAACATTTACTAACATTTTAACAAGTAAATAGTATTTTATGGTTTAATATTATTTCATAGCCATCTATTTTTCTAAATTTAGTTGTTGTTGAAATTTTGTTTCAGTAAGCGCTGATGTTCACGGCTGTCAGGGCGGAGGGTCGTTGTATTGAAGAGAAACACTTCCATTGATTGATGACTGGTCACGGTAATCCACGACGAGGCACAGTATAAATACGTAACCAGAGATAATATGATAAACCCAGCAATGATTAGTTTTGGGTCGCGATCCACAGGGAGGGGGATGAAGTTATTAAGTCTTATGGTGTTTGAATTCAACCCTCTCCCACTGGATCGCTATTCAAAACACGCTCGTTTGTGGCAGATCCACAGCTAATAGATACCTCCTCATTTGAAATCGGTTGAAAAGGTGTAATTCAGTCATGAACGTCATGGTTACCTACTTAAGATACAAGTTTGAAATAAGAATGACATGACAATGAATGTATTTAAACTTACAAAAATAATTCTAGATTTGTTCTAGCGCAAAATTAATTACGTATGTACCTTCTGTGGCACTAATAATGAAACAGTTGAAGTAGATACGTTTAGTTATTTATAATTACACCTTTGTAAGTCGTTTTGTCTGCATTCAATTAATTTACATATTAAAATACTTCTAGACATGCAAACACACCTTTGAATATGTTGTAGTATTAGTAAACGATGTTAACTCACTCTTGATACGAGAATTTTAAGGAGGTTTACAAAAAATCTTATAGCTCGAGATCTTGGATCTAATACTATGCCGCACATGTTTCTTGGATGTATTTTGAATATAGCACGGGGTGCTACTGCAGTGGACGAGCTCAAATTCACCACGTATATATTACTAGCTTTTTCCCGCGGCTCCGCCCGCGTGGGTGTCGGTTATCGCGACCAAACATAGCCTATGTCCTTTCTCAAGGTCTAATCTACCCCTATACCAAATTTCATCAAAATCGGTTCAGTGGTTTAGGCGCGAAAGCGTAACATACAGACAGACAGACAGACAGACGGACAGACAGACAGACAGACAGAGTTACTTTCGCATTTATAATATTAAGTATGGATTACAAAACAATCTGCGTGCGCCAGTGCCTTTTATATCTCCAAGATATATGAATGGAGCTGTACTAGTGATGAACTAGTACCTAATGTATAAAACAAAAAATCTGAGCCGTTTTTTTACCTCACCACGACTTACGTTTACCTCAAAAAAATCAATAATAATTATGTTCAATACTAATATTATAAACTAAATAAACTATGTACTTCCATACTAATATTATAAATGCGAAAGTAACTCTGTCTGTCTGTCTGTCTGTCAGTCTGTCAGTCTGTCAGTCTGTCAGTCTGTCAGTCTGTCAGTCTGTCAGTCTGTCAGTCTGTCAGTCTGTCAGTCTGTCAGTCTGTCAGTCTGTCAGTCTGTCAGTCTGTCAGTCTGTCAGTCTGTCAGTCTGTCAGTCTGTCAGTCTGTCAGTCTGTCAGTCTGTCAGTCTGTCAGTCTGTCAGTCTGTCAGTCTGTGAGTCTGTCAGTCTGTCAGTCTGTCAGTCTGTCAGTCTGTCAGTCTGTCAGTCTGTCAGTCTGTCAGTCTGTCAGTCTGACAGTCTGTCAGTCTGACAGTCTGTCAGTCTGTCAGTCTGTCAGTCTGTCAGTCTGTCAGTCTGTCAGTCTGTCAGTCTGTCAGTCTGTCTGTCTGTCAGTCTGTCTGTCTGTCAGTCAGTCAGTCTGTCTGTCTGTTTGTATGTTACGCTTTCACGCCTAAACCACTGAACCAATTTTGATGAAATTTGGTATAGGGATAGATTGGACCTTGAGAAAGGACATAGGCTATGTTTGGTCGCGATAACCGACTTCCACGCAGGCGGAGCCGCGGGCAAAAGCTAGTAGTTTATATTATGTTTATCGGGCGCGCAAGTGTGGAAACCACATTCTTTTTACGAAATTTTATCTCGTAAAAAGAATGTGTTTACATCAGCAACAGCCCAAATCGATATTATTAAGCCGCCTGCCTATTTACGTTTTCTCAAAATCAAACGGCGCCTTTCAAAACATTTCAGAATAAAGTCACACGTCCTTTCACTGATTTAAAACATGCCCTCACCGCATAATAAATGAGGGTTATTCATATTCAAAAAAGTTCCGTAAGGAAAAAGGCAATACGTTGATTCTTAACAGCCACGCGCACAAAACATAACCAAAGACTACGATATTTCGTAACTTGCTTGTGAACACTCGTTAATAATTCTTTATTTCTGCCTGTATCCTAGACATTTTAATTTAACGTTTTGATATTTTATTTAAGAGTACCTAGTTACCCTTTATTTTATTTTCATTACTCTTACAAATTAAACCCTCTTGTGGTTTTCCCAAGCGACTACAATATGGGGTTCTTCAAGAAGGGCATTAGAAGGTTTCTTCAGGGTCGGCTGTACGAGTGTAACGCCCCCGTTGTTGCATACGTCCATAGGCCACGGTAACCACTTTCCATCAGATAGGCCATGTGCTTGTCTCTGCCACCTGAATGGTATAAAAAAATAAAAAAATAAAAAATTTATTATTTTTATTTAAGTTTTTATTTCGTGATTTCAAGCTAGTACTTCTTCTATACTGTGGAACAGGCCTACAGGCTGGTAAGTTAGTTTGCCTTGGTCAATCAAACCAAGACAAACCCACTTATGCAAGGCACTTTCGATTTAGTCTGTCCGTACTACAACAGTCCCAGTTGGCCACCAAAACAAATTAGTTTGGTATAGCTTGAACCATATATTTTGGACCTCAATCGCAAGACATAAAAGGACCTGGCGCGCGCGTTTTTTTTGTAATAATCTATGCTTGGTGAATTTGAACTCGTTCACTGCAGTAGCACCCCGTGCTATCCTCAAAATACATACAAGAAACGTGTTATGCGCGTATAGAACACATTTTAGGTCCAAGATATGTGAATCAAGCTATACTCACGTATGTTCTTCAGGAAAGCCTACCTAATCTCGGTCTGATAGGGTCACGCTTCACTTACTAGTGAAGGGCTCTTGTTTGCTATGTCTTTAGTAGAAATGCATATCCTTTCAGCATTATATAGGTATTTGAAGCAACTGTGCTAAGAACGGTGACCGTTATTTGTTAAAGTACCCGAAACAATTTGTATATGGGAATATGATTTCAACATGGATGTATAGAGCCTCATCTAGGGCCAAGCCAATGACCCCCGTTTATATGGTCACTCAATCGCGCGGTTAAACATGTCAGATACAAATTCTGCCACGCCATCTTGAACTCTACTAGAACGCGTGACGTCTTTATGCGCGCGCTCTGCCACACGCGCATACGGTATTCCCTCGAGACCCTTTGGGGACACCGTTGTTTGGGGACACCGTTGTCTTGGGGACACCGTTGTTTGGGGACACCGTTGTCCCCCCTCCTGAGGAGGGCCAGACCGTAAGGGATGGCCCTGGGTCAGCCGGGGTGCGAGGGATATGTCTATGAAAACCTCACCTCCGGCCTAGCACCAAGACCCACAGTCGGCGTGCGGTTTTAGTCGGTTCGAGTCCGACATAACCTCCCCTTCCGGCTCCGGCAGGGGGGGTATCCGAGGGGATTTCTGCACGAAAAAAAAAAAAAAGGTATTCCCTCGAGACAGACTGTAAGTGTAAAGGGCGCTAATCTCACCCACAAACTACTATCGATTATATTTTCCACCCAAACCAACTATAATAATGTTCCCAGAAGTTAATAATATGGTAGGTGTTATGTAAATCTCCTTTAATATAGTCCAGCTACGGACGGTAAAATAGCGCCTGGACTATAAAGCATTTCACATCGATTAAGGTCAACCGCGCATTAATCCGAGTGAAATATTCAAATATAAATCTACAGTTTACTAAGGGAAATTTATTTTATAAATACATATAAATTCTGCTATTAGATAAATTTAAAAAATATCTCTGATTCTTACTTGGATTTACATACATCAATCCTCACTCAACGTAATAAAATGAAATAATATTATTTTGATCATGTACTGTGAATTTATTATATATAGATACAGTGACGTCATTCCACCAACAAAAGGTAAGTATATCCTTTAATAATAACTGTGACGAGATTATTCTTGTCACAGATATTATTAAACACCTTAACTCTGCACTGCACTCTACTTTCCTGCCCTCATTTTTACGGAGTAGGTACGTGTTCAAATCGTATATTACCTATGTGTGAAAGCTCACTATTTTTTTAAACCAATCGTAAACTTTGGCCACGTTACTGCTACTTTGTTTGCATTCACGTATTGCGTTCTTACTTGCATTAAGATAGACCAATTCACTAGGCCCTCGATTCTACTAAATCTAAACCACTGTGGCACCGCAGTCACTGCAAAAAATTACATTGAATTTTAAACTTTATTTCATTACACTTTTTCAATTTCTATGCAAAAATTCATTTAATTTTGAACTTTAACGGCATCGCTTTAAAGTCTATTATTAAATGCCATTTTTTGCACTGGCGATAGCACAACACTGGCTTTAGCAGAAACGACGCCTTGGTTTCTATGCCGTGTCATATTCGTCTCTTTTTGATATAAAATCTTGCATAAAACTTTACATGCATACGCATATCAAGTTGGCAGTCATTGCGCAAAATGGTCATAATAAAATATAAGAAGTCGAGTTCAAATCCGACCAGATTCAATATTTCAATGGATTCTGCTAATAGTATTTAGGGTAATAATCTGTAAGCATCCGTACATATTTTTATAGTCACGTTTCTTTCCGATTACGGTAAGCAGATAATATATAATATTTCTACTGCTACCATCTCAACATACGCCATCGGCTTCTTCTACTTTCATAAATGTTTTCTTTCATAAAAAAATTTAAAATAGAATAGAGAGAAAATATTTTTTCTCACAAATAAGTTGCGAAATGACATACATAAAAATGGGAAGAGAAACTTATCTATTTTTCAAAGAGCAGGGTAGTTTCAAATTTATCTTATTTTCCTTCTTATTTGTTCAATACGCCACAACATAATATTTTATTCATAAGTCACCGGAAGGGAAGATATGATTATTCTTAACATAAATTGAATTACGGTAAGTATTTCATTCTATATTTGGATGTTTCTTTGGTGGTTAAAACATATTTTTATAAGTATATCCGGAAATAATAATTTAATAAACTTTATTACTGATTTACAAGAAGTGTTCCCTATAACCTCTTATGCATCTACAGATCGACTGAATTCCTTTTTACCTTAAAATTATTTTGGATGTTTTCAATGTTGTCAAATCGATTTAATTTATTGTCTCACATTTATTTTTATGCTGCATACCCTCAAATTTGTTTACCTTCAGTAAGTATCCCTAGTCTGATCCAGTCCTTCCCAGCCTATTTTTAGGTGTTTCAACTTATATTGATGCAGTGGAATGCAATAGCTTAATAGACATACTTTCCAAATTATTATAGTCTAGTAGGTAGTCTGGAGGTGGACTCTGAAGTCCGAAGTAAGAGATACGACCTAGACTTACAAGAAGATGATGATAATGAGTTCAGTACCTAAAGTAACCTAGTAAAAATGACACGCAGTAGTTCAATTTTACCACATAAAGAAATATGACAACTTTGAAGCTATTCACCATTTGCATAATAAAAACTATTATGGTAGGTGTACCAACACCTAAGCGGAATATACCTACAGGGTGGAAGATTTTCATGCCCCCTGGAGGGAAAGTACTCGAAATACTGGAAATAGAGAATTTCACTCACAGCAAACATTCCTTTATTTTTTTAAATAAACAAAACTGCAATCAAAGATTTTCGAAAACTCACTTTACAAACCCGATAATAGAGTTACAGAGATTTGATCCTTATGATTGCCACTATCGATTGAAGCCATAAAAATACAGGATGTAATTTTTTTCGAGTTTTGGTTGGTTCGATTACCGGGTGTTCCAAGAGAGTTTTCGAAAATCTTTGAATGCAGTTTTGTTTCTTTTCAAAAATAAAGGAAAGTTTCCGTTTGAGTGAAATTCTCTATCTTCAGTATTTCGTGTACTTCCCATCCAGGGGGCATTAAAATCTTCCACCCTGTATTTATTTATTTTCCTGCAACGCCCCCTTAGGCCTGTTAATAAATTAACGTGCGACCTAGCCTGTCACCATCGCCATATACCTCATTAGAGTAATTTTTATTGAGTTTATTTCTTGTAGCCCTGAAAAGCCACCATGTTTTACTCACTCGTTCAATCAAATTTATATTTTATAGGCTATAAAACTGAATATGTTTATCGCCTCTCTTGCCGAGTACATTTATCTACCTTTAGGTACATACCATATAGGTAATGCTTGATGAAATGTGCTTCACTATTTCAACAAAAACAGTCGTCATCATCCTTACGTTAATCTCAGTCTCATCATCCAAAGCTTTCATCAAAGCCAGGGGTAGCATTTTCCAGTCTAACTGTGGATTGACTGAACTTCGATATTTTCTATGAAGCGATTGTAATTATGACTTCCGCAACCCAATAGCGATATTAAAGTGTTACAATTTCAACAAAATCATTCAATCAATTAGAAACCACTACTGGACATAGGCCTCTCCCAATAGTATACCACGCCTGACGGGATGATACAGGGTTTTATTTCGAGTTTTTCTGTCTTTCGCAGTGATATCGTCTGCGTATTTTCCGTTAGTCGCCTCTTACGATGCAACAAAATCAATATTATTTACAAAACACAAAACGATATTCGTAAAGAACTACATCGTTGAAGAACTCAAGAATAACGCCTCAAAGTGAAAGGCAGCTATCGGGAGTATCGGGCGGAAATTGCGCCCCCAAGCGAAGGGGGATCTAATCTAAGCGTTGCGTGTACCACCCCGATCATTAGCACTATCCACTGATAGTTCACCTTTCTTTACTCATTCGCCGTTTGCATTTGGTGATCTAAATTCAAATTTTAGAAGATATTCGGGCAAAAAGTTTAATGACCCCGGCTTCTGCAATCGAAGAAATATTTCAGACAGAGATTTCATGAGATTGAAAAGTGTCCTATGTACTAATATAGGAAGAACACGGCCTCAGAACTCACAGGGTCGGCAGCATGAGTACAGTCAACTACAAAAGTAGCCTAACAAATTCTAATTTATTGAACACTGTGGCCCCTAAACCTTACATAAAATTGTGAAAAAAAAACATTGAATATGTAAATTAAGTTTGTCTTCTGGGAATCATAACACTACATTTACTATAGACAGATGCATTCCATTATAAAAAGATTTGTAAAATATTTTAGTGTTAATCAACTTATGGCGTTGACTGTACCTATGCCTATATATATACGAGTATAGGCCAAGGTAACCACTTCCCGTCAAGTGTGCGGGTCTATCACCTACACACATAAGTGGTTCATAAAAGTAAATTTTGAATCAAATCAAAATTATATCCCTTCAACAGTTTACATGTCATTGTGTAACAAACATCCAAACGTCTTCACGAAGTGCCATAATGGGGATATAGCCAGTTCCATGGAACTACTGGGATTTCCCCAATTTACCATTCATAATATTGCTAAGAAGTATGTCACTGGAGGTGACACACATTCAAATTACTCATTCCTGGACTCCTTATGTTTACTAGATGTTTTATTTCAAACAGAAAATAACAAGACATAACATAATATGCCATTGGGGTATTCTGTGATCTTTCCAAAGCATTTGATTGTGTTGACCATCAAACACTCTTGCTCAAGCTACGTCGATATGGTTTTGATAAGAAATCAATAGCACTATTAGAGTCGTACTTAACGGATAGGCTTCAGACTGTTACTGTGAATAACGTAAAGTCAAATGGGTCAAATGTCAAAATAGGTGTACCCCAAGGATCAATCCTAGGACCCTTTCTATTCCTGGTATATGTCAATGACTTGCCTTATATGGTCGAGGCACAAGCTGGCATAGTACTGTTTGCAGATGATACATCGTTAATATTCAAAGCAAATAGGTATAGTACAGATGCAAATAATGTTAATAATATTCTGAATGCCATGTCAAATTGGTTTTCTGCAAACAACCTATTCTTGAATGCAGAAAAGACCAAATGTATGAAGTTTACACTACCCAATGTGAGGCAAATAGACGTTGATGTTGTGCTGGGGGGAAGGGGTTAGAATTCGTAAACACTACTACCTTTCTAGGAATTACAATAGATTCTAAATTACAATGGGGTGACCATATCACTATTCTGGCCAATAAACTTAGCTCTGCTGCTTATGCTGTGAGACGGATTAGGCAGTTGACTGATGTAGCTACTGCTAGGCTCGTATACTTTAGTTACTTCCATAGCTTGATGTCCTATGGAATACTACTTTGGGGAAATGCAGCAGATTTAGAAACTATATTTATATTGCAAAAGAGGGCAGTTCG
This sequence comes from Eilema sororculum, assembly GCA_914829495.1. Lineage (NCBI taxonomy): Eukaryota > Metazoa > Arthropoda > Insecta > Lepidoptera > Erebidae > Eilema > Eilema sororculum. The sequence goes on along the minus strand of OU618534.1, from coordinate 21,386,779 downwards.
AGCCATTTATTGCTTAGGCAAGAGAGACTCCCTCAGGGAAAGATTTAAGGATATTGACATTTTAACTGTAGCTTCCCAATATGTATTTGAAAACATAATGTATGTCAGGAAAAATATATCTCATTACACAAAAGTAAGTAACATTACAGACAGAAATCTGCGTAACAAACATAGACTTCTACTTCCATGTTATCGGCTTAGCAGGGTTAGTGATTCTTTTAAGGGGGATGGTTTACGTTTTTATAACAAACTGCCAGAATCGATCCTTGGTATGCCTGACGATAAATTCAAAACCTTTGTAAAAACCACCTTATCCAAAAAGGCATACTATAGGATAGATGATTACTTGAAAGATAAAAATGTCTGGCATGAGCATGGTGCAGGCCCCTCGTAAATTGCTATAATTACAGCATGGTACTGTATTAGTTACGTGACTTATTTGTTACATTATGTAACTTTGTTTTAATTCTTAATTATAAAGAGTTTTATATACTTGTCAACATTTAGCTTTAAGAAAATAAATATTGTAAATTGATGTCCAAAAAATGCCGCAGTGGAGTTTGTTGCGCCGTTTCTTCTCCACCAGCGCCTTGGAAGCGGTGGTAAACTTAGATTAAGTAGAATTAAAATTGACGTCAATAAGAAACAATTTTATTGTTCTATATTGAAAAATAAATGACTATGACTATGACTAATAAAGGACATTTCAGTATTTTTTGTTCATAATATCAAAACATTGGCTATTAACTTAATGCTCTGTTAGTCTACTTCCTTTTTGATCATATAAGATGTTTCTTTTATGTTGTGATTTCGTTTTGTGACATATGAATGCTACCTATTTTATAGATCATTAGTACGAGATATAAGGATTACGGCAGAAATCCCCACGGACAAATCCCCACATGTGGGGATTGTTATTTTTTTTCCAGTAGTCACCACTAGTTACATGAACTCAGACTAGTGGGGATTTTTGGAAAAATAAGTAACAATCCCCACTCGATATACGCTCAGTAGAAGTAGTTAATGTAGGTATAGTTGTCTACTACTATCACCTATTTATCATATATTTCAAAGTAAAAACACTTATATAAACTTTAAAAGTGGAAAAATAAATTAAAACTCTCATTCTAAAGCTCTCTAGTGTGTCTGTCTCAACGCATTTACGGCTTCGTCAACTACCGTATATGCGTTATACACATAACCAGTAGCTTTTTAAATTCATAAATGCTATCGTATCTGTCATTAAAACCATCATACATTACAGTATGAAAATGCATTAATTGACGAAGCTGACCGCAGCCACATCCTGTTGAAAGCACTCATGCTTGTGCCGCTGCATCATAGTCATTCCAGTAACATTTGATTAATGGAATGTCAATTCGTGGTAAAGAACCCTGCATCAATAATTTCAATACGTAAAATTCATAAACCTCTCTTGGCTTTGCCATAATCGGATAGAAATAATAATAATGCATAGTCTTCATTCTATAGAACAGTCAATAGTGAGGTAGTATGTAATATAATACAAGTAGATTACAAATATTTAAGCTTGTTACCCGCCCTGGTTTGGCACGGGTGTAACATGATTTTCTGTTCCTCTTCAGTTATGTATTATGCATACGAACCTTTCGCGAAAATATTTAAATGATAGGGAAAATCGCGTAAAATCCATTGCGTGGTTTATAAGATCTAAACGTATAGATTTATATCTTAACTAGCTTTTGCCCGCGGCTCCGCCCGCGTGGATGTCGGTTATCGCGACCAAACATAGCCTATGTCCTTTCTCATGGTCTAATCTACCCCTATACCAAATTTCATCAAAATCGGTTCAGTAGTTGAGGCGTGAAAGCGTAACATACAGACAGACAGACAGACAGACAGACAGAGTTACTTTCGCATTTATAATATTAGTAAGGATGTAAGTAAGAACAATAATATGAAATTTAAGAGAAGTGAGAGAAGAGAGAAACAACGTGACACGTAATTTTTATATATTAGGATAAAGAAGAATATATTAACTCAATTGCATTAATATATATTGTAACTCTCAATCGCGTTCCGAACAGAAGACGGAAGAAGCTCGTAGCACTTTACAAAACTTCATCATAATAAACAAATTTTTACCCATATTAGTATCGAAAGTTCCTCAAGGTATACATAGGATATATAAATACACCTACAGGATGTTCTAATTTTGGCACCGTTTGCCCTGCACAAAACCTGAGTGGTTTCCCGTCGGTTACGTCTATGGGGTGTAAATCAAACTTCGCAATTACGACGTGTTGGATATTTCCTAACAACCCTCCCAAGTTACCACCGTTTCGATTTAACACAAATACTCCTTAAGCATCAAAACTTTTCCAATGTTGCCGCTACTAAAACTATTATACGCATTCACGCGGATGAAGTTTCAAGGGAGAATCTGTCATGTTACATTTTCTCTCGTTAAAGCCACTTTGAATGGACATCAATATCAACTGAGTCTTCTCAAACTTCGTAGGATGGTAAGCAGCTTAGTCTATTGTGTATAAATGTTCAAAAGAACTTTTATATATATTTTTTTAGGTAAATACTTGCCTGTTAAATTGTAAAGGTCCATGATTAGCTGATGTGGGTGCTCACTCGTGTCGGTGTCTTAGAAATAAATATGGTTTTTTGATAAAATAAAACATATAATAGCCACAAAAACAATTCGGATTCGGATGTCAATGCACTCTACAAAAGTAATAGCCATTGCCAGTAGTTCTGCATGGGTGATACAGATTCCGCGACCCATAGGATTCTTTTCCAGGCATGAAAGTAGCTTGTGTGTAGCATATCTATCTCTTTATGAAGTTTCTGGCGAAGTCGCATCCAAAACGAATTAAGTGCGAAAAAACAAAAATTGAGTGGCCCATCAGATTCGTTTTTGGTAAGTATAGCATCCAAATATCCCTTTTAACTACTTCCTGTTCTTCAACAATGACATCAATTAAAAGGCCATAATTTAATTCTTTACACAAAACCTCAGAGTATTTATAATTTGAAATCGTAACCATAATAACTTCGTTTGAAATGAGCAGCCCATTGACAAAATCTACTTCAAATAACAAATTGAATTAGGTGTTATGAACAAGATCCATTGTAAAATATTTCTCTGGAAGGAAACCATCACTCACTGCCGCCTCCGCTTCTCTGGCAAAATATCCTTGTTGGTAGAAGATTGTCTATTGAAGTTGCGGAGATTTGCTCTTCAATTATTATTTTAAACAGACTTCTTATTAGGGTGAATTTGACCAAACTTAAATTTTATACACGAATTCCAGAATTAATCTATTCCAAGATTTTATCCTCTAGTAAATCAATAGATGTTTTTCCATGCAATCTACAGTATAGCTTTTCTAAAGTGAATGAGGAAAGAATGTAAAACGTACCCGGCAATTATGCGTTGTTTTAAAAAGGCATGGTGTTAATCGTAAGTCATGTCAACTCGCTTTTGTCGTATTATAGCGTATGATAGAACTTGTCAAACGTAATGTTAAAAAAATGACATGAATCCACCCTCAGTCAACTAATTATCGCTATAAAAAAGTTATTTAGGTGAAATTTTAATTGCCACTAAGGATCTAGCTACACCCTATATATCAACAAGAACGGCATACATATCAACAAAGGCGTCAACATTTTTGGCAATTATAATTTTGGTATCTTTTTTGAGGAAATTTTGAGAGTATGTCATAAATTCATGACCTTGTATTTTAAACGAAAAGGTAAATTTACTGTTTTCGTAATATTCACGAAGGACGAAATATGATAATCGCAGAGTCATACTGCATTCCACGCCCTAATGAGGTGCTCAGCGCATGGCGCAGCAACATCGTGACCACAATATGAAGCCTCTTATAGACTGTAATTCTTTTAATTATCTGAAGCTACTGTATCCGATAAGATGCACTAATCATGCAAAGCCGGATTAAAAACTCGAAGCGCAAGAGCCATAGATTATTTCAATGTGTACCAAATCTTTCTAAACTACAGAGCGGCAACTAATGCCCTTATTAAGTTCGGGATAGGTACAATACTATTTTCGATTGCAGCTATTTCGATTGCAACCTGAATTAATTACCGAACTAACGGAATTAAATTCAGAATATGCAGTGATTGTAAACACTTATAGGCCAATCTATCTATATATTTCACGGCAAAATATTGCGTAACCACCGCGGGCTACGCATATAAATCAAAAAGTAAAATACTAGGTCAGTAATAGAAACAGAATATTAATATCCTTTCTGACTCCCAAACCGCGATCGCGTGGTCAATTAAATACACGCGGACGTCAACAGTGGAACAGGAAAACAAGAGGAAATGAATTAGGAACCTTTCTCATATAAAATTGTGTTTGTTACTTTTTTATTTGCGTGAATATCGCGTGGGTGCCGCCTAAAGCATCGTTACGTATAGCACACATGAGCGACGTAGTGGTCACCTTAGTGGCAATTTTCAATATTGTAGAATATAAAGAACATAATGTGTGAGATTGACACGTATTTTGACGTTCGAAATACATCGGGAAAGAGAAGCGCTCAAGTGGGTTTTTTATGTATTTCAAACTTAAAAAGTTAGCATAATAAAAGCTATAAAATTTTCATTTAAACGTATTTTGACGCTTTTTTATAGCACTTAGGAGCCGGCAGACAAGCACACCGCCCACTTGATGGAAAGTGGTTACCGTGGCCTATGCACGTATAACGTTTATGACACTCGTCCACGTATGTCAATCCTATACATTGATCAATCTATTAAATTCTATTCTACAAACGTATTGCCACTTGTTTAACTAGTATTTTGCGATAGATTAGATGGCTTATTTATTAGAGGGTACTTGCTTATTAACTAACTAGCTTTTGCCCGCGGTTCTGCCCGCATGGATGTCGGTTATCGCGACCAAACATAACCTATGTCCTTTCTCATGGTCTATTCTACCCCTATACCAAATTTCATCAAAATTGGTTCAGTGGTTTAGTTGTTAAAGCGTAACATACAGACAGACGGACAGAGTTACTTTCCAATTTATAATATTAGTATGGATAACAAAAGTATCAGGGTGATGATTTGCGAAATTGATGAGTTTCGCTACCATGACGACCTTCGTTTAGGACGAGTTGGTACTAATCCAGTGTCTTTAAAACGAAGTTCAACAGTATTGAGCCAACATATAAAATGTTTCCTTGACAAAATATAATATTCTTCCCCCTCCGGCTCTGATGGAGGAGGTATACTAGAGGATTACCGCACGAAAAAAAATGTTCCAATGTATTCTAAAATACTTTTTCTCTTGAAGGAATTTTTACAGCATTAAGTATGCTAACTATACAAATCAAATACATAGTGTCTCGGTAGCCGAATTGGTCAGGCATTCCCCCTGTAAGGGAAAGACTGCGGGTTCGAGTCCCGCCCGAGAAGATTCTTTTTCCCTATGTATTTACTTTTTCTCTGTTTGTAAACTTATGTCCTGCTTATGTGTACGTGTCCTTATTTTCTGTGTCAAAGTAAAAGCGAATAAGCTTAAATGGAATGTCTGATTCAAAGATTCCAGAAAGTCTATTTCCAGTGACCATTATACGACACCGCAATGTTTTATTACGACGCATGTTTTTCACGCAATATGAGGTTTGTTTTTCTTGAGCTTGACGGGAATGATATATGACTGGAAATGATGTTTGTGGAAAACAGTGAAGATGAGATTACGTTAACCCTTGAGTTTCAATCCATAAGATGTTGCTGAAAACTAATGTAATAGGGGCTAGCCTATTGACATCAAGAGGGTAATTTAACATGGTCTGTATGTTTCTTATTATTTATAAGAAATATGTGTTATAGCTAAGGTGATCGTTAACTTGAAATATGGTAATTTACTTTTGAAGGCAAGTGTATGCACGTAACAACCTACTTTTGATAGGTAACATCTATTGGCGCAGACCTCTGGGTAGCACCACAAAGCAACTGTGTCCGACTCGAACCAAATAAAACGAAACTGTGTCTCAATATTAGATCCCGATGCCGATTGCTGAGAGAAGTAAAATGCGTACGGAACTGCAAGCCCTTGCCTCCCTTTTCCCTTAAAAAACAACTAAAAAAGAGTAGGTTATAGTTCACAATTTGTCTCGAATAAGTCCAATCTTATGTGCTCCCAAAAATATGGTTAACATCTAATGGAATTCATGTGAAAATCATCAAAATCTTAAAGCAAACCATTTAAACATTTCAAGGGGGAAGTGCACCTGCACGGTGATAAGTATAGAGTACGGCTATACTTATCACCGTACCTACGGCTACTTATTAACCTTCTAAGGCCCGTAATCAGTGCGAGAGATATGCTTTTGGCAATCTCACATCCGGCAACCAAGGATCCAAGACGGCGTGCGTTTTAGTCAGTTCGAGTCCGACATAACCACATCCACCGGCTCTGTGGAGGTGGTATCCGTGGGGATTTATCGCACGATAAAAAAAAAACCCGTAATCTAGAATGACACAGCCTGAATCGCGATTTATCTGAAAACAGATTGTAAGTAAGTATACACAGATTAATAGATTTGACATATTGCCTTATACAATCTGTCCTCAGATAATTCACGATTCAGGGTGAGTGTCATTCTAAAATACAGGCCTAAGCTTCAATAAGCTTAAAACTTAATAACTAAATTATTATACTGCAGTTTTATATCTCTACCAACTAGTAAACATAGATGACGGTGTTATAATTTTAGTAACCAGGTGGGTTCTACCAATCACATTCCTAAATCACCGCTTTCGACACCCACGGCGATGGGTGATCTATTTTTAATCATAAGCTCACAGTGTGAGCTCAATGAAATTTGTTATTACAAAGATATATCACACCATATAAAAGTCTGTTGGAAATAGAATATTGCTAAAGCGTGAGATGAACTTGACTTTCCGAACTAAAGCACGTTCACATAAACTGCCAACAGCAAGAGTATCAGTTATACCGTGCAGGGTTTAGGTGTCACCCGCACATGGTGCAGAATATTCCTTCAAGAACCAAGCGGTTCGGTGAATCATTCCTATGTCGCACCATTAGGTAAGACCTGGAACTCCCTGTTAGCTCACGTGTTTCCCTCTTCCTACAATCCCGGGGCGTGAAAAGGCATCTGATGGGTGACCCTCTTCAGGCGAGGTGAAGTCAAATTGACGCGTCCTATATAGAAAAAAAACCTTACTTCCAATTGTAGAATATTTCTTGGTGCATCTATCTGTCTGTTATGTTATATAACTAGTAAAAAGAAAACCTTTTTACCCGACTACGGCGAAGCCAAAAGGAGGGTTATGATTTTGACAGCCTATGTATGTATGTATGTATGTATGTATGTATGTATGTTCATTTGTTCCCTCATAGCTCCTGAAATACTTATTAGAACTGGACAAATGAGGTATCGTTACAACCGGCTTGATCGTCCGATGGTTATAGGCTATATGACGTGTCACCCAATCTTGTGTGGCGTCCTCTAGCGCTCATAAGGTACTGTATTAAAATATAAATTTGAGATAAATATGCCGTGTTTGGTATCAAATGAAAGTGCTTAATGAGCACATTTCAAATATGTATAAATTATTAGCTTTACCTTGTCTCAAAATAATTTAAATAAAAAATAGAGTTTAAACTAAAACCCGACTATCGAAAAATCACGCTTTAAAAAGTGACAAACAAGAAAATATCAAGGATAGCCGTGGTCGTATGCCACTTACTCTAACAAAACATAACAAAACTAGGGAAAAGTGGCATACGACCACGGCTATCCTTGATATTTTCTTGTTTGTCACTTTTTAAAGCGTGATTTTTCGATAGTCGGGTTTTAGTTTAAACTCTATTTTTTTATAACTTGTGAAATCCGAAACAAGTAATATTACAAACACCTTTAAAAAAGGCCCGTTATTTTAGCACCATTTACTGTCATTATTGTAATTCAAATGCTAACACTTATAAAATATTCTAAAACTTGTGAATATCAGTATTTGTGTTGTCAGTGATTTTTGGAAGTATTTAACCAACACCTGTATAGTTTATACCAAGTGTGACTCATAGGTATTAGGTGCTAAATTTTACAACAGTAATTTATTGGCACCTAATGTAGCCTCAACAAAAGCGATGCAATAAAATTACAAAGTGTTTTGTTATTGCCGTAAGCTGTGATGAGAATCAATGATACATATATTTTCCAAGCGAAAGATGAAAGTATGATTGTTGATAAGAAGAAATTAAGTATATCCAACGCTTTTATTGCACGTACACATAATACCTAATACTCTAAAATTTTCTTCACGCTTTATTCCAAAGTTTTAATAGGAGGAATCTGTTGTCCGTCTTTTTTTTTTTTTTTTTAACCGTGGGGGAAAATCCTTCATGGATGTTATGCCGGACTCCTACCGACTAAAAACCCCCACGGTAACGCCCAGAAACCTATGGATGGGAGCCCCGGGTAAGCCCTCGGAAGGATGTCCCAGGACTCCCATCAGACCTACGGCTACAATTGCGGCCTCGTCTCGGGGGTGGTTCGGGTGCTATCCCGCGTCTATGGGGGGGGTTTTCGGGTGTTATCCCGCTTCTTAGGGGGGGGGGGGGGCGTGCGTGAATCCCTCACGTCACGCTGCCGTCATGAGCCTGCTTCTGTAAAGACGGTGAGCAGCCAACTCACCTTCCTCAGGCCCCCGGTCATGGAGGCCGATGGTCTTCGGCGAAGACACGTCGGTGGTACCCAAGCCGCCGACTGCGGAACTCGGGTGGGAGAGTTTTCTCCCGCTCTCGCCCCGCAGCCTCTTTCACGAGCATGACCTACTGGACACAATTCCAGACGCATTTTACTATTGTGTAAGTATTTATTTATTTATTTATTTCTTCACATCAATATCCTTACAGGCTAACCTAATACAATAGTGCGGACTAAACATATTTTATTTAACATCATTGATATATTAAGAAATAATAATAATTCATAATTAAAAATAACATATAACATAAAGTGTCCTTTTTGTGAACTCACTCAGAGAACAGATAATAAAACAAATGATTAAAAAATAAAAAACCCGACTGCCACTGAAAAGACCGAAATAAGTTTGATAGCAGGCGGTACCCATTAATTTTCTTTCGGTTTATGATTGACAAATGGGTACCGCCTGCTATCAAACTTATTTCGGTCTTTTCAGTGGCAGTCGGGTTTTTTATTTTTTAATCATTTGTTTTATTTTATACTTATTAGTTATGATATGACATGTATATCTTTTTGTAATTTACCCCGTTTATACTTGAAATAAAAACTCAAATCAACAAGTAAGGAAATTAGCGAGAGTGATTGTTTTGTTAAACAACTTTAAATCGTTATATATCCTAAACTATTATTTAAAATGAAAAATGATAAAAGGAACCTAAAGATGATTTTAAAATACCTATTCAACGACACCCCACTTGACATAGTTCATCGACTTTTATTTTTTTCATATTGACAATATGGCGTCTGGTTGTCGCTGTGGTGGATTTTGATTACTGTCATGTCTTTAGTGACACTCGCAAGGTTAAGACGAATCGATTGACGTATGAATTATTAAAATCGGCCCATGCATTTAGTCTCTAGAACGCCACATAGAAACAAACATACATACATACATACATACATACATAGACTGATAAACACATTACCCTCCTTTGCGTCGCGCAGTCGGGTAAAAAGGTCCATCCCTTCCGCTACTTCATTGAGTATAAGTAAGGTGCGCGTTATCGCAGATTTCCCCAATAAGTTCGTCCTGGCCCTGGGCACTGCTAGTAGCCGGGGACGCCTCCTGCGCCACACGTAATTGTTGGGCACACACAGGTTGATCTCTTGTAAGACCCCTGGGTTCAACGTCTTACCACGTAATAATTCTCAATGTAATATCTCAAGTACTGACATTCGAATAAATTAATTAAATTACAGTGCTCTAGAAACAAATCCAGAATCACTCATCTCTTCTTCATCTTAGCGTTATCCCAGTCGCATCCAAAGCTTTCACCTTGAAGTCTGGAGTTCGCTTTACCAGTCTAACTGGGGATTTGGCTGAATTTTGATACTATTTCGATCACTCATAATTTTTTCCAACATTTCACACAACGCTATCTAGTCCCATGGTAAGCTATTTGCTTCAAAATAAAGAAATTATCTTAATATATATAAATCTCGTGTCACAATGTTTGTCCTCAATGGACTCCTAAACCACTTAACCGATTATAATAAAATTTGCACACCATGTGCAGTTTGATCCAACTTGAAAGATAGGATAGCTTACATCTTAATTTAGCGATAAGTGACATCCACGCGGGCGGAGCCGCGGGCAACAGCTAGTTATTATATATATTATAAACGTAATTATTCTAAAAAGTATATACCTACTCACTTTTTTTCATATTTGAGCTAATCGGAATTCAAACTAGCGTCGTCGAGCTTCGGATATGCTACACAGGTCATCGAGATTCCCGAGGAGGGCCAGACCGTAAGGGATGATCAGCCAGGGTGCGAGGGATATGTCGATGACAACCTCACCTTCGGTCTAGCACCACGACCCACAGTCGGCGTGCGGTTTTTGTCGGTTCGAGTCCGACATAACCTCCCCTTCCGGCTCCGGCAGGGGGCTATCCGAGAGGATTTCCGCACGAAAAAAAAAAAAGGTCATCTAGTTTTTTTTTTCCAACATTTCACACAACGCTATCTAGACCCATGGTAAGGGCACGCCGTAATAGCGGCGGTAAGACCCATCATGGAGGAGTGGCTAGAGAGGCCACACGGCAGCCTCTCGTACCGGCTGACGCAGGTGATTACCGGACACGGGTGTTTCGGGAGTTACCTGTGTCGGATCCGGAAGGAGCCAACGTCCGAGTGCCATCACTGTGATGCGAGCGAGGACACGGAGCTGCACACGCTGAACGAGTGCCCGGCGTGGGACACGCCGAGGCGGGTCCTAGTGGCGGCTCTAGGGGTGGGAGTCCTCACACTCGCCACGTTGCTCACAGCGATGGTAAGATGCGCGAACGCTTGGGGTGCGGCTGCCTCCTTCTGCGAGCAAGTAATGCTCGAGAAGGAGGCGGCCGGTCGGATCCGGACTAGATTCCGGGCCCGAGAAGCCCGCGCAGAGCGAAGGCGAACCGGACGTCGGAGGTCGCAGAACGACCTCCGTCCTCCATGAGCGCTGGCCTGGGGGTGACCGGTGGAGCCGCCTGTCACCCTAGCAGAAGCAGGCCGCGGCGGCGGCGCAAAATGCGCATCCCCGTAATCGGGGCAAGATGGGGACACAGTGGTCCCCACAACCCGAAGGGGGCCATCTCGAAGGAGATGGTCCTGGGTCTGCCGGGGTGCGAGAGATATGCTTTTGGCAATCTCACCTCCGGCAACCAAGGACCCAAGACGGCGTGCGTTTTAGTCGGTTCGAGTCCGACATAACCGCCTTCACCGGCTCCGTGGGGGTGGTATCCGTGGGGATTTTTCGCACGATAAAAAAAAAAAAAGACCCATGGTAAGCTATACTAGCTTGTGTTATGGAATCTAGAATGCGGATAAACATACTTAAATACTTTTTTTTTGTAAATACATACATACTTTACATAGAAACACCCAGACCAACGCAAATACCCATATTCACGCATACAAATATTTGCACTGAGCGGGGATCGAACCCTGCATGGCAGTCGTCCACGCCACGCCCCTAGCTTAAAACAGCTGATTAGCAATTCCTCCTCGGAATATTTCTATAATTACATTGCCTACATTAAGCAAAGAAAATGTATACATACGTTTGTATTCATATCTGCACAACCACATGTCCTAAGTAATTAATGCACGTAATTAACTATCTAGAACGTTATAAATGTGAAGACCTTGATAATGATTAATTGAATATTCAAGCCAAGATGTCTCAAGTCTACGTCGGAAAAATATTCTTTAGTGTTTTATACTTTTACTAGCTGTTGCCCACGGCTCCGCCCGCGTGGATGTCACTTATGGCTATATTAAGATGTAAGCTATCGTATCTTTCAAGTTGGATCAAACTGCACACGATGTGCAAATTTGATTAAAATCGGTTTAGTAGTTTAGGAGTCCATCGCGGACAAACAACGTGATACGTAATTTCTATATGTTAAGAAGAAAGAAGATTATGACAAAAAGTCAGTGTAAACTCATTTATTAATAGGATAAACTTTAAAGCCTGGATAATCCATATTATAAATGCAAAAGTAATTCTGTCTGTCGGTCTGTCTCTCTATTAGGTACGTTTTGACGTCTAAGCCACCACCTTCGGACTTCCTACCTCCCCAGGAAAAACTACCTCCCGGACAGAACCTCCTTTGGCCCGTATGGAACTCTCTTAATCGTCACGTACACAGGTTGGTCGGTCTAGACAGAATCTATGTAATGCGAGACTGGGGAATGCGAGACCCGGGATTAATTGCATGTGACTGCGGTGCCCCCGTGCAGTCCATGGCGCATTTGGTCTCGTGTCCCTTATGTTCTACTTCATGTACTAAAGACGACCTAAATAAAGCCACTGAAAGCACGATTAAGATGGCAGAATTTTATTCCCGAATAGTGTAGTCATATAAAAGTGAATCGTTGACACGAAAAGAAGAAGCCACAAGTTTTGAAATTACAATTTATTTATTCATTTAAAACTCATTACAACAATAGTATTCAGGCCCTCCTGGTAAGCAAATGATGCTTGTATTAGAAGGGACGGCTCTCACATATCGATATAATTTTTGTACAGGTACAGGGTTATGAGTGTTAGGGATTATAGGTTATGTTTGGTCGCGATAACCGATTGCCGAACTAGTATTTAATATATACATATTATAAAAACCTTTTGTGAGTTTATTTCACAGAACCAACTGAATCATTTTATGGTTATAATGGACGAAAGTGACAGGATGAAAGCGTACATCAAGAAGAGTGTAAGTATACCTATTTACCTAAATGGTACAAAACATTATATAGGTACAAAGATACATACTGTACCTTTTTAATCAAAACTATCTCTTAGGAGAAAGTTAAAATATAGTCAGGTACAGTCAGCGTCATAAATATCTTGACGACGAAGTGTCAAAGTGGTCTTAAAACTCTCATATTAAGAGCAAATCAAACAGTGTAATGTTAACTTACTTAACATTTACAATATATACATTATGTCAATAAATAAATTAATCAAATAACCCGCCCCTGACCGCTCCCGGCGCAAAAGTGCCCATCACACTCGCCGCGTTGCCACGCTGGATTGCAATGGCCAGCCTTTGCACCAGGAACGCTCCGGAACGGGAGTCACCAGTTGTTTCTATAAGCCTGTTTCCTATTTCTTTTACAAGGCTTTTGGCCTCCTTGCTCCAACAATTGATATATATGAAATACTAGCTTTTGCCCGCGGCTCCGCCCGCGTGGATGTCGGTTATCGCGACCAAACGTAGCCTGTTTCTCATGGTCTAACCTATCCCTATACTAAATTTCATCAAAATCGGTTCACTGATTTAGGCGTGAAAGCGTAACATACAGACAGACAGACAGACAGAGTTACGCATATAATATTAGTATGGATTACCTGAACTAAAGGTGTGTACTAAATATCAGCACAAACTGCAGACTGGAAGAGGGTTAAAAAACGAAATTAAGATCATTTTGAGTACTTTGTTCGTCAACATCTTTCTGATGCTACGGTCACTGGTAGGTAACATACTTAAAAATTAAATTAAAAATTTAAAAAACCCCCGTCACAAAAAACACTAAAAAGTTGAAAATAAATGAATAAATTTTAATTTAACGGTTGCCATGTCGGGGGACCGTAACTGGTTAAGTACTCCTTTATATCGCAAGGTCCCCCGACATGGCAACCGTTAAATTAAAATGTATTCATTTATTTTCAACTTTTTAGTGTTTTTTGTGACGGGGGTTTTTTAAATTTTTAATTTAATTTTTATTTTATACTTTTTAAATTGATCTACTAGTCAAGCTCTTTCATTTGATACCCATATTGAGGGAATTATAACGAAATTTGTATTCCAACATATTGTGGCGGCGGCCATCTTGGACCGATTTTTTTCAAACATAGCTAAGAACACTCCCGACTCATATACCTTTCAAACAAAAAAAACTAAATCCAAATCGGTTCATCCGTTTGGGTGCTACGACGCCACAGACAGACACACACACACACACACACACACACACACAGACACGTCAAACTTATAACACCCCGTCGTTTTTGCGTCGGGGGTTAAAAATATCGGTCCTGGGACCGCTACTGTGGAACATCGGTTACGACTGGGTGCTTCGCGGTGAGTTCGCGGACGGTGCCGCCGTCACTTGTTATGCGGACGACACGCTGGTGACGGCGTGCGGGGCTAAATACCGCGAAGCGACCCTGAAGGCCACGACCGCGGTTGCCCAAATCGTGGAGCGGATTCGGCGGCTGGGTCTCGAGGTGGCTCTGCATAAAACCGAGGCCATGTTCTTTCATGGGCCTCGGCGCGTGCCACCGGAGGATTCCAGCCTCATAGTGGGAGACATTTCTACCGGCATCAAGGCCCAGATGAAATATCTGGGGCTCGTGCTTGACGGCCGTTGGAACTTCGGGGAGCATCTCCGAAGACTGGCCCCCAAATTGAAGGACACAGCTGCCGCTTTGGGGCGGCTGCTGCCCAACATGAGGGGGCCGGATGACTCCTGCAGGAGACTCTATGCGGGAGTCGTGCGGTCCATGGCCCTATATGGGTGCCCAATATGGGCGGACACCCTGACGGTCCACAATGCGCGTCTGCTGCGTGGACCGCAGCGTGCAATGGCCAGCAGGGCCATTAGGGGGTACCGCACGATATCCTTCGAAGGGCGAGTCTCCTTGCCGGATCCCTACCGTGGAACCTGGATGCGAGAGCCCTTTCGATGCTATATCGGTATCGAAAGGAGGCGCGGGAGCAGGGACGGGAACCCGAGCCCGAAGAAATTCGGGCCGTGAGGTCTCAGCTCCACAGGGACATGGTAGCGGAATGGGAGCTACGACTTGGGCGACCAAGCGCAGGGCACGCCGTAATAGCGGCGGTAAGACCCATCATGGAGGAATGGCTAGAGAGGCCACACGGCAGCCTCTCGTACCGGCTGACGCAGGTGATTACCGGACACGGGTGTTTCGGGAGTTACCTGTGTCGGATCCGGAAGGAGCCAACGTCCGAGTGCCATCACTGTGATGCGAGCGAGGACACAGAGCTGCACACGCTGACCGAGTGCCCGGCGTGGGACACGCCGAGGCGGGTCCTAGTGGCGGCTCTAGGGGTGGGAGTCCTCACACTCGTCACATTGCTCACAGCGATGGTACGATGCGCAAACGCTTGGGGTGCGGCCGCCTCCTTCTGCGAGCAAGTAATGCTCGAGAAGGAGGCGGCCGGTCGGGTCCGGACCAGACTCCGGGCCCGGGAAGCCCGTGCAGAGCGAAGGCGAACAAAAAAAAAAACATACCTTAAATGGTTTCCGTAATTTATAGGTAACAGTGAGACTCAAAAGAAACCAAACATCTACTCGCTTGCAATATTTCACTACAGTGTTCAATGATATTTACCAATCTTACTCCACAGTTGGTAAAAGCTTTCCCGTGTGTTGAAGCTCCTACCACTCCGAATACTTTCATGTTACATGCGTGCTTATGTTTCAAACCACTTTGAATCACTTGTGTGTTTTCCACTGAGTTTAATTTTATTTCTGAACCTGACCGGTTTCGCCGGTTTGGATATTCCAATTGCCAAACACTACAATATCTGCATTTTTCATGTGTTGTTAAAATTCGGTATACCAGTAAACAATTTTTCCCCAAAATGTGGGAAATAATTATAAGTTTGGCCTAACAATTTTCATGTTTTTTTTTATTTTATTAATATGTACCTATATAAAATTGCATTTGAATTATCATGTCAATAAATAATATGTGTAGTAGGTAGATTCCACCAAATGCCATCAATCTCCAATATAGATAAACAGTTCAAAGGAAAGTAATGACTAAAATCAACTAAGATAAAATCTATATCGTATCGTCTAGTAAAAGTCCTCCATTACCCATTTATTACCATCGACACTTAATCGGAAATCTTCGGGTGACATCGGGTTTTTGCTCCGTCAATCACCATTAGATATTATTAGGAGGGCCAATAAAGGATATTGAGGTAGGGGCGCCCTCTGCATTCGTTTTATTTTCGGTTTAGTAAATCAGTTTTCCGTGAAGAATGTTACAAATATCCTGTATCCCAATGTAAACCAGGCCGTACGTTCAACAAGTTCAATAAAAATTAATTGTCAAAATATA
This sequence comes from Eilema sororculum, assembly GCA_914829495.1. NCBI lineage: Eukaryota > Metazoa > Arthropoda > Insecta > Lepidoptera > Erebidae > Eilema > Eilema sororculum. The sequence continues at coordinate 21,370,426 of OU618534.1, read as the reverse complement.
TACAGTACTCGCAGAACTTCCAGACGAATGACGACCCTATAAGTATTTTATTCTTTATATGTTCAATATCGTTAGGAGAAGGGTTGTATAAAAGAATTTTAAATAGATGTTGGTTAACTTCCTACCCATAGACTACCTAAGTACTATATATTGATCTCAGAAAATTCAGGTATCAAGTCAGAGTAATTAGGGCCTGGATTCTGCTAAAGCCAAACCATAGTGGCGCCACCACCACTGCAATAAAACGGCATTAAATAATAGACTTTAAAGTGATGCGGTTGAATTTCAAAATTAAATTACTTTTGCAAAGTAATTGAAAAAGGTAATGAAACTGTTTTCATTTCATTTTGAACTTTTTTTGCAGAGACTGCGGCACCACGGTGGTGTAGCTTTTGTAGAATCGAAGGCCAGGACGAGTAACTGGTAACCCTTTTCCCTATAGTCTGCGACAGCACTGACACAATATTGTACTTACCGCAACAAGTAAGATTAATAAAAATATCGATTATTTCGTTGACTTTTATCAAATTAATAACTAAGGCATTAAACATAAAAATCTAATATCCGGTCTATGATATTAGGCTTAAATTTTGCAAAGTCTCTAATGGATCAGTCGTGTATCCACTTCTAAAATAAGCAATTTAGCTTACATATAGGAATTAACAAGAATATTTTAATACATCTTAGTAGTTTTTAACTAAAATTTAGATTAAGTTCCTAAAGCAATCATGACTTGATTTCTCGAAAGCTACCTATATAAAATTAAACAATAAGACCTCTTCCTACATTCCCCGGTCCTTTAAGAGGAACGTGAAAAAGATGGCGACGTGAAAATGGTGGCTCTCAGCTTTACAGCATCTGATGAGGCCATAAAGGTGAGGGCCACCATTGTGATATCGTACCTAGGTATCTGTAACTGAAGTTCCTAAAAAAATGCCTTCAATTTACCATCAGGCGAAGTGAAGTCCTAACGACATGTCCTACAAAAATTAGTTAATTGCAACAAGTGTGGTAGCAACCCTCCCATGTACATTTATTTCCAATACCTCTTTGTCTCGGTTATTAATGATTACTCTAACATACAAACATTCCCTTGTTGTTTCACTTCAGTGACATTATCAAATTGGTCAATAGAAATAAAGCTGTTAGATTGAGTTCTGCTGCAACTTATGGTACATTCGACCAAACGAGAGTAAAGGTTATTCCTAGAATAAACAGGCAATATCACCCACAAATTGGCTGTTTATTCTAGGAATAAACGTTACTCGCGTTTGGTCGAACCGGCCCTTAGTCAGAGAACTCTTGAAAGAATTTACGGGATCCATACTAATATTATAAATGCGAAAGTAACTCTGTCTGTCTGTCTGTCTGTCTGTCTGTATGTTACGCTTTCACGCCTAAACCACTGAACCGATGTTGATGAAATTTGGTATAGGGGTAGATTAGACCATGAGAACGGACATAGGTTATGTTTGGTCGCGATAACCGACATCCACGCGGGCGGAGCCGCGGGCAAAAGCTAGTAGGTTATAATTTCCAAAAATACGCACCTCATATTCATTCATAAAGTGAATTTGACAACTGGAACATGATCAGGTTAATTCATAGTCATGATGATGATGATTGTAGGACAATACTAATGGAAAGGCTAAGAGCATATCGGGTCACGCACAAGTAAAGGGTTCTGTATTCGAGAAGAATTCAAATTAATTAGAAAAATTGTCCACGAAAAAAAAAATTTGACATTATTCTATTGTTTTACCACCACACAAAGAAGAGATACACATTGACCGATGAGTATTTCATTCACATCTTCATTAATTGTCCATTGGTCTATTGTTGTACTTGTGTTTCTATCTCAATTCGCACGCCTCTGCTTATTTGCCGTGGTTCCGATTCCAGATTGGTTAACAAACGACAAAGGAGATACGGTTGCATCGTTACTTACAACATTATTATGAAAAAGTGCAACCGTATCGCCTTTGTTGACTGTACATAGATTGGTTAACAATCCTTGACATAAGAAAAGTCATGTCGGTTTCACCGGCAGCGAGACAAAAATTGATTCTTGCTAGAGATGGTTCGCAATTAGCGTAACGTATGCATAGAACTCCTTGCGGTTTCCAAATGAACAAAATATATATCTTGGAACCAATTTGAACTTGCACCTCTCGGTGAATGGTACTACTTTCTGCGAATAGTGATACGCGTGTCAGGGAATAGAATGGTTCTTGAATGACTCAACAGCTTGTTTCTGAATGTCTTCTCTTAACTCCATCCAAATGTTTCCATGAGTTTTGTATGAACCAAACAATGGGAAACTTTTTTCATTTCGGTAACCTACAAAGTCATTACGGTACTGATAGCTACTATGACAAAACTATACTACAGTATTGAAGAATGGAAGAGAAAGAAAATTCACCAACCGAACAACACACAAATGATTTGTAGATACTATTTAAATCTCTTGTACAGTCAGCATCAGAAAGATGTTGACGAACAGAGTGCTCAAAATGATCTTAATTTCGTCTTATCTATAATATAACTGTGTGTGTATAATTGGTGATTCCAAATTACCATGCAAAAATTACTATACTTACCTGTAATCTGTGCCATGAACTCATCTAGGTACTTACTCCATTTATCAGTTGAAGGCTGATAATAACGTTTGGCAGCGTCTGTTTGTTTAGCGAACCTACCTATTATCGATTTACGGGAAATCTGAAATTGTTGGAACATCTATTCGTCTACATAATATTATAAATTTAATACTAATCTGAATTGCTCTGAAGCGGCTTACATAAATGCTGTAAATATAATTATATACTAGATATAGTCATTTAGAATACTGATACACTAGTGAATCTCGCAAAACTAAACGATGTGTGACACGGTTACGTTATTTTTACCCGAATGCGCGACGCAAAGGAGGGTAATGTGTTTATCAGTCTATGCATGTATGTATGTATGTTTGTTTCTATGTGGCGTTCTAGAGACCAAATGCATAGGCTGATTTTGATCATTCTTACGGCAATTGATTCATCTTAATCTTGCGAGTGTCACTAAAGACATGACAGTAATCAAAATTCACCACAGCGACAATCAGACGCCATATTGTCAAAATGAAAAAAATGGTGATTAACTATGTCAAGTGGGGTGTCGTTGAATAGGTATTTTAAAATCATCTTTAGGTTTCTTTTATAGTTTATCATTTATAATAGTTTGGGATATATCACGATTTAAAGTGTTACATAAATGACCTTACCTACTATGTAAGGGACAATAATAGTATTATCTTATTTGCTGACGATACTTCGTTATTTTTAAAATTAAAAAGCAACACGATAATTATGACGAAGTGAATGGTGCAATCACAAGAGTAGTCCATTGTTTTAATATAAATAATCTTTGCCTTAATGAGAACAAAACTAAATGTATTAAATTTACTCTGCCTAATGTTGCACAGGTAGAAACCAATGTACAACTCAATGGACAAATTGTTGAACCTTGCGGAATCGACAGTGTTCTTAGGTTTAAGTATTGATGCTAAACTGCAGTGGGGATCCCATATCGAAAAAATAGCTAGTATATTAAGCTCAGCTTTCTATGCTGTAAAAAAGATTAGGACTGAGAATACGGCTGGAATAGTTTATTTCAGCCATTTTCATAGTATTATGAGCTACGGAATTCTCCTTTGGGGTAATTCCGCAGATTTAAACACAATATTTGTCTTGCAAAAGCGAGCTGTGCGAGCTATTTATAATTTGGGCCCAAGAGTCTCCCTCCGAGATAAGTTTAAAGAGATAAATATTCTAACCGTAGTGTCACAATACATTTTCGTAAACTGAATGTATGTAAGGAAAAATATTGCAAAATTTCCAAGACTTTGTGACAGGCACAATATAAATACCAGAAATAAAAACAATCTTGTAGTTTGTCATAGCAGACTCCATAAAATAAGTAATTCTTTCCAGGGTAACTGTATACGCTTTCTTAACAAGCTTCCTAATGAAATCGGAGATTTACCTGTAAATAAATTTAAAAATACAGTAAAGAGCAAACTGTGCCAGAAAAGCCGAGAGAAGGAGAGAGACTGAAAGAAAACTAATGGGTACCGCCTGCTATCAAACTTATTTCGGTCTTTTCAGTGGCAGTCGGGCTTTTTTATTTTTTAATCATTTGTTTTATTACTACTGATGAATGATTCCTACGATCCATCTTGGTGATGGACGTCGTCTGATATTTGCTACGCGGGTGATGTGATTGCAGGGATTTTTGTTTATGACATGTAGGTACCTACTTCATACAATAATTCGATTCGTATCGTACCTGCAGTACCTGCTTGCTTAGTTATAGAATCGAATGTACTGTACTGTACCTGCGTGCGTGGCGTCAGCGCTACCTAGTGGCCCCATCTGAAAACCAGCGCTGTGCATACTCAACGCAAGGGTGTGCGTAGCATTAATGCTGAGATGGGGCCCTATTTGGGTTCGCACGGTGTCTAAATATAAAAATAAATATAGTATTTGTACATTATACATAAGTAATTTTAATAATATTATTTGTAATGTGTACACTGTGAGGACTAAAAATAAAATATTTTTCTTTCAAGAATAAAATATTTTTAGTTTCAATTACTTACTAATAATTGGCTGGTTCTGTATAATTTGTCTATAGATTAAAGCATTTTATTTGTGTAACGCAAGCAAATATAGAAATTACCGACAGGTTTTTTTAGAGTTTTATTTATTGAAATGAAATGCACAATATTTGAACAAGACGTAGTTAGTAAGTCACTTAACCATGTGGTTTGTTACTAAAACTACAGCTTATTATTTTGTTTAATGTATCTCCTCTCAAAGAAAAACATATTGCTATATCTTTCTTATAGTACTTTTTTCCTTTACTTTGTTACCAAGTCAAGCACAAATTTAAAACCGCATTTATAACCTGCGACCAATTTAAAAAATCTAAAGACGTCAATCGAGTGTGGCGGCCTAACACGCTCGTGACGCACATTAATGTTCAAGTTGATAATTATAGAACAAAATGTGCATTTAACTATAGATGAAGCGATGAACTAAGCAAGCGAACACTGAAAAGAAATTAGTCGCTTATCGCTTGCACAGTGCACTGGCTACATTCGTACCTACTAAGTACTGAACCAACTACAACCTCAGATTTCTGTCACAAGATCTTGTTACCAGGGGCTCGATTCACTATCGCCACGTATCACGTATTTGTGAGTTTGTGAGTTTCGTTTCGATAACCTGGTATTCTGTACGATCTGTCAAAGCATAGGTTTACAAATACTTAGGTTTTTATCATTTTGACAACTTACGTCACCCATACAAATGGCTCAAACGTCATAAAATACTAACACCACGTATCGCATATGTGTGGTTATGGAAATCGATAACTTAATAACCTGGTATTCAGTAACATCTGTCAAAGTCAAAATTATGGTTTAGGCGTTAAATCATGGTTCTGAACTCGATGACAATGTTCTGCTCGATTTGTATACGTAGATACGTTCCCAAAAATTATAAAAGTTTAAATGTTTTTTATCATAGGAAAATCATTCGGTAAGTATTTATTTACATTTGAATTGCAATGATTGCTAAAATTTGTCGTTGAATAAATCCATACTTAATATTATAAATGCGAAAGTAACTCTGTCTGTCTGTCTGTCTGTCTGTATGTTAGCTTTCACGCCTAAACCACTGAACCGATTTTGATGAAATTTGGTATGAGGGTAGATTAAACCTTGAGAAAGGACATAGGCTATGTTTGGTCGCGATAACTGACATCCACGCGGGCGGAGCCGCGAGCAAAAGCTAGTTCACGATAAATATTATACGATAATCTTCATTGCGCTATCCAGACCTAAAGAAAACAGAGATTAACTAACTTGTGTTTTGTGATTTAGAATGCGGATAAACATAGTATTTAACTTTTTCTCATAAATCAATCCCACCTTTTTTTTGGCCTGCGAAAACCTCGGATACCTCCCCCGCCGGAGCCGGAAGGGGTTATGTGGGACTCGAACCGATTAAAACCGCACGCCGACTGAGGGTCGTGGTGCTAGACCGGAGGTGAGGTTGTCATCGACATATCCCTCGCACCACGGCTGACCCAGGTCCCCGACTCGCCCCCGGAATGGGGAGGCGCGCTTTCCAGCGCGCCGCCGCCGTAAATCAATACCACCATGTATGTACAGTGAGCATGCAAGGTGCACAAAATTGTCATAATATCAAGGTATAGCTCGACCTATTTTTTTATATAAAGGACACGTCAATTTCACTTCACCTCGCCTGATGGTAAGCTAAAAGCAAAGTTTCGGAAAGGGGGTCACCATCGTAAACATGTACCATGTTAACAGTGGTGGCACTCATCTTGACGGCCTTGTCAGATGCCTTTTCACGCCCCGCTTAAAGGCCCCGGGACTGTAGGATCCTGTGAAGGAAAGGAGAGGGTGCGACTGATTAGAAGAGCTCATCAGAATATTCACCGTGGTAGAGACGGTAGAATACTGCCAAAGACGCAACATCTCTACGCATCTGCAAAAGCTCGAGGAAGTTCGTGACCTAAGGATTCCCAATGATGCGGACCGCACGTTGCAGCGACCTGTTGAGAGCATCTAGTAAGTACTTTGCGTAGCCATCCCAGAGATACGAGTAGTATTCCACGTAGAAACGAATTTGAGTCTAGTATGAAGCGCCACGTAGAAACGAATTTGAGTCTAGTACGAAGTATGAACGCCGCTGCTCCGAGCTCCGAGCTTACGCTAGGCTGTTTTGATGATGCTCTCGATATAGTTTTTGTTATTTAGTTTGCAGTGAACATCCATACCGAGGATATTGAGGTTATCCTGCAGTGGCAGTGGTGTGCTCTGAGTCTGGCTCAGTGACAAGAAGCTGCCTTTTTTCCGCGATTTCACACTGCTTGGCTGCGGTCAAGCAGTGTGAAATCGTGCATGTGCGTGATAACTCCCGTGTAAGGTGCTGTCGTTTGCATAGCAATTAATGCTACCATTAGAAAGCATGTCATTGATATACAGAAGAAAGAGAGTGGGAGATAAGATGGAACCCTGCAGGACGCTTGCAACCCAGTTGCACGATCTGGTAGGCAGGCCAAAGGTTGGTAGCTTGGAAAGCAGCGATGTGTGCCATACCCTATTGAACCCTAAGTTGTGGCGATGTCAATACTAATTGCCAGTGACTCAAATCGTGAGATATAAAAGGCCCTGGGGCGTGCGGATTATTTTGTAATAATATATAATTGTTTTAGTGAACTGAAGCTCGTCTACCGCAGCAGCACCCCGTGCTATCGTCAAAATTCATCCAAGAAACGTGTACCGCGTGTATAGAGCACATTTTAGGTGCCAGATATATGTCTCAAGCAATAATGAGATCATTTTGAGTACTTCGCTACTCAATGTCGATCTGTGCGCATCGCATTTTCATCCCTGGGCCGCTTTTCTGCTATTGTGACAGGCGGCTACCATTGTCACACACCAAGTCTACGGTCCTGCAGGACAGAGGTCATTGAGCTACCTCCTATGTTACGCCGTGCGCCGCCTGAGTCCTCGGTCGCATCACAGTAATAGCACTCAGTCGGGGTCCTTCTGTACCAGAAACAGGTGATCCCCCAAACGTCGTTTTGCGGAGATCACCGGTGTCATCAGTACGTCAACCATAATCTTTTCACATAGAGTGCTCGCACGATAAGTCTGCGCGTGAATGTTTATAGTGAAATGAGAACAATTTTCAAATTTTAAGGACAGGTGCTTTTTGGGTATATTAATAGATTGAGATGTTTAAAAAAAAATCCAAAAACAAACAATATTTAAAGTAAAAGTTTTCTATTCCCGCCTTTTTTCATTAAAAAGAATCAAGTAAAGAACTTTAAAATTTTTTTTTCAAGGATGAAATTGAGTATCGCCATTCCATATTTAAAATAGATGACTATTATACGCACACGAAGACAAGGCTGAATAGCAAAGCGACCTCTTTGGTCTTTGGGCTGAATGCATGATGTCTATTGCCAGTATGATGGTTAGATGTACGCGAACTTTTTTATGGAAAGAAGTGGTTTTTTTTTATTACTTACCGCCCTAGGGCTTTTTTTATTTGGAGGTAATAAGAACCTACTTATCGAACATGAGAGAAGTAAAAATATTATAAACTTAAAAACCATATTTAAAAAATTATGCTGAAAATATCGAAACAACTTTGATAGCTGGTGGTACCCATTTGCAAACCATAAACTGGAAACCTGGAGGACAGGTTCATGCCCCTGCTGCGTACGCCGCAGCAGACGATGGCTACCAGGGCAATTAGGTACTGCACGATACCCTTCGTTGTGGCGAGTCTCGTGGATCCTACAATCGAGGGCCCTTTCAGTGCTATATCGGTTCCGAAAGGAGGCGCGGAAGCGAGGATACAATCCCGAGCCTGGCGGCCCTGGGAGTGAGAGTTCTCACGCTCGCCACCCTACTCGCGGCGATGTTCCGCTGCGCGGATGCATGGGAGGCCGGCGCCTCCTGGGAGCAAGTAATGCTCGAGAAGGAGACGGCGGAAAGGGAGTGGCGGCGTGACCGAGATAGACTCGCAAACCGCGCTACCCGCGGGCGAAGGCAACATGGACGTCGGATGCACAAACCGACCTCCATCCCCCATAAGCGCGGGCCTGGGGTGACGGGTAGAGCTGCTTGTCACCCTAACAGAAGCAGGCCAAGGCGGCGGGGTGCTAAGAAGCGTGGCTCCCCATACCGGGGGCGAGTTAGGGACACCGTCGTCCCTCCTTCTTGAGGAGACCCTGGGTCAGCCGAGGTGCAAGGGCTATCGATGACAACCTCACCTTCGGCCTAGCACTCCGACCCACAGACGGCGTGTGATTCTAGTCGGTTTGAGTCCGACATAACCTCCCCCTCCGGCTCCGGCGGGTATCCGTGGGGCTTTCCGCACGAAAAAAACGAAGAAAAAAAAGACATTCAAATGTGCTCTGTAAGTGCCTGAACTGAATAAAGGAAATTCACTCTTTGGTTCTTCTTTTTTTTATTATGTTCCATAACGGGCCTAACCCGCCATCTGCGTAACTGTCGAGCGCACCGCAGCGCCACCCTCAATCAACACGAGTTTCTTGACTGAATTACATATTACATATTATATAATATATATATTGTAGAAAAAGCCGAACAAATAGTACAACCAAAATTTGTTTCGAGGATTACTAATATGTACAATTATAGGAATATTTGGTATCCTTTAAATAGATGCTATGTTGGTAGAAATGCAATAACGCTCCGCTACAAAAAGTTTTTAATGAATGTTCAGAACGTAAGAAAATTGTTTATCATAGGTACCATAGACCACAAAACAACTTCGTTTTCTTAAGGTTTTCTTATTTCTTCTTGGATATATCACTATTCGATCAGTTAGTATTATAATGTTGCCATTTTAGCAGCCTGCTGTGTATAGTTGTATAACTTATTTCTTAGGTCAAATAAAAATACAAATGACTTATGCATTACAATAATTGTATTTTACTAAACTGTAGTGCAATGATGATAAAAAATATATCCCATATTCATCTAAACATAAATAGATTTTTTGAAGCACATAAATAATAATAATAGTTAAAAGTACCTACTTTTTTTTATTTACTCGCGTCAATTCCCGTTATAATAATTAATTATTTATTGGTAATTTACAGAATACATTATAATTGTATACTAAAAAACTACTAATTACAAATAAAATAAAAGAAACCAATATTATGACAGCGCGATTAAGATAGCAAAATTATATTCCCGAATAGTGTAATTATTCATAAAAGTGAATCGTTGACACGAAAAGAAGAAGACTAATATTGATTAAATCATAGTTCAAAACAATTCCATACATAAGATTTATGTATGAGATTGAAAAAAATAATAATAAGAATTTATTGAAAAAAAAATTGGCAATTCAAGTTATATTTTTAGTCTGGCATTATTTTCATAAATGTCGTATGTCATATATGACATTAAATGTCACGTATATTAACGTGGTATTCTGTACCGAAAACTGACATAGGTTACTCACTGAAATCGCACGTTGCGTATATTTACGTCAGTAAAATCATAAGTAAATTTACGCAACTAAGTACGTAAGTTAGTGAATTGAGCCCCAGGCCCCTAGGAAGATATAAACTAGGTAGGAAGTCTCCGGAAATCTCGTCCTCCCCATGGAGTCTAGATGTTACCGTAAAGGAGAGACCTCTCCGCCAACTATGTGCGTTGAACTCGACGCGCGGTTGCGGGCCCGGTTCTGGGCTCGATTCACTATCGCCACGTATCACGTATTTGTGAGTTTGTGAGTTTCGTTTCGATAACCTGGTATTCTGTACGATCTGTCAAAGCATAGGTTTACAAATACTTAGGTTTTTATCATTTTGACAACTTACGTCACCCATACAAATGGCTCAAACGTCATAAAATACTAACACCACGTATCGCATATGTGTGGTTATGAAAATCGATAACTTAATAACCTGGTATTCAGTAACAACTGTCAAAGTCAAAATTATGGTTTAGGCGTTAAATCATGGTTCTGAACTCGATGACAATGTTCTGCTCGATTTGTATACGTAGATACGTTCACAAAAATTATAAAAGTTTAAATGTTTTTTATCATAAGAAAATCATTCGGTAAGTATTTATTTACATTTGAATTACAATGATTGCTCAAATTTGTCGTTGAATAAGTCCATACTAATGTTATAAATGCAAAAGTAACTCTGTCTGTCTATATGTTAGCTTTCACGCCTAAACCACAGAACCGATTTTGATGAAATTTAGTATGAGGGTAGATTAAACCTTGAGAATATACCGAAATCCACGCGGGCGGAGCCGCGAGCAAAAGCTAGTTCACGATAAATATTATACGATAATCTTCATTGCACTATCCACCTAAAGAAAACAGGGATTAACTAACTTGTGTTTCGTGATTTAGAATGCGGATAAACATAGTATTTAACTTTTTCTCATAAATCAATACCACCTTTATTTTGTCCTGCGAAAACCTCGGATACCTCCCCCGCCGGAGCCGGAAGGGGTTATGTGGGATTCGAACCGACTAAAACCACACGCCGACTGAGGGTCGTGGTGCTAGGCCAGAGGTGAGGTTGTCATCGACATATCCCTCGCACCACGGCTGACCCAGGTCCTCGACTCGCCCCCGGAATGGGGAGAAGCGCTTTCCAGCGCGCCGCCGCCGTAAATCAATACCACTATGTATGTACAGTGAGCATGCAAGGTGCACAAAATGGTCATAATATCAAGGTATAGTTCGGGCCATATATCTTGGACCTATTTTTTATATAAAGGACACGTTACATGTTTACGATGGTGACCCCCTTTCCGAGACTAAGCAAAGTCTCGGAAAGGGGGTCACCATCGCAAACATGTACCATGTTAACAGTGGTTGCACTCAGCTTGACGGCCTTGTCAGATGCCTTTTCACGCCCCGCTTAAAGACCCCGGGACTGTAGGATCCTGTGAAGGAAAGGAGAGGGTGGGACCGATTAGAAGAGCTCATCAGAATATTCACCGTGGTAGAGACGATAGAATACTGCCAAAGACGCAACATCTCTATGCATCTGCAAAAGCTCGAGGAAGTTCGTGACCTCAGGATTCCCAATGATGCGGACCGCACGTTGCAGCGACCTGTCGAGAGCATCTAGTAAGTACTTTGCGTAGCCATCCCAGAGATGCGAGCAGTATTCCACGTAGGAACGAATTTGAGTCTTGTATGAAGATGCCGCTGCTCCGAGCTCCGAGCTTACGCTAGGCTGTTTTGATGATGCTCTCGATATAGTCAGGCGTCCGTCACTCGCCCAAACTACGGCAATAAGTACCTACGCGTGCCGCACCCGCAGGCTGCTAGCGCAGTCGGGGCCGGCCCGCACTTGCGAGCACACGCGTGACGCGACTTGCGTAGATATACCTAAACACTATTGTGGCCGATCTTGTGAGATCAGTAGTTACCAAATCTTTATGTGTGTAGATACACTAGGTTTTTTTTTTTTTTTATCGTGCGAAAAATCCCCACGGATACCACCCCCACGGAGCCGGTGAAGGCGGTTATGTCGGACTCGAACCGACTAAAACGCACGCCGTCTTGGGTCCTTGGTTGCCGGAGGTGAGATTGCCAAAAGCGGCAGACCCAGGACCATCTCCTTCGAGATGGCCCCCTTCGGGTTGTGGGGACCACAGTGTCCCCATCTTGCCCCGGTTACGGGGAGGCGCTTTTTGCGCCGCCGCCGCGGCCTGCTTCTGCTAGGGTGACAGGCGGCTCCACCGGTCACCCCCAGGCCAGCGCTCATGTCCGGCTGCTCCGACGTCCGGTTCGCCTTCGCTCTGCGCGGGCTTCCCGGGCCCGGAGTCTAGTCCGGACCTGACCGGCCGCCTCCTTCTCGAGCATTACTTGCTCGCAGAAGGAGGCAGCCGCGTTCGCGAAATAAAATTAAAATTTAAAATTATTATTATTATTTATTCGATTTAAAATTTCATCAGCTTCATATTTTGGATCAGGCGTATTTCGTTTTACAATACACAACAGCTCTGCTTTCGTGTGGTAGTCCTCATATTGAATTCCATTATCACGAAGCCATTCTCTTATATTACTTTTACGCGTTTGTGTGTTAGGAACCTTATTTATAATTACCGAATGGTAACTAGCATTGTCCATTATAATTACACTTGGTTCTTCCAAATTTGGTATAAGTTTTCCTTTAAGCCATTTATTAAAATTTTCAGCATTCATGTCATGGTGATAATCAGCATTTTTTGATTTAGTACTAAACACTAAGAAAGAGTTTGGTACGGGGCCTTTCTCTGATCCTGCATGAACTATAATGTACCTTTTCCCGGTCGAAACATTTTCAATTGCACCACTAGTTGAAGGACCTTGCCATGACTTCTTAGGCTTGTAGTTTCTATGGACATAAGTCTCATCTACATAAATGATCGGCTTGCCTTCTGCACGTTTTCCTGCTATAGTTCTTAAAAATCTATGTCTCCAAGCAGATTTGTCATAGCGTTCTATTAATACAGAACGCTCATTTTTATTCTTTTTAAATTCGTAGCCATTGGCTAATAACAAGCGGCGCAGAGTTTCTCTGCATCCGTTAAAATCAATACTTTCTTTTAACTCCACCAACAGTGTCCTCAGTGTAGGAACTTGTTTTTTAACTATATAAAATTCGTTTATCTTGTTACTCATAGCATCTATGTCAAAGTTATCTAGGTTAGACACAGTAGGTTTCCGTGGACGTTTCTTCCCCGGGGTACTCCAGACACCTTCATTTACTGCACCTTCCCTTTTTACTCTTTTAAGTGTTCTGACACTCACTTCTGCAAAGAAGAAATACGAAACATGTAATTAATTCTTTGTATTAGTAAGTAAAAATGCAAAGGTTTTTTTCGGCATAATTTCAAAACATCAGTGTATAGTAAAAACTTACCAGTCATTGAAGCTATTTCTTCTAAGTACTGATTCTGGGTTATTTTCCTATCTTTCTGCTCTAATTCAGTGAGATTTTCAATAGTTCTTACTATTTCATTAACTCCTTCGACATCTTGCAGATTCTCTGTTAAAGAAAGGTAATCGTTTTAAAATTAAAATTCATTATGAGTATACGTAAAACATATGTGATGTTATTGAAATGAATTATTGGTTGACTGATGCGATATACGAATGAATATAATTAGTTTTATTCAATACATAGAGAAGCGTTGGTAACTTATTTGGAAGGATACGTAAATTATAAATCAAAATTTTATTAGGACGACTGGATAGGTAGGTGTTTAAAGTATCAAAATAATATTGTCTACTAACCTATGAAATTCAACACCACACGTAGACAATCTTGTTTTTGTTTAAACGCGGTATCACGCTGTTGTTGTATTTCGTTGAACTTGCCAATCATGCAAAACAACATCTTTCGTACACCACTTTTGATAGATTTGTTCATTTTAAGCCGTAATTAGAATCACAATTTACACAAACGCATACAATTTGTGAACAGAGATACCGAACGACAACCTTGTCAAATTGACGTTGACGTTCATACAGATTTGCTATATAAAAAGTTCGCAATTAATTCCAGGGCCTACTTTCATTAGCCAGACTCTATGTTGGTAGAAATGCAATACCGCTCCGCTATAAAAAGTTTTTAATGAATGTTCAGAACGTAAGAAAATTGTTTATCATAGGTACCATAGACCACAAAACAACTTCGTTTTTTTAAGGTTTTCTAATTTCTTCTTGGATATATCACTATTCGATCAGTTAGTATTACAATGTTGCCATTTTAGCAGCCTGCTGGGTATAGTTGTATAACTTATTTCTTAGGTTAAATAAAAATACAAATGACTTATGCATTACAATAATTGTATTTTATTAAACTGTAGTGCAATGATGATAAAAAATATATCCCATATTCATCTAAACATAAATAGATTTTTTAAAGCACATAAATAATAATAATAGTTAAAAGTACCTACTTTTTTAACAGTGGTGGCACTCAGCTTGACGGCCTCATTAGATGCCTTTTCACGCCCCGCTTAAAGGACCCGGGACTGTAGGAAGAAGGAAACACGTGAACTGGCAGGGAATTCCAGGCCTTAGTGGTGCGGCATAGGAATGAATCACTGAAACGCTTGGTTCTAGCAGGTATACTCTGCACCGTAAATGGATGACATCTTAGCCCTGCACGTGTCGTCCTGTGAAGGAAAGGGGAGGGTGGGACTAATTGGAAGAGCTCGTCAGAACATTCACCATGGTAGAGACGGTAGAAAACTGCCAAAGCCGCAACATCTCTACGCATCTGCAAAGGCTCGAGGGTGTTCGTGACCTCAGGATCCCCAATAATGCGGACCGCACGTCGCTGCAACCTGTCGAGAGCATCTAATAAGTACTTTGCGGAGCCGTCCCAGAGATGTGAGCAGTATTCCACGCAGGAACGAATTTGGGTCTTGTATAGAAGACACCGCTGCTCCGGCGTGAAAAAACGTCTCACTCTGTTCAGGACTCCGAGTTTACGCGAGGCTGATTTGATGATACTCTCGATATAGTTTTTGTTATTCAGTTTGCAGCGAACATCCATACCGAGGATAGTGAGGTGATCCTGCAGTGGCAGTGGTGTGCTCTGAAGAGTGGGAAGGGGAAGGAAAGGAGATACCTTAGCTGTAAACGCACATGCCTGGGTCTTCTTGGCATTGAACTCGACCAGGTTCCTAGCGCCCCATTGAGAAATGTGGTCCAGGATCCGATCCAGCTCTGTGACAAGAAGCTGCCTTTTTTCCGCGATATCAGACTGCTTGGCCGCAGGATGTGCGTGATAACTCCCATGTAAGGTGCTGTCGTCTGCATAGCAGTGAATGTTTCCGTTACAGAGCATGTCATTGATATGCAGAAGAAAGAAACGGAACCCTGCGGCACGCCAGCATTTACCTGCAAGAACTCCGAAGCTCGTCCATCACAAAGGACGCGAATACGGCGCCCCTGCAGGAAGCTTGCAACCCAGTTACACAGTCTAGGAGGCAGGCCGAAGGCTGGTAGCTTGGAAAGAAGCGATTTGTGCCATACCCTATCGAAAGCTTTGGCGATGTCAAGACTAATTGCCAGTGACTCACCGTGCTTCTCCATAGCCTCACCCCAAAGGCGCATCCCACAGCTACCCGTGGGATGCGCCACTAGCTCTTGGCCCAGCCGCGCTATGCGCTGGGCATCCGCCCTGACGCATGCCCTCTTGCAGACCTTTGTGGCTCTGTTGTACGCCGCCTTGAAGTGACCCACGTTGGGATCGCGTGTGGGGCGCGCCCGCACCCAGGCGCGGTACGCAGACTGTTTATGTTCAACAGCCTCCGCGCACTCGTGCCCGAAACACGGACGCGCTCCGCGGACTCCGGTGACATCGGTGTATGGGATATAGTATTCCATACCTAAACCGATCTCACCGGCGACGGCAGTAGCGCTCTCAGATGGGTTCTTACCCTCAAAGCAGCGTTCAACCCACGGGATGGACGCATAATAGTCGCGCAATCCATCCCAGTCCGCTGACAAGTAGTGCCATAGCCGCCTCTTCCCCTGCACGGGTCGTGGGGGCGCTACAATGGGCACGATGGAGCGGACCAGACAGTGGTCGGAGTTACCTAAAGCAGCAATCACCGAGACACTGTACTGGTCCGGGTGACTCGTCAACAGAAGGTCAAGCAGAGAGGGCTCTAGGCCGGACTCTCTTGGTATCCTCGTGACCTTGTGCACCAATTGAGTCAAGTCATGCGCCAGGGCAAATGCGTGAGTGGCTCTTCCCGCATGGTTCGTTATGGCGGAGCCCAACCAGATCTTGTGGTGGGCGTTAAAATCCCCCAAAAACTCCAATTCGGCGTTCGGAAACCGCTCCTGCGCATCATCTGCCGCCTGACTCAGGTATTCGAATAGTCGAGTTATCTCTGCATCTCCTGTATGGGAACGGTAAAGGCACACATAGACCTGACTCGTGGAGCCATGGTCTACGTGTACCCAAAGAATGGAAAAGGATGGGTCCTCTAGACAGCGCAAACGGCGACACCAAATATCCGCCCTAACAAACACGCACACCCCGGCTTTTGCTCGGAAATTTTCCTCGATAACATAGCCGGGGTAAAGCAGGTAGGTCGTGTCGTCAGGGCGGCGTATTTGTGTCTCCGTTAGAAACAGCATAGCTGGCTTCGCCGTCTCCAGGTGTTGGTGGACGGCGTTGAGGTTCTTATGGAGCCCACAGATGTTCGTGGACTCCACCTCAAATAGAGTTTTTGTGGGAGAGTCCCTAGCCGCTGTTTCAACAATTTTTGTTTTGTGCGCTGCCATGAGGTGAAGGGTAAGGGAAGGCGTGAAAAAGAGGTGATTATCGCCGCAGCACCGCGTGACAAAACATGGGAGATTGGTTTCATCTATGAATGTGAGGCGTGACGAGAGCCGACGCGCCGAACGCAAGGGCCCCCGTACCCTCCCGAATATGGTCGCCGGGCTCCCGTCCGGTCGCCAACCGGCACGACGAGCCATATCGGGATTATGCGCGACCTGGTGGGGCAGCCTCCCAGGGTGGTTAGTCCCAGTTGGGCCCCTGTACTATGCCGCGGGCGGCCAGCGGCACCACCGTTTCTACGGGTCTCCCTGCCCGGCGCGGCGTCCCGCGTCACACCCCACTAGACTACGCCAAAACCCACCGGTCCCACTAGTGCTGCGACTACCATCACCTCGGCCCGGCTATGCACTTGCTGATCCCTGAACGCAATCCAACCGAGATTGGATTACTATGGAGGGTTTTTCGCACTTGTGCACGGTGGTACCAACCCGGTCGAAATAAGTGTCAAATTTGTGCCATCAAATTTCTACCACCTGTTATTATTTTTTTTAGTTATTATTCTCGCGTCAATTCCCGTTATAATAATTAATTATTTATTGGTAATTTACAGAATACATTATAATTGTAGTAAAAAACTACTAATTCCAAATAGAATAATTTATTGAGATAGCATAATAATAGAATTATGCTATTATGCCGAATAGTGTAATTATTCATAAAAGTGAATCGTTGACACGAAAAAAAGAAGACTAATATTAATTAAATCATAGTTCAAAACAATTCCATACATAAGATTTATGTATGAGATTGAAAAAATTAATAATAAGAATTTATTGAAAAAAAAATTGGCAATTCAAGTTATATTTTTAGTCTGGCATTATTTTCATAAATGTCGTATGTCATATGACATAAAATGTCACGTATATTAACGTGGTATTCTGTACCGAAAACTGACATAACCTATGTCAGTTTTCGCACGTTGCGTATATTTACGTCAGTAAAATCATAAGTAAATTTACGCAACTAAGTACGTAAGTTAGTGAATTGAGCCCTTGGGGCTCAATTCACTAACTTACGCATTCCTAGCTCGATATTTTTGTGCTCCATCACACTTCTGTTCATTGCAAGTGCTAATAAATAAAAAATAACAAAAAAGACTACATAACATTTTATTATTTCAGATTTTCATCGATAAAAATATGTTTTCAGACTTACCTCCGTCTACCTATATCCATACCCGCCCACGTAGTATAACGACTAAACACAACACATAACCTGAAAGGGTCAAATTGCTTTTAGAATTTTATCAACGTTACTGGGGTTATAAAAAAGATAAACGTCCACATCACGTAGCTTGTGCCCGCGGCTACTACTCGCAAACTACGAATTGGTGAAAATCTTTAGTACCTAGTCCGTCCCATACAAACATAACGTAATGTTACTTGTACCCTAGTCAGTTACTGAAATCTAATGTTTGAATCACATTTCTTAGATACGTGTGTGGTATAATTTACTTACAGATTTTTTTAGGTCTGGATTTGCAATAGAAACGCAATGAATCAGAAGTTACTCGTAAGTTACTGTGGAATTACTGAACCGATTGTCGTCTATAGCCACAGAAAGCTTCTGTTGAATTATTAATAAAACAAATTCTGAGATTTATCTATAGGTACCTACTCATCATCATCATCATGCCATTTTCTTAGTTGCTCTATGACTCAATCAGATTCAGCACAGAAAAATCTATAGATAATGTAGATATCCACACCTTTTTTACTTCGAAATTACTCTGTCAATCCCGATTCACAAGATCCTGTCCAAATTAGAATTAATGTAGGGCTTTATCATTGGTTAGATGTTACAAATAAATTTTCCAAATCCTCTTTCCTGGGTCTTCACCTTTAGCTTCACCATCAGGAAAGGTAAAGTCATATTAACATGACTAGTTAGAAAATAAGGTACCTAAAGAATTTTATTTGTTTTAACAAAGTGGTGACGTATCCGAAAGATATTTTGCTTTATTTGATTTCAAAATGGCATGTTCTCTCGAACTACTGTTATATATAATTAACTATGTGTAGTATTAAATTATAACCCCGATAGGAATAATAATCGTAGAAAATTTTGCCCATTTTGAAACTAGCGTAATGTGTGCAAGCTTCTTCACCACAATCTTGAAGAATTCGAATTAAACCTTTATATTTGTGGGCGTAAACCTCGCATCCAGATTAGAATAATGGCTTCCATAACATAAATACATTTCTAACTGAAGATGTTTATGTTTATATCACTTTATATTCCTTCAGTATAATATTTAATATTAAGAGACGTCTGCTGGCAAACTTTTTTGATTTATTTTCTAAAGAACAAAGGCGACAAGTTGCTTTCAGGTGAATATTTTCTTTTGGTGTTTAAGTCGTAGCATATGTATTGATGTCTTGGCTTTACTGATACTCTCGTATAGTTAACATATTTAACATACAGATACAATATAAAAGCCGTTTACTCATTGGAGTAGGCAGAGACAACATATTTCCATTCGCAATGATTATAAGGCTTTCTCATTTTCACACATACGAACTGGTAGGTAACTACCTACTCTAGAGCTCACATTTTCTTAAATCATCATCAATTTTGGTGAAGCTCCATACACACTCATAACCGCTTATTCAATCGACATTCAGTAAAATAGAAAGAGAATCATAACGTGGATATAAGTATGTATGTTTGAGCAACAAAAACATTATATGGCTACTTCAAACAACACAGATATTTGTCGTGTATAAACACAATCGCGGCCCATTCACCAATTGAAAAATATTGTTTCGGGGGACACATCTAATTCGGTAGCTAAGAAATATTCTGTTACGTTTTTTACAAAAGAATCTTAGTAAAATTTAAAATAAGTATTTGATATGCTATTCTTGCTTTTGGGGAAGAATTCCACGATGCCTAAAGTTACAGTATCTTCCACCCCTGTTTTTTTTTTCTTATTTTTGTATACATTGTACATTTAGTTAAAATACTGTATTTAATTAGTCAGACAAAACATAATATATTAGAAAGCTTAGTAACCTATGTTAACTAATTCAGTTTGGGTAGAGCGTTCAACTACTATGCAGGGGGTACAGTCAGCAACAGATCGATCTTGACGAACAAAGCACTCAAAATAATCTTATTACCTTAGTTTTCCCACCTTCCTCTTGACTGATTGTTCTGCTATTTGTTACACTCCTATAGTTTTGACATTATTATATATTTAAATCGATAAAACAGTTTCATTTGCTCTTATTAACAAATATTCACATGAATCATGGATATGCAGATACATATATTTGCATTATTTTGGGCGTTGTTTATAATTAGTACATGAACGAAAAGCCAATAATCTTTTAGGGTAGGTATACTTACTTAAAAATATCTTTATAACCTGAGGAACATAAGATACTTACACTCCGTAGTAATTTTATCTTTATTGCGATATAAAAGCATTTTTCACCGATAAAGGGTTTCTACGAGAGCGAAGCTGCGGGCAGTGGCTATTAATTATAATAAATTTGAAAGTGAGTTCGTACCCATATTCTCACGCACATACGTATATATACCTACCTGAGTACGACTGGACATACGACATACCATATACGTTTCTTATGCTTGAAGAAGAAGAATCCCTGGATTAGGTTCCTGTTTGTCACGGGCACAGGGTATTCCACCAAGTTCATCATAACTAAGTTGACTTTAAAAAGGTATCAATTTTAAGCTAGTAGCTTTGTGGAGTACGTACCTATGTAGTTCAATGTAAAATCGTTCCTAAATTCTATTCAATATCTTTTGTTGCTAAATGTAATCAACAAAGGACGTAAGTTTTCTTTTCATACGACTTTATGCAAAGAAGTGTTATACCTTTTAAGTAAGTATATGTACAATTTTTTCATCCAAATTTCAATTACCACTTTTTCTTATAAAGTTAAAGGTAAAGTTTTATTGACTCTTCATATAAAATTGTATACGTTGTTGTCTGTACATAGTGCATATAGATTTGTTCTACAACTAGATATTATCAAATTGTCATTACGACACCTGATTGCTGCATTATGCCATCAGGCCCCTTCAATTTACTCTCACAGTATGTTAACAGCTATAGTCACACTGTATAATTTGCTTCTGATTACACATAGGTACGTAGCACGTAGGCGGGAATATACTTACCTACTGATTATTCAATAGTATAGCTACGTCTAAAACGACATATCTACTGGTAAAACTCTTCTTCATGACTTTCCGCCACGTGGTTCCCAGCAAAGTAGAATTCGGTCCATCCCATCTCTTTCCATGCGGTGTCGTACAAGGCAACTAAGGGACTGGGCTCTTTAACATCAGACAAATAAATATACAGCCTTGACTCAGCCTCGGATGCACGGCTTGAGTCAACAATAGTACCTGGAATGTGGCAATAGGTTCATCCCCTATTACGTGGGACCGAATCCAATGATTGGTGAAATGAGGGTATTAAATTCACCTCTGCCTAAACCTCCGGGGAGAAAGCGTGATTGTATTTATGTATGAAATACACTTCGATTGACCAACTTTTCAGGTATTTGGTTAAGCGGTATTGAAATATTCAAATTCAGTTCAATAATAAATAAGATTGCATTCAAAAAGTCGACAAAAGTAAGTTCCATAATTTAATCGCGATAAGTCCCGAACCATAAAGCCAGAGTGGACAGCTTTTAGTTCATTACACACATTACGCAAAAAAACTGCGTCTATCTATAGTTCGGCGAGTGCGCGACAGCTCTAACAGCTGCTGGCTACCTACCTGCAGCTCATAGCGGGGAGGATGGTCACAGACGGTCCATTCATCGTCAAATGAATGCAAGTGCGCAAGTGACATTCATAAGTTGCTTTGTAATTTTTGTTATAGTTATTAATTTTATTTTTTATTGTGGTGTTGTTTGATTTTGATTTTTCTAATTGTGTGTAATAATGGACACTGTAATTTTGATCTATAATAAGTTAGTATTATTATTATTACTCGTACTTATTATAAAAACTATGAGTTTACACCGCGATTGTTTAAAAATTATGTATCTAAGTTTTCATTTTTTTATTTTATATGGCAATTTCGTATAAAAGTGCCTATATAATTGCAACTTTGTTATTTGAAGTTGGAAGATGATACCAAATACCTATAATTCTTATAATCAAGTATTAGCTATAGCCGACGACGTGGTTACCGTTTGGTTAACAAAGGAATTTCTACGTTAACGTTACTAATATACATATACTTACAAGGATCATTATGTGGCAGGTATACCTCGGGACATATATCTTGGGTCTTAAACGTACAGTTTACGTTTCTTGGATGTCTTTTGAGGATAGCATGGGGTGCAACAGCTGTGGACGAGCTCAAATTCACCAAGTGTAAGTAGATTAAGTATTACAGAACAGGACGCACGCACGCGCCAGTACCTTATTTTTTTCGCAACTTAGTTCCAAGATGTGTGTCCCGAAGTATAATTTCATACGAGACAAGGAATCTGTAATTTAAAAGCGTCATCGCAAAGAATTCCATGCGAAGATTATGAAATTTTATTGACTGTTAATATTATAAAAAGTCCAAACACGCATTTCCTTTTCATAGAAAGCCTTTGAAAGTAAAATAATCCTATCAAAGGACCATTTTCTTGGAACATTTTGTCATTATATTTTCATATTTAAGGTATACCTGATATTAATGTGCCCCATTTCCCAAGGGACGCGTCTACCTTGCTTCGCCCATGGCAACGAGAGACTGTACTTATTAAAAAAATCTATAAAATGATATTTCGGTATAGACTGTGCCATCACCTTATTAATCTGTCTTTCAGTTTACTTAGACAAAAGAATGCACATTGTCTTGAAATAATATTCAATTCTAATTAATAGACAACTCTTTATTGTACACCAACATCAGGTAATTATGAGTCACTCTGAGGCATAGTAAAGTCTAGCTAAATAAATGCAAAGCGCCATTAGATACCTATACTTATTTGAATGAATTTTTTATAGCATTTATTATGCTAACTTTTAAGTTCGAAAAACATTGGAAAAAATGAAATGCTCAAGTGAGACTCGAACTCACGACCTTTCCCTTACAGGGGGATTGCTCTGCCAACTGAGCTATTGAGCACCACTTGAATCATTCCAAATTTTCCTTCTCTTTATATCCGTCTATAAGGGCGACGGTGCAGCCATCTACCAACATTCTTACGAACTGTTGGAAACAATGAATGATTTTTCAACCATTTTTAAACATTGAATTTTGATGACTGCGCCCAAATATTTGAATGAATTTTTTATAGCATTTATTATGCTAACTTTTAAGTTCGAAAAACATTGGAAAAAATGAAATGCTCAAGTGAGACTCGAACTCACGACCTTTCCCTTACAGGGGGATTGCTCTGCCAACTGAGCTATTGAGCACCTCACTTGAGCATTTCATTTTTTCCAATGTTTTTCGTACCTATACTTACTTAAGTATTTTCACAGAATAATAAAAAACTTGAGAAGAGAAAATATAGGTTTCTAGGACTGATTTTAAATGGTCATTCACCAGTGTTATGAAGTTTATACCTATCCTCAAAATATAAACTTGTCCTTTCAGGTACTTTTTTTTTATCGTGCGAAAAATCGCCATGGAGCCGGTGGAGGTGGTTATCTCGGACTCGAACCGACTAAAACACATGCCGTCTTGGGTCTTTGGTTGCCGGAGGTGAGATTGCTCGTACCCCGGTAGACCCACGATTGAGATGGCCCCACGCCGGGCACTCGGCCAGCGTGTGCAGCTCTGTGTCCTCGCTCGCATCACAGTGATGGCACTCGGACTTTGGCTCCTTCTGGATCTGACACAGGTACTTCCCGAAACACCAGTGTCCGGTAATCACCTATGTCAGCCGGTATGAGAGGCTACCGTGTGGCCTCTCTAGCCAGTTCCCCATGATTATCTCCTCTCCGCTATTATTTATTTATTTATTTATTTATTCTTTATGCACAAATATAAAAATAAGAGTACAAAGGCGGACTTAATGCCGTGGGCATTTCTACCAGTCAACCTTAGGGTGATGCAGAGATTTGTCCAGGTAGGTGCTCGAAATATTGAACTAGTACGGAGTAAATAGGAGAAAGAGTAAACATAATATACTTACGTATATACATAAATATACATACACAAATACTTCATACTGTATACAAATACCTATAATAAACATACCCAAATATATATATATATATATATAAACATACAATATATCAAATATATACATACGGAAAATCTTATACTTAAATTTTATTCTGCCTGTGGTTCGCTATAAATGAGTCGTACTCTGTTTCTGAATGTGGAGCGATTTGGGGACATTCTGACCTCTTAAGGAAGCGCATTCCGAAGTAGAATGGATTGCACAGAGAAAGAAGAGTGGACAAGGCTTGAGGTGTGATTGGGACAGTGCAGAAGAAGATTATTAGAGGAGCGCAAATTTTTATTATGGTTGGAACCGAGCAGGTGCAGATTTGATTTTAAGTAGGCTGGGGCGTTGGGCGAATTTAATAATGTGTAGACCAGAGTTACGGCACGTAGACTGCGTCGCCGTCGTATCGGTAGCCAACCCAACTCTGCGCGATGAGCCGAAACGTGGTCATACTTCCTAAGATTGTAGACGAATCAATGCAATTGTTGAGAAGTCGGTCAAGTTTATTGAGCAGATCTGCATTCAGGTCGAAATAGCATACATCACCATAATCGAAGAGAAGAAAGATTAAAGTCTGCATAAGCATTGTCTTGGTTTTAGGTGGAAGAAAGTTTTTGAGTCGGTAGAGAGCTCTTAGTGTCCCAGTCACCCTTTGGCAAACATTGGTGACTTGAACCCGCCAACTCAGGGTTGAATCAAGGTGTAAACCCAGGTTTTTAACACTAAGTGTACAGGAATGGTTTTTCCATTGAATGTAATCACTGGCATGCTCACGTCCTTCAGCCTTCCTATCATATGACTGCTGCCTATTATAATACTCTGGCATTTGTCAGGGTTGACGGCCAGTCCAAACCTGTCACACCAGCCACGTATGAAACCCAAGTCTGCGTTTACTCTGTGGATTGCGGCCGAGATATCGTCAACAGGGGCCTGGCTATATAACTGCAGGTTATCGGCATACAGGTGATACGAACATTGTAGATCAGAGGTTATGAAATTAATAAATATTGAGAAAAGAAGAGGAGAAAGTATACCGCCTTGAGGGACCCCAGAGTCGAGATTGCACCAGCTCGATGACATCTCGTCGGCATAAACCGCCTGCTGGCGCCCCTGAAGATATGAAGAGAACCAATCCAGATCATCGGATGAGATTTTGATATGAGCAAGAATTGACAAAAGTATATCGTGGTTGACACAGTTAAAAGCATTGGAAAAGTCTACTTAGACCATCACAGTAGCCATAGTTTTCTCAATACCATCCCTGATGTCACCGGTTACCTTAAGAAGTGCAGAGGTAGTGCTGTGTCCTGGCCTGAATCCCGATTGCAGAGGGCTTAGTATCCCATTGCGATGTACAAAATTAGACAGTTGTTTATGCACGCATACCTCCAACACTTTGGATAGGAAGGGTAGGATAGAGATCGGACGAAAGTGGTTAGGAAGAGAGGGATTTGAAATTTTAGGAAGAGGGCGGACGTATGCTTTCCGCCACGACGTAGGAAATTGGCCAGAATCTAAGGAAAAGTTTATGATATGGGAGATAGCCGGAAGCAGATGGTCCAGGATAGACGTGATCATTCGACGACTAATATTGTCATAGCCCACTGCCTTAGATTTAATGGCCTGTCCATTAAATCTAAGTAATAATTTTTTTGATCTCATCCGACGTAACTGGAGAAAACTGAAAATTACGGCGTGCCCTGCGCTTAGTCACCCAAGTCATAGCTCCCACTCAGCTACCATGTCCCGGTGGAGCTGGGACCTCACGGCCCGAATTTCTTCAGGCTCGGGTACCCCTGGGATCCCTACTCCCGCGCCTCCTTTCGAGACCGATATACCATCGAAAGGGCTCTCGCATCCAGGTTCCATGGTAGGAGACTCGGCGCCTCAAAGGATATCGTGCGGTACCCCCTAACGGCCCTGCTAGCCATTGCACGCTGCGAAGCACGCAGCAGACGTGCATTGATGGCAGTCAGGGTCTCCGCCCATGTCCTTTCAGGTACTTAACCTTTTAGGTACAGGTCAATATTCCAGTAGCAGAATTTGGGCCACCCTATCTCTTCCCATGCGGTGTCGTACAGGGTGACTAAGGGATAGGGCTATTTAACATCAGGCAGATATAATACAGCCTAGGTTCAGCCTCAGTTGCATGGCTTGAGTCAAAATAATGCCCGAAATATGGCAAGAGGCTCACCATCTATTACATGGGACCGAATAGAATAATTCGTGAAATGTGGATGTTAATTCACCTCTGCTTAAATTAATAGGGTTATAAAGGCGTGATTATATGTATGTATGTATATATAAATTCTTATAGGCGTGTCGGTTTGTCATAGTAAAATCGATTACGAAATGATCTAATAAATACCTACTTGGATAACGATTTTACTTCTTCCTACTATTACTGTAGCTTTTTACCATCCAACAAAGTGTAGATACCTAATCTGATGAATAGGTATTTATAAAAAACAATATTTTTACAATATTTATTTAACTACTGGTGAAACTACCATACAAAGTTCAATAAGTAAATGCCCCATTTCCAATAGTATTTCTTCGGTTCCTAAGTTTTAAAAATAAAACTTAGTAAGCAAAAAGAAAAGTTTATCATCAAATCGTGATCCAGCTTCACAAATTCTAAATTATGAACAAAGAAGTTGTAAATGTTTGAGTATGTGGTATATCTTACCTAAATATTACTGTTTATGTGTATACCACGCACTCATTTTTACTTTTTTTATTTTTGCCCTCACCTGCCTCAACTAATGCAAAGATGAAGAGAATCCTCGTCCTTGCGTTAGCCCCGGTAGCATGCGAGACCTTCATCTCGAAGACTTTCTTAGCGGTTCGCTCTTTTCAGTTATTAGAACAAAATTATTTCACCTACATAAGTTAGATTTGGATTCGAATTAAAAAACATTCAATCCTTTGTTCTTGATTATTGTGTAGGCATTAAATGCAAAGTAATAAAAATACTTAGGTAGGTACCTACATGAAATAAGAAATTATAAGAATGTTAAGAAGTTCTCAATACAGAATATAAAGTCCTTATCCCTTCAAAAATTTTTGTCTATTTTTTCTAATTGACATTTTTTTAGTTAGCATAATATATATTGTAGTTAAAATACTGTAATTAATTAGTGTGTTGATAGATTATAAGTAATTCTGAAATATATTCTTATGCTACGATTATAAAAAAAATTGACAAATTATAATTTAACAAAAAATAATAGTAAAATTATACACTTACCCGCACAAAAATCCAAAATGGTTGCTGAAAAAAAAACTTCACAAAAAAATCACACGACACAGAAGTCCACAGATGAAAAATATCTACTTAAAAACAATAAACACCATTTTGAAATTGTAAAAAGTTTTTGGTACACTGATTTTTTTTAAATATCCGCGGCAAAGCTAAGGCGTCATTCCGCCGGCCTGTCCATGTCAGTGGCGTCCTAACGTTGTAGAATCGCGTCGCTCACTGTTCCTCGCGCACCGTTCGCGTCGTTTTCACACAATACAAGCTTTTCAGGAAACATCCATTGCAATATGCTCTCACTACACTTTACACTCGTATATGTACAGAGCAACTGTTGCTTTTACCGAAAGCTTTGAAATGGTATTCAGATAACGCGTCCTCCACGTTTTTATACGGACATTCCATAATTTGTTCTAGTAATATTATGAATCAGAAACTAATTGAATTTTGAATTTTCCCACGAATTGTAAAGACAAATATTCATAGGCAGATTTGTACTGTGTCCGGTTAATTGCAAAAGTTAAAAAATATTTCATTTCTATAGGTAAGTGACATGATTTATTTCAGAGTTAGGTCACATAAATTTCCTGTTATTTCTTATTAGACTGTGTACAGTCACGAGCAATAATATAGTTACAAAAACGGCAAAAGTAAGTATACATTTCCAATATCATTTAAATGTATCAAAGACAATGTCTATTACATGTATACATTTGTATACATTTCATAGAAATTGTCACGATTAGTTATAAATGATATTCGACGTGTGAATTTATTTATGATTTTGTTTTGATTATATTATTGTGGAATAAACGTATACTTTGTTTTGACATCGTATAATGGTTAGTTCGTTTAGAACGAATTGTTGTTCACTTCTTTCTGGATCGGTACAAGTTTAGATATTTTAGAAAATGTGACAATGTATATATATTATTGCTCGTGACTACCTATTTTATTTTGTTTGTAAAACAGTGGGTAACAGCATAAGCAATTTTGTGCAAACATAAATTCAAGTATCTAAATACTTATATAATAATGAAGATAAGTACCTATAGGTACCATTTTATTCAGATGATAGTAAAATAGTGTAGAATGAGTTGCTATTTAAATCTACCACAGATTACCAATGTTTCACAAATTACTTGCTGAAAAAGAATGGTTTCAAGTCTCAATATTTTCATGGTCAAAATAATAATATCCCAGTTTATTTTGGTACCAACTCCGGTTTTCTGTTCAAGCGTGATATAAAGCACACCTGAACTGAAACATGTATTTTTATCGGACATAAAAGAACCAAAGTGCGTGTGGAACTCGACTTGCGCCCCTTTCGAACATACATCTTATAATAATCTGTGTAACCCAATTTTACGCGTTACTACACCTAAATTAGCGACAGAACCCAGGTGCGCCGCGTCGAGTCCGTTTCGCAGCTTTGTGTTGCCAACATATGAGATATAAATTGGGACTTAATCGAGGTAACATAAATTATAAGTTAAGATACCTATATTTTGTTTACCTAACTTTCAGCGAGTTGCACTGACCTCGATTAATTATTGGTGTACTTTCTATTTAAAATATTGATATATAATTTAATCCACTAGCCCTTAGTCACGTAGATATTTTTTACCCCTCCAGCTAAGCTAAATTGCTTGTGTTAGGAGTGGGTTCACGTCGGTAGTGTAATGGCCTATTAGTAGACTAGAGTAATACCTTTATTAGTAGACCTACATGACTAGGTATACCGGACACATAAGGCATTTTTCCGTAGGTAATTGATTATATTTTACATTAACTCACCCTTCCACAGTTTTTAGGGGAGAAGCGTAAACAATAGCAACACAGCAATCCTAGTGATTGATGTTTTCGCGCCAAAAAGAATTACTGGCTAGTTTTTTAAACATGGCCGACAAATTTTACATAATAGCGCCTTGTTTCTACCGCGATCGAAATAAAAGATAAAAATAAACACAGTATCAACGGAACTTTTGGTTTATGAGCATGTCAGCACATTTATCACAGTTGTCGGCAGATTGAATGCGTGGTGTTATAATCTTGCAAAATATTTGTATACACTACGTTCATGAAACAAATTGAACAGAGGAAATAATATAAATAAAAACACAATTGTGTAGTATATTCTGAGACTCGCAAGTTTGATGCGAAACATGCATTAAGTTCTTTTTTGAATAAATTTTCTTACTTATATATTTTTTATTTCCTTACATGTTTAGTAAACTGTATGTAAACTATCTATCTGTTTATGACAGTTGTCAACTTACTACCTAATAGACTAGACTCAGACTCTACCACTACTAGACTCTACCACTACAAGACTCTACCACTACAAGACTCTACCACTACAAGACTCTACCACTACAAGATTCTACCACTATAAGACTCTACCACTATAAGACTCTACCACTACAAGATATAGGACGGCTATCAGCAGTTTCGTGAAAAAATGACAGACATCTACAGATCGCGACGAATCAAGGTAAGTTATGGTAACCTAACAGATAGTTATATATGTCCGGTTGACGCTAGTCAACTAGTCCCTTACTGGATTTTGCTTTCTTCCGAGTAAAATATTTCAACTCTTATTCATGCTCTTAATATCGGATTTGCACAAATTACGGGTTTTCGTAAAAGCCTATAAAAATGTTTAAGCTTTTACAAATCAAAGCTACACGAGAACGAAATGGAGTGGAATCAAACCAGCCATAAATACTTAAGTTATCAATTTTTATATTATTTAATATCGGTCTAATGGATAAATCTTTGATGTTTGAATATTTTTTACTTTCATTTGTGTAACTATGTAGTTCTTTTTTTTTATTTTTACGTTCTATTTTTTTAAGGAATATTAGCAACCGAAATTACTAATATTCCCACTAACATAATAACACACTCTACTTCCGACTCTCTCCTCTCGCAGGTCTGCTGGAAGAGATTTCTTTTAGAAATAAGCAACTGTTTCCACCTATGTATCTGTGTCTTTGTTCTTGTTTGTAAACAATAATTCAATAAAAAATAATTAAATAACCCCTCCAACTAAGCTAAATTGCATGTGCTAGGAGTGGGTTCACGTCGATAATATAATGGCCAGGATCGAACCCGGGACCTCTCGATCGTAAGGCCGACTCCTTAAACACTAAGTTACCGACGAAGTTAGTAACTCACCTCCACACTGCCATGTTTTTATAGACTCTAGTCTATAAAAAATTTGTATATGGGTTACAATTTGAGTCTACGGTTCTTACACATTATTTGTAATGCGTTGCAAGCTGCCACCGTATTTTTTTTGTTCTCTTATTATCTACATACTAACTAACCTCTACTAACTACTTACTAGGTACTCTACTAACTTATATTATCTTAGGAGCAAACAGTTTATGAAAAGAAAATCATAATACTGACTGATGAATTTGGTCGAATTTTACCTTAACGTCCATTTATGTTAAGCCGAGTTGCCATATTAAAATATTTATCGTCCCCACGTCGCACTTCACGTCAAATTGTTATCACAACATATTGATTTCGGCAGTTTGAGTAATGAAAGGGTATTTACTTTGTAGGACCTGTCTAAAAGCTAAAGCCGTAACGGTTGTGTATTATGAAAATGAGGCGGTTTAATAAGGAGGTATACATACATACATACACATACATTATTGGTAGATTTTGTGCCACTCCATTTTTTCTCATGCGGTGTCGTACAAGGTGACTAAGGGATAGGGCTTTTTAACACCAGACAGATATTACAACCCCGACTCACTCTACTATATATCGCTGCAATATTCTCTAATGATAGTCGCAAGTTCTATAACACACTTCTACTTACAGGTGGTGTTACACCACCAGTACCAGCACCACCAGTAGTCAATATAAGAATGCTTCAAAAATCACAGACTCACGTTTATAATGTTACCTAGTAAGTACCTACCTAGCTACCCATAATGCAAATCAGTCAATTGACCTATCGCAGTCCCATTATGCGGTATTGGTATAGATACCATCCATACACGTCCTAGTTCAGTTAAAGTAATGCACCTACTTTCACATAAAAAGCGGTTAACTAAATAAGGTTTGTAAGATTAGTCATATCTATAGGTAGGTAGGTACAGTCAGCATCAGAAAAATGTTTGTGAGTAAGAAAATTAAATAAATATTCAACAAGAAAAGGAAATAAAATGTGTCAAATGACAATATCTTTTGTATTATTGATGGTTTAAGCCAGTTGCTTAAACTATCAGCTTTCATTGGTGACTTGGTAATTGGTTACTTACATAATACTGGAAGACCGATTGCTAAGATAATTTGACCACTCTGGGATACTTACAACTTTATTAACACTCTATATAAAATTGAAATTTTGATTTTCAGATTATTTTGATTACTTTAATCGTCAACATTTTTTGATGCTAATTTTACAAAGTAAGTTACCGATGAAGCCTTCTACGAAGTAACGTAAATGACAGTGTAGGTAGGCAATTGTCGAGTGCCAGATACAAAATTCCTTAAGGTGTTTTTTATTTCATTATTAATGGGTTCACGTTTGACAGGTGATGACGGTCCACGATGGAGTACGCCCGCGTAAAACAAAAAGATACTTATTGTATTATGTTCCCTACGAAGACAGCCAGATTATTCTTTTATGAAAACAATTTCCTGTTCAAATTTAGCAAAGAGCAAAATAAAATGTTCAATTATGCAAACAGAAGATTATTTATTAAAGTAAAAAATAATTCAATAAAGTTTTAAGGTAACACATAATATATGATAGTTAGATAGTCTTTTATCTGTTGCACAGTGTTCATAATGGCAAACACTGTGCAAATTATTACATTCAATAAGTTAAATTTGCGACGGAAAAATTACAATAAATTTTAAAAATTAATTGCTCTAAATGCAATGCATCATCATGCTTCCGTCGGTTATTTTATCTAATGAATTACTGAACTAAAATGAAGTCAAGCAGCATCTTCCTCTTTTTATTCCTGTGAACAACCCTACTGGAGCTCTCCGCGGTTACCGCTCACTTAATCCTCCTTTTACAATATTATTTTAGTTTTTTATCACCACTGCTTTCAGCGGACTGAAGCACGATCGTGTTTTGAATTTAAAATCGGATCAAATATTGACGGGGTTCTTTATGCATTTAAATAAAATTCAACAAAATTTAATTATTGAACGTGAAAAATATATTTCTTCATCTACAACATAAACGTATTACTTATAGCATTTAGTTCTAACTTTCGTATTATGTGATAACTACAGAACCTTTCATACGTGTTGCCTTGCCATACGTGTAAAGATTTAATTTATACATATGGTATTGCCTTGTTGGCAACAATTGCAACCTCACGTAGAGCGGTAGAGCACGAAAACGTGCTTACGTTGGCTGCACAGTGCATCTGACATTAAACCTATGCTCAGAAGAAATAATTTTCCTACAAGACGCCGACAGTTGTGACCATCATTCCTACTGGCAATCCAGCTTTTAGGTACTATCGCATGTACCGCTCTACTCATTGAGAGTTGAAAGAATCCAGTGCTAAGTACTAAGCCATGGTTGTCGAAATATAGATAAGTAGGTACTTGACTGCGCAGACATAACGGTATTCCTGCTGTAGCTATTTCTCGGCATTTATTTCGAGTTTTATTTATTTAGCACCAATCTTTGGCGACAATTCTTTGACCCACCTCATAAAATGGAATAAAGTAAAGAAAATGCCGAAGGGAAAGTCTTAAACGTATTCGAAAGGTAAATCACAGGCTTCAGGATCCCTAAAACGGCGATGTTCATTTTATTGCCATTTGAAGATCTTGTTTAATTTTATTTTTCTTTGCAGAAGTCTTGTTTTTTATCTACGGCCAGCTATCGAAGTTACTACTTTTTTATTTATTATTGATCCAGGTGCTTCAGTTTTAATTAGCATTGTATTGTTCACTACAGAAAAAGTAGAAATGTAAAAGTAAGTGCCTGCTTAGTTATACTCCGTCCATTATATTATTGTATTTTAGACAGCTCACTGACAGTGGTCGATATAACTTTGTGCTCTGGGGTCAACACCCAAAAATGCGAACTAAAATTAGGAGCCAATACTTCATATTTCATTGACAACGTCACGTCAGCCAGAAATCGAATTTAGGGATGTACCAATTCGATCGACTGTGTTATGTGTGTTCGTTATTTTATAACTTGAAAATGTCACAACCGATATCGACTAAAGAAAATAAAATAAAAAAATATATTACTGGCGGTTTTTATTGACTTCAAAACAAGGAGGAGATTCTCAATTCGGATGTTAATAACTATTTATTAATATTTGAACGCGCATGGCTCCGTCATATGTAGACGGTATTACAAAATTCTTTTTTGTTTAAAAGTAGTTTATTCTGAAATGGTTCTATTTCAATTTCATAAAAATCTGATGATGGGTTTCAGAGACAGACCACGAAACTCTTCAATAAATACCAGCTGTTGTTCTAGAAGTCTATTGTTTTGTTTTCAAGATTAGAGTGTGCGTTATGGCCCACAATTATTATATATATATTTCATTTATCGATTAATGATCTTTCAATCGAACATTTGAACTTTATCGATATTTAAATTTTTTATGCAATCACTATTTCCATCTGTCTAAAATACAATAATATAATGGACGGGGTATAGGTATACAGTTCATTGGGAGTAGCATTCTACAATTGAGATACAGACTTTGGCCATAAAGCTCAGCCGGGGTGCGAAGGATATGTCAAAGGCAACTTCACCTCCTTTTAGTCGGTTCGAGTCTGACATAACCTCCCCTCCCGGCTCCGGCGGGGGAGGTATCCGTGAGAATTTACACAGGACAAAAAAAGGTTAAAAGAACCTCTGAAAAATGCGTTTTCACTACCCGCTTGAAGAACCCGGCACTAAATGAAGATGGAAACACGCACGCGGGCAAATCATTCCAGTTCTTTATCGTGTGGCAGAGGAAGGAGACCTCAAACTCAGACTAAAAGAATAACATACACGGAACTAGACAGTGAACCCGCAAAAAAGAATACTAAAGTAGTGCTATCATGTTCTTTTTTTTTTATATAGGACACGTCAATTTGACCTCACCTCGCCTGATGTTAAGCTAAAGGCAAAGTCTCGGAAAGAGGGGGGTCACCATCGGAAACATGTACCATGTTAACAGTGGTGGCACTCAGCTTGACGGCCTCGTTAGATGCCTTTTCACGCCCCGCTTAAAGGACCCGGGACTGTAGGAAGAAAGAAACACGTGAGCTGGCAGGGAGTTCCAGGTCTTAATGGTGCGGCATAGGAATGAGTCGCTGAAACGCTTGGTTCTTGCTGGTATACTCTGCACCGTATATGGATGGCATCTTAGCCCTGCACGTGTCGTCCTGTGTAGGAAAGGAGAGGGTGGGACTAATTGAAAGAGCTCGTCAGAACATTCACCATGGTAGAGACGGTGTGAGCACGCACGAGTATGTACGGAAAATAAAATAATAAGCACATAAGTAATTTTTCTCGAAATGTTGTTATAACTTTTAATTATGAAGCTTCAACGAATTGGATCGAATAACCCTCTTAAAATATTTTTGTTGGCGCATAATTAAAAGATGTTGATGTTTTTATAGTCTGTGAATATCGATAAGGACTAATTACAACAAAATAAAATAATAATATACTATACCTACTTGTTTTGATGAAACTGGGCAGCGGTGGGGCAGCGCGCGCATCGGCAGTGCGTTGTTGGTGAGGGAGCGGATTTATAAGTACTTACCGAGTAGGTATATATGTAAGCATATAAGGCCCATGACAGGCAGGAACGTGATTTCTATAAGGAAATTAGAATGCATAAATAACAATGATATAAGTTAAGAAATCACATCCTCTGCCATAATACAAATAATGCAAAATCAGCTAGAATATAGGACGTCTCCACAAGTGTCACTCCCACTCCACAAATTGTCAAATAGTGAATAATCTTAGTAAGTATATACATAAACATACATACATATATACATACATACAATCACGCGTTTATTCCTGGGGGGTTAGGCAGAGATGACTTAATACCCACATTTCACCAATCATTATATTTGGTCCCACGTAATAGAGGGTGAGCCTATTGCCGTATTCCAGGCACTATTGTTTACTCGAGCCATGCATCTGAGGCGGAGTCTGGGCTGTATATATCTGTCTGATGTTAAAAACAGCCCTATCCCTTAGTCGCCTTGTACGACACCAAATTTCCCCAAATTCTATTCTGCGGGAACCACGCGGCTGTAGTAAGTACCAACCTATCTACCTAAATAAGAACACTGTCATTTAGTACGTAAGACATTGATTTGTAATAAATATAGAATACCCAGGCTGTGGTAGCTATATGCACACCTGCAATCTCTGTGGTCCATAACATAACATAAACTCACGCCTTTATTCCCCGAAGGGGTAGGCAGAGGTGCTAGCACCCACATTTCGCCAGTTTATGTTTAGGTCCCAATGTAATAGGTGGCGAGCCTATTGCCATTAACCGGGCACTTTTAACCTGCGACAAATACACACATAACTTCGAAAAGCATCGAAAAGTCATTGGTGTGTGCCATGGTAAACCTGGGATCGAACCCGAGACCTCGTCTCAGCAGTCCATTACCCATACCACTAGGCTAATCTAATCCAACAAGACCAATAGGGCTTGTTTTTTTTTTCGTCGACCGATCACCCAAGCCCTATCCCGCTAAGGTGTGATGCGGACCCATCTTCTGATTGGGCGATGTTTGACCTTCGAGACGGTATGCCTGTTGATTGATGGACGAAATTCTGATGCAGACTTTCCACTCGGAGTTAGGTCAGACGGCAGACGCTTCTATAAAAGCTTTTTATAAGGAAACGCAGAAACCCCGGACACCCAATTGCGAGGAGTTTGACTGGGATTGGCGCTCGGATGAAGGATTTTTTTTTATAAAGGACACCTCAATTAGACTTCTTCACTCGCTTGATTTTTAGCTAAAGGCAAAGTCTCGGAAAGGGGGTCACCATCGTAAACTTGTACCATGTTAAAAGTGGTGGCACTCAGCTTGAGGGCCTCATCACATGCCTTTTCACGCCCCGCGACTGTAGGAAGACATCATATAATGTGAAAATAATTTCTTCAAAATTTTGCTTTAGAGATACCTATATAAAACAAGGAGTTCTTGTAATCATAGTTGTGTTCCCGTTAACCTCTCCAGCTCAGCGAATTTGCTTGTATTTCGAGTGTGTTCACATCGGTAGGATTCGAACCTGTGACCTCGCAAGGTCTTAACCACTAAGCCAACGATGGCATTTAATTAAATGTTCACTATACCTTAGCTTACCATCAAGCGGGGTGCAGACAACTTGACAGACTAAATATAATTTTTTATTAAATTGCGGCACAACTAAATTACGCGCTGCTCGAGCAGATTTTTTTCAAATCTACTTATCAACACTCTCGAATACAGTTTTCTCAGTAAACTGGCTTTAGGGGGGTTTGAATAGGTCGGTAGATAAGTAGATAGATTGTTTTCCAATAACGTCGAATAAACAATCTATATATATAAAAATCAATGCCACTTTTCGTTGTAATGTTATAACTCAACAAACCCTTTACCGATTTGGTTAATTTTGGTCTTGAATTGTTCGTGGAAGTCCAGGGAAGGTTTGTACGTAGAGAAAATTCGAATAATTGCCGGGAACCAACATCCACGCGGGCGGTTCCGCGGGCAAAAGCTAGTACGTCATAAAGTGCAATTGCACATTAGGTATGCAAGCTTTTAACTCTTTTTCAACTTTTGTTCAATTTCAACTCCTTGAAATTGAAACCATGGAAAAGGCCCACGCAATGATAGTGGGTGCTAATTTTGATCGCTTGAATGACCAAACCACCTAACCACCCCGTTGTTTTCAAGGATTCACTAACTTTCTATTTCCACCTGAAGTTCCAAGACGTTTCATTCTAAACAGATACTATTACAAGGAAAGTTATAATGGAATTCGGAGGCTCGTGCCGTAAATCTACTGAGATTGACATTATCGGGTCGGAAGTGAATCCCATTACGAATGGTGTTGTTCTGTTGCCGCCATTCTTTCTAATGGTAGTTTGATAGTGTTTAATAGACATTGAATTCTGTTAAATAATTACCTATGTTTTTTTTACTTACGTATCTATCTAGCTATATCACGATTAGGGATTGCAAGTTCGAGATTTCGAGATATTAGAATTTACAATCGCGAGAGGTCTTTGAGAAGCTGAGTGTTAGCATGGGATATGTTTACGATTGTGACCTTCTTTCCGAGACTTTGCCTTTAGCTTACCATCAGGCGAGGTGAAGTCAAATTGTAGGTACCTAATTTTTCCACAGTATTTGTTCTCAATAAGTGTAACAATAGATTCCACCAAGTGCCATCAATCAACAGTAGGTATACTTTGGATAATATGTCTTCTACTCGTATAGTAGGTACCTACCTACCTAGCAACACTAAAAAATTTCTTCTTCCTCTTAGCCAGTCCCAGTTCAGCATCCGAAGCTTTCAGCTTTGAGTTTGGGGTTCACTTTTCCAGTCTAACTGCGGATTTCATCTTCTGTGAAGCGATTGCCACCTGACCTCCACAACCTTTACAGGTGGTAGAAATCTGATGGCACAAATGTGACACTTATTTCGACCGGGTTGGTACCACCGTGCACAAGTGCGAAAAACCCTCCATAGTAATCCAATCTCGGTTGGATTGCGTTCAGGGATCAGCAAGTGCATAGCCGGGCCGAGGTGATGGTAGTCGCAGCACTAGTGGGACCGGTGGGTTTTGGCGTAGTCTAGTGGGGTGTGACGCGGGGCGCCGCGCCGGGCAGGGAGACCCGTAGAAACGGTGGTGCCGCTGGCCGCCCGCGGCATAGTACAGGGGCCCAACTGGGACTAACCACCCTGGGAGGCTGCCCCACCAGGTCGCGCATAATCCCGATATGGTTCGTCGTGCCGGTTGGCGACCGGACGGGAGCCCGGCGACCATATTCGGGAGGGTACGGGGGCCCTTCCGTTCGGCGCGTCGGCTCTCGTCACGCCTCACATTCATAGATAAAACCAATCTCCCATGTTTTGTCACGCGGTGCTGCGGCGACAATCACCTCTTTTTCACGCCTTCCCTTACCCTTCACCTCATAGCAGCGCACAATACAGTATCTGTTGAAACAGCGGCTAGGGACTCTCCCACAAAAACTCTATTTGAGGTGGAGTCCACGAACATCTGTGGGCTCCATAAAAACCTCAACGCCGTCCACCAACACCTGGAGACGGCGAAACCAGCTATGCTGTTTCTAACGGAGACACAAATACGCCGCCCTGACGACACGACCTACCTGCTTTACCCCGGCTATGTTATCGAGGAAAATTTCCGAGCAAAAGCCGGGGTGTGCGTGTTTGTTAGGGCGGATATTTGTTGTCGCCGTTTGCGCTGTCTAGAGGACCCATCCTTTTCCATCCTTTGGGTACACGTAGACCATGGCTCCACGAGTCAGATCTATGTGTGCCTTTACCGTTCCCATACAGGAGATGCGGAGGTAACTCGACTATTCGAATACCTGAGTCAGGCGGCAGATGATGCGCAGGAGCGGTTTCCGAACGCCGAATTGGTGTTTTTGGGGGACTTTAACGCCCACCACAAGATCTGGTTGGGCTCCGCCATAACAAACCATGCGGGAAGAGCCACTCACGCATTTGCCCTGGCGCATGACTTGACTCAATTGGTGCACAAGGTCACGAGGATACCAAGAGAGTCCGGCCTAGAGCCCTCTCTGCTAGACCTTCTGTTGACGAGTCACCCGGACCAGTACAGTGTCTCGGTGATTGCTGCTTTAGGTAACTCCGACCACTGTCTGGTCCGCTCCACCGTGCCCATTGTAGCGCCCCCACGACCCGTGCAGGGGAAGAGGCGGCTATGGCACTACTCGTCAGCGGACTGGGATGGATTGCGCGACTATTATGCGTCCATCCCGTGGGTTGAACGCTGCTTTGAGGGTAAGAACCCATCTGAGAGCGCTACTGCCGTCGCCGGTGAGATCGGTCTAGGTATGGAATATTATATCCCATACACCGATGTCACCGGAGTCCGCGGAGCGCGGCCGTGGTTCGGGCGCGAGTGCGCGGAGGCTGTTGAGCATAAACAGTTTGCGTACCGCGCCTGGGTGCGGGCGCGCGCCACGCGCGATCCCAACGTGGGTCACTTCAAGGCGGCGTACAACAGAGCCACAAAGGTCTGCAAGAGGGCATGCATCAGGGCGGATGCCCAGCGCATAGCACGGCTGGGCCAAGAGCTAGTGGCGCATCCCACGGGTAGCCGTGGCTACTGGCAACTGGCCAAAGCCGTGCAAGCCAACTTCTGCCAGCCCTCGCTGCCCCCGTCGAGCAATCCGGATGGATCTCTGGCCCATGAGCCGCAAGAGAAAGCAAATTTGCTGGTCAATCTCTTCGCGGCCAACTCCCGAGTCGATGATTGTGGTATGCAACCACGGACAATGCCCACTGGTGACCACGCAATGCCTGATATACGTATCAGGCAACGCGATGTCCGTGCAGTACTGCAATCACTCGATGTCCGGAAAGCCAGTGGTCCTGATGGTATTCCAGCGGTTGTACTTAAAAAATGTGCAGCGGAGTTATCTCCTATGCTAACGCGGCTGTACCGACTGTCCTACAGTTCGGGTACAGTGCCCTCGGCTTGGAAGGAGGCGAATGTCCAGCCGATCCCCAAGAAGGGGGATCGCTCGGACCCAGCCAACTATCGACCCATAGCCGTCACCTCAGTGCTGTGCAAGGTGTTCGAGCACATAATTAACACACAGCTCATGCGCCACCTAGAGGATCACTCCTTGCTTAGTGACCGGCAATACGGTTTCAGACCGAAACGGTCAACGGGTGATCTTCTGGCGTACATGACGCACCTTTGGGGTGAGGCTATGGAGAAGCACGGTGAGTCACTGGCAATTAGTCTTGACATCGCCAAAGCTTTCGATAGGGTATGGCACAAATCGCTTCTTTCCAAGCTACCAGCCTTCGGCCTGCCTCCTAGACTGTGTAACTGGGTTGCAAGCTTCCTGCAGGGGCGCCGTATTCGCGTCCTTTGTGATGGACGAGCTTCGGAGTTCTTGCAGGTAAATGCTGGCGTGCCGCAGGGTTCCGTTTTATCTCCCACTCTCTTTCTTCTGCATATCAATGACATGCTCTGTAACGGAAACATTCACTGCTATGCAGACGACAGCACCTTACACGGGAGTTATTACGCACATCCTGCGGCCAAGCAGTCTGATATCGCGGAAAAAAGGCAGCTTCTTGTCACTGAGCTGGACCGG
Organism: Eilema sororculum; assembly: GCA_914829495.1. Classification (NCBI taxonomy): domain Eukaryota; kingdom Metazoa; phylum Arthropoda; class Insecta; order Lepidoptera; family Erebidae; genus Eilema; species Eilema sororculum. The sequence goes on along the minus strand of OU618534.1, from coordinate 21,329,689 downwards.
ATCCTGGACCACATTTCTCAATGGGGCGCTAGGAACCTGGTCGAGTTCAATGCCAAGAAGACCCAGGCATGTGCGTTTACAGCAAATGTATCTCCTTTCCTTCCCCTTCCCACTCTTCAGAGCACACCACTGCCACTGCAGGATCACCTCACTATCCTCGGTATGGATGTTCGCTGCAAACTGAACAACAAAAACTATATCGAGAGTATCATCAAATCAGCCTCGCGTAAACTCGGAGTCCTGAACAGAGTGAGACGTTTTTTCACGCCGGAGCAGCGGTGTCTTCTATACAAGACCCAAATTCGTTCCTGCGTGGAATACTGCTCACATCTCTGGGACGGCTCCGCAAAGTACTTATTAGATGCTCTCGACAGGTTGCAGCGACGTGCGGTCCGCATTATTGGGGATCCTGAGGTCACGAACACCCTCGAGCCTTTGCAGATGCGTAGAGATGTTGCGTCTTTGGCAGTTTTCTACCGTCTCTACCATGGTGAATGTTCTGACGAGCTCTTCCAATTAGTCCCACCCTCCCCTTTCCTTCACAGGACGACACGTGCAGGGCTAAGATGTCATCCATTTACGGTGCAGAGTATACCTGCTAGAACCAAGCGTTTCAGTGATTCATTCCTATGCCGCACCACTAAGACCTGGAATTCCCTGCCAGCTCACGTGTTTCCTTCTTCCTACAATCCCGGGTCCTTTAAGCGGAGCGTGAAAAGGCATCTAATGAGGCCGTCAAGCTGAGTGCCACCACTGTTAACATGGTAAATGTTTACGATGGTGACCCTCTTTCCGAGACTTTGCCTTTAGCTTAACATCAGGCGAGGTGAAGTCAAATTGACGTGTCCTGTGTAAAAAAAAAAAAAAAAAAACCTAAAGGCGATATCGAAGCATTGCAGTTAAACCTGTTATTGGACTGAAGGCTCCAACTACCCGTAACGACTTCTATAGATGTTCGTATGGCAACCGGGACCGACGGCTTAACCTGCTCTCCGAGGCACGACCACACCAATGCAAATACAAATATTTGCGTTGAGCGGGGATCGAACCCGCTCCTCCTGCGAATAGCCGCGTTCACTACCGCTACGCCACAGAGGCTGTCATGCTACACTAATTTATTCGTAAGTAATTTGTCTAGGTAGGTAGGTGGGTACTTATTCTCGAACCTACTTTACTTATAAGAGCTTGATTTCCAAAAATAATTACACACGATCTAACGAAATTGGGATTGCATTCCCTAGAACACTACTTACTCAAGATCGTTTTGTTGATTCTGAGATCAGCAAATAAACAGTATGAAACGGTTGGCACCTAGCGCTCTTCAATAGCAATTTTTTCTCTATGCTTTGAAACTCACATTCGTAACGTATGTAAATGAAAATCGACGATTACCTTACTTAAGTGGAGTTCGTACCTACATGTTTACTTTTCCGCGGGTTGCAAACGGAAAATACGTTAGCTCCTTATGATATTTGTTTTACGTCTGTGTAGTGTGTAGGTACAATCAACATAAGAAAGATCTTGATATTCAAAATTAACTATCTTAGGTATTTCCTTGGTATTCCTCCCTTCCTGTTGTTGGATTGTTCTGGGGGCCAAGTCTGCTAATTAAATTCGTTGTTATAGAGTCGCGATGGTGTGGTGTCGACATAATTTTACCCATTTCGTAGTCCGCTAAAATATAAGAGCGATCGCTTGTCAGTGGTCGACGTGAGAGTCGCGTCATTGTGGTCTTGTGATCGAATAATTTTTCACTTTTACAGGTCACGTGGTCACGAATTGTTGTCAATATACAAATTGGTAGTCTGCTAACTAATAGTGTTTCAATATCTTCGTTTATTAGTATTATTTTAATGCCCAATAAGACAATTTAAATCAATAAAACAGTTTCAATGTGCTCTTAATACCTTGGTTTTAAGATCATTTTGAGAACTTGCCGTCAAGATCTTTCTGACGCTGACTGTGCCTGCAGTGGGTACCAAATCGAGGCTCTTTCATTAAGGTTACAAAGTTCTTGTATTGCAAATCCCAATATAATCCCAAGTAGGTAATTAGATAAGTAACCTAAAATCGTTTATAACGGTATGTAAGTCCCACATACATACATACCGACCGGGTGTAATCGCGGATCGCGCCGCCCGCGTGCGCCGGCAACTCGAGCGTCGGAGGTCGGAGGGCACTGACTGACCTCCGTCCCCCATGAGCGCGGGCCTGGGGGTGACGGGTGGAGCCGCCTGTCACCCCAGCAGAAGCAGGCCACGGCGGCAGCGCGTTGCAAGAAGCGCGCCTCCCCATTGCGGAGGCGAGTCGGGGACACCGTTGTCCCCACTCCTCCGGTTCGAGTCCGACATAACCTCCCCTTCCGGCTCCGGCAGGGGAGGTATCCGAGGGGATTTCCGCACAAAAATAAATAAAAAATGGTGTAAGTGGAACGCTAGTTGCTTTTTATTATTTTTATGACATCCTCGTTTAATTCAGCTTTATGCTTTACTAACACGATGGAGAGTAAATAACGCAAAAAAATATAAAAATTGAAAAAAAAACGAAAATGTTCAATGTGTTCAATCGTTTTTTTATGTCAATGTGTTATGTACCTGGATTACTACTAGGCGTTTTCGGCTTCGGGAGCGTTCCCCTTACACCCGGTATGTACTTACACGCTTATTTCCTTCCGGCAGAAACAACAGCCCGCCATCAGCCTGCTTATTTTATGGTAAGTTCTATGGAAACTAAAATATAAGTAGCTAAGTACAATGCAATGTTATATAAATATTATGACCTCATACTACATTAGTGAATTAAGAAGGCAGTAGCCGGAGGACTGAAAAAAATGCAATTTTAAATAGGAAAAAAATGAGTTTATTACTTAAAAAGAGTACAGATAATTATAATTATAAAGTACGTGAACTAAAACCGAAAAAACCACGTCAAAGTCGATCAAAAGTCAAAGTCATGTTGACTGTTTTCTTTGACTATCGCGGTGTTGTGCACTCGGAATTTTTTCCGGAAGGTCAAACGGTAAATAAAGAATATTATTTGAGCGTTATGCGACGTTTAAGAGAACAAATTCGACGAAAAAGGCCAGATTTGTGGAAAGAAAATTCTTGAATTTTGCACCACGATAATGCGCCTTCGCACAAGGCCATCAAGGATTTTTGTCCAAACACTCAACAAGTACCATCGAGCAACCACCATATTCACCAGATATGGCTCCAGCCGACTTATTTCTTTTTCCTACACTCAAATTACCACTTCGTGGCACCCGTTTTCAATCAGTAGAAGACATAAAGGAGAATTCACGGCGAGAACTGAACTTAATTCCGGAAACAGCGCAGCGTTTAAAAATGTTTTGATGATTGGATTATTCGTTGGCGTAAGTGTATCGTTTCTGAAGGAGCATACTTTGCAGGTGATAAAATAAATTTGGATGAATAACAATTTTTTTGTGTATTATTGATTTTTTCCCGGTACCTTCTTGACAGAGTAGTAGGTATATCTCCAAAAAATATACACGATCTAACGAAATCGGGATTGCATTCCCTAAACCTTTTTTTAACCTAATTGCTAACACGAACAACTGTATTACATTATGGAATGCAATAGGTAAATGTATTGAGTATTGAAAACACTACTCGAATATATAGGGAGTTCGTACATGTTTACTTTTCCGCGGGTTGCAAACGGAAAATACGTTTGCTCCTCATGATATTTGTTTTACGTCTGTGTCAGCATCAGAAAGATCTTGATGTTCAAAATTATGTATCATATTTCCTTGGTTTTCCTCCTTTCCTGTTGTCGGATTGTTCTGATATTTGGTACACACCTTTAGTTGCGAGCATAACAATTTAAATCAATAAAACAGTTTCATTTCATCTTATAGGTACATTAGTATTAAGGTCATTTTGAGACTATGTTGTGAAAATATTTTTAACATTGACTGGTTCCTACTGTAGTTAGGTACAAAAAATGTTGTTATAAAACATAGGCAAACTGTTTGAGCAAGCTTTAAACATACTAGGAAGGAAAAATGCGCATAAGTATTCCGCTTCCAGTGTACCTATAATACCTATATGAAGAGGCAATATAAGTGTCAGGAGCAATTTTTAATTCCGATAGGTTTATTATGGTAAAATGGTGTATAAAGTTCGCGACAAAGCAGCGTGAGGTGCATACTTTTAAACTAATTTATTGGATGTTATAATGAGGGCGCTCGATAGCTTTGTAACACACTATGCCGCCGGGTACATAGGTAGGTAGTCAGTATCACATCTATCTTGACGAACTAAGTGCTCAAAATAATCTTAATGCCCATTAATAGGTACAATTGAAATAAAACAGTTTGAATGTGTTCTTTAATACCTTGGTTTTAAGATCATTTTGAGAACTTGCCGTCAAGATAATGACGCTGACTGTACCTGCAGTAGGTACAAAATCGAGGCTCTTTTCTTAAAGTTACAAAGTTTTTGTACGGCAAATCGCAATAGGGTTCTAAGTAATTAGATAAGTAGCCTAAAATCGTTTATAACGGTAAGTAAGTCCCACATACATAGGTAGGTACTATCGGGTGTAAGGGGAACGATAGTTGTTTAAATAGTGATGTTTTTTTTTTATGAAATTACCGTTCCATTCCACTTTACTTACACGATGCAGAGTAAATAATGCAAAATAACAAATAAAAAAAATCGTAAAAAAATAATTTTGCCCTAATCGTTTTCTTCTTACCTACCTGGAGTACTACCAGGAGTTTTCGGCTTCGGGAGCGTTCCCCTTACACCCGGTATTTATTTCCTCCCGGCGTAGGCAGAAACAACAGGCCGCCATCAGCCTGCTTATTTCATGGTAAGTTTTAAGGAAACTAAAATATAAGTAGCTAAGTACAATGCAATGTTAAATATTATGACGTCATACTACATTAGTGTCCTTACCCGCCTCCCATAGAATTGATAACTCTAGCAGTAAATACCTATCTACCAAAGTTGGCCACTTCAACCTCAATACGATAAAGGTGTAAGTTAATTTGATAATACTAATATAGCCCGCAAAGCTCGTTTTAGCAATCCTCGCACCTCAATATCTCTAATACAAATGATACGGTATTAAAACAATCATCTCTGCAGAGTGCCTGGGCCGGAAGAAAGGAGCGTTGAATTTTACGCGGATCAACCTGACAATAAAAGGAGGACGGCCACGTTGTATGGAGCTTCGGCTCAGGCGTAGAATTTTTTTTATTTAAATTAAAATACTGCTATTTGGTAACTGAAGCTATGTTTAAACCGATAATATAAATGGTTTAGTACCAACCTAATTAAAAAAATGGTTTTTACGTGAATATTTTTATTTAATTTTCTTCATCACTTTCGTACACCAATAAAATACTATCGAGGAACCTAGCTAGCGGAGTTACAACTTCATACCTTGCCCAAACCAAGTACCAGATTACAGACATAATATGAGAGCAACAATCCACTGTCCTTAGGCCAACAATGCAGTTACAATAATATTCTTTTATTGTATATTATTTGTGGTGCAATCCATTGTAGAATTATATGTCGCACTTCATATAGGTTTAGAATATGTCTTCTATTAAGAGTCACATCAGCACCACAATTAACGAAATGTATAAATTCCACATCCAGTCTGTAGAAATCGGGTTATCCATGTTCAAGCGCAAGTCTTCATGTGGAGCCGGTGCAGTATCCAAAGAATGGCCAGGGTCAACGTTTAAAGAAGAAGATACAGGGTCCAAAAGCAAACCAGGGTCGTCGTAAGAATTATCGCAATCCATTTTGTATCAGAAATATTCAAATAATAACGAGAAATGATAGCAGCCGCACACGTCAAGCGAATGACATAACAGTAGTCGAGTGTTATTAGAGTAAGAAAATAGAATACCTACCCATGCCCTTTACCTATAACTTTTCAATTTATATTTTAGGCATACATTTTGGACTCAAATAAAAATATTTAGATAGTGAATGAAAAATAATCATAACTTACGGGTGTTACAGTCTTTGACAATATCTTGATAATTATTTATTTATTTATTTATTTATTATATACTTTATTGTACACCATTAAAAATACAGAATAAAAACTAAATGTCTATGGAAACAGTACAAGGGCGGCCTTATCGCTTTAAGCGATTTCTACCAGGCAACCTTTGGATGGTCATTAGGTATGGTTGTAGGAATTGAGTGGTAGTTGTTTTGGCGTACTGCAATAGTTCAAAATACCCCGGTATTACATTTAATTTACATAATATACATACACAAATAAATATATATATTTACATATACCTATATAAATAATACAATAATTTATATACCCAATACATAGATATAATAAGCATGTTATACATAATAAATATTTCCTTAAGTACATATAATAATATATATAATACATATTTATATAATAATATACAAGACATATATGTAGGTAATATATATTGCTAATAGACAGATGACATATATATAGAAGAACGTAGACTTTATAGAAAAGAGCATTTTCAAAGTGTTAAGAAGTGCTCCTTGACCATACATTTGAAAATGTTCAAATTCTGAGCCTTTCTTATATTTACTGGTAGCTCATTCCAAAGACGGATAGCCGTAACTGTGAAGGAGTTGTCGTAAAAAGTTGATTTATGTGACGGCATCTTTAGTCTTAAATTCTCTGATGACCTTAAATATCTCGTATGAGTATCGTGTAGGAACTCAAAACGATTCTTGAGATAGGTTGGTGTTGACGGTTTAAATAGTATGTTGTACAGCAAAGAAAGGATGTGAGCATTCCGGCGAAGTCGTATGGGAAGCCACTTAAGCTCGGTTCGAAACTGCGAAACATGATCATACTTGCGTAAACCAAATATGAATCGTATACAAACATTTTGGAGGCGCTCAAGTTTATCTAGCTGGCTTTCGGTGAGATCAAGATAACTGACGTCCGCATAATCAAGGATGGGTAGTAGTAATGTGTTAGCAAGCGAAATTTTGGTTGCAATAGGAAGCAAATATTGCAACTTCCGTAGTGATCCCATCGAGACGAACATCCTACGACTCACTTCCTGGAGTTGCAGATCCCAAGACATATTAGAATCAATATATATCCCGAGGTTTTTAACATTCTCACTAATAGGAACCACTGTGCCATCAAAAACAACCGGCGGGAGCTGCGTAGCATCAACTTTGGCTATGGTCAAGGAGCTACCTACAATGGCTACCTGGGTCTTTACGGGGTTGACCTTAAGGCCGTAGTTTTTACTCCAAGCAGCTATACGAGACAAATCTTCGTTGATCATCTCCACAGCCTCCGCCAGCCGTCCGTGTGGTGCCTGTGAATATATTTGCAGATCGTCTGCATATAGGTGGTAGGAACAGCGAAGATGATTTGATATAGAATTTATAAAAATTGCGAAAAGTAAAGGAGATAGAACGCCACCCTGGGGTACACCGACAGAAGTCTTACACCAACTAGAAAAAGTATTTTCATTGCGTATTCGTTGTCGGCGACCACACAGGTAACTGCGAAGCCAATCAATCACCGTCGGAGATATGTTAAGGGAGTGCAATAGGCAGAGCAAAATATCAAAATCAACCGTGTTGAAGGCGTTGCTGAAATCGAGCAGGGCGATGACTGTCAGCCTCCCGTCCTCCATCCCAGACCTGATGTCATCCGTAATTTTGACCAAGGCTGTTACGGTGCTGTGTCCAGGACGAAAACCTGATTGGAAGGGATTGAGGATGTTATTTCTAGTGATGTATGCACTAATTTGATTATGTACGAGACGTTCAAGGACCTTTGAGAGGAATGGGAGTATGGATATGGGTCGATAGTCAGTAAAAGATTGTGGTTTAAGTTTTTTAGGTAAAGGAACAATTAGACTATCTTTCCATGTAGTTGGGAAAGAACAGTTGGATATGGAATAATTAAGGATGTAGCATATGATAGGAAGGACTTCATCGAGAATGGGAAGAATCATCTTACGGCTGATACTGTCATCTCCAATTGCATTTGATGTTATTGCCATTATGCTCTTCCTAACATCACAAGCAGTGAAAAGATTAAAGACGCAAGGTGAATATGTGGGCGTTGGAAGAGTTGAAAGAAATGCCAATGTCTGCGCTTTTTTAGTCCCATCAAGGTTGGACGAGGCAGCGAAATGTTGATTTAGAAGATCAATATTCAAATTTTTAGGGATGGTGTCTTCACGTGATTTTCCAACGCCCAATGTTTTCAGAAATTATATTTTTATTTATTAGTCGGAGGTTTTATTTTATTCTTTCTACAGATTTTTATGTGTGCAACATTAACTGCCTTTTTGATAACGAATGTAACAACATATTGTGCTCAATCATATTAAATACTTCCAAATATTTTTTCAATGTGGGTTCGCTTGATACTTCAATATTGTGCCTAATATTATTTCACAATAAAAGAAGACTATAACCATTTTCTTTTTGCTACAAAACAGCTGCACAGCAGAGAGCCGACTCTGGCCGTCCTCCTTATTTTTGTCTTCAGATAGGGTTATTCTATTGAATTTTTGCAATGAGACGTGGGTATATTGATAGTGTTCGTAATTTTAACTACATTATAATGGTATACGTATACCTACTTACTCACCTAAAGTTTATAACTGGTCTAACCGAAATAATAAACAAAACTAAATATGAACCCGACAGTATGAACATTCAATATTTTTTCCGATTTTTCCATATGGCAATTCCATGTTGAATCAATCAATATTAAATTTTTGCCTATTACTCTACTAAGATCGCAGTCCACTGCTGGACATAGGTCCCCCAACAAAGACTTTGAATACACTACGTCCCAATGTTGGGAAGCGCCATCTAGCGAAATGCAATTGAACTACTTCGTAACTAGTGTCAACTTCCCAGTGGTTCCAGGATTTTTTTCCTGTTAGGCGATTGGCACACTGCGACGCGCGACGCGGCGTCGAGCGTTGTTGCGTCGACGCGGCGTCGCGCTCGTCGCCTCTACGGAGCTCATTTTGTATAGAAAAACGCGGGGTCCCACACACTGACAACGCAATCACGCGCGTTGCCGCAGAATACGCGCGTACAAGCAGAAAACGCGAGGTATGGCACACTGAAATCTGCCATCACGCGCGTGTTTTTCGAGGGATTTTTAGTCCGAGAGCTGTTAGAAATTTCTGTGTAGGAATTGAGACGAATTTTAAATTAATATTATTGCAATGCAACATGACTATTTAACGGCAAATTTAGAGCGATTTCACATCAACTGACGTCCGATATCCGAGATCGGAGGAAGTCAAATATCGATGCCCAATATGCCGACACCACTGTTTTGGCTCGTTATCGGAACACGCAGAGACTGCAAGCGACTTTCAACCTAAATGGCATTTTCTTAGTTACGTCTCTTTTCGCGTTAATAGATGACGCTGATCACGAATATAAGAAAAAAAATTAGTTACTATGTCATGTCAACAAGTCGAAAATAGCTTGCACTTCTAATCATTTTCTTTTCATCTCTAGCGTTCTTAATATAGTCTGGGCTATCAAGCTAATGGTCGGATGGCTTTACTTTACTTTTCTCAAAATTTTTACTTCACAGACCTACCTACCAAAAAAATTCTAAATCTCTCGGACTATACTAGCTCTCTCGCGTCCACGCGCGTCGACGATCGACGCCGCGTCGAGCGTTGCAGTGTGCCAATCGCCTTAGTCACACCACCAATAATAAAACAACTTTTATCACTTAAATTAGTGCGGTGACACCATACCTCATATCTCTATCGATATTTCGGCTTAATACCGATTCCCCCGAAAATTTTTAAGGTTCTAAATAGCGTTTTATCCAAGGTTCATCTTTTTTTATTTCACTTCGGTGGTAGCGTAGAAAGAGAAAAACGTAGTTTATTATAAGTACTTTCCCATGAAGTACTAGGCACACAGAAACGCTAGTTCCGGGATTAGTATTTCTGTGAGCCTCGTACTGTTCACATGGACTACTGGGCTCACAGAAACGTCGGTCGTGGGAATAGTATTGCTGCGAGCCTAGTACTTCATGCATGAAGCACCAGGCTCACAGAAACACTGAGGAGGGCCAGACCGTAAGGGATGGCCCTGGGTCAGCCGGGGTGCGAGGGATATGCCTATAACAACCTCACCTCCGGCCTAGCACCAAGACCCACAGTCGGCGTGCGGTTTAAGTCGGTTCGAGTCCGACATAACCTCCCCTTCCGGCTCCGGCAGGGGGGGTATCCGAGGGGATTTCCGCACGAAAAAAAAAAAAAAGGCTCACAGAAACACTAATCCCGCAACCAACGTTTCTGCGAGCCTAGTAAGCGATGCTAAAAGTACCTACCAGGCTCACAGAAATATTTATTCCGTGACGATCTGCGATCATGACCCACAGGAACCTAGTCCTAATATGAAAAGTATCCTATATCCTAGTTCGACGCTACATTCCCACTAATTTTCAGCCAAATCGGTTCAGCCGTTCTTGAGTATAAAATAGTGTTACTAACACTGAATCAACACGGAACACGGGAATGGAAATCGCGCCTCTTGCGTAGCGGCTGCGTTCACTACCGCTACGCCACAGAGTCTGTCAATATATCGATAAATCAGCACTAATTGATAATGTCAAGTCATGATAATAGGTGTTGTATTATTGGTGGTGTGACCACGAGTATAGTAAATTTCCTGTTGGTCACACCAGTGTAACAAGCTGGTGTGACCACGAATCTGCCCTCAATATTTCGTTTTTTTACACGAAATTAGAAGCTGCTTGAGTAAATGACGGGGCGGACTCGTGGTTACCCTGTTTTGCCACCCCAGGGTGACCATTTTTTTACTCGTGGTAACCCAATAGTTGTGATTCTCATTCAAGTGACCATTTTACGATTTTTATACCAGCAAGAAAAAGTACCCGTGGTCCACCCAGGCGGACTAAGCAGGTGGACCACGACCCATGTCATGACTGGAATCTATTGAGATTTAATAGAAAATAAAAGTCACTCGTTTTCAGCAGAATCTCTCAATGAGGCTTTTTTACTTTTTAGCCCGACAAGCGCGTTTACTATGGCGATGTAACAGCATATCATCACTGAACCAAAATCATCATGCTTAAGTACCTAATCCATGCTCGATCACCTTAGATCAATGTGTGTCCCGTCCCGTCCCTACTCACAACCACTATGCTATCCTATCTAACATTTGAGATATGACTTGAAAATTGGTTCAGATGCTTTAGGTTATTAAAAATATAGGGTGTTATAATAACAACAACACATACAACTACTGAATCTTTAATTTTATTATATCCAACAAGTACTCTTAAGCGAATTTTTAAAATCATACTTAACTAAAACATAATCGCTATAACTTGCTCATTTGTATGTCAGATACAAAAATATTTATATCTTATATCAACAGAAAATCCACTCATACCAACTGTATTACACTAAACTTATTGAAATAAAACAACGCACTCATAATTTTAGCGTCCATGTCCGTCCAGATACGACTAGTATCTTACTTAATATAAAATTTATTCACAGGTTAGTGGCGCCGGCTCTCAATATGAAACCATATTTTACAGATCATCGTCTTATCGAGATCCTGCAACAAAACAAATAAATCGGCCTTAGTACTACTACTCCTTAGACTTTTCGTGGCATTCCGGACGCATTTGTAGATTTTGCCGATTCGACAATAAAAAAAAAATCGGTCATATTAGTTACATTGGTCAGGTTAGTGCAACATCCATTGTCACAAAAGTTCAAAATGCGTTTACATTAAGGCCTGTATTCCAGAATCAAAACTCAGTCCTAACCCTGAAATTTCTATTCTAGATGTCAGCTCTATCATTGTGAGAGTCGATTCACAACTGAGGGTTGTTCTGGAATACGGACTGAAGTCACAAATGGTGTCATGAGTATTAAAAACATCATAGTGAGATAATTTTCGCATCACATTTAAAAAAATCACAGTCACTACAATTTTTTTGGTAATAAAACAAAATGCTAGCCAAATGTGTTAGTGACTTACGTCAGCTTAATTTTAAGTATCACTCTTCCAAAGCTTAATAGTCTTATCGTTCTCAAGCGCCGCTGACGCGATGATATTCTCGGTGGGGTGGCAAGCGGTGCAGAGCACTGTGTCTGTATGGCCCGACAATCGCTGCACGATTTCCTTCGATTGCAAGTTCCAGATGTACACCATATTGTCTTCTGATCCTGATACAATCCACTGAGAACAAAATTATTGGTTAACACACTGAGAATATGAAGCGAGCTAGTTTTGTACTTGAAACGATGGGGAACGCTCCCGAAGCCGAGGTATATATCACATTGGCATAAAAAAAGGGTTGGACAAAAAAAAAAATCTTTGTTTTTTTTGTACTACTAGGAGTTTTCGGATTTGTGAACGTTCCCCTTACAACCGGTTTAAGATCTCGCTCGCGACTTGATTAAAACCATAGATAGCGAGATGTTGTTCTAGAGAGCCTTCTATAAAACAGAACCCCAATCTTGGCCGGATTCTTTCCCGACTACGGGTTTTAGAACGCCTGAGCAACTGGCTCAACGCATTTCTAATTCACAGCCCCTTGAAATAAATTGGAACACTTGTTTCTATTATAGGTAAATGTGTTCTTTAAAACTCTGACCTACATACTGACGGCATTATTTTATTATGTTATCTAAATCATGAAAATTGTAAGTAGGTACCTATTCAAAATTATATAAATATGTAGTTATAAATCGTATCTTTCGTGTAATTCGCTGAGATTTGAATCAGATCGTGAGAATTTTATTTCTATCAGTCAACTTCTGTCATTTTATCAGTAACATCGTGTGATAAGGTACTATTCCACAGGGTACCCTATCGTTTTTATAAGATGACAAACAGGCCCGTCTAACGTCGCCTTATCCACGAGACAGCAACTCTGCATGGGCACCTTCGACTGGTGCTCAATGGAGTTGACGACCATAGTGTATATTAGTAGAGTAAATCAAATAACAATAAAAAATAATTGAAAACTCACCTTCCCTCCAGTGACACTGAAGTTGGCAAAAATGCAATATTTCTCGTTCTTGTGTCCAGTATACGTTTTGAGACACTTGCCTCTGCTGTAGTCCCACAACTTTAATGTGTTGTCTAGCGTCGCCGCAAGGATGTATTTGCCATTAGGAGAGAACTTCACAAATGATACTGGAGGGTTGTCGTCGTCAATTAAAGTTTTTAGACATTGTCCTGATGCTGTGTCCCAAATTCGACTGTAAAATAAGAATAAGATTTTTACAATAAATAATTTGTTATCAAGGATCCCTCTCCATCAAATCCTTAGCAGAAAAGTCAAGCTCATTGGCAAATCTGTCTGCTGCTGTCCTACTCCTGCTGTCCTATGAACCCTTAAAAAGGTTAATAAATGAACGACTCATATTTCGTCTTCGGGGCAGCAGAAAGATGACTACTCTCTTTGAAGTTTTTGTGTGTGGTTTAAAAGGTGGCTTTCATGTTAGATACGCAACTTAATACTGTTAGGCTTTTCTTTATCGCTTCGAAGATAATTTATGTTAAGACGATATAATTCCAAGTTCTATACATGCCAGTCATGTAGACAATAAATTATATGGTAGGTATGATAATTGTTATAAATTAAAAAAAATCGAAGTATTAAAAAAACTTAGAATGGTAAAAAACCAAGTGTAAGTAGTTACCATAAGCCGTCATAACTTGAAGATACAATTAGGCTGCCATCTCTGTTGAAGTGTACTGCTGAAACTGGATCTGAGTGCGCCGGTAAAGTTTTTAAACATTTGCCTGAAAACAATACCATATAAATAAATAAATATAAATATTCCACAACATTCCACACAACGCTATCTAGACCCATGGTAAGCATAGCTAACTACATAGCATATCATCACTTAAATTTATTAATTCATTTACATAGTCCAATTAATTTTATTGTTTTTATGGGTTTACATTAATTACTACTAAACAATATTTTTAATGAAGGAAAAACGTTTAAATACACATTTTAAAATTAAATGATGTTTGTTGGTAAGCAGCACTCGAGGTCAGCTGAACTGAGTTGACTATTTTGTTTCGAAACATTTGCTTAAAGTTTGCTTATAGCTTCTTGGCAAAATTATAATTCGGAAAATACTGAACGTTTTTTTCGTAAGCTTTTTATGTGAACTTCAGAATTAACTAGGTATTAAAAAAATCGGAATAATGGAAAATATGATGCTAAACTTATTCTTCATAGCTTCGCCATTGCGCAGACAAAAGATTTTAACGGTTTACCTTCAATATTTAAATTTAAATTTCTTCAACTTTGGTTTTTATTGGAATGATTTATTCTTATTGTATTGGAAATTATTTAATTTACGAATTTATTTTAATACTAAACTAGAATGGACATCTAGTGCTGGATAAAAACCAACTCTAAAGGAAACAAAATTATCTAGCAATAACTAGCAATGACCAGTCAAGTCATCAACATCATGCATAGATACTACATACAACATGTGTATCAATTAGCGTCCACACTCAAAGTAAAACGTACTGTAATACCGTTACTTTGTGTTCACAATATGGTTAAACAATCAGAACAAATACGTTGCATAACGTTATGTATTTTTGGAATAACCGCTCTGAGATGTTACGGCTCGTTCGTGACTGACAGTCACGCCTATTTAAGGAGCATTTTATTTTTATACAAATTGTTATAGGCTTGGACTAATTGTGTTGAAAATATTCGAAACGGAGCAAACCTTTTTTATTACTCGGGGTAGGCGATAAGGTGTTGGTTTCATTAAAACTACTATTTTATGAACAATGTAATTGAGATACAAAATATAACGATGCCTACAAAAAAATCCTGTAAGCTATGCCAGGCTTGTAATCCGAGGGTTTCTGGCCAATTTTTGAAGTTCCTATTTTGACAGATTGGTCTGTCTTTAGGTGCCGTAACTTTTGGTAGCAATATCCTCTAAGGAGCACACAGACCAATGCACCCAGCTCTAATGATGAAACATTTGATTGTTTGGTGGAAAACCAAACTCCAAATGTTGAGTAAGTATAATTTGAATGTTATGTCCTCACAGAAGCTACGATTTGTGCATATTTTAATAAGAAAAGGAATTCTCGAAGTAAGCCGTGGATAAACTTACAAGTATGAGTATAAAACAATCGAATGTTCTCCATAACTAATCATCATCTTTTGCGTTAGACTTGGTGGCATTGGAGTACTACGATCAAGTATTCTCCATACTTATCCATTCTACAGAAACTTTGTAAATTTGAAATCGAATAACGAATCTTACCTGTTCTGACATCCCATATTCGAACACTTTCGTCAAAACTGCCGGATACGATAAGATTACTTTGAGGATTAAAATTACAGCAGAACACGTAATTGCTGTGTCCCTTTAATGTTTTCAAACATTTGCCAGAGCTGAGCTCCCATACCTGTAATACGAAAATAATAATGAGTCATACAATTATGTGGCGGGCGTCGCAAAGTTGCAATACATGGTCAATTTGAATATTGTTGAAGTATGCTTATGAAACCAAAAGAAACTGGCTGGTGTCTTTTCGAGTTACTAGTTTTAATTCAGATAAAATTTATATATTGAGTAAATTGCGAAGACATGTCAGGGCCTTATCATACTAGCGGTTTGCGGGCAAGGCGGACGCAGAGCGAACCCGAAGCGGTGGTGCCGAAGAGGAAGAGACCAAGCGGTTGCGCAGCGGAGACGTCGCTATTTGCTACACGTCTGCAACATCGCCGCACAACCGCAATGGATCCGCTGCGGAACCGCAACGGATCCGCCGCGCAACCGCGTTGTCTCCGCTGCGGGTCCGCTCTGCACCGAAACCGCTAGCATGATAAGGCACTCAGACAAATATCGCTATTATAATGAAAGAACGACGTATAATCCATACTAATATTCTAAATGTGAAAGTAACTCTCTGTCTGTCCGACAGAGTTTCACATTAGTAACTCTGTCTGTCTGTATGTTATTTCACGCCTAAACCACTGAATCGATTTTGATTAAATTTGGGATATGGGGTGTTGATTAGATGTTGAGAAAGGACATAGGCTATGGTTGATAACTGACATACACGCGAGCGAAGTCGCGGACAAAAGCTAGTAAGCTAATAATAGACAAAATCTGGGTTAATTGTGGCGACACCGACACGTCACGTACCTGTGTGGCGTGTCCCAAGTGGGTAAATAAAATAGTTTCAATATTTTTCAAACCCTTTCAAATTGGTCTATTATTAATGTCATTTTATAGTTTGAATAAGGACAGTTTGTACAACATAACATGAGGTAAATCATGAAGGGAAGCCACGAATTTTCATAAGTTTTTCATAATCTTGAGATCATTCATTGACCGCATTTGCACATACGCCTAGTCCTAACAAGACCTTCATAAATGTCTCTGTATACAATTTCCATATGCACGCACGACCTATGTTGCAAAATGTGTACCTAAACACTGTAAAACTACTAGCTTGTTGGACAACCAACGCACGCTTTAACATCATTTGTAATGCGGGACACGTACATGACTGCTTGATGAATGGATATTGAGATTGCTTTTAACTATTCGTTTTATCAAACAAAAAAGTAAAGAATCTATTGATTTATTTGCTGACGTAATGAATCTCTGATAACAGCCATGGTATACTTCGAACCTAACATAATGGTAGCTCAGAAGTTCGTACGAGTGCGGGTTCAGACCAATGGCGTTTGAGAAAAGAGTCGAAAGAGCTAGTCGAACGCCGATTGGTTAGTCTGAATCCGAAATGGTACGAACTTCCGAGCCGCCATTAACTTTGGTACGAGGTATAATGCAGTAGTCGATTGATAATGCTTTCGATGTCGGAGGTTTCTAAAGGGTTTTCTAAACTATTGCTGCAATAAAAGCTAGTTCAAAACCATAAATTCAAACGCGTGGGGTCCCTCACGTGTCTGAAAATTTAATTAACTACTTAGTCAAGGTAATTTCTTAGTTTGCTAAGTAATAATATCGCCCCCTATAATGAGAGTCACGGAACACATAATATCACAAACTCAAACCACTAACCATAATGTCTGGATTACACGAAAAACGAGATAACGTTTATTTAAAAAAATGCAGAGTCAAACATGGCCTAAAACTTATCTAAACAAGCCAACACAACCCTTATCAGTTGAGATGGTAAACAGTTCATTACCCTGTCAACTATTTTATCTACATTCTCACTATTTCTATATAAAAAAACTCTGAGATTGCCAATAATGAGGTCAACTTCTCTATACTTACTGAATATACTTTGGTATACATTAAATTGATAGCTGCTAACGGGGTCAACATCATTGTTACGTTATTACAATAATTTGTGTTTACAATCTAAGGCCCGTATTCTAAAACTACACTCAGACCTAAATCTCGCCTTATGTGTGGACAGATTGACAGATTTAAACAGTGTCTATACAATCTATTATAAGATAAATTGAAATTCAGGACTCACATTTTACGCAATTAATTTCATTGAATAAAACTAAACTTCATTAGTGAAATTCGTTTTAAGTCTATTCGGAATAGATATTCAATCTAGCATTTTATTTGCGAGCATTGTATGTGTTTTTATTTATAGAGTGATAAAGTGCTACCTAATCTATAACAACAACGCGATCTGTTAGATTTCTGATTTAATTACATTATTGAAAACATTTTTTTTAACTAACTGACTTTGACATGGGCCAGGTGTTGAAGGCTATTTACAAATTCTCCCAAGTCCCAAAACAGCACTATACAAAACTTGTAATGACAAGTGCAATTTTACTGTTAACACTTTGGCTGCGTCTTCCTGCAGGTTAACTACCTCTCAAGTAAACATCGATAAAGTGGGTCAGACTCAAACTAAATTCACCCTACAAGTTTGACCCCTTCTTCACTATTAGTGCTTAGTGCCCATTGACCTCGTAAAATAAACGGTAACCGATTGTTCCCTCATTCCTCAAATGTATAAAGTACAGTTAATAGAATAAATCTGCATCTTTAATTTTTACCTACATATTCAAATATGTTATTCTTAAGCACACATCCAATTTAAATAGTTCTAGTCATCGGCACAGTCATCGGTTACAAATTTAAATTCTTAATTAATCAAAAACTGTTAAGTGTTACTATAAATATTTTAGTTCATGCCGTTTCCGGCAAGGGAAGTACTCCTACTGGGGGTTAGGGGCAGAAGACGCTATAAATGCTGGGATGACGATAGTAGGAATAGGTTAGGTCAGTTCGAAACTTTCGAACTTAAAAGTTAGCATAATAAATGCTATAAAAAAAAATTCATTCAAATATTTGGGCGCAGTCATCAAAAAATTCAATGTTTAAAAATGGTTGAAAAATCATTCATTGTTTCCAACAGTTCTAAGAATGTTGGTAGATGGCTGCACCGTCGCCCTTATAGACGGATATAAAGAGAAGGAAAATTTGGAATGATTCAAGTGTCGCTCAATAGCTCAGTTGGAAGAGCAGTCCCCCTGTAAGGGAAAGGTCGTGAGTTCGAGTCTCACTTGAGCATTTCATTTTTTCCAATGTTTTTCGAACTTAAAAGTTAGCATAATAAATGCTATAAAAAATTCAAAAAATACCGTTTGTATTAGGTAGTTTAAGGGAACGCAGTATGCACGAAGAAATAGGCCCGCGCAGCATAATTTTGAAGATGTCGATTCGTACGCCAATAAATTAACTTCGTGCGAATCGCCTACAGAAAAATAATATATTTTTAAAGGAGTCGATTCGCACGTTTCGTGCGAGTTCAATTCGTGCGAATCGTCCAATAAGCCAAATAAAATGGGCGAGATAGGTACAAAGTGGGGCTTCGCTTCGTCAACAAAATATACCTACTATCAGTGATATGGGAAACTACCTTACAAAAAATATCAATGACAATGCCTGGCTCGGATGTCAAGGAGTGCTAGGATAAAGAAGTCAATGGTTTAATATTTTAGTTAACCTAGTGCACTCGCAATCTCCAGATAACACAGTATCAAGTGTTTCAAGTAACCTACATTAGTGTGATAGGTCACACACAAAGTAGGTAGTCAGTATCAAAACTCGGTCACATTTTACAGCATTGGTGGGACTCTTAAATAGTTATTGTGGTAGTGAACCCCACTTTGAACGGTCGCAAAGTGGGTGGGTGGGTAAGTTTTTGTAACCATTCAACGCGCTTTTTAGTGAGGAGATTGATTTATGAATGAGGAATGTCTACAAGAACAAAACTAAATGAAAACCTTTGCCTGAATTCGTTTAAAGGCGATAATGCAATAGATTATGCTCATCCCTATCTACTTACAGAGTACGTAGAGACAGGTCCGGTCGAGTACAACCTATTCCCAAAATGCCTGATCGCACTATAAATGAATGTCATACCGTCTGTTTCCCAAGATGTCTGAATTCTATATGACTTAGGCCCGATTCGCCTGAAACCTAAAATGTCTTCTTCCCACTATGCCTGAAATTCCTAATGCCTTATTCATAAAATTACTGAAAATATTTTTATATTTTTAATACAAAGATCTTTTGACAGCCTCTGTGGCGTAGCGGTGGTGAACGCGCTCGCTGCGTAGGAGGGTGCGGGTTGATCCCAACTCAATGCAAATTTTTGTATGCATGAATGCAGGTTAGATGGCAGTAACTTCACAGAAATTATCGAAGTTCAGCCAAATTCGCAGTTAAGCTAAAGTAAGGGGGTCAGGTAAGGCTAGGTAAGGCGGACCACAGACTGAAAGCTTCGGATGATGAAGAAGAAGAAACTGACGCTAGGAAGGCCGGCAGGTCAACGTCCGTCACGCGCCGTAGTCCGAGACCCCCACATCTTATTGGCAGGGAGACGTCGAGAATCGACTCGGGAGTATCTCTCAAAGCGCTGTCGAAGGAAGAGACTGGCATCCGGACAGAGCCAGGTTGGAGTAGTCCTCAGCAGGGACGTGATTTTGGGAACAGCAAAGCAAATTCGCAGTACAGCAACGTGTGCTGAAAGGTTCTTCAACTGTTCCCGTGCAGTAAGGAGAAGAAGCTGGCGTAAAGAAATGGCCTCAGGAATAGCCTGCAGGAGGCTGAAGGTGCCGCCGAAGGCCAGGAACGAGGGTTTTAAGTGTGTAAAGTGGTTGCGAGCTTCTTTACTGCAGGCCAAGTGTGAGGTTTTCCCGCTGCGCCTCGGGGAGCTCCCCGAGGCACGGCATCAAAACCTCAGGTCTCGGGTGACCGTCTCAGGCTTGCCGCCAATGATACCATCATCTAGGTATCAAAGATTAAGGGGCTATTCAAGCACAGAGACAAGCCCGTGGTTGGCTAGGCTGAAGACCAATGGACCCCGTGGGTCACCCTGCTGAGCTCCCACTTGCGAATTATGTTCTGGTACATAACTATTTCACGTTTATTTATCCTTCAAAAATGTAGTATATTATCAAAGTATATATTCAATTTAAACTTAATGCTTGAACAGACTATAAATTAGAAATGTCAGCGGCTGCCAAATTCAGTCATGTTGCTATTCGGTTATTTTCGGATTCAGTCCATTTGGGATTTGATCATTTTGGAATTAGGTTTAGTCGAAAATCAGGCAATTTGGTTCTCTGACGATTTGGGCTTCAGACGTTTTGGCACGAAGACGATTTGAATTTGAGGCGTATTGACGTCTCAGGCTTTTTGGGAATAAGTTGTACTCGACCGGACCCGTAGAGACTAACCTTACACACGCTTCCTCGACTTTAATTAATCCTTACATAATATATGTACAAGCAGGGAAATTTTACCGGGTGTGATTAGTCGCGACAACTTACATCAACGCAGGCAGAGCTGCGGGCAACAGCTATAATAAACCAAAGCCAAACCAGCTTTAACAAGCCAAACGGCGAAGTATAGAATAATTTCGTGCTTTCAATTTTTTTTTGTATAGTAGGTAACAACACTAACAACAATTTAGACCGAATTACATCACCGAAAATCCATTTAACTTAACGTTTACAGTTTGTAAAATGAAATTCACTCTTAAAGAGTTAAATAGATTAACCCAGGACTACTTTTAAGAAACTTTTTCACGCGACATCCCAGCTCTAGACTAGACGATATACGCGAGTAGTATAATAACGGCTGTTTACCGGAACTCGAACAGTTTCCTTTAAACGGTTTTTATAAATGTCAACGAAACCGCGTGTTTAAAGCGCTTGCCACCTCTCCCCTCTTACCTACCAACCGTACCGCTAATTCGGGACGGTCACTAGCCCGCCCGTGCGAGAAATTGCACC
The DNA here is from genome assembly GCA_914829495.1 of Eilema sororculum. Classification (NCBI taxonomy): domain Eukaryota; kingdom Metazoa; phylum Arthropoda; class Insecta; order Lepidoptera; family Erebidae; genus Eilema; species Eilema sororculum. Next base: position 21,308,380 of record OU618534.1, on the reverse strand, counting down.
TGCGCTACCTCCCATACATACTCAAGAACCGAATGGTTTTTTATTCGAGCAATTTTGTTACAAGGATATTGACTTTGTTACAACTTGATGACTGTTACTTTATTACAAATGTTTTTAAAGTATTTTCAGACACTGTGAAATTTTCAGTAGGTGGTTGGTGGTTTCAGTAGGTAGGTGATTTTTAACCGTAAGAAAGTTTTTTATAGACCAATTAGCTGACGTTTGAGTCTCCACCTGCATGGCAACTGGCAACCCATTATCGCGGATATTATAACTGTATTGCTCGGGACATATATCTTGGACCTAAAATGTGCACTATACGCGCAGTACATGTTTCTTGTGTCTTTGGAGGATAGCGCGGGGTGCTACGGCGGTGGACGAGCTCCAATTCACCAAGCATAGATTATTACAAAACAATCCGCGCGCGCCAGGGATCATCATTTGTCTTGCGATTTAGGTGCAAGATACGTGTCCATTGGTGTAGTATGAGAAGCACTCGAAAAAGGAGGACTTGCATGAAAAGAAGAGCTATAAACGAAACTCGTGAAGTATATAAGAATAGAAGCAGATGGCAGGCTGATGTCAGCAACCATCGCATCCAGTATAGAAAAATCATATTATTTGTTACTTGATTAATCTACTATGAATATTATTCACAATTGAAATCACTGTGCTGAATTGGGTCAACATCAATACACATAGAAAACCCAGTACACAAATTATAAATACATTTTCCGATTTGGTCACAAGTGTGTGAAGTATTTACTTTCTATTTTCGAAATGCTCTAAGCATAATTAAAGGCTAAATAAATACAGATGTTTAGTAAGATTTAATGACTTACATTTTTACATACAAATGAACAATAAATCAGTGACCTCAATTAAAAGCACAGACCACCTTATTATATTCATTATAGTTTTTTTGTTTGCTATCTGCCAGTAAGTTACTGTAGTCAGAATGGCTAGATTGATTTTCTATAATTATGCAATGCATTCAACCATTTCACTAATTTTTTAAACAGGCATGACAACATGATGAATTTTTTTAAACTTAGTGGGCAGGCAACCTGGCCCTTGATTCTACTAAAGGTAAATAACTGTAGTTCCAGTCACTGGAAAAAATGACATTAAAATTTAGACTTTATTTCTATACACCTGAAGTTCAAAATGAAATGAAAACAGTTTCATTACACCTTCATTTCATTTTGAACTTTAACAGCATTGATTTAAAGTCTATTGTTTAATGCCGTTTTCTGTGTGGTGGCATCACTTTGGTCTGGCTTCAATAGAATCGAGGCCCTGATAGAAATAAGTTACCTCACATTATGACAGATCAAAAAGAGTTGTGACAAAAGAAACTTACCTTTAAAGTCTTGTCATCACTGGCACTGACTATCAACCTGCTGTCTGATGACCATGCCACATCACTGATGCCCATTTTGTGTCCTGATATTGTTTTTTCGAATTTGCCATCATAAGCTCCCCACACCTTAATAAGTTTGTCAGCAGCTGCAAACAATAAGGAACAGTGTCAATTCAAACAAAATAATGCTAAGAAAGGATCTTTCCATTCATAACTGTTGCTTTGTAACCTACATGAATTAAAATAAATATTATAATATTAAAATATTAAAATAAATATTTCCTGTCTTTTTATACTGTAAATATGTCAATTTTGCGTTTATTGACAATGACATGTAAACAGTTAAGTATGAATATGTGAATGTTTGAACATTAAAGAAAAAAATCCAATACATTTTCAAAACTAATCCCTGCGGCAGATTTCAAATGTATTTTTTATTTCAAAATCATTTGATACCTAAAGAGAATCAGGAACCGAATAATCCGGGCTTCTATAGCTACAGTTATTTAACTATATGGGTTTTATTAACATAAATGAGACATTAAGTCCAATTACTATTTGTTTTATTTCCAAGTCTTTAGACCAGTTTTTTAGTATGAAAAAGGAGACCCTCTTTTTGTAAGAGTCCTGTTATGTAACTTTTAAGAAAAGCATACCTTTATTTAGTTAATCAATGGTGGTTCCTAAGGTGCACTTGCTTGTGAAACAACAATCAAATTTATTAACATGAAGCACCTATGTAAATAATTAAAAAGAAATATTCCAATCAGATTCTTCTTTGTACTAACCATTACATCATAGAAGAAAAAATCATGATGTAAACTGTACAGTAAATTTATTTTAACTATTGGTACACATATTCAAGGTCAAAATTTTGTATAAGTTGGCAGTCTAAGAATGCTGAGTGTATAAAAACTTTAACAAAGCAATTTGTTCAATTTACAGTGATATTTGTACTGCCATACACATGATTTTGGTATCAAGCAATCCAAAGTTCTATTATGTGGTAATATCATTTGGTTCAATATAAATATTGAAATTACAAAATGCAACTATTATCTATCTATACTAAGACCAATTGCAATCTTACACAACACGATGTAATTGCTAATTGAATCTTCATTCATAAAATATCTTAAATTAACAATGAGTGACCTAGCAACAACAGTTTGGTAAAACTAACAGGTTCATAAAATGGACACTATGCTAACATGATAAAGTCTAAAACAATTTCACATCTGTCATCTTAAAAATAACTTTTTGATAGTTACACCTGTTAATTAGTCATTTGATATAGAGATCTATAAGGTGTGATATAAAAAATAAACATAACAACACATGGACTCATCTCATCAAACATAAATAAATAACTATAACTATGTACTCAAATAAATATGCAATAAAAATATACTCACAGGAACTTGCCAGCCACTCTCCATTTGGACTGAATTTGACTGAGGAAACAGCCTTTGTGTGTCCTGCTAGTGTAAATTTGAGCGTATAATTCGGCTTCTGGAAACCGATATCAAAATTAGCGCCAAATCGCACGTGCTCAAAGCAATTGAAGTTACATAAACATGTGCCGCCCGCCAGACTGACGCAAACGGACGAAATACAATGACGGAACGTTACTTACCGCTACTGAAGACTTATTTGATTGTTGTGTAGATTGTGATAGAGAATTTGGGCCAGAAAGGTTTGCAGAGGGCCCACCGTGAGTTTGGTGTGCAGCAGGATGGCCTGGGCCCGGACCTAGCGGCACCATGTTTCTACTTTCGACGCACTTCGCTTTACTTTATTCGTCACCCAACACAGTCACTAATACACAAAGAACGATAATTTAACTTATACTTTGGAATAGGTATCACACGGAACTTGTTAGTCTTGTCACACACCACAGTTTTTACGTTTATTTTAGCGTAGATATTCAAAGAACATTCTAAATCCGGGCGTCTCAATGCGTGCATATTTCGCGAAGAACAAGCAGTGGTGCCAACATGATTTTTAAAATGTTACCTCCCGCGGTCGTCTAGCTGACTGACCAATTGTCTATGGGTTAAAATATTGTACAATTCACATTTGGCAACATTATTCTCTTTGGTTCTAAAGCATCAAGTCAAGTCTAGTCTAAAGCAGCATCACCAGCTTGCAAATTTCACACTACTTAAATTATTATTTCGGTTAAGAATGGAACAAGAATCCCTTGAAGACGTTGTCAGACGGGACTTGAAGAAGTCAGTCCCTTTAATTGAATGGTCTGACCAATGAGCTCCCGAGCGTCACAACGAGTGACAAAATGTGTCTGATGCTTATAAATTGTTTAACTACCTTTGTACGTATATACCATATTTTATGAAAATAAAATATTCTATTCTATTTTATTCTGAAGCGTTTCCAAATTCCTATTACAACCGTTTTGGGATGACGACCGTGGGAGCCATCTACTGATATTAATAGGAACTATCGAATAATAGCCATGATGATGGGTGTCGTCAGCTTTTCAACATGCTAACTTACTGTTTACTTAATTTCATTCAATAATATTAAAAACAGACTTACCTACGCTTTAACATCAAACGTCAAAGTAACTAGGCTTATTGACAGCACAACATTATAATATCTCACAAACTGTTTCGGTCTGCCCCCTAGTGGTATAAAACTGTTGCATGCAAGAATACAAGTAACAAACTAAGTAGGTACTCATTAAAGTTTTAAACTCACGGTACGAGCTTTCGTCAAAATTCGTACACACATTAAGCTTTTTGTCGAATACACCGTTTTATACCATGACCGTACTAGGACCCTATCAGACACAGAAAACGACATGGTATGGCTTGCTATGCCCACTGAAATTGATCGATGGCGTTTAATTCCCGTATGATGCCCGTATATTGTCCGTGCGTAATTTAAATAACGTATTCACTCAAATCGATAGACGTTTCATTCTCACAACGTGTATTGTTATAATACTGGATGTCTTGGAAATGCTGATGTTTCAAAATAATAAAATAAAAGAACACGAAAACTGAAAAAGAATACTGGACATGGTGCAGTCACTTAGTTCAAGATGAAGAAAAGTTTCAAGTATTTAATATACTCACAGTTTTACCACCTGCATGCACCGGTTTGGCAACTTCGCGTGTTATGCAACCAGCACCAGCATAGGTATCAGTAGTCAGCACCGGCAAAATATTCTCGCCGACTAAACGACACCGAGGAAAGATAGGGATTGGTTCGGGTGGGGTTGGATAGCTCAGTGGTCAAAACATTCTACCTGCTAGAGAAGGATCGCGGATTTCAATCCCACCTGGGATTAATCAAAAATTTTCCTCCGCAAATGGATTAAAAAAAAAATTATTTAATTCCATTGAGTCAGTTCGATGCAAGCTTTTGAGTTATGAGTTTGCAGTCCACACCAGTCCACACGTTGATTTTTACTCGTTTGGGAGTAATAATATTATCATAATATTACTAACATTCACTGAGTAAGAAGTGCTTCGTACATTTTATTGTCATGTTGCAGAAAATATACGCAAGCTGGAAACGTACCTTTATTCGCCATTCATCATATTATAACATAGACGTAGTAATTATTACAGACATGAAGCTGACTATGAAATTCATTAATAAAATCAAATCAAGATTCATCCCAACTGCCATGAATATGCTATTTGTAATTTTTTTTACTTCTGAAAATAATAATGAACTGTACAAGTTTTCAAGTTTTCAAGATACTTACATTTGATTTTTAAATATTCAATTTGTCGCGCCGCAGAAAAACGCTCCATACAAAATCGTACAAAATTGTGACGTCACGCTTCGGTAGCACGTACTGAAAATATGTCTAAATTGCGTTCACACGTTTATAGTTCATAATAAAAGTTATTTAAAATTTCATGAGGATGATGAATTGAATTTGGTGGTTTATATTTTAACTTTTTTTTGGGAATTTCAACTAATGAAAAGTCACAGTTTCAGTTTAGATAATATGCAATATTTTATTTTGCGAGACATATTTTTTCCAAACAAGCTAAGCTAAGCTTAAGCAATATTGGGAGGAATCGACGACCTAGGCAAAAAGCCTATTGTGTTCCCTAGTAGTGTAGCACCTTCCTGGAAACTCTGCAATAGCCGCCATCTTCGTTTCGCCCCATTCATTAAATCCCAGTTTCTGTTTTTTCCTAGGATGAAGTGTTTTCCGTAGGTAATTCGGCTCTTTCAAACTCTATGTATTGCAAACATTTGACCTCTATGACATTTCCAAGGTTGTAGATGTCATTTCTGATTTTCTGATCAATTTTGATTTTGAAGTCGTATTGCACTTGCCGCTGAAAAGCGAGAAAATTGGAAATACCTAGTAAAATATAGTCATAATGGCTTTAAATAAACTTAGTATTGATGCCCTGAACTTAAGTGGCAAGCGCGTCTTGATGAGGTATGATTTTAACAAGTTTACTGTGTGATAAAATAATCAGTGTAAGTTCTAGCTATATATATAAATTAATTATTGATTACAGAGTAGACTTCAATGTTCCACTTAAAGAGGGAGTGATCACCAACAACCAGCGTATTGTGGCTGCCTTGGATTCGGTGAAATATGCTGTCGAGAAGGGTGCCAAGTCGGTCGTTCTTATGTCACATTTGGGCAGGCCGGATGGTCAAGCAAACTTGAAATACACCTTGAAGCCGGTTGCAGAAGAACTTAAGAAACTGCTCAATAAGTAATAAGACTTAATTTTATTAGTTCATACTATTATGTTTTAGACTTATCAAAATTCATGAAGGATTTCGGAACTAAAAAAAGTAGGTAAATAAGAATAGATAAAATAACAATTTTAAACTTGGAACTAGCTGTATGTAAGACTTTTTGGTAATCCTACGTAACATTGAGTTCAATAAATTAATCATGAACCAAGTTTTACAGTATGATGTGTAATTATAAGAAATGTAAAATTTAATTATCTTGCCTACATAATTAAATTTTATAAAAGATGCATTACATTTAAATACACTGTACAAAAAGTACCATAATACCTCACAGCCAATTCATATTTATTTAGGATGAATTTCACGTCTAAATAAATAATAATAATAATTTGTTTTTAGAGATATTACTTTCCTCCCTGACTGCGTGGGTCCAGAAATTGAAAGTGCTTGTGCTGATCCTACACCAGGCTCCATCATCTTGCTAGAGAATGTTAGATTCCATATTGAGGAGGAAGGAAAGGGTATTGATGCATCAGGTTCCAAGGCTAAGGCTGACCCTGAAAAGGTTAAGGCATTTAGAGCAAGTTTGAGGAAATTGGGCGATATCTATATCAATGATGCTTTTGGTAAGAAATCTGTGTATAGTATTCACACTTCTGCAGTACTTGTGACTTATAATGTATAAGGACCCCTACAAAGTAGTTGTACAAAGCCCTGAGAAAAGAAGTGAGGTTGTTTGGCATATCCCTTGCACCTCTGTGGACCCAGGGCTATCCCTAGCTGTTTGGCCCTCCTTGCTAGGGTGACAGGCGGTTCTCCCCATCACCCTCAGGCAGTAATGACTCCTGCTAACTGAGCTGATACACATTTTGTGCTTTGTGGATGAAGCTCTGGCTCCTGTCAGAGATTTCACTTATTGAGTCAGATGGTAGTTTCTCCTATTGCCCCTTCAACATCCAAAACTATGTCAAGAAAATGCAAATTCTAATTGAAAATAAATTGTAACAAAAATTACCTATGCAAACTGCTTCCCAACTATGCATTGTCTGTCTAGGCTTACCAATCATGGTGTCTTTTAACTTCTATCTATCCCTTCTAGTATCAATGGCATCTGAATGATAGTTATATTTTACCACTCATGGCAGAATTGCAGTGATTTTTGTGGCAGAATTGCAGTGATTTTCATGGCAGAATTGCAGTGATTTATCTGTAAAAGCTATAGGACCTGAACTGAATGATTTATCCAACAGGTACAGCTCACAGGGCTCACAGTTCCATGATGGGTGAAGGCTTTGACCAGAGAGCTAGTGGTTTCCTCCTCAAGAAAGAACTGCAGTACTTCGCAAAGGCACTGCATGAGCCTGAAAGGTAAAATAAAAAATATGGTATAGTATAAAATAAACCTAGCTGAAAACCTTATGTTGCCCTGAGACAATATGTAGACAAAAATTTCATATATCCATGACAGGATAGAACAAGACAGTACTGCCTGGATAGTTCAATAGTGGGTAATGTCCAGCCATAGGTCATAGCTTTAAGTGTCTTTTTAGGGCATCAGTGACTTCCCTGGATGTGAGCAATTTGATTTTATGAGTTTATGCCCCAAAACCACATGTGCCTTAATAACAACCAACTTTCTTATCCTACTACTACTGCCAGTAAGGACCTGTTCGACCTGACGAGTGATCAGCTCTTTTTTTTTTTTTTTTTATGTACAGGACACGTCAATTTGACTTCACCTCGCCTGATGTTAAGCTAAAGGCAAAGTCTCGGAAAGAGGGTCGCCATCGTAAACATTTACCACGTTAACAGTGGCGGCACTCAGCTTGACGGCCTCATTAGATGCCTTTTCATGCCCCGCTTAAAGGACCCGGGACTGTAGGAAGAAGGAAACACGTGAGCTGGCAGGGAATTCCAGGTCTTAGTGGTGGTGCATATGCAAAGACTTCTTTATGGGGCTGTTTCACTGACATATATTTTAGTATGGCAACCAACGGCTTAATGCTTTCAGAGGCACGAACAGATACAGACATGTACTCATATTCATGCATACAAATATTTGCACCAAGCGGGGATAGAACCCGCACATCCTGCGTAGTGACTACTTATACCGCCTCCACGCCACCGAGACTCTCATTAAAATGTATGATTACAGTACTTTACAGCAGTACCTTACGCCAGTAGTTACTACTACTATGATTACGGTACTGTAATCATAGTAGTAGTAACTACTGCCTATGGGGACGCCGTTTGACCGGACGGGTGATCTGCCCTTCCATGTGTGGCCATTTCACCCAATTCCCCTATAATGACTGTCATACTTGTTTATATAGCAACCGGGACAGCCGGCTTAATGCGCTCTCTGAGGCGTAATCAGACAAATGCAAATACTTATATTCATGCATACAAATATTAGCACTGAGCGGGGATCGAAACCGCGCCCCCTGCGTTCACTACCGCCACGCCATGGAGGCTTCCCTAGGGCAGTTGGCTATAAGATTTAATTCATACTTTCAGGCCATTCCTGGCAATCCTTGGAGGTGCTAAGGTGGCTGACAAGATTCTGCTCATTGAAAACTTGCTGGATAAAGTAAATGAGATGATCATTGGAGGTGGTATGGCATACACTTTCCTCAAGGAAACCAAGGGCATGGCTGTAAGTATAATAAATTTTATATAATATTCACATACCAATATGATAGGTTAGCTGTGAACCTTTTACTGGCCAAGTTTTCTCTTTCCTTGTACTGGGCAAGTTTTCTCTTTTACACTTAAAATGGAGAAGCACACACTAATGTGGAGTAATTTTCTCATGCATATACAATATGGATACGACATATAGGCATTAATTGAAGCCACATACTTGGTACCCTGTTAGCATGAAACGGGCAAAGTTTGAACAAAATCGGTCAAGTATTAAGGTCAAAAACAAGAGTTTTAATTTTAGTGAATTTTGATCAGCTGTGAACACTCTGTAGAATAGCAGTTTTCAATGAACTTTAAATTCTCATTCAATTGTATGCCTACGTATAAGGACTCTTTCACACTCGACATCCACGCGGTACGGCGATAGACGCGCGTAGCGCGCGCCTATGTATTTAACGCGGAATTGACCGGTTCGATCATAGAGTGGTTATGCGTATGCGCGTGTGAGGCACCGCACCTCCGCGCGGACGGCATGGCCGCGTCAAGGGGCAGGCAGAGACAGGATTTTTCGACCTCGCGGTCGATGATGTACCGCCGTAAACCGCCTATGCTCAATAATTTCACCAGTAGTGTTTATGTTTATTGATCATGAATACTTTGAACTTTACATACAGGAAAAGACCGACTCGAAATTGTTACAAATTTTAAGATAAATTTATTTCTACATTCACGATTCAGATTTAATTCAGAACAAAATGTAAGCGAGTGTGTAATCGGCATTAGAAACGATAGTCGTAAAATTTTTATTACTATTAGGGTTACCATCCGTCCGCGCTTCCCCGGATTTGTCCTAGTTTCGACGCAGTCCTCAAGAGTCACGACCCTAAGTTGGGCGCTGTAGTCTTTCATCTCCAAAAGGCTGTCACGGAGCTTCGGAGAACACTATGACCACTCCTACTTATCCATGTGAGTCCATCAGCTAGTAGCTGTCGCCAATGAGTTTTTTTTTAATAACAGACACGTCAATTTGACTTCACCTCGCCTGATGGTAAGCTAAAGGCAAAGTCTCGGAAAGAGGGTCACCATCATAAACATGTACCATGTTAACAGTGGTGGCACTCAGCTTGACGGCCTCATCAGATGCCTTTTCACGCCCCGCTTAAAGGACCCGGGCGTGTAGGAAGAAGGAAACACGTGAGCTGGCAGAGAGTTCCAGGTCTTAATGGTGCGGCATAGCTTGGTGTTGGACCGTTGAAACTGTTTCCCAGAAACGGTGTACACTGTAAGGTATGAAAGAAACTTTATCCCACGCACACTCAGGCGGTGGAATGAACTCCCTGCTATGAGTCTCCCAAGGGACTAGAACATGAGGTTCTTCAAAAAGGATATTGGTCTTGCATACATCCATATGCCACGGTAATAACTTTCTATCAGGTGGGCCGTGTGCTTGTCTGCCACCTTAGTAGTACAAAAAAACTTCTTGTCCTGATTTGATTCAAGATATGGAAAACCTAATTACTATAGAAATTGTAAAATGCGACGTTGCCGCACTGTGTATTCATTCTAATATTCATTCAGCAAATTCGTAAAAATACGACCAAAAAGAGAGAGAAATAATGCTTTGAGATGCCGCCAGGTTTAGGGTAAAGCACGGTTTAACGCCTGTCTGTTAATCCTAGAAGAACAATAGTTGATTATGATTATGATGACTGATGACATAAAAAGGTATTCGATTTGATAAGTAGATACCTATCAATTAACGTAGATTACTCACACTTTGTATTTGATTTTTAATTATTTATTCCGCAATAAATTCGTTAATTATAATTAATAATAAGTAATTTAATGAAAAATTGAAAACGCACATAAATAATATCTTTGCTAATTTAGTCATCATCATCATCTACATAAAGACGTTAGTCCGATTGCATCCGAGGCCACGGTGCCCTTGGAGCTCAGGGTCCGCCTGATTTACGATTTGGCTAAGTTTTGGCCTTTCCGGGGGCGACTGCCGTCTGACCCCCCAACCCTGAAAGGAAACCCAGCGCCAGAGCCTCTTCCGTTTTCCAGCAGGTGCACCTGCTTGCAGGTGAGGTTGGCTTGGGTCCCGAAGATCTTGGTGGGATCCCATAGCTTATTTGCTAATTTAGTATCATACATTTGTACATACCTATTTCATTTTTCATCAAACACTTCAATATGGATGTATAGTAAAAAAAAATCTAAAATAAAAGTAATAGTATGCAAATGGTGGTTGTTGGTGCGTTTACCTTATCATGCTCCTGACAATGTCGTAGGTACATTGTTCGCTATTCGGGGATTCCCCTGTGACGTGACGTTTCCTCGCCAGTGACCGCGAACACGCGCGCATGTTCGCATCGAGATTTTATTCGACATAGTTTTTTAGAGTGAAATTGACACTAATTAACTTTTATGTATTTTTAAATAGTGTTATTTTCAACTATTATAATAGTAAGTATTTATTTCGTGTTGTGCCATCCAGTGTGAGTGTTTTCTTCATAACTATTGTGTATTTTGAAATTGTGTGTTATTTAAAACTATTATTACCTATTGTACCTATTTGTAATTGTGCCATCCACGTGTGTCTGAAAGTCAAGAAGCACTGCGCAGCCGAATTATTGAGGCATTTAACAAATTGAAAGCTATGGCTTTGGATCCGAATCGAAATCGGGACAATATTGTTCGGCGATGTAATTTGTGTATTCAAGCAAGTGGCGGACATTTTGAAAATTTCAAAGATTTAAATTTACAATCTACAGTGTTATTAAAAGTTCTGCGTACTATACGTCTTAACCTGTGATTCTACGGAATCTGGTGGTACCTACTTACGTACGTAGGTACGTGAGCGCGCCAGCCGGCGGCACGGCCCCGCGGCGCCGGCGCGGCGGCGTGCTTTGTTGCCGCTCCGCTCCGGGTAAGTTACCTACCTACTACACTACCTCCCTATTGTCGTAAACCGTGCGTATGTGTATGTGTGTAAAGGCGTGTGCGTATTTATTAATGACTTAGTAACTATCAATGACATTATACGGATCGTTTCATTTTCAACATTTACTTTGATAATTATTTTGTTAGAAAATTTCGGTTTTTTTAAATTAGGGAATTTAAGTTTAAATTTTGTTTGGTTACATTCCTACGGACCAGGATGGTTAGCGGTTTTCGTAAATGCCTATATGTCGTATCCATACTGTATATTAAAGTTGTAGTAACAATTTAAATTTAATTATTTTCTTCATTGATTTTTTTTGATAATAGTATATGAGATCTGTACCCATTGCCAGTCAGATTCTCGAAAATGTATTAAAAATAATACTAGAATTGTATTTTCAGATTGGCAATTCTTTATATGATGCTGATGGAGCAAAGATTGTAGGAAAGCTATTAGAAAAGGCTGCCAAGAACAATGTGAAAGTCCACCTACCTGTTGACTTTGTCACTGCCGATAAATTTGATGAGAATGCTCAGGTAAGCAATACTTTCCCAACATATCTATTTATTTTTGTAGCTGAAATTACTAACTAAATTGGTTGACTACGATGTCTAAGTCAGTCTAAGGTGATTTTGAACAATAGGCTATTTGACTATTTTTTTTTCCTTTCGAAAAATGACCACTTTGTAATAATATAATGAACTGTAAAAGTAAAATGTTCGTACGACAAATAGTTTTCAAGATATTTGATTTTGAAATAATATTCATTTTGTCGCGCCGGCGCCGCCCGAAAACGCTCCATACAAAATCTTACGAAATTGTGACGCTAATCTTACGCTTCTGTTGCGCGTAGTGCAAATGTATGGAGTGCGAGAGAATATCACGTTTATCTCGATCTACATTGCGTTTAAACGTATATAGTTCATAATAAAAGTTATTTAAAATGTTATGAGGAATCTAAAAAGTTATATATTTGAATTGAATTTGATTGTTTATATTTTGCCTTTTTTTGGGAATTTCAACTAATGAAAAGTAATCGTTTCAGTTTAGATATGTAATATTGGGTCATTCATCAACTCGCGGGCAATAAACTTGCGGGAAACCGCGGGTTGGCATTTTTGAATTTTATTTTATTTTGCTGTCGTCAACTCGCGTGAATATTAAAGTACAGTCAGAAAAATGGATCGAAGCCAAAAATTTAATATAAAACCAACTTTTATACTCCCGCATTTGTACACCCGCAGTGGTTAAAGTAACTGTTTACTTTTTTTATATTTATTTATCTTAGATTTCGATATAGACGTGCAAAATGAGGTGAGGGGGAGACGGCCAATGATGCATAAAACATGCTATTTGTTATGGTTATGACAACGATGTCATATGAATGAAACGTCGTAGGAATATCGTCTTGATAAAGTACATTTTAAGCTAATGAAAAATAAGCTTAAATATTGATAAGACCAAAATAGGATAAAAGTAGGGGTAAAAAGTAATAGCGCAGTTAATTTTTTATACATTTAAGATTTCGTCTAATAAAATTTTGGAAGCTTTTTTGTGTTTTTATGTATTGTGGAGATAAGTTAATATTTTTTATATCACAGTGGCAGACCAGCGCAGGGCCTTTTTTTATCGTGCGAAAAATCCCCACGGAGCCGGTGGAGGCGGTTATGTCGGACTCGAACCGACCAAAACGCACGCCGTCTTAGGTCCTTGGTTTCCGGAGGTGAGATTGCCGAAAGCATATCTCTCGCACCCTGGCAGACCCAAGACCATCTCATTCAAGATGGCCCCCTTCGGTTGTGGGGACCTTAGTGTCCCCATCTAGCCCCGGGTACGGGGAGGCACACCTTGTGCCGCTGCCGCGGCCTGCTTCTGCTAGGGTGACAGGCGGCTCCAACGGTCACCCCCAGGCCAGCGCTCATGGAGGACGGAAATCGTTATGCGACCTCCGACGTCCGGTTCGCCTTCGCTCTTCGCGGGCTTCCCGGGCCCGGAGTCTAGTCCGGACCCGACCGACCGCCTCTTTCTCGAGCATTAGTTGCTCGCAGAAGGAGGCGGCCGCACCCCAAGCGTTCGCACATCGTACCATCGCTGTGATCAATGTGGCGAGTGTGAGGACTCCCACCCCCAAAGCCGCCACTAGGACCCGCCTCCACTCCGGGCACTCAGTCAGCGTGTGCAGCTCTGTGTCCTCGCTCGCATCACAGTGATAGCACTCGGACGTTGGCTCCTTCCGGATCCGACACAGGTAACTCCGTTAATCACCTGCGTCAGCCGGTACGAGAAGCTGCCGTGTGGCCTCTCTAGCCATTCCTCTATGATGGGTCTTATCGCCGATATTACGGCATGCCCTGCGCTTGGTCGCACAAGTCGTAGCTCCCACTCAGCTACCATATCCCGGTGGAGCTGGGACCTCACGGCCTGAGTTTCTTCAGGCTCGGGTTTCCGTCCCTGCTACCGCGCCTTCTTTCAATACCGATACAGCATCGAAAGGGCTCTCGCATCCAGGTTCCACGGTAGGGATCGGCAAGGAGACTCGCCGCCTCCAAGGATATCGTACCCTCTAATGGCCCTGCTGGCCATTGCACGCTGCGGCCCACCCAGCAAACGCGCATTGTAGACTGTCAGGGTCTCCGCCCATATCGGGCACCCGTATAGGGCCATGGATGATGGACCGCACGACTCCCGCATAGAGTCTCCTGTGGGAGTCATCCGGCCCCCTATGTTGGGCAGCAGCCGCTCCAAAGCGGCAGCTGTATTCTTCAATTTGGGGGCGAGTCGTCGGAAATGCTCCCCGAATTTCCACCGGCCGTAAAGCACGAGCCCCAGGTATTTCATCTGGGGCTTGATGCCGATGGAAATGTCTCCCACTATGAGGCTGGAGTCCTCCGGTGGCATGCTCCGAAGCCCATGAAAGAACATGGCCTCGGTTTTATGCAGAGCCACCTCAAGACCCAGCCACCGGATCCACTTCACGACTTGGGCAACCGCGATCGTGGTCTTCAGGGTCACTTTGCGGTATGAAGCCCCGCACGCCGTCACCAGCTTGTCGTCCGCATAACACGTGACGGCGGCACCGTCCGCGAGCTCACCGCGAAGCACCGAGGCGTAACCGATGTTCCACAGTAGCGGTCCCAGGACCAATCCCTGCGGAACACCGCACGTCATCTCTCGCCGACCGAGCCCGGGCCCGGGCCTACCTGATAGAACATGTTTATAATTATTTTACATTTTGCTTAGTTATGATACCTATACAAATAAATAAAATTGGAGTGTCTGTTTATAACGTTAAAATAAAAGCTTTTTAACTGGAAGTGTAAAGCCGACAGACGGATAGACAGAGTTACTTTCGGATTTATAATACCTATAAATCATTACAAGATACAAGATACTATAAAAAAATAGCTTTTTTGGAAATTTTGTCAATCTGTCGGTCTGATATTCTATTTGTTTGCTAAGTAAAGTGACTTAGTCGATTTTGAGAGGATTTGTATTGTTTTTAGTTGAAAGGTAATTCTCGTAACAAAAATCTGTTCAAAATCTAATCCCGATCTAATCTCCCAAATGTCTACAATGGTATTCTCGCTACACACTTTTCAAGATCTAACGTTGACTGTAATGTTATTATACCTATTGAACTAACATTTGAAAATGTGCAAATCGATAAAAAAATGATACCTACTCTGCAAAACTGATCTATAAATTATTCTAATCGATTACATAATAATTAAAGATGGATTTTTCCGATTCGAACGTGCGGGGTGAGGAAATGAAATCTGCGCGGGGGTGTGAGCTTCCATTCTGTACGCTAGTACTATTACCTATTCTGTGATATCACTTTGATCCTTTTTCGTAGTATGTCCATACCACGACAGTCACTCGCTTTTCTTTTTTCATTCCTTGATACCACTTACAAACTTCTTCTATTATACTATATTCAATAACATAGCCTAAAATATCTTATAAAGTACCTACATTTTAAATATGTAGGTACAAAACTATATTAAATTTATTACAAAGTTTTCGTATATGACTGTACACAAATACGTCAATTTTGACAATCGCGCGAGTTGACGACACGAAAATAATCAAAAATTGAAAGTTGCCAACTCGCGGTTTCCCGCAAGTTTATTGCCCGCGAGTTGATGAATGACTCGTAATATTTTATTTTGCTAGGCATATTTTTTCAGAACAAGCTAACATATTAAGCAGAATTAGGAAGAATACCCTATTGTAATTCCTATGTAACATTTTTCAGGCCGGTACCGCCGATGTTGAAACTGGTATTCCTGATGGCTGGATGGGTCTTGATGTAGGTCCTAAGTCTCAGGAACTTTTTGCTGAACCTATTGCAAGAGCTAAAGTGATTGTATGGAATGGGTATGTACCTACTTGTAGCAACAATTTATTCTTCATTAGGGTGAAACCACACTTATTTAGAATGCATATAAAAATGATATTTAACAAAGGATTATTTATTGTGCACACAAATTCCATAATCAGCATTTATTTATCGAAATCTTACAATAATAAGTCACAACCTAGTATGAGACCTATGTGTAATAGCAAAAATACAATTATGACGGTAAATAGTGCGTAGCATTTTCCATTAAGTTGCAACTCAGCCCCTCTAGATAAGTGACAATTTGCTGGCTGGCGTAACATCGAATAAAATGATAAATGAATGGGATTTGACTTATGTGACAGTCGTCAACAAAATGTTCAATAGACTGTTTATACTGGAGATTGATGGCGCTTGGTGGAATCTGCTACACATATTGAATAACACACTTGTACATTTCCACTGAGTTTAATTTATTTCATTGAACCTTTGAGAATGCCGCAAGGCGAAACCGGTCAGGTCTAGAAATGAAATAAATTAAACTCAGTGGAAAAGTACAAGTGTGTTATTCAATAAATGTTCTATACATTCGGCATACTATTCTACGATACGCTGGCAAGCGAGCTGCCACTTGTCTAGAAGAGCTGCTAAGATAACTCAGCTTACATAATTATGGGAATTCGTCCTACACTACACAGCTAATTTTTTATCACTCTGATTAGCGATATAAATTGTGTTGTATATTTACTGTCATAAATCCTGACTCCAAGTTATACACCGCCATGGCTCTCCATGCTCCATAAAAGTCACCCAAAAAACGCGTATTGCTTATTTAGCGGTCACGATATATACCGGTAACTATGCGATAGTGTCATATTAAAGCGTGCCTTACATCGTCTAGCTTGAGAGGTACATGCAAATCGATCTTGATCAATGTGGCTAGGTCCTGAAGGTTTTATTTTGTTTGACAGGCCTGCTGGTGTGTTCGAATTCGAGAAATTCGCTGGCGGTACTCGGGCTTTGATGGATGGTGTCGTTAAAGCAACAGCCAATGGAACTATCACTATTATTGGTGAGCGACTTATTTTCATTTTTTATTATAGCATATATTTCAAATAATAATCTTGAGATTTTCGATAAATATAACTAGCCTTAGAATTTTTTTTATACGGGCACCTCAATTAACTTCACCTCGCCTTATGTTAAGCTAAAGGCAAAGTCTCGGAAAGAGGGTCACCATCGTAAACATGTACTATGTTAACAGTGGTGGCACTCAGCTTGACGGCCTCCTAGATGCCTTTTCACGCCCCGCTTAAAGGACCCGGGACTGTTATTTGAAAGACTTAAGTCTCAAGTCGTACTATTGCTAAAGCATCTCAGAAGTCGCGGATCCTCCCATCAAGTCCAATAATATTGGAAAAACTTTCCTCCTTCAATCTCCCATCAGTAATTATATTTTTTAAATTCAAATGAAATAGCTCCAAAACACCTTAACAGTTCTTAACCTCGTGTTTTTTTGTTTAAAGTTGTATCTTTCGGACTTAAAATTTATAGGCCCTTTATAGCAAATGCAAAGAGGAGCCATTGTATAGTTCATACATACATTTTTATTATCCGACTTCGGCAAAGGCAAAGGATGGTTATTTATTCTTTAATATTGTTCTTCAAGTTCATTTCTTTTATGCTTTCTCCTTATCGTTTCTCGTGTTTTCCTTATCGTTTGTCGTGTTTAACACTTTTTATTCTGTGTTTTGGTAAAGGTGGAGGTGATACGGCTACTTGCTGTGCTAAATGGGGCACAGAAGACAAAGTTTCTCACGTGTCTACTGGCGGCGGTGCGTCTCTCGAGTTGCTTGAGGGTAAGTACAAACATCCATATTTTATCACAACACGTAAGTGTTCTCTCAGAACCATATTTGCTAGATAACAGCACAAATAATATAATATACTTCTATACATATTCACAATCAGGAACCAAAAACGGTTGCGCTCGTAACTTGCGAAAGCAGGCAGGCAACTTTTATTTCCAAACGCTGTAACTAGATGGCGACAAATCGTTGGCGAACTTTTCAAATTTTAACTATTAAAATCGAATTTATTAAAAAATAAAAATACACTTGACACACTATTGAATAACATTGAATTAAACCATAAAATATCCTAATTTATATTGATTCTGCAGTAATTTGGATGGATATGGAGAACATGGACAGTTGAACAAAATTGTCGCTAGATGGCGGTTTCCTAAATTATCACTTTCGTTAGGAAATAACAGTTATACCTGTTTATTCTTTTAACAATGAGAAGTAGATCCCTCTCATATCATACATTGTATGTGTACCATAGGCTTTCAATTACATATTTTCATCTCCCTGATAGCATTGCATATGTCCATGTGTTACGATATACCTTACCGTCAGGCGGGCCACAGGTTTCCATCGTTTTTATCTCGAAGGATTTTCATAATACCACTTGCTCAAAACTTCGATGCGTAAATTTGGACCGTAATTTTGAGTATGTCTGTACCTCAGAGGTATACAATTTTAAGTCCAGTTTTACTCAAATAGAGTTTTTTTATACCAATGGCATCATGAAAGCAAGGTCTATCTAATGGTATGAAGGATTAAGTCCTACGTTGGTAGGGAATGGAAATATCCAATAAAATATGACATTAACTTCACAAATTCAAATGTGGTATAGGATCTTAAAAGTATCATAAGTTGGTTTGCTTCTAAATACCGCGTAAACATAAAACTATTAATGCTATGAGAGTACATAATAGCATCTTCATACTTGCATAATAGTAAATTTTAAGTAATAAATTCTACTTCTGCATATAGTAATAGTTTCCAAATTCTGCGGTAGCCTAGTGGTATGGGTAATGGACTGCTGAGACGAGGTCTCGGGTTCAATCCCAGGTTTACCATGACACACACCAATGACTTTTCGATGCTTTTCGAAGTTATGTGTGTAATTATCGCAGGTTTATAAGTGCCCGGTTAATGGCAATAGGCTCGCCGCCACCTATTACTTTGGGACCTAAACATAAACTGGCGAAATGTGGGTGCTAGCACCTCTGCCTACCTCTTCGCGGAATACAGGCGTGAGTTTATGTTAATGTATGTAAGTTCTACTATCGATTGAAACAGGCTAAAATATAATAACACTAGCTTTTGCCCGCGGCTCGGCTCGCGTGGATGTCGGTTATCGCGACCAAACATAGCCTATGTACTTTCTCAAGATCTTGAGTCTCCTGGTATGGTATGACGGGCTATTATCCGCAACTCCACGACAAGGCGCGGTTTTTGCGTGAGGGTGGGCATTTTATTCGATCCACCCCAACTCGTTGAAGAACGCCAGCAGGCTATTCACACTGCTGGTGATCTCCCGGAGCGTACCTGTGTTTCCGAAGTACTTAGCCCTGTATGTGGCGGTTTCAGGACAGTGTAGAAGCACGTGTGCCGCAGTTTCTTCCTCGTTCATGCAGGCTCTGCAGAGAGGGCTGTCGGTGATACCTAAAATATAAAGGTGTTTATTGAAGGAACCGTGCCCCGTGATGGCAGCCGTAGCCGTGCGTAGTTGCCGTTTGTCCAGTTGTCGAAGGCGCCTGGTCAGTCTGCTATCAAGCACAGGGAGTGCCTCTCTGGCCTGTCTGCACACTTCCAGGTTCATCCAGTCTCTGTTGTGTTGATCTCTCGTTCGTTTGTTCACTATGGTTCGTAGGTATGCAAAGGGGATCGGTATTATTGGTTCAGGTCCCATTGCAACCATGTCTGATCCTCTCCTGGCAAGCTCGTCCGCGGCATCGTTACCACGCGAGCCGCTGTGGCCTTTGATCCATTGCAGTGTTATGTTGTTGGTGTGACCTATTTGATTTAATTTGAGGTGGCACTCCAGTATCAATCCTGAGTTAATAGTATGGCATTTTAAAGCTTGTAGTACAGCCATGCTGTCTGACAGTATGCGTATTGAGTGACCTTTCAGTTTCCTGGCCATTACCGCTGAGGCTGCCAAGGTGATCCCCATACATTCCGCTTGGAAAACTGTGTTATGGGTCCCCAGCGGTGTCGAAATGTGTATATTGAGGTCCTCCGAGAAGATGCCGGCCCCGGTGCCTGTACCTGTTTTGGATCCATCTGTGAAGATACGCAATTCTGCTGGGCATAAGGCCTCACAGCGATGATCCTCATGAAGCTGAATCTTGTATTTTTTGTCGAAAACGTGCTGTTTAGGTACACGATCATTTACTGCTCCCATCATGGGTATCTCCTTCGTGAGCTCAGTGAGCAGTGAAGTGTGTCGTATGTTTCTCTCGCTCCATAGGTTGAGTGCCCTTAGGCGTATAGCCGCAGCTGTTGCTTCCTGGCGGATGAACAGATCCAAGGGTGGTAGTCCAAGCATTTTATTTTATTTTATTTTATTTTATTTTACAGTTCAGAAAACTTACAGCTATTATGTGAATGGATACAAGTGATAGCTCATGTAATGGCCAATTACAAGTTTTCACACATAGTAAGGTTAAAATATTCTATGGTAGGTACACGACATTGTTGATGAAAAGAGAAAATAAATCATTAGTTACATTATTCTCATTACAATAGATACACTGATAGACACTAAGAGAAGTAATCTTGACATAAGGTCCTTTTTAACTTAGTAACACTCATATTAAATAAATCAATATCGATACTCCGGCACACCGCGTTGTACATATGACATGCTCTGATCATATACGTATTCTGCCTATAGTTGTTATGACAGATAGGGACGTGCAGCGGGCTATACCTTCTCAGGAATGCGGATGGGGCTCGAAGGCCTATCCGGCCCACCAACTCGGCCACGTCAGTCGATCCGTTTGCGATATTGAATAAAAGAGAAAGATCTGCAGCTTTTCTTCGCTCTTGTAGAGGAAGAAGGTGAAATTTCCTGCAGCGATTATAATAATCGGGTAAATATGTTTGACATTTGTACTGTATATACCTTAAAAATCTTCTCTGGACTTGTTCTAATCGATCAATATATGTGTTATAGATTGGGTTCCATACCTGGGAGGCGTATTCGAGGTGACTACGGACAAACGTGCAGTACAAAATTTTGATCGTTTTGATATTTTTAAAATCTGCTGAGATTCTACAAATGAAGCCTAAGGCTTTAGAAGCTCGTTTGGTGATATTATCAATGTGTGCATCAAATAATAATTTAGAATCGAATATTACACCCAAATCCCTGACAGTCTCGACTCTGGTCACTACGGTACCTGATAGCCTGTATGAAATCAGCAATGGGTCAGGTTTGCGTGTAAATGAACAGACATAGCACTTGGACACGTTCAATTCTAGCTTGTTGCTATTACAATACAATTGAAAGCGATCGAGGTCGTTTTGCAAACACTGTGCATCTTCACCAGAGGCAATTTTATGTAGTATCTTCATATCGTCTGCGTATAAAATTATTTTAGATGTATGGAAACAGGCCGTGATATCACTAATGAAGATATTAAACAAAAGGGGTCCCAATAGGGAGCCCTGTGGTACGCCAGAAGGTATGCTCATTGACCTCGAGGAATAACCGTTTCGTACAACCACTTGACTCCTGTTCTCGACATAAGACGAGAACCATCTAAACAGATTGCCTCTTATGCCTATGCGAAGTAGTTTTTGTCTGAGTACTGAGTGATCAATTCGGTCGCGGTAGGGGTGGATTTTATGCAACCAGTGGTTGCCATGCAGGCTAATCTTTGGGTCTTCTGTAGTGTAGCTGATGTTGTGCTGTTTTTGGTCCTTGGCCACCAGACGATGGCGCCATAAGCTATCATGGGACGGATAACTGTTTCGTAAAGCCACAGAATGATTTTCAGTGCTAGCCCCCATTTTTTACCAATCATTCTTCTGCATTGCCAGAAGGTAATTTCAGCCTTTACTAATTCATTGTCTAGATGGCTACTCCATGTTAGCTTGCTGTCAAGAATAACGCCTAGGTATTTGACCTCTTTTGACAGTTGGAGTTCCGTTTCGAAGAGTTTTGGAAGGCGGTATTCGCCTAGTACCCTTTTATTTGTGAACATAACTAGTTCGGTTTTGTGCGGGTTCACCGATAGTTCAAATTCCCTGCACCATTTTTCTACGATGCGTAGGGCTTGTTGAGTTAGGTTACAAATCGTACCTGCTACCTTTCCTGAGATAAGGAGTGTTAGGTCATCAGCATAACCTATGGTATAATCTCGGTTTTTGTTCAGCCTTGTGATTAGGTCATCTATCACTAGGTTCCACAGGAGAGGAGAGATTACACCCCCCTGTGGACAGCCTTTAGCTATTAGAGCTGTCTGGTCATCTTTTCCAAGGCGAACCACTCTTTTACTGAGCATGTTTGTTATCCAGTCTGATAGTACCGGTTCCGCTCCATGTTTTGACAGGGCGGTCTTAATACTGGTAAAGCTGGTTTTGTCGAAAGCTCCTTCAATGTCAATGAACGTTCCCAGGCAAATGCCTTGTTGTTCGATCGCTTCCTCTATCCGGCTGACTACCAGATGGAGGGCTGATTCCGTGGACTTCCCGGAGCTGTATGCATGTTGGTTTACCTGTAGGGGTAACTGTTTCAGTGCACCATCTCTCAGCTCCCTCTCGCATAAGCGCTCCATGGTTTTTAACATGAAGGAGGTCAGACTGATTGGTCGGTGTGCTTTAGGATTTGTATAATCACCCTTTCCTGGCTTCGGGATGAAGATGACTGCTACTTCCCGCCATCCTATCGGAACGTATCTGTGTGCCAAGCAGGCTTTAAATATACGCTCCAAACTGCTTGCGACTGGTTGGTTGCCCCACTGTAGCAGAGCAGGGATGATTCCGTCTGGGCCGGCTGCCTTATAAGGGTGAAAACTACTGATGGCCCACTGGACTTTTTCCAGGGTGACCACTTTGTTTGCATACTGCCAGTCTTGAGCAGTAGGTGTTATGGTTTCATCATGCCAGTTGATTTGTGTGGTAAAGACGCAACCAGGGAAGTGGGTCTCTATAAGTAGACGTCTGGTTTCTTCTGGCGACGATGTGAGCGTATTGTCCTGTTTTCTGAGGGTGGGTGGTGCGGTCAGCTTCGTCTGTGCTAGGACCTTCCTTACCCTGTTTGCTTGTTGACATGATTCTATGTTCTCGCAGAATTTACGCCAACCCTGTTTGCTCCGATATCTGATGCATTTTTTGTAGCTGTATTTGGCTGAACGGTAAGCGGCCCAGTCTTCGTCTGCACTAGTGTTCATAGCCCTGTTGAGAGCCCTCCTCACCTTCCTTCGCTTGCGCTCTAGCTCTGGGCCCCACCATGGCTGTTTGCCTGGTGTTTTAGGAGATAAGGTCACTGGGCATGCTATGTGGTAGCTGTCTATTATAGATTTCGTTAGGTGGTTTACCTGTTCCTCGATCTGTGTATGGTTATGGAGGGTCTGTGGGGAGCGCTCTTGAGCTAGCTTATTTTTTAGATGCTGCTCAAATTTGACCCTGTCCGTTTTTCTCGGGTTACGTTTTGGCGGAAATCGTAATGTCTCCGCCTGTAAGTCGAAGCGAATCCATTTGTGGTCTGAACAGGATGCCTCCTTGGAGACGTGCCAGCCCGTGATGGCCTCCGCTACGTTTTCCGTGGCTAGTGTTAAGTCGATAATAGTGCGGCTCCTTTTGGTGACGAAGGTTGGTTCGGAGCCGGTGTTTAGTAGGGTAAGGTTAGTTGTGAACAGATATTCAACAAGGGACTTACCTCTGTCATTTTGTGTGGTCATGCCCCATAGCGGGTGGTGGGCATTGGTGTCAGCCCCGATGATGACCTCCATCCTTTCCCTCTCGTAGTGGTCCACCATCCGGATGAGGTCTTGCGGGGGCAGCCCTTCCTTATCGGGCATGTAGGCTGAAGCGAGGATGACCACCTTGTCCTCGACGTCCAGCTGTGTGTGCAGTTTTATTGTAGTAAGATCTCTGTAACAGAACTCTGTAAGGACCTGTGTTTTTAGGTTTTTTGTGACGTATATACACGATCTGGGGTGATCGTGTCCATCCGTCACTATAAGCTTACCTCCTAAGTTGGAGAGCCCCTGGATGTGGCCTGCCCTAATCCATGGTTCCTGGATCAGGACAATGGCCGTTTGTTGAACCTCCAGCCATTTTCGCAGCTGAGCCGTCCCATCTCGGCTATGCTGGAGGTTCACTTGGAGGAGACTAATCTTCGACGAAGGGGACGCCATCGCTGGTCGTGCCCTCCTCGTCTCCTCCAAGTTTTAGCCCTGCGAAAAGGTCACCGGGCTCGACGTCACCCTCCAGGAGATTGGAGATTGAGGCCAGAACGTCCTCCGTCTCCATGGGTGCGCCCACATGCTCGACCTCGGCAGAAACAGCTGTTGGTGTCGGTGCCGGCGTCTCCCCGCTGGGTCCAGGAGCGTTTGGAGGAGGCTCTGTCTCCTCTGTCGCCGATGGTCGCTTGAGCTCCTGTCTGATGGTTCCTGTTTCTGGGTCCCATCCCAGAGGGACATCGGTAAACCTACCGGACCGACCCTGAAACTTTACGTACACCGTCCCTACTCCAAAAGCGAGACGGCGTCCGGCCTTCATTAGGGTCGGTACTTGGTCCTCTGGGACTCCGACCACCAGGAACCATGCGGCGTTCTGTTTCGCCGCATTTAAAAGGGTCCACTTCGTGACCTCAACTTCGGGGTTCTGGAAGGATAGAACTCGCCCTATGCTGCGTGCATCCTCCAGAAGTCCCTGTGGGTCGGGGACCAGTATGCCACAGCGAACCTGCTGAGGGATATCAGCTTGGCTTTTCACGACCAGCTTTACATTGGACGTGATAGCCAGCTCGCTCACAGTACGCTGTAACCACGTGCGCGTGAAGTCGTCTTCACACCACAGTTTAAGAACCCCCTCAGTGAAAAGTGGTTTGGCTTTAAACTTTGGGGGCTGCAGTTGTGTCCGAGCCAGGGCATCCCCGAAGATACGATTTTGTATCCCGGTGAGAACCTGTTCGGACACGTCTTTGCTGATACGCCCCGTGCGTGCACACGTGACTGCCACATTTAGGGGCGTGCTGGCAGCTTGGGCGTAGGTTGGCCTGGCGACTTTTTTGGTTTGGTCCAACCTTTGCCTTTTGTACTTCCCGCGGGGCGAAGAAGTCTCGTTGAGAGCACGTTTGGCGGAGGGCTGGTCATTCCTATTCGGCCGCTGTTTGGCTCCCTTCGCTCCGTCACTGGTCCGCGGCACATTTTGTCCACCAGCGGCGAAGTTAAGTGGGCCTTTGGCCTCTGGCCTCGTTGCTGAGGTGCAGGGTTGTGGGGAAGAGGGAATAGATCTGGCTGCGATGTTGGCCATCCGTCTTTCCTTCTTCGTTTTACGGGGCTTCCTCTTCTTGGGCTTCTCTAGTCCGGCAGTATCCTTGCCGCTAGCGACCAAGGGTTGGGTGCGTGTCTTCTTTTTGTTTGGACCCTTTCTCTTCGGCAGTTGCCACCCTTCAGAGAAAGCGTCCTCCGGCTGGCCGCCAGTCCCTTCCTGCCCATGGGCTGGACTGGACGAGCGCGAAGCCAGCGGGCTGACGCTGCGGGAACCTTCACCGGGGAGAAGGCTGTGGGACAAAGAGGTTTCCCTCTTGTGTGTGTGATTACCTTCACGGGTACCCGTAGATGGAACCACTGAGCTTCCCGTGATGGCAGTTTTTTTGCCCGCTCTGGTACCCGTAGATGGAACCACTGAGCTTCCAGATTGGGCTGAGGATGTGAGTGATTGTATAGTGTGCTTGCCTCCGCCGGTACCTGTAGCCGAGGCCACTAAGCTTCCGGTTTTGGCCAAGTGTGCGCTGAAGGCGCGTGTGGTGTTGTTACCCTCTCTGGTACCCGTGGTTTGAACCACTGAGCTGCCAGTTTGGGCGGTGTGGTGTGTGCTGTTTGTGCCCTTCCCGGTGCCTGCAGCCGAGGCCGCTGGTCTGCCGGTTTGGGCCGAGTGTACGCTGAGGGCGCGTGTGCAGTCGTTCCCTTGACTGGTACCCGTAGTCTGAGCCACTGAGCTGCCAGTTTTGGGATTTGTGGTATTAGTATTGTTAATATCTGTTGGCCTATCCATGTTAGTTTGTTAGTTTGAAATTCGTCTCTTTGGCTTCCCACCCTCCACGGAGCCCGCAACTGGGAGTACCTTACTCGACATACTTCGAGGGGCACTAGGACTACCAAAGAGATATAGGAGTGCAGAGCTGGTTTACAGTGCGACATCGGAGGCTCGATCGGGTTGACGTTGGGGCATGAAAAGGCCCACCCACAACGCCTGGTTAACCTTCACTTACCTCGTCAGCATGACCTTTACCTACCACTTGCGTGGACCCGCAAGAACTTGAGTCTCCTGTAAAATTAACGTTTTGGTGCTTTATGTTGTATTCCTCGGAGGTACGGGTTTTACAGTAGGTCCACAGTAGTTCTAAAATAGCTGGCTAGATAGCGCTGGCCCTATATGTACATACATTTAGTAATATCATAAGTAACTGAACCATAAAAATCCTGCACCCTTTTCCACAATACATAACTTTCAAGTATAATATTCGTATTTGTGGAGACATTAACATACAATATCTATCGACAATAAGGTGTCCATTACAATGGCGGGACCAAGTCCTGAATTCTGTTAATTCATATTACAGTGTTTAGTACTAAATTGGTACTATTTGCTACCTTTGGTAAAAAAATTAGTACCTCTTCTATTTCAAAGTTATATTCAAAAAGTCTGTAATAAATCGGAAATAATGGAAATAATGAAATCACAATTAGGTACTAATTGAAAACAATATGAAATCATCAAATTACTAAAATTCGTTGGTTTTCATTTTCATATAAATAATACAATGTGGACCAAACATAATGGCGGGATCAGTGTTTTAATACAAAAGCCCAGTACATGCTGTACCCAGCCACACTTTTTACGCTTTTTTCAAGAGTACTATTTAGGTACTAAATATTCATAAAACTAATCACAGCTCACAATGGCCGACACGAGTGGTACAGTCTGGTCCCGCCATTATAACGTTATAATGGCGGGACCAAACTGTTTTAAATATAACTTTGAAATAGAAGAGGTACTAATTTTTTTACCAAAGGTAGCAAATAGTACCAATTTAGTACTAAACACTGTAATATGAATTGACAGAATTCAGGACTTGGTCCCGCCATTGTAATGGACACGACAATAAGTACGATTTAATTTAGACCATACTGTATAAAGAAATTGTTCATTTTTGCTAGCACGAAATATAGAGTTCACGTCATCGTCTCTTGGGAAATGTACTTTAATTTAGAATGTATGCCCCTACAAATGTTATATTTTCGCGGAAATTAACGACTCAAATACGATAACGATGGTGAGACAGGTTTCATGTACAGTCAACAAAGGAGATATGGTTCCACCTTAACATACAAATTTATATGAAAAAGTGGAACCTTATCTCCTTTGTCGACTGTACATATCGATTAAAAATTAAACCCATCATAAAGCGACTTCTAAAGAATGGATTAAGGAAGGCTCTTAATTCTCAATAAAAAAAAAACTTTCACTAGATCCCATGGTCGCCTGGAAGAGATTACCCTGTAATGCCGCCAATATTGTATGCTACTACGAAATTGGACCAATTATATTGTAATATGTTTCATATCTGTGTACTATAAAATAAAGAGACATTCATTCATTCATTTGTTCAATTCGTCGGAATATTTTATCATCATCATTATAAAACGCATTAACAAACTAAAGTTGGTGTAGTCTTCGTTTCATTTGAGATAATTTCGATTTTCATACCCATTTTTTTTTCAGGTAAAGTGTTGCCAGGTGTTGCTGCCTTGTCTGATGCATAAATAATGGTATTACCATACTTTAAAAGTATTTACCTAATATGAAACGACGCTTGACGCTTCGTTCTTGTTACGTAAATATTTGTTATTTAGCGTATGAATGTATAACTCGTCAGGTTATAAAAATAAAATTGTTATTCCTATTATTATAATTTGTATGTGAATTTATTGTTTCGTAGAGTTGAATTTATAATTTATAAACGAGATTTAGGTACTGATGTACAGGTACATTATGATTATAAGCTTAATACGATCGAGCGTGGCGTATGTATGTAAGAGTAAAGTTAAGCGAAAAATTGAATAAATGTTGTTTTTTTTTATTTGATGTTTTATTGAACTACCTATAATTGCCTTTAAAACTTGTATTTGGTAAAAATTGTAAGGTGAGCTGCAAAACTAAGCGTAAATATTTGAAATGAACAGAAGAAACTTTATATTACAACCTGTACTTTATCTATGCACCGAAATCACCCGAAGTCGACATGCACTGTCAAAAACGCACATTGTTAAAGTGTACGATGTCAGAAGAATTATTCCACTTAAATCACCTAAGTGATTTAAGTATACCAAACAGTAGACTTAAATCACCTAGATCATTTAAGAATACCAAACGGTGGACTTAAATCACCTAGGTAATTTAAGGTATTCAAATTGGTGGACCTAAATATCCAGCCTAGGTGAATAAAGTCGACCATAAGAACAATATTTAGAAACGCACGCACGACATCAAAATCACAGACGGTCAAAACCGCACAACATCTATAAAGACAATTTCTGGCAAGCTGGACTACATTAGATAGCTTTTTTGCGGCAGGTAGGTAGTATGTGGTATTGTTTACATACACAATAGGTATATGACATTTCGAAATGGGAAAGTCGGGATAAAGAAAATCGATTATGACATTTCAATAGGTATAGGCCCAAGGGACCTAAGTCAGCGTAAACTGCGCAAAGGTTAACAATGATAGCTGGATGGATACAATTGGGTATGCTACTGACTAGAAGATATAAGGTAACTTGTATGAAAAAAGATTTAGTGACGGCATAAAATTTAATAGTCAAATCAGTTACTTATTATAGGTTGGATGAATTAATAAAAATAAATAAAAACTATAAAATAAGAACCTATGCAATTTTTACCGCTATTTTGCCATTCTTAATTTAATAAGCTCGATTAGATAATTTACTTTAACTATAGGATAATACCAAATTCGATAGAAATCTGGTAGCCTAATGAACGCGATGATAAAAAACAACATATCGTTTAGATTTCTAGGAACAAAAATAATTGGTGCTCGTGCTTGATTAATTACTTCATGGCACGAAAACAAACTCTTTGTGTGTAGGAACCTATCTAAATTGTATGCACTTATGATATTACGAGTGTCAAGTGAATGATAAATACTCGTATATTCCTATCGAAAAATTAAAATTGCTTAAAGTAACACATTACTTAAGCATTTTTGTCGCTGTGTGTGTTAATACACTAGTAATTACGGGCTACGACAGAGCTAAGACGGAATCATAGTTATTTCCTGTTTGAGTTAAATACATTTTTTTTAAATTCGGATAGGTACATCGAGAAAAATGAAATGCTCAAGTGTAACTTAAACCCACGACCTTTCCCTTACAGGAGAATGCTCTTTCAACCGAGCTATTGAGCCACACTTATTTTTTTTATTTATTTAAAAAGCATACATTTTATAAATATTGCGTCTACTATTGGTTCACCTTATCCTACTTAGCAATTTACCACCACTTCTAGCTATTTGTCTCTTATCAAATCTTCACTAAAAAGGTCTCTCTTCGGCAGTGTACGGTGACCCGCTATACAATAAGCTATTTTTGTAGACTCTTCTTATGTTTAGATTAGATATATTACACAGAAAATCATTTTTTAAGGATAACAATATATTTTAGGATAATACCGAGGAATAGGGTATTTGAACAACAATATTTATCCTAATCCTCTTTCTCTATAACCTAATAATATTTTCTCGACACAAAACGAACAAAAATACAAAACCTGATAAGTATTCTGGTTGTTTTATACACATAGTTTAAGGCAAACACCTGCTTTTAATTAACAGACCCTCTCTCATGATTTGTTGACCTTTATATAATTATCAATTCTTAGTTTTATATTATATATGTGGGCAATTTATTTTATTCTAAGTACTTTACATTACACACACAAATAATTAGAGTTTTGTTACAATGGCGCCCGACGTGGGACCCGCAGCAAAAAGAAACTCATGCTCTATCTTATCTTCCTGTTAAGTTAGCCAGACTGAAAATTAATAGATGCATAATTTCATTAAAACTTCATCAGTAAATTAATTACATATTAATATCATACCGATATAATGATATCAATATGATATTCATATGTAGGTAATTTTTTTTTGTATAAAAGAATATTAGAACCGAAGTTACTAATATTCCCTCTAACCCCTCCAACTAAGCTAAATTGCTTGTGCTAGGAGTGGGCTCATGTCGGTAGTGTAATGGCCAGGATTATGTAAAAAAGTAAAGTAATGACTTTACTTTATAAAATATGTAACCTACGATACTACAAACAACCGTAGGTAGGTATTTGAAATGTGTGAAATAACTTAAGAGGAATAAATTTTTGAGATAGTCCGAGAACCTGTTATAAAAAATTCTAATCATTTTTTTCATTTTTTTGTGAAGATGGGTTACAGTGTGATTGTTAAGATATATATAGGTCCTACCTAGTTTCTCCATTCTCCACCTCATGGTATAGGTACCCACAATATCATTATATAATGTGTAATGAAAAATACAATAACAAATTCACAAATTCACTTAGAATTGTGCTATAATTTAACCACGATCCTACCGTAAACTAAAATTTTAACAACCAGAATCAAGTTCGCAGCTAGCCTCATAAATAAAACGTATTTACACAGTAGCTCAAATAGTAACTTTCAATCCAATTGCCATTGTTTACCCAAGAGACTATACAATGTGGTTCTTCAAAACGAGTTTAACAGGTTTCCGTCGGTAGTGTTCGCAGAGAAATTGGTAAGTTTTAACTCTTACGAACGAAAGCTAATAATATTATTTAGGTAGTAGGCAGACACTTCGAAAGGAAATTAGAGATGAATTATTAACGCAAGTCACTGCAGTCCATTACGCGCCATTAGCTTAAAATTCCCTTTTCAAATATTAATTTGAATGGACTACCTCTAATTCAAGTTCGTTCACTTCACTGACTTTATTCTGGTAAAGTTTTAAAGAATATTACGAACAGTCGAAGCGGTTCTAATTTTAACCGGTTTAAGAAGGAAGATGTTGTTAATTTTGTATTAGATCGAGTAGTACTTACCTACCGATATAACGGAATATTTGAGTATATCTATGTATTACTATATTTGGCTATAATATGTATGCGTATATTAGTAACTATTTAGGTACTATCTATCTTATTTATGTAAATTAAGTATTTATCTAGTTTACCTTTCGATAATGCACCTACTCTGTTGTTCTCTGCACCACCTATTAGGTTGACTGGTAGAGAATGCCTATGGCATTAAGTCCGCCTTTGTACATTTGTGCATGAAGTTGAAATAAAAATTATATAAAATATATATTATATATATATATATAAAATATTTTTACCCGACTACGGCGAAGCCAAAAGGAGGGTTATGATTTTTTCATATAAGCGTACTTGCCTAAAATGTTGTTCTACATAATAAGTAGCTGTTTCCCGCGGCTCCGCCCGCGTGGATTTTTTTTTTTTTTTTATATTTGGTCCGTCAATTGACTGCACCCCGCTAGATGGCAACAAAGCTGAAGTGCAGTCCAGAAGATACAGACCACCATTCCCGGTGCCAATTGGACGTAAAATGGTGGTCCCTAACTTGACGGCCTTGATAGATGCCTTTTCACGCCCCGCTTGAAGAACCCGGGACTGTAAGAAGAGGGAAACACGTATGCGGGCAGAGCATTCCAGCTCTTTATCGTGCGGCAGAGGAAAGAGCCCCCAAACCGTTTAGTGCGAGATGGTATGGATTCCACCGTGTG
This sequence comes from Eilema sororculum, assembly GCA_914829495.1. Taxonomy (NCBI): domain Eukaryota; kingdom Metazoa; phylum Arthropoda; class Insecta; order Lepidoptera; family Erebidae; genus Eilema; species Eilema sororculum. Next base: position 21,276,465 of record OU618534.1, on the reverse strand, counting down.
TGAATGGCACCGCAGACCAGCACGTGTTGTTCTGGATAGAAAGGGAGAGGGTGGGATCAGTTGAAATAACTCCTCAGAACACTCGCCGTGGTAGAGGCGGTAGAAAACGGCCAGAGAGGCAACGTCTCTACGCAACTGCAGAGGTTCCAAGGTGTTGGTAACCTCAGGATCACCTATGATACGAACTGCACGTCGCTGCATTCTGTCAAGAGCGTCTAACAGGTATTGCGCGGAACCATCCCAGAGATGAGAACAGTATGTCACTTATCGCTAAATTAAGATGTAAGCTATCCTATCTTTCAAGTTGGAGCAAACTGCACACGGTGTGCCAATTTGATTAAAATCGGTTACGTAATTTAGGAGTCCGTCGCGGACAAACAACGTGACACGTAATTTATATATAACATATATTATAATTAGGTGTTTCAAAACAAAAAAAAAACAGCGCCGCATACCTAGTGTCGTCAAAAGTGAAATCCAGTGGCGAGGAGTCGCTATAACACGATTCATGCCGGCTTGCTCTGCAAATGGAAGCCGCGGTAGAGATGTTTACATTTACACTCCAACATTTCCACTGGCTTGGCTTGCCTTTTGAAATTGGCACCCTTCGCCACTGGTGAAAACAGTCTGTATAAAAATAAAAAGTACCTACCTACCAGTTTACTTCCCAAAAAGTGCTCAACGCGCCTAAATATTTTTCAATTCAAAGAAGTGTCATAATATGTGAATTGTCACAATTTTGGCAAATAGGTACTACGGTAAATAAATACGGCCTATTTAGAAAGAATTAAAAAAAAATCTGTTACGATGAATTCATCGAGAATCACGTTGTTGATACGATGAGCACAGATAAAACATGTAACTCATGTGGTGAAGCAATTGGTACTGCTACTACTGGTGGGTTGTAGGACGCTATTAGACCGGGGTCATTACTCGCGCCGATATGATAAGGTATTAGAAATCGTACGTGAGGCGGTAAGTTTGGCGGTAGCTAGAGCGAAAAAGGGTTTAACCACAAACCAAAGAAATGACGTCGCGTTTGTAAAGGAAGGCTGCTCAAAAAAGACAAATCAAAAGCCGTACTCAATTTTGATACCAGCCGCTGACTGGACATTACTCGCAGATTCGTATGAGAAACACTATAAAATACCGGAGGATGTTTGTGCCTCGTCATCCAGACCCGATATATTCCTATTTTCAAAACAACAAAAGCGTGCAGTACTAGTAGAACTCACAGTACCGTGGGAAACTAACATACCTAAAGACCACGCTATAAAAATAAACAAATACTTTGACCTGACCAACGAGTTAACCAAAAATGGCTATGTGGTTAAACTCTACGCCGTGAAAGTAGGAGCAAGGGGAATTCCAGCTAAATCCCTGTATAACTTATTTAAAGACCTCGGATTGCCAAGAGCTTCAGTAAGCTCTTTACTCAAACGAATATCTAAAACGGCGTTGATAAGATCTTACCAAATTTGGATAGGTAGAGGGGGGAACACGACTGACGGTGGAGGTGAGCGCTGATGCATCACAAGGTGGCCACCCTAAACCTACACCTGGGTCGCAAGTCCCAGGCGCCGTCACAGTGTTCCTCTCTGTACCACGCCATGGACCCGGCGACCGCACGGTGAATCCATGGAATGCTAAGAACCGGATCTCTATCGATTCATAACTGTATCGACGGGCGTAACAGTTGGTAAAGTTGGTCATTTTAAATATAATGAATGTGAGTTTAGGAAGTTTTATAATTTCTATTAATTTTATTAAATTTAGTCTACTGGCTGTTTGTGCTCAGTCCTCGACGGCACTAACTCGGCTGCGGAATATTCCCATGGATTTAGAAAAAATACCTTGTTTTGACAAATATTAAGTACGAAAATGAAATCATCCTTCGTACGTTCCTACGTATGTACCTATACCATGATCGCGTTAATTCCCGTTATTATTATTGTATATCATGAAAATCATAATTGTTTTTCTCAAATTTTGAACCGACTATGAAATCATCATCATGCCTTTAAATTTTCGGAGGGATAGACAGAGGTATATTAATACCCTCATTTCGCCACCTACGATTTTCTGTTCCACGTAGTAAGCCTATTACCGCTAAGCGGGTACTTTGGCGAATCAGCATTTAATTATAGGATAATGCCTGTAGAGTGTTACGCACTTGATAATAAAATATTGTAGAGCGAATTTCTACGAGTGTAGACGTTGCTACGAATTACAAACTACGCCATTACACGCTACGAGACCCCCGTAGCGTAATGGCGTAGTTTTTAATTGTTACGGCGCGATACATCTAGGTTGAATACATGCGTTACTTATTTACGTTGTATACACGTAACTATTAAGTTTATTCTTGTCTTATCAGCAAAAAAACTATTAAGTTCCAATCTATTCCAAGCTATGGAATGACGGAATGAACTTGCTGTGGTTTTAAAGCGACTATAATATGGGGTTCTTCAAGATGGGTATTAGAAGGTTACTTCAGGGTCGGCAGCACGAGTGCAACGCCCCTGGTGTTGCATACGTCCATAGGCCAAGGCTTTCCACCAGGTGGGCCGTGTGGTTGTCTGCAACCTAAATAAAAACCAATTTAAATCGCAAGATCAGAATATAGATGAAAATCGCACCAATTTAATAATACTTATTTAAAACCGTACAAGTTATAAACGAGTTCGTAGAGAGTACTAAAATGTCATTTTCATATATTTTTTGTGATTCTTAACAATTTCATACAAATATTCTGCTATCCACGTATAGATTTATAACTCTCGTATACGTATAGCCGCGTAATAAAATGTCTTAACAATTTCCGTGAAAGCTTTCGAATGAAATACAATGTAAATTTTACCTAAATAAACACTTCGAGAATTAAATGGACGAGGATAGTTAAATATTTGTTTACAATTCGTTTGTTTGTCCATTAATTGTTCGAGTAATAACTGTGGATTTAAAACTTTAGATTGGATTTTTATTTACGCGTTATTATTGTGAGTTTAAAACTCGATTTAATATTTCTTAATTGGTCGAGAATAAACGTAGGTGTTACCAGGTTATCTCCACAAGCGCTAGGGGGTAGCAGCAGTTAGGGTATTGTGTTCTTAATATTGCGATTTATACCTAGGTGTAACATGGTTTAAGGAATCAAACAGAAAATGAAGGGAAGTCCATAAACTGTGGAGAGTTCGAGGGGCTCTCCGGATCGGTCCAACCCTAAAACGATGAATAAAAACATAACCCTTCTTGGCAGTCAGGTAAAGAGACTCTTTAAAGTTAAGTTTTTAAATACATCTAAAATATTTGGCTAAGCAAACACCATTTGTACCTACACCATATTCCATGGTACATAGCGCACTGAAATGTAACTTGGAATAATAACTGTGCACAAACTTATGATCCACAAATAAATAATTGAATTGAATTGAAAACTATACTGAGCATCCTAAGTATTTACTGTCCGGAAACTTCATCGTAAATCTTTCAGTCTTTTTCCCTTTATAAAATTCTAAACAGCCGTATCGTAGTTGAGATCTTCGTAGTCCTAACTCGGCTATAAAGAAGATGACTTGAATACACCTAGGGGTCTATTCTATATCAGTTTCAATTCCACCTGTGAAACTAAACTCACCTCGGGCAAAAGACTACTTCCATTCTAAATATACACGCGTCTACATTACGTTATCAATCTAAAGTTAATTGACCAATCTAACAATTTATTTTACTTTCATGAATGAGACGCTGTCTTTTTCTTCCAAAGCATTCTAATTAACACCTTATCTCGATGCACTAAGATTGTTTTGACAATGAATAATGCACCTTTACCGGATCTATTGCAATTGTACATGTTGTGGTTATCGATCGCTGCTTCGCGCAAGCGTCTCATTGCATGCAAAACGTTACTATAAACAGAATATAGAATAACATGGCGATATGATTCTTAATTCTACTTTTAAATTAGATAACGAAAATAAAACAAGTTGAATATGCAAATGATTAACTTCTGAAAACAAAATACAGATGTTTGTGCGTTGCATACCAATATGGGTCTAATGCTTTCCAAATACGTGAGCTCCGGTCCAATTGGCGAGGGTGCGCGCATGCCCGGTGGGGAGGTGGTGGTTTAGGGAACAATAATAATTTTACTAAGTGTCAGTGATGTAAAAGGCATTCGATGCCGCCGGGCGGGCCCGGCTGGCGTGAAAAATGTAGTGGCAAAATATACTAACATAGATACTAGCTACGAATAATTTAGACAATCGTTTTATGTCAATTGTTATAGTGAATACCGATTGTGTGTAGTAAATATTTGTTGTTTTTAGGTAAATATTATAACAGGTAAGTGCACAAAACTTCAATTTAATATTTGTTATTAATTGGAATCGTATTGTTTTATAAATGGTAGGACATTTACCTGTGTCAGTTTTTATTATTATTTGGTACGTATATTGCGTTTTGTTTATAAATACCTAGACTATTTAGTGTTTTAAATTAAGTACTTTGAACCAGATAAGGTAAATCATTATATGAATTTTACGACATTTTAGATTTTCTTCAGTCCTAAAATGTTAGAAAAATATCTTAATTTTCTATTTTAAACGATTCACATCGCAACTTGACGTTTTTAGTAAGTAAGTGTTTATAATCCGTAAATTCCCCTAAGATTCCAACGATATTATTAATGTATAAGGGAATCTACAGGTCACGCGTGTTGTGCACCTATTTCCTTATGTCTATTATAAAATGCGTTCCGATTCGGTTCTTCGTATTTGTTCCTCCGTTTATTGAGGAAGTTTATCTACGTATTCATATTTAGGTATCTCGAAACGGAACGATATATATTATGTCAACCATCTATTTTCTTTACATATTTTATCTAAGTACATATTATAGAGACAAAGACGTAATGTCATTAGGTATGTCTTTGTTTAGTTCAAATATGTCTATAAACGTCCACATTTTTAGATTATATTATAAAAATAGTAAAGTATTCAAGTAAGATAGGTAGGTATGTAGGTAAATAACCGTTTTCAGAAAAAAACCATGCACTATTTTAGTAACTAAGTATATTTTCACTAATTATATCAAGGTTACTTCAGCTATTCCAGCCTACTTCTACTGTTATTTAATCATGAAGTGGATGTTCATCTCCATATTTAAAAAAATAGTGGTCGATTCCTGAACACATTTTTTTCTTTTATTGGAATTCTCGTCTTCTTCGCGATGGACAAAAAACTACTGATTGAAATAGTGCAGTTTTTTTTTTGTTTGAAAGGGTCTGCTCAGACTTAAAATATTACAAAATGTTTGATCGCAATTGGTTTAGTAAAACCGGAAATATGAGCAACCGTCACAATAACCGACATCCACGAGGGAGGAGCGGTGGGTTTCAGCTGGTTAATATTTAACTAATATTGTTTGAACTGCTGAGGTTTCACTTGAAAATTAAAAACTCTGTCAAGTGCGAGCTGGACTCGCGCACTGATGGTTCCGCATAAAATCGTAAGGCCTGATACCTACCTGCCAAACGTTTCTCTTAAAAAAACTATAATCCATACTTCCATACTAATATTATAAATGCGAAAGTAACTCTGTCTGTATGTCTGTATGTTACGCTTTCACTCCTAAATTACAGAACGGATTTTAATGAAATTTGGTATATGGGTAGATTAGACCATGAGAAAGGACATAGGCTATGTTTGGTCGCGTAAACCGACATCCACGCGGGCGGAGCCGCGGGCAAAAGCTAGTTATTATTATAACTAGCCAGGCGAATCAGTAAGCTGTAACGATAATCGGCTGGCCTAAGAGTCTTAAAGAGGAGAGCGCATATTGGCAAGTTCCGTCTCTTCCCAGTCTTAAAAAAAAATCCTACATGCTAAAAACGGCTTTATTCGACCAACGTTTAAAAAAATTGACCAGAACTAGTTACCTCAAACACGCGCTTGTAATTTATTAATAATATTTGTCCTTCGTCACACAAGTGCATCGATGTTACTACTGACCTACATATCTGCGACTAGGTTTTGCCGGTGGCTTCGCCCGCGTAGATGTCGGTTATAGCGACAAAACATTTCTCAAAAGACGTAGGTAGTTTCATGCATCTAACTTTGAAAATGATGAACTTTCTGTACAAAAAATTATCACCAATTTTACCGTCTTAGTAGTTAAATTTTAAAAAACGCTCATACGCGTGTTCATTTATTTCTTATAAGTTGAATTGTATCGTATTTTGTACAATTTCTTATTGTTGTTTACTTGTGTTTACAAGTATGTGAGGCACTGATAAATGAATAATACGTCAAGGCCGCGGTACCTAACACAATTTATCATGCAAAAGATTTATTGTAAAACGCACCTGGTCGTGTATGAAAGTGTGGGAATTATGAACAAATGTGCTGGAAAAGATGAAAATATGGGTAGTTCATCATCGTGTTCCGAGCCTTTGCCCAACTCATCTGGGTTCAGCAACGTGATATATACCTAATCTAATATTCAATCCCGAATGGTGTATGGTATTATTCGAAACATATATCTTGACAACTTTTAAACTCTCGCGTTCCATGATATACAATAATAATAATAACGGGCATTAACACGATCATGGTATAGGTACATACGTACCTTTGATTTGCCTGATGTTTCGACCAGGTTACACCGGCCGTGGTCACAGGCTGACTCAGTAGTGCACGCCCGCCGCCTTCAAGTCCGTGAGGTGGTATGTTCTCGATCTACCCGCACATTCTCGATATTTTGTTTTCGCCATGTACCGTCATAAACCAACTCACAGTTCCCATTCCCTATTCCGGTGTTTATCCGACTGCGCAGAAAAGGTAGGCAGCATGTTTTGTATCACTGGATTCTATGTTGTAGATAATTCAACCTAAAATGTGCTTAAAATGTGTTTTATACGCACAGTACACGTTTCTAAGGTATCTTCTGAGGATAGCAAGGGGTGCTACGGCGTTGGACGAGCTCAAATTCACCAAGCCATTATTAAAAAACAATCCGCACGCATTTGTCTCGCGATTTAGGTCCAAGTTACGTGTCCTAAGGTATACCCCACCGAGACCTTTGATGCCCATTCAACCAAAAATATAATTTGTTTTTTAATATCTCGTTGACCTTTGACCTTTACTGCTTTTATACTCATGTCTATGGATGTCCTATGCTTGACTTTGCAACTCGTAATCCAAGACTCAAAGTTTATCTCTGAACGTATATTGAATCTTTAATTAGTTTCTAAGTCTATAATAGTATATAATCTGCGAAACGTATCTGTTAATCGCTAAGACTTACAATTGGGTATTATCTTAGTATATAGTTAAAATAAATTATCTAACCGAGCTTATTGAATTAAGAATGGTAAAAGAGCGGTAAAAATTGCTTCGGTTCTAATTTTATAGTTTTAATTTATTACTAGCTTTTGCCCGTGGCTCCACCCGCGTGGATATTGGTTCCCGGCAATTATTCGAATTTTTCTCGACGTAAAAACCATCCTTGAACTTCAACGAACATTTAAAAAATTTTGGCCAAATTGGTCCAGGCGTTGTTTTGTTATGCGCTTACCAACACATTTAGCGATTCATTTTTATATTACAGACTAGCTTTTGCCCGCGGCTCCACCCGCGTGGATGTCGGTTCCCGGCAATTATTCGATTTTTTCTCTACGTACAAACCTTCCCTGGACTTCCACGAATAATTGAAGACCAAAATTAGCCAAATCGGTAAAGGCGCTGTTGAGTTATAACATTACAACGAAAAGTGGCATTGATTTTTATATATATAGATTAATCATCCACCCAACCTATAATTAACTGATTTCACTATTAAATTTTATGACGTCACTAAATCTTTTTTCATACAAGTTACCTTATAACTTGCCATTTTGACGTTTAGTAAAAAGTAATCAATTTGACTAGTCAATACCCAATTGAAGTTAGTTTCAAACTTCATTGTATTACTGTAGTGTTTCTAGGTTTGGGAAGTAGTATTGACCACGATAAGTTTGGATACCAATTCATTTCTGCTTAGGTCTATCGCTTTGGTAATGTACAGTCAGCATCAGAGAGAAGTTGATGCACAAAGTGCTGAAAATCAAATTAATTTCTTGGTTTTCCCGATGGATTGTTGTGGTATTTGGTACACACCTTTAGTTAGGACAGTAAGTGATACAATTTAAAGCAATGAAACAGTTTGATTGCAGTATTGTAGTCTTTTAAAGACCTCGATGTACCATATTCTTTGAAATAAAATCATTCATTCATTCATTCATTCAAGATATTTTTGACGCTGACTATTCAAGAATTAGCATAAAAATAAAACACTAAACAATAAATCAGAAACACATAACTCAAGTTTCACCTATTAACATGCCATTACGATAAAGATATCGACATAAATCAATATAAACGACGCGCGACGATTCAAATAATAACAGCGAGGCTTTTATCCATTGACCAGTGTAGACCAACGACCGCCTCAATGGAAGGCTTTGTATTATTCAGTACAAAACAGGTACTGTAGTACTCGTACAAGTTCGTACTGCGCGTATGTACCTACTGAATATATTATGATTGTATTATATTCAGTACGTAACAGCCAGAGAGACCAATGAGATAAGTAGAGACTGGAATGCGGTGGAAAACACGTCAGTTCATAAGCTGAACGTGTGAAAATAAATTTTGAGCACATCGGGAACAATGAAATGCTCTAGTGAGACTTGAACCGACGACCTTTCCCTTATAGGGTGAATGCTCTTCCAACTGAGCTATTGAGCCACACCTGAATCACTTTAAATTTCCCTTCTCTTCATATCCCCCTTTAAGGGCGATGGAGGCGCCATCTACCAACTTTCTTACGAACTGTTGGAAACAATGAATGATTGAATGAATGATTTTTCAATCTTTTCAAACATTTATTTTTGATGACTCCGCCCAAATATTTGAACAACTCCCTTGAGCTTTTTTTTTGTTTCCGATTTATTCGAATTTTAAAGTTAGCATACTAAATATATAATAGCTATAAAAAATTCAATAAAATTTTGAGCACTTCAATTTTCTTTCCACAACTTTAGGTAACCAGCTGACGCTTTTTCCACCGCGTTATGGGTAGCTGACGTTATGTTTCCTTCAAGACATTGGCTTAACTGCAATTTATCCAATTTGCAGCTGCCAGGAAATTACTGCTTTTTTACTACTTGTTTGAGTGGCCTCCGCTGCTTACTCCACCAATAAAGTAGAAGGTGACGACCACGAAAATCCATGCTAATATTATAAATGCGAAAGTAACTCTATAGCTTTCACGCCTAAACCACTGAACCGATTTTGATGAAATTTGGTATAAGGGTGGCTTAGACCTTGAGAAAGGACATAGGCTATGTTTGATCGCGATAACCAACATCCACGCGGGCGGAGCCGCGGGCAAAAGCTAGTACATAATAAACCTTCTTTAACCATTGTGCAAGATATCATCTGGGGGGCAATTGTTCATATGAACTTGACGCTGCAGACCATTAGTAGTACTATTATCTATTCTGTGCCATTAGGTTGGGTTTTTCTCTAGGGGTTAAGAGTTCCGACCAGTCAGACCTAAAATTAACTACCTAAACTTAAAATTACTTCAACGTATTCAAGATAATGTCTAGAATGTATCTGTTTACTGCGTAATTTCGAGCTTTAGATGAAAATATAACACAAATTCGACCTTCTCTATATTCCATTAGGGCTGAAATTCAATTTACTTCGCTGAATTGCTTTTTCGCTACTCATCATTGTGATGTCAGTAGCACAACGATTGTACAATATTGCTTGTCAGTTCAAAACATGTTTTTACAAATGGTTTTTTTTTTATTTAGCTTACGTAATCTCTTCGTCAAGATTATATAATACATACCTACTTAGTTTATTTAGTCAAATCGTATTAGATGTAGATAGCCGCACTCTTCACATTTAATTAGCAAAATTTTTGGTGTCCCTACTAATAAGAGTATTTATTCAAAAAGTTCATATTTCAACAAAGCAAAGCTAAGAAAATAATTTCGTAGACCCTCTACGGCGTAGACGGCCGTAATAAATCAATCGGATTTTGTAAGGTAAGTGACCGAATCACTCAAATATGATATTGAAGGGCTCGAGGGATATCTCTAGAGATATTTTAGTTGATAAAAATCACAAAACGATTTCTATATAAAATATGGTAACGAATTTTATTACTAAGATTACATTTTGTATTACGTAAATCTGGTTGGGGTTAGAATCAGATTTAAAAGCGTGGCTCGTATATTTTTGTTACTCGATCGGAACAAAATGACTGTATGACTGTGTGACAGAACGAGTGAGAGATTAGGTACAGTTGGGATTCGGGAGCCTACTGTGAAAAGGTTCCTAAATAAAATTGGGTTTTAACTGTAATATAATATCTATATTTATCTATATACATAACAATGAACCCCTATTTCCCTTGGTCACGAGATGGTGCCTGAATGGCTGGACCGATTTTGCTAATTCTTTTTTTGTTGTGCTCGTTATTAAGACGGTTCTTATGAAAGAAAAAAATGAAGAAAATTGCGCGGAGAAATGTAGGTCGAAAAATTTATGGTTCACGGTAGTATGAACGCTTTTGAGCGTAGAGGTATATGGTTGTATAGGCCTTGGTGACCTACGGGTGTCGGAAGCTCCGTGGGCGTATGGGACCCCTATCGAAATGCTTTCCATTCATAAATTAATTAGAAGAATTTGATACAGCTAATTGACGTAAACACAACATTGATTCTTTTTTTTTTTATACAGGACACGTCAATTTGACTTCACCTCGCCTGATGTTAAGCTAAAGGCAAAGTCTCGGAAACAGGGTCACCATCGTAAACATTTACCATGTTAACAGTGGTGGCACTCAGCTTGACGGCCTCATTAGATGCCTTTTCACGCCCCGCTTAAAGGACCCGGGACTGTAGGAAGAAGGAAACACGTGAGCTGGCAGGGAATTCCAGGTCTTAGTGGTGCGGCATAGGAATGAATCACTGAAACGCTTGGTTCTAGCAGGTATACTCTGCACCGTAAATGGATGACATCTTAGCCCTGCACGTGTCGTCCTCTGAAGGAAAGGGGAGGGTGGGACTAATTGGAGGAGCTCGTCAGAACATTCACCATGGTAGATTTCTAAGGCGAAACAAAGCTTGCCGGGTCAGCTAGTATACTTATACATATACCATGATCGCGTCAACAAACAGTTGACGTACAGATGTTATATATTGAGGTCGACAAAATTAATGAGCCCGATTTCAATATAATTTTCCGAATAAATTTCACTCCGCCAATTTCAATATTCACCAGCTTTATTGTGAATTATTTTGGTCCAATTACTTCACATCCGATGGTAGATATTAATTAATTTTACAAATATTATCAGCCCATAAAAAGAGGTATAAATTGCCTCCAGTTTGTTAATAATTTAATTTAAAACCAATCTTTTCCCATGGAGTTTATGATCTGTAATATCGTTTGGCAGTTTGACAGTACAGAGTTTAAGAGTTTATTATTTATTTTCAAAAGAACCACAGTTAATATAAATGCGGAAGAATCTCTGACCGTTACGTTTTCACGATTAAACTACTGAACCACTCTTGATGAAACTTGGTATAGGGATAGATTAGACCTTGAGAAAGAAATACATTTTTGGTTGCGGTAACCGACATCCCACGAACGGAGCCGCAGGCAACAGCTAGTAGTGTATAATTGGTACATTATATTATCTCCATTTTTTTGAGTAAAGTATAACTAACGATTTCGTAAAATGGTTAAAAAATATTGTCACTGCATACTGTTAGATTGCAAATCAAAGAAAATTTTACTCGATTTGATATTAGAGATAGTGGTGGGTGGCCTCCAGTTGACAGAAATGTTGGTTTTACTTTAATTTATTGTCAGCTCGACAGCGTTCCATATTCAAAATTAACTTTTTATTAACAAGGTTAAAGAGTCGTTCAATAATTGTTATCGCAATGCTATATTATTTACGTGCTAACCAAGTACTTTTATCTTATATTATAATGAAAGGAAGGAACAAAGGTAATTGGACGAGTTTTGAAATAATTTAAAAGGCCAGCGTCACTATTATAAAGCTCTTAAATACAGTAATTTTATTTGACCTTTGTAGGTAACTTTATTACTGTTTCCACGGACGAAGAATAAAACAGGCTGGGTATGGGTACCCACCTAAACCCTCGGGACCCCGTAAACCTCTTTTGCAGTACACCTGCATATTGACGGACGATACTTTGACGCAAGCTTTCAGGAGATCAGAGGACAGTCGCTCCCTATAAGCCAAATCTTAAGGACAAAAAGGACTAGGTGGATCCCCTGATTCTGAGGTGAAAGCCTTTACACTATTTTACAGAGCATAAAGTTTAAAAAAACCCTTAGTTACTTTTTTAAATAGTAAGGTTTAAGGGTCGAGAGGAAACCAATAAAGAAATCTTTGTTTAGGGGTCGAGAGTGGACTAAACGATTGATCACTGGTATTCCCGCTAACCCCTCCAGCTAAGCCAAATTAGTAGTCGTGTTGAGTTAGTTAGTAGTCGAGTTGGTGTACATCCGTCCTCTGGACAGTTTTTTCGGTAATAACATAACAAATACTCATTGATCCTCATACTTTCATATTTATAATTCTAGTATCAAAAGAGCTATTGCTATAAAAAACATTTGACGTCCAATAAAAAAGTAAATTAGAAGAAAATATCGACTATTAAATCGCTCGGCCTGTCCTTATCAACGTAAGACCTACCCATATGCAGTAAAAGTCTTATAAACAAGTAATATTTTTCACTTTATGAAGTTTATACGTATCACGCAATATATATTACGCTATTATCGATAGGTAAGTATACCTTTCTTTTCCTTCACGCCACGCGTATAATCAATAGACCTTATTCATTCAAAAGAAATGGAAAAATTGAATTTGATGGAAAGGATGATTGATCTGGATCACGAATGAATTTATTCTATTGATAGCGAATATTGTGACGACGACATTCGCGGAATAGAAATCAGTTTGAATATGGAATGTAAAGTGCCACGCTTTTCATAGGAAATTGCTTGCACAATGCAGTTGAATTTCAAAATTGCTGATCGTGAGGCGTATTGTTAACACATCACATAGCACTTTAAAAGTTATGAGTTTTCTGACTATCCCTACCTTTTCTGGCATTAGACAAACCTAATAATACAATCAATGTTTATTTGTTCGTATTTTACACGCTACGCTACTTTAGGTAATATAATTACAATCATTGGTCCCGGTAGTTGATGATGCTGTGAATTGCCGAGACGAGTCGATGAACCTATAAATAAAGTTAAATGAAAAATAAATTAACGTGCATGCATTCTTATGATCAACAATTTTTGGTTCAAATACTCGTACCTACTAGTACATAGGTAAAAGAATATAGACACACAACACGACAACATAGGTACCTTACTGTATAGTTTATCTTCTGAGACTTTACTTCCCCAGCGTAAGACGCTTCCTTATAGGAATAAACAGTACTAACACTGTATCAACTGAAATGTATTGCCACACGAAAAGTAATTTGGAACCAGTGGAATTCAAATATGTGTGCATACTATTACTACTGTAAAATGTTAACATTATATAAATGATGTTTAGCAATATTTGATTTGAGATTGTCATCATCATTCAGATTAATAGTATAACACTCACCGAGATATTTACCATGTTGATTATTTCTACTCATTTATTACGCGGGTTGCCCTTACCCCTGTCCGCGTTCTCGCACTGCGCTCGATTGCTTTTTAGACAAACAACACTCACTGAATTAACTCACACGGATTTTGAAGTTGTATGTCCTGCGAGCATAGGGATCACTATGACTACTGCCCAAAGTTTCAGTAATAATTATAATATTTGCTTGTTCTTTTCGGCGGTCATTCCTTCGGTACTCAATAGCTTCGGCAAAGGTAGGTATATTTCACTAACAAATTTTCTGTGCACGTATAAAAGTGGCCTCATGTAGCTGAGACATTTCCCTGTAGAAGTTTTCTCTGTAGAAGAATTAAGACTTTACACAACAAAATTGTGCTCATAAAAGATGGCGTCCACACATTCGTATTCCTCAAACATTAGGTACTAATAAAGTCCAAGGAAGGCAAGTAAGCCCAACGCCCAACTTATAAACTGTCGCCACAATGCAGTACCAATGCAATTTCACGTTGTAAGCTTGACAAAACTTGGTGCATGAGTCACGAGCGGCGGTTGTTCAAGGTAGAGTTCCCCCTTTCGTTCATACAGCATGCAGCTAGTTACTTACTAATTTCCGTTTAAAATCAGAGCAGAAATTGAAACATGTTTCATGTTGCAAAACCCTTTCGTGTGTATAATCTTTCGTCGACAATTGAATTAACTGTCGAGCAGAAAATATAACACATGGCTCGGTGCGAACAGATGTTGAAATAAAAGGAAAACAATCAAAGAGCGATGTAGCGTGAATAGGAGGGGGGGGGGGTGATTGTAGGTATTTATTATATTATTATGTTTCAAGGTAGGCAAGGCATAAATACTATTGATAAATAAGTAAGTGCTTAGAAATAGAAATAGAAATTTATTTGGTTATAAAGCTGAGACTGCAGCCTATCTGATTTACCTACTTATAACTTATTAAATAATACCACTATTATTAATTATGTGCCGATACTTTGTTTATTTTTATACAAATATAAGAACTAAAATATTTTCTGTTACATCTCACAAAACTCTGCGTAAACATTGCCAGATGAAAATCAGCATTGGATGACAGTCGTCATGATATTCGCGTTAGTCCCGGTCGCATTAGAGACTCTCTTCCGTAGTATTCCTATGCCGCACCATTAAGACCTGGAACTCCCTGCCAGCTCACGAGTTTCCTTCTTCCTACAATCCCGGGTCCTTTAAGCGGGGCGTGAAAAGGCATCTGATGAGGCCGTCAAGCTGAGTGCCACCACTGTTAACATGGTACATGTTTACGATGGTGACCCTCTTTACGAGACTTTGCCTTTAGCTTACCATCAGGCGAGGTGAAGTCAAATGACGTGTAACACTCATGACATTTACTAGGTATATCAACATCGAGAGTTTACGAATTCAAAACACTACTAACGTAAGCCCACAGCTAAGATAAACAATTCATGTAAGTAGCTTAGTAGACGGAGCTTACAACACAACAATGATTTATTAGCGTTATTATTATAAACCTGTATAACAACGAAGAACATGCTGTTAAACCTAGATAATTATTGTAATTATTTTTTCTTCAATCCATCCATCCTTAAACTCACGTCTGTAAATCCCCGAAGGGGTAGGCAGAGGTGTATTAGCACCCACGTTTCGCCAATTATTATTTTCGGTTCCACGACATACTAGGGGCGAGCCTATTGCCATCTAGGGTCTTTGTCTTCGGGTGAAGATTTTTTTGAATGTTTACTGTCGGATGTAGAACAGCCCTATCACATAGACACGTAGTAATTGTTCTTCATTCATTATATTTAAGTACGTTACGTTTGAATATCATTTATATTCTCTCGAAATCAATTTAGTAAAGTTGAAAGGGAACTCGGCTCTCATGTTTTATTTTCATATTTCGAACATTGATTGAATCTAACGGACTGTAAACATAATACCTACTAGCTGTGCCCGCAACTTCGTCCGCGTGGAATGTACTTAATAAAAAAAATCAGTTTATTTTTTTTTGTTTTTGGCTTCTTTTTTTTTTTTTAGCCTAAGTTACTCCTTATTACATAAGCTATCTGCCAGTGAAAGTCCCGTCCAAATCGGTCCAGCCGTTCCAGAGATTAGCCAAAACAAACAGACAGACAGACAGACAAAAAATTTAAAAATATATATTTTGGTATGTGTACCGTATATACATTCATATGCATGTAGTAGAAAGCGGTTATTTTAATATTACAAACAGACACTCCAATTTTATTTATTTGTATAGATTGTACCTATATATGGTGTCAATAAATCCTCTTTTATTTATACAACTCTTTCAATACGAACAAAGCAACGTTTTCTTACTCGTACATCTTTTTAACACGCTTTTATTAGCTTTACTTGTAACTATGTATGTAAGAAAATCTTGGAATCTTTATTTGACCCACTTCCCGGTATTCGATTAGGATGAAATAGTGCACATGCTCTGAGTTCTGATGACAATACATGACTAGCTAAGAAACGTCATTACAAATCCAATATGGCTACCTCCCCAAGATGGCGGACTGGCTGTTTGAAATCACACCCATGATATGTGTATCAAATGAAAGGGTTTGCTGTCAGGAATGCGGAAAAAAATAATTTTTAGTGCGTGTTAAAAGCGTGTTTTTAGTTTTTTAAACTATGATAAATTTATTACAGTTCACATAGTTTCCAATACATGAATACCATACTGTGGTTTCCGACTCATTGTTCCTTTAATGCATACGTTGCCGTTGTTACTATGTAATTGTGTTACAAATAGTTACGATACTGTGTCTATACCGTTGGGAATTCAAGCCATTGATCTGACTAGATCTCATCTGTTGGGTATGCCACATGTCACCGGTGTCTATACTCGTGAATATTTCATGTCCATCAGGAAAATGCTTTTTCTGCCTTTGGGATGAGTATTGTGTGTCTACCTTCAATCTAACATGTTATTTTGTTTGTATTTCGTTATGGTAGTGAGTTGGTTATCATTGGCTGCCTCAGTCAATCAATTAATCTATCGCAGTACATTGCTAGGCCTCTCCCAAAATGTTGGGAGGTTTGGCTGCCTATGACTTATCTTTCTAGTTGCGCACTTAGAAAATTCGAAGGTTTATTTTTCCTTAATTTACTTTGAAAGACTAAGTAATGCTATTGCTATAAGATCAAAATGTAGTAGTTTATAAAGGGCTTTGTTTATTCTTTATACCGTTGCCCTCTTAGGAAAACAAATTTTATCAATCTTAAACAAATGACAACTGCCAACTTCGGTATCTCAGTGACCTTGTATAATCTTGATTAATACAAACTTATAAGCTGACTTTATATAGCAAGATGAATATCTCGAGAACATGAAAATTAATGTAATGGCGAAGTCTTTAAAAATATCATCAATTCTGCTGTACAAAATAACAAAAATTTTTAAAGGTACCAAAAAGACGGACCTCAAACTTAAGTATTTAGATAAATTATATCATTATTATTAGATACGTTTACTATTTAATAAATAGATCATACCCAGAACATGTGATTAGACTTTCAAATCCATAATAACTAATATTATAAATACGAAAGTAACTCTGTCTGTCTGTCTGTAGGTACGTTACGCTTTCACGCCTATCACTGAACGGATTTTGATGCCATTTGGTATAGGGTAGATTGGACCATGAGAAAGGACCTGGGCCATGTTTGGTCGCGAAAACCGATATACACGCGGGCGGAGCCGCGGGCTGAGGCTAGTATTCATGTAATGATAATCTAATGAATTCCAACGATCCTTGTACCTATCATTGAATCAGACTATACTTGTATATAGAAATAATCGAATTGATACAAATATATTTTTGTCCTTTGCTCTAACCGGCGAACGAAAACTTGAATTTAGTGCGATCCAATGCTTTTTTAAGGTTGTCTGGTTGCGTCTGATGACTGTGGAGTCTAAGCACCCAACCCAAAGAGGGAAACCTACGCCATAGCCTCGTCCGTTAATCTACAAGTGTACTGTATTGTGTGATTCATATATTATTGGACCTAAAATGTTCTCTATACGCACAGTACACCTTTCTTGGATGTATTTTGAAGATAGCACGCTGCTACTGCGGTGGACGAGCTCAAATTTACCAAGCATAATAATAATATAATAATAATGTTCCACAACATTCTACACAACGCTATCTAGACCCATGGTAAGCTTTACTAGCTTGTGTTATGGAATCTAGAATGCGGATAAACATACTTAGATACTTTTTTTGTAAATACATACATATTATACATTGAAACACCCAGACCAATGCAAATAGCGATATTCATGCATACAAATATTTGCACTGAGCGGGGATCGAACCCGCGCCTTCTGCGTAGCAGTCGCGGGCACTACCGCCACGCCACAGAGCCTGTCCAGCATAGATCAAAACAATCTGCGTGCGTCAGAGCCTTTTATATTTGGCGATTTAGGTCCACGATACATGAATCGCGCAATTTCTGCTAGCAGGTGAGGTTGGAGGAAGCTTGGGGCCCAAAGATAAACCAAGTACCCAAGAACCGTAATACACACTCTTCATTTCTGTACCTATATAAATAATTCTGAAAGGGTATAGTCGACACCGATGATGGATCGACGGTTTCTCCATATCTCTAACCCAATAAATTCCTTCTGTATCCAGATCCCCTCATTATTTTAATGTTTTTTTTTTTCCACAGTAATACTAAGTTCACAATGCCGGACTGGACGTGGTTATTGATGGCAGCGGCATTCGGGGCGCTGTCAGCGTTGTTGGTGCCGCTGGCACTCATCATGTACTACATACGGCCCTTTGATAAGAAGCAACCGACGCAGGAGTATTCCAACTTACCCGTCACCTTACCACCAGTAAGTTGATTATTGCTATCGTTGATGTACATATGACCAAGGAAATAAGTATACACCTAAACATACACCCTCATATTAAGAGGGCATGTATACTTATCTAATTGGTCAGATGTACTTTAGTAAATTAGGGTTATTTAGCAGTTTTATAGGTTTCATTTATTACGCTGGCGCTGTGGTAAACTAAAAATTATTTATTAATCAACATGAAACACAAACAGAGGTAGCGAGAATAGACAAACCGTTTCAAATTGTGAATAAGTTAACTTCTTTATTACTTTCCATTATAACTTATATGTCATATTTTAAGATTAACATGAAAAGGCAAAAATAATACCTAAAGAAATATAATTGAAAATTCACTTGTACTTGTCCACGTTATTTATTGAAAAACCTGGCCAGTTGCACGGACTTATATTAAACCGGTCCTTAAATAAATAACGTGGACAATTTTAAGTGAATTTTCAACGATGTGTTATAATAAGTTCCAACAAGTGCCTTCGATCAAAAGTATAAAAAAAATCTAAAGAAATATTACAGCTATGCATGTCACAGCCGCAGTCTTCACAGCTGACAGCAGTTCTATTTTTAAAGTTCATTCATCAGCCCTTAGGTGGGAAGTAATTTGTATGACTTTTTCCCTCTCTATGGAGGGAAGCAGCATTGTCCACTCAATAATCAGATCAAACCAAAGTTACTTTCCGAGTATGAGAAATGAAAAATAATATTGCATTTTAATGTTCAGCAAGAAAGAATGTAGAAATGTTTATCAAGACAGTAGCTGTTGACCTTACAAGAGAATAATAAATATTACTTACTTTCCGGGTGAATAAACTTCTAACATACTTTAGTCGGAGAAATAACATTACTTGGCAATATTTGTTATCTTTACCAAGTAGTGCTTCTTTGACATGTTTATAAAAGGGTTGTGTCAATATAAGCAAAAAGCTTTGGTATGGTAATATTTTGAGATTATTCAAAGCAACGTAAGGAGAATACATTTGGCTAGCTGCCTCAAAGGCTTGCGGTATGATCGACGCCGTTGGACAGCAGATTTATTAAAATCTTTGAATAATGTAACAAAACTCAGCGAAAGGCGATTTATAAATTCCTTTCGGTACTTACCTACTAATTAAGTGAAAATATTATATAATAATCATAGGTTAGGTGTATGGCTAGAAATTTTGAGGCTTTCCGGGTTGTTAGGTAAGACTGCTGTTGCCGTACCGTAAAAGCCCAGACTTAACTTAGCAGAGCGAGCTCTAGGATACAAAGTGCTAGATTTAGATTCAATCAAAATTAGTGCTACGGCTTCAGAAGTGTATAAGTACCTACTCCCTTACACCCGGTATAAGTACCTACTCAGGTGGTTAATGAAAAGAATTACTTACAGATTAGGTACCTATAATAACTAATCAGTAAGTAATTCTTTCAGTCAGTGTCATAAATATCTTGATGACCAAGTCTCAAAATGATCTTAAAACTCTAGTATTAAGATCAAATCAAACTGTTTTATTGATTTAAACGGTATTATTGTCCAAACTAAAGGGGTGTACCAAATATCAGAACAACCAGTCAACTGAAAGGGGGTAAAAAAACGAAATTAAGACCATTTTCAGTACCTACTTTGCACGTCAACATCTTTCTGATGCTGACTGTACTTGTATCACACCTAAAATGTATTTAGGAATATGTATAAAACTTATACCTTATTAAAAGGTTTCAATGGTGTCAAATCTGTCAACTTCGTACCTGTAAAATATATTAAGTAAACTACGGTAATGCGAGACATAACCATGAATTCTAAATGAAGGCCCAGTTTGCATGGCTTTTGCTGATTACAAGTTGAGCGGGAAAATAAACAGTTGACTTGGCTAACAGTCGTTTAGCACAAACAAGAATATTAAAATAAGGGTAGGTATTGTGTTACACAGCGGGTAAATAGAATATTGTTATGCAAATTTTATGTAAATCTCTGCTTTTTAATATTCGTAGTTTTAAAGACTTAGACTAAGACTTAAAAGGATCATATCTTTTTTCTGTTGTGTCTATAATTGAAAGTTTACGCTAATATCCTGATTGCCTGTAAGAGATCGCTCTTAGCGATAAGGCCGCCATTTGTACATAATGTCATGTATTGTCCATACATTTACTGTATTACTGGTGTACAATAAAGATTTATCTATCTATCTATCTATCTATCTAATATCAATAAAATTATCAAATAAGTCGGGAGTGAGTTCGATAAAAATATTTTTAAATCAATTTCTAAGATGCACGAAATCTTTAAATTTATTGAAATGAAATATAAGTAGGTACTAATTATTACCAAGTCTTTAATTGTGATTAATTGTCATTTATTACGATATAATCATCAAGCTATTATTGTAATAATACCATACTGCGTTAACTATTATCTGTACAACACAGAATAAATGATAATATTGCAGTTAAGTCGGAATAACTGCAGTTAGGTTGGATAATGGTATTGTTACATGGTCCGCCATACTCGCCCGACATTGCCTCTTCAGCTGTTCACTTGTTTCGATTGTTACAAAATTCTTCGGATAGGCACGTCTTTAATTATGAAGAGACTTTATAAGGATACTTATCGCTGCACTTTACACGTACTTATAGACAGGATTTTTGAAAGGCATTTTTTAAAAGTACCTAGTAGTAGGTACACTTTGGGTCGATGTTTGGGCCCCACCAATACCTTCGAGGCCAAGCTTACCTCCTTAGGTTGGAGGTTAAATGACAGACGCTTCCATAATAATTTAAAAGTGCTCTTTGTTCTTAGAACAGAATTCACTGATATCTTAAATTTCCTTTTTTAAATATACCTTGTAAAATCTCACTAATCCCGGACTTTAGATGCAACGATGCCGGTATTCTCAAATTACGTTAGATAAATAAATAAATATTCCACAACATTCCACACAACGCTATCTAGACCCATGACAAGCATAGCTTAACTAGCTTGTGTTATGGAATCTAGAATGCAGATAAACATACTTAGATACTTTAAATACATACTTATTATACATATAAACACCCAGACCAATGCAAATAGCCATATTCATGCAAATATACATATCACTGAGCGGGAATCGAACTCGCGTTCACTACCGCCACGCCACGGAGGTAAAGAATTAGTTGGGTGAATTTCCCGGGACCAAGAATTGCGTGGCATCGATGAAATCGGTACTAAAAATCATAGTTATAATGCTCTAATATTTTTTGCTAGTTAGGTGAAATAGTGATCTATGTGGGGCACTAAATATTCCATTAAATAGGATTATAGGTACTCCAAAAAAAAACAAAATACACCGAAATTTTTCATTGCCGTGTTTGTCCACACGTCACCTACTGTGTCGTGATACCTCATTGATAAAAATCTATTGGTTATTTTTATTAATACCTATTTTTAGTTGATACGTGAATAGTTAAAGTATTGTTAGGAAATACATTTATTCAAATATTTAAACAATACAACGAATGGTTAAAAAAAATACATTTGTCCCAGAACTGCCTGTCATCGCCGTGTTCTAAACATATTTGAGAATATTGTCTTATCTAACGACTTGCGTCCTCCCTTATATGCGCTAAACGTTGCATATTGGTGCCGCCTAAGTGCTCGACGCGGAAGAACGTACACACGTACCTGCGTTTTGGCACCATAGATGTAAGTATACCATTTTTATGTTACTGGACATTTTTTCTTTCATCGCCGTGGATAGGTATAACTTTCTATTTTAATAAGTTATCCTCTTGATTAAACATTCAATAGAACGCCATTTCTCTTGTTTATTTTTGTGAAGTGATTAATACTTCGAATAATTATTAGATTTTTTGTTATTTTATATTTTGGTCTTGTTTTTCATTGCCGTGCTTTCATTGCCGTAGTTTCCGTGGTCAAAATTTGCTATGGCAATGAAAAAAAAAACACGGCAATGAAAAAAAAATCATTGCCATGCATTGTAAAACGATTTGGTTTCATTGCTGTGGCCTGATGTTTCATTTCCGTGACTTATGTTATCATCGCCATAGTATAATTAGGTATTACATTATTATAGGTAGCACCAAATACTGACATTAGAGGATTCGAAAACTTTCTACAATAAGATGAAAGATTTGATGAGTTTTTTACTGTACAATCAATTATAAATAGTTTGATTTTAATAATGGATTGTTTATTTTGCCAAGACTATGAAAAAGAACCTTAACCGGTGTGCGCTGTGATTATTTTGTCTATAGATTTTATAAAAATGTTATTGTTTCGCTTCACATTAAATATTGATACGTAAATTAAAAACTTGTACTTACTATGTATGTTGTTTGCATTTACTTTTGCATAATTAACAAAAGTATACCATATTATTTGTTTTATTCATATTATATGTATTGTAAATTTATTTTTTGTTTGAAAGAATTTAAATAAATGATTGGACAATTCTTTGATTCTATTATATTTGTTTAATTGTACCCTACCTACTCCTTTTGCAGATTTTTAACCTATGAAATTTGTAATTATTGTATGTAAGTAGGTATAAGTATTATGTTTTATATGGATTTTCATTTCTGTGGTTGATTCTTTCATTCCCTTGGCCTAATTCTTTCATTGCCGTGGACGCTTGTTTCATTGCCGTACACACATGTATCATCGCCGTGGCATGTAATTTTTAATCTTGTATATCTCGTTAGTTTTTTTAGTTATCTGCTAGATATTAAGCGAGAATACATACAGTATCAAAATCTTTAATTAACGCGATGTTGTTTTATTATAACACTTAAGATAAAAAAATCCACGGAAATGAAGATTTTAATGGACTTGTTGAAATTCACCCAGTTATAAGAAGAACTATGAGTTACAAAAAATCTCAATTAAGGGTTAATTAATAGATTTACTTTAGGTTTACTATAATAAAACCACGTCCCCTTCTGAAATTAATACATTGTTATAGCTATCCGATTATTACTTTTCTGTAGTCAATTCAAAACTAATATCAACTAGGTAAGTATCTATAAACCAATGGCTTGGCTTGAGCATGGTGCAGGCCCCTCCTAAATTGCTATGCTGTAACTACGGCATAATGTTTAAATAGGAACGCGAACTTCTTTTTTTATTTATTTTGTTAACTTAGGTTAATTATTTTATTATAAGTTTTTTTTTTATATACTTTAATTATCTTGACACGAGACATATGTACATTCGTCCATATTTAGTCTTAAGAACTTACTTTTTTTTTTTTTGTAAATTGACGTCCAGAAAATGCTACAGTGGAGTTTGTTGCGCCGTTTCTTCTCCACTGGTGCCTAGGAAGCGGTGGTAAACTTAGTTTTAAGCAGAATTTGACGTCAAAAAGCTGTAGTAGTGCTACACAATTTTGAATAAATACCTTGAGTTTGAGTTTGAATGCGAATACCAAAGCACAATATCGGTACAATACCGGCCTTAGTAGATAGGTATTACCTATAAAGGTGTCAACGAGGACATGAAAGTAGGGTAAGGTGTTAAATACGATTAGCAACCGCATCAGCATGCAATTCCTTAAAGAAAGTTGGTGCTTCGTGAATTGCTATTAGTTTTACTACAGTGTTATGTCAACAATTTCAACACCTTTACAAGTAACAAAATATAAATTTTCCTTTTATCGTTAAACTCGATCGCTGGCCAAGGTCGGACTCGGAAGTCAAGCCTGCAGTGTTTCCTCGATTCTACGAGGTGTAATTACGCTAATTTGCAATCAAATTGTACACCCTGTTTACGTAAAACTTGCTTCATGAAGATTGCTAACCTTGGTAATTTTCAAAAATTTCAAATTTTTGTAAATATATTTATGAATTAAGTACCTACTTGTTGCATTTAATTGGGGTGATAGTAGTTATGAGATTTCCAGACCACGTAGAACGATCGATGTGACCAAACTCCATACGGAATATGTCGGTTCGAGGGAGGACTCCAGTGAAACCCGAGGTATCCGCACGCAAAAAAGAGAGTGAAATGTAATTTTTTTCCGTGTGAACTTGCAGCTAATTTTCCAAATACCTACACATAGCTATACTTAACTACAACAGACCTCAGCCTAAGATTCCTTTTTTTATTGGTTGATTACGCCCTCTTTTTTTATACGCGTACTGCCGGTCATACCGGCTCATGAAGTTCAAAAGGATGCAAACACAAATAATAGTTCCTAATGTGCAATCAATACACAGTCGAGTGTTTATAAATAATATCGCATGTGACGGTATTTTCTTTGAGAAGACGACATCACTTGCGTTCTTTTTCTTTAGAACCATCGATATAGGTACATACCGACCGAGGCTTTGTATGTACTAAATTGATCCATTAAAATTCATCGTAAAAAGTGTTATAAATCTTTTTACGTGCGTCTACTGGCTGTAGCCTGTAGGTAATTTCTATTAGGACTTTTAGAGGCTTTTGATCCGCTTGACAAAGTTTTTGACACGGCATTAAATTAATCCTTTGATACAAAGTGATCGCTTTATTCATAAACGCTTTTTAGCCGCAGTTTGGATAAAGTTTATCTATATATATAAAAATCAATTGCTGTTCGTTAGTCTCGCTAAAACTGGAGAACGGCTGAACGGATTTATCTTATTTTGGTCTTGAAATATTCGTGGAGGTCTAGGGAAGGTTTAAAAGGTGAGAAAAATTCGAATAATTGCCGGGAACCGACATCCACGCGGCAAAAGCTAGTTTTTTTTTTTTTTTTTTTATCGTGCGAAAAATCCCCACGGATACCACCCTCACGGAGCCGGTGGAGGCGGTTATGTCGGACTCGAACCGACTAAAACGCACGCCGTCTTGGGTCCTTGGTTGCCGGAGGTGAGATTGCCAAAAGCATATCTCTCGCACCCCGGCAGACCCAGGACCATCTCTATCGAGATGGCCCCCTTCGGGTTGTGGGGACCACAGTGTCCCCATCTAGCCCCGGTTACGGGGTGGCGCATTTTGCGCCGCCGCCGCGGCCTGCTTCTGCTAGGGTGACAGGCGGCTCCACCGGTCACCCCCAGGCCAGCGCTCATGGAGGACGGAGGTCGTTCTGCGACCTCCGACGTCCGGTTCGTCTTCGCTCTGCGCGGGCTTCCCGGGCCCGGAGTCTGGTCCGGACCCGACCGGCCGCCTCCTTCTCGAGCATTACTTGCTCGCAGAAGGAGACAGCCGCACCCCAAGCGTTCGCGCATCGTACCATCGCTGTGAGCAACGTGGCGAGTGTGAGGACTCCCACCCCCAGAGCCGCCACTAGGACCCGCCTCGGCGTGTCCCACGCCGGGCACTCGGTCAGCGTGTGCAGCTCCGTGTCCTCGCTCGCATCACAGTGATGGCACTCGGACGTTGGCTCCTTCCGGATCCGACACAGGTAACTCCCGAAACACCCGTGTTCGGTGATCACCTGCGTCAGCCGGTACGAGAGGCTGCCGTGTGGCCTCTCTAGCCACTCCTCCATGATGGGTCTTACCGCCGCTATTACGGCGTGCCCTGCGCTTGGTCGCCCAAGTCGTAGCTCCCAATCCGCTACCATGTCCCTGTGGAGCTGAGACCTCACGGCCCGAATTTCATCAGGCTCGGGTTCCCGTCCCTGCTCCCGCGCCTCCTTTCGATACCGATATAGCATCGAAAGGGCTCTCGCATCCAGGTTCCACGGTAGGGATCCAGCAAGGAGACTCGCCGCCTCCAGAGATATCGTGCGGTACCCCCTAATGGCCCTGCTGGCCATTGCACGCTGCGGCCCATGCAGCAGACGCGCATTGTGGACCGTCAGGGTGTCCGCCCATATTGGGCACCCATATAGGGCCATAGACCGCACGACTCCCGCGTAGAGTCTCCTGCAGGAGTCATCCGGCCCCCTCATGTTGGGCAGCAGCCGCCCCAAGGCGGCAGCTGTGTCCTTCAATTTAGGGGCCAGTCTTCGGAGATGCTCCTCGAAGTTCCACCGGCCGTCGAGAACGAGTCCCAGATATTTCATCTGGGGCTCGATGGCGATGGAAATGTCTCCCACTATGAGGCTGGAATCCTCTGGTGGGACGCGCCGAGGCCCATGAAAGAACATGGCCTCGGTTTTATGCAGAGCCACCTCGAGACCCAGCCGCCGGATCCGCTCCACGACTTGGGCAACCGCGGTCGTGGCCTTCAGGGTCGCTTCGCGGTATGTAGACCCGCACGCCGTCACCAGCGTGTCGTCCGCATAACACGTGACGGCGGCACCGTCCGCGAGCTCACCGCGAAGCACCCAGTCGTAACCGATGTTCCACAGTAGCGGTCCCAGGACCGATCCCTGCGGAACACCGCACGACATCTCTCGCCGACCGAGCCCGGTCGCACTTGGGTAGACGACTGCTCTCTCCGATAAATACGCCCCGACTATGCGGCGAAGGTAGAGAGGCACTTCGTGATACACGAGCGCCTCCCTAATGCAGCTCCAGGGCAGGGTGTTAAACGCGTTGGCGATGTCCAGTGACACCGCCAACACCACCTCGCCCCGAGTGACGGCGTCCTTCGCCAGAGTCCTCACGCGCATGATGGCATCCACGGTGGAGCGCCTCCGGCGGAAGCCATACTGGCCATCCGCCAAGTCAGGCCCCACCCTGGATAGGTGCTCGACGAGGCGCTTTGCAATGACTCTTTCAAAGAGCTTGCACACCTCGTCGAGCAACACTATGGGCCTGTAGGCGGACGGTGAGTCCGCCGGGCGCCCCGCCTTTCGGATGAGGACCAGTTTCCCCGTCTTCCACATCTTCGGAAACTGGCCTCGTTCCAAACATGCGCTGAGAAACCCTCTCAGTCGGGGCTCGAGAGCGTCTTCTTCGCCTAGAGCTAGGACCCACGCTCGGCCTGGAATGCCGTCTGGTCCCGGGGCGGTGTTCTTGACCTTAAGCCTTAACACCGCCAGCTCTAGCTCCACCCAAGTGACCTCGGGCACGTCGTCGTCATCCAGGTTGGGCGCCATAGGCGACCTAGGTGGCGGAGTCATCTGCGGTGGAATATGTTCCACCGCCCGCGCTGGGAACAGGGAGCCAACGACTCCTTCGAGCAGCTCCGGCTGGAGACACCGGGTCAATGGCGGGGCCCGGGGGCGCAGCTTGCCCCTTACCATAAGGTAAGGCCGCCCCCATGGGTCCCGCTCCAGCGTCTCCAGCAGCTCTTTATGAGCTGCTGCCTTTGCTTGCCTTATGGCCACTCGGAGGGCCTTTCTGACCTCCCTGTACCCCGCATGAAGCTCCGCCTCTCGGGGCTCCGTATCTGCGGGGCGGCTACGCCTCCTTCGGAGTCTGGTCCACCGGCGGTAAGCGATCACGGAGGCCTGTCGGAGCCTCGCAATGTCCGCCGACCACCAGTAGACCTGACGCCTCGGATTATAGGGCGGAGCCCTAGGCATAGCCGCGTCGCAGACACGCGTCATGGCCTCCCGGAACCACGCCGCCTCATCGTCTATGTCGACAGGCCTGTCCGGCGCAGAGGCCCAGGCCTGTACGATGGCGGCGTCCAGGAGGACCTCCTGATCCATTCGCTTAAGCACCCAACGTGGCTCGCGTGGGGCCGGTGTAAACGGCGCGGCGCCCGCAGGAGGGGAGACGTCGAACCGAATGTATCGGTGATCCGACGCTGTCCCCACCTCCTCAAGGACACGCCAGCCCTGCACACGGCCTGAGAGCGGGGCGCTCGCGAACGAAAGGTCCACAATTGAGTCGCCCCAGCTCTTCACGCACCTGGCGACGGCCCCGCGATTCAGGAGAACTAGGCTGAGACTATCAGCCCAGCTCTCCACTGCCCTGCCCCTCGGATTCGTGCGCCGGGAACCCCAGTTCATAGACCAGGCGTTAAAGTCCCCGAGCACCAGAACCGGGTGAGGGTAACAGGTATTGACGACGACGGTCAGATGATCCAGCCACTGCTGGTACTCATCTATGACTCGGCTCGGCGAGAAGTAGACTGCCATGACCGCTATTCCCCCCACGAGTGCCGCTACGCAGCCATTCCCCCTTGTCACGACAACAAGGGGGGGACTGCCGGCAGCGGCGTTGTGCACCAGTGCCACCGATCCGTCCAGGTCGGTTTCCCAGGCAGGCCCGAGAAACCGGTGAATGTACGGCTCGGCGACAGCTGCGACATTAATGCCCCACTGTGCGGTGCTCTGGAGCAGAAGTGCCTGAGCATCGACACAGTGGTTTGCATTTGCCTGCAGGACGCGGAGCTGAGGATCCATTTATGGAACCCACATCTCCGCGCCCTGCCGCGAACCAGAGACGAAGCGCCTGCCTCCCGGCTTCGGCCTCCCCGCGGTGCAGGCCTTGGCACCAACCCTATGGTCGGCCGGCTTGCCCTCCGCTGCACACCTGAAGCAGTGCAACGGAGCTTCGCAACTACCGGCCTTATGACCGGGTTGGCCACAGCGGAAGCAACGGTCACGTAGCGTATAGCTCCGAACTTTACTGTGTCCTGAGGACAGCCTCCGGCCTCAACCACGGCGAGCCTAATCTCCTCGGCCGTGATGGAGTCGTCTAAACCCGATATGCGCACTTCTGCGCACTTGTTGGGCCTGGACACCCGGACATCAGCCGCGTCCAGCGTCTCCCTAAGCGTAGCCGCCAGGGCGTCGGCTTTAGGGCCGCTGGTAGCGCCGGGGACCTCGAAGATCCGAGATCCGGTGCGCGTGGGCTTGCACACCAGATCCGGGATCCCAGGGGCTCCCAGGTCGATGCAGGCCCTTGCCTGCCTTACCAACTGGGCGTACTCCACACCCCTCTCCGACGCCTCCGCCGTCAGTGTGATGACGACGGCCGTCGATCGAGGGGCGCGGAGCCTCCTCGGCGCTGTTGCCATCGCGGCAGCCTTGGCCCTTCTGGCCAATTTGGCTGCCTTTTTGGCGGCATTCCGTCTCTGTTTATTGGCTCCCGCTACCTCCCAGCCCCCTGACGGGGGGTTCGAGGATTTTGCTGGAGCCAGAGCTCGGGCCGGGGCTGAAACCCGGGCTGGGGCCGGGGCTGAGATCAGGGCTGGGGACTTCTTCCCCTTGCCCTTCCCCTTACCCTTGCCCTTGCCCTGGACGCCCTGAGTGGAACTCGGAGGACCTGGAGGGGGACGGCGAGCCGGCACTGCCACCGGGGAGGCAGGCCCCCCCCTCACTGCGGCGGCGTACCCGGCCGGCGTCGCGAGAGGAGGACGGCGGGCGATATCAAGGATCGCCTCGAGCCGCCGGTTGGTGCGCTCCTCCTGCGCGACCATCTCCGCGCGTATGGCCGCCATAAATTCGGCCAGCGACGCCGGCTCTGCCGGTTGAGTCGGCAGCTGCATCGGTTGCCGCGGTGGCTGCGCAGTCTGCGCTGGCCGCGGCGGCTGCGCAGTTTGCGCTGGCCGCGGCGGCTGCGCAGTCTGCGCTGGCCGCGGCGGCTGCGTAGCTTGCGCTGGCCGCTCCGACTGCACCGGCCGCCCCGTGAGCGCCGAGTGCGGCACGGAGGTCTGCACCAGACCCTGTCCCCCACCTCTGGACGAAGCCAGAGGTGAAGAACCCGTCCGCCTTAGAGCGTACCCTCCACTACGCCCTCTGCAAACAGAGGGACGTGTCGAAGGCCCACGAGCGGCCCCTGATAGGGCCACTCCCGCCTTGATTGTCTGAACGTCTCTCCCTTGTCCCCTCTGAAAACAGAGGGATACTGGGAGAGACGCCGACGACCACGGGCCTTGCAGGCCCGTCATCCCACGACCCCACCTCAGTGGGGTCCGCCGATGGGTTATTTGTCAACGGCCAACAGAACTCCCAAAGTGGAAGTCTGTTAGCCGTTGTCCAGGGTGCACCAGCCCTCCCGCTTCCGCTCCCCAGGACCGCGGTCCAAAGGGGGAAGAAACGGGAAGGCCAACGTGGAGGTTACCCAACCAGCACCCCCGGCAAAAGCTAGTTTAAGATATTTATCCTTCCTTTGTATAGTTTAGTACTAATTGTAACCAGAAAGGCTTCAACAAGAAAGAAAAAAAATGCTTATCTATTCGCTCAAGCTTTCGTGTTGTCTATCAGTCAGTAACCCACCTATTTATTAAATTTAGTGTGAATCATGTTAAGAAATTAAAGATAGCATTAAAGTCGTGGTTCTAATATTAGGTCCTTACATATGAAATTGGCGTTTTGTATGGGAGGAACAAAAAGTCGAATATTTTTAAATATAATATATTTAATTAATCAAAGTATGAACCATTGTTTTCTATGCACTTTTGCCATCTCATTGGTAGTTCATTGATCCCTTTACTAAAAAAACCAGTCAGACGGGAATCAATGAAATCTGTGAAGGCGATTTGGACTGCCCCATCAGAGTTGATTTTTTTCCCTTGCAAGAAGTTGTCCAAATTTCGAAAAAAATGGTAATCTGTTGGAGCAAGGTCCGGGGAGTACGGAGGATGTCTTAGACATTCCAATTGAAGCTCTTCTAATTTGGTAGCCGTCTGTTGTGCGGTGTGTGGTCTAGCGTTGTCGTGAAGCAGCAGTGGCGTGGAGCGATTCACCAGCCTAGGTTGTTTAGCCGCTAGCTTTTCCGTCATTGTTTGCAATTGCTGACAATAGACATCAGCCGTAATAGTCTGGCCAGATTTGAGAAAACTGTAATGAAAAATACCGGCACTAGTCCACCAAACGCTCACAAGTAACTTTCTCGGGGTTAATTTTCGCTTGGGGCAGGATTTGGCTGGCTGTCCAGGATCCAACCATTGCGCTGAGCGCTTCCGATTATCGTAAAGAATCCATTTTTCATCACAGGTAATGATTCGGTTTAAAATACCTTCATTATTGTGCCAGTTCAGTAATGTAACGCAGCCGCAGTCGACGCGCGTTTGCCGGTTTGCTGCAGTCAATTCGTGAGGTACCCACCTTTCAAGCTTTTTAATCTTCCCAATTTGCTTCAAGTGAATTAAAGCAGTTTTATCACTAACACCGCAGCCTGCAGCTAACTCGGACGTGGTTTGTGTTTTCTTTTGCAACATGACCGCCATAAACATCATTCACCCTTCGAGCCGTTTCCGCAGCACTAGTGCCACGGCGGAACTCGTATTCGTAAATAATGCGATATTGTAAGTTTTCCATTTTGTAAAATGAGTGACACAAACAGAAAAAAACAGAAGAAAAAAAACAAATGAATGACGGTCATCGAAGTATTATATGGGTGAATATCAAAAGCAAAAAAAATACACGGCAAGCCTGAGAACGGTAGTGCAATGTGTTGGTTTTACGATTTTGATTACTTTTCATAGTATAATAGGTACTTCTCTACCATGGCAAAAAAAAATTGTTGAGTAATGTCCTCTATTACATAAAAAAAAAAAATTACAAAGTGTCATTTTATCATTTCGGTGACCTGTCCTGAATCGAATTTCACTCGTAAAATATCTTGCCCTGCAGTTGTATTTAACATTTGGACTAAAATCTAATTTTGTATGAATAAATTACAATATGACCCATAGAAAAAAACTAATATTGTTTGTTTATCTTATTTCTTTTACATTGTATTAAACAGTCTACTTTTGTCCTGTAAAAAGTTATCATTTTGGTGGACAGTAAGTTTTAGTTGAGTAACTTCGTCAACATAGCGTTTTTGCGCCCTCCGTGCCTTTCCTTACTTCAAATCAGGCCACCTCCATTCGTTGGAGCGCACGAACGCGTCACAAAATCATCGTGGATTCCCGCCGAAAAGTAAGTATATCATTTCAGTGATATGGGGACAAAAATAGTGTCATTTCTGTGGCCGTTATAGCTCGTGTTAGGTTCATTCAATTTATTTCAAAATTGTGTTTTAAATTCGCCGTAAGATATGTTTTGTTACAGCAGTGTTGAAATTTTAATATTAATTCTAATATCGGAGTTAAATGTAAAACTTATTATTTTTATCACC
The DNA here is from genome assembly GCA_914829495.1 of Eilema sororculum. Lineage (NCBI taxonomy): Eukaryota > Metazoa > Arthropoda > Insecta > Lepidoptera > Erebidae > Eilema > Eilema sororculum. The sequence goes on along the minus strand of OU618534.1, from coordinate 21,243,962 downwards.
TCGGTGTTATCATTTCAGTGGATTCGGTGGACTGTAATACTGATACCAGTCCACTTAAATGAAATTTAACTTAGAAATGCTAAAATCATAAGTTTTAGAGATCCTTGAGTCTAAGATTGAATCATAAAAATTTGGTGAGATAATTCTAGATATTGTAGGTTCGATATTTGGGATTAATTTGATGTGTTAATATTTGTTTTTTTTTCTTTTATTTATCACAATACAATAAAAAAACAGTTAAAAATGTCTTGTTATAAAATGGATAATAGATGTACTTACTTCTAGACAATGTGTATTCTCAACGATAATGTGATGTTCAATGTTTAAAAATTATGATTTGGATTTTAGGATGCCGCGACCTAAGCTACAGACCAGAAAGGAAAGGTTAGAAAAAAGAAGGTTATATGAAAGAAGAAGAAAAGAGAAAATTAAGAGCAATGACGTCACACGCGAAGAGTTTCTTAGAAAAGACAGGGAGAGATATGCTAGAAAAAAAGAAGCAGGATCGATTCATTGAATTCATTCATTTTGTTGCAATAGTGACTAGTGATTGCGCTATTTTCATTCTTTTCGCATAAGTACATAATCGGATTATATAGCCAAACTGTTTGCAATAATTTACGATAACGTGATCTAATTTTTTTTTGTTATGTTTAAGATGAAGTGTTTAGCTCTTTTGAACATACTTACATTATTTTTATAATTTTTCTTATTAAATCATTGTGTCGTAAAAATATAAGAGTTGATTTAGTACATTTTGAAGTTTTACATACAAAACACTATTATTATTACCAGTAATTAAAAAAACCCGACTGCCACTGAAAAGACCGAAATAAGTTTGATAGCAGTCGGTACCCATTAATTTTCTTTCGGTTTATGATTGGCAAATGGGTACCGCCTGCTATCAAACTTATTTCGGTCTTTTCAGTGGCAGTCGAGTTTTTTTTATTTTTTAATAATTTGTTTTATTTTATACTTTTTAGTTATGATATAACTTGTATATCTTTTTGTTATCTCCTTTTAATTTCCTTCATATCGTATATACTTGAAATAAAAACTTATAACTTAATAATAACTTAAAATCAATAACTAAGAAAATTAGCGACTGTTTTGTTAAATAACTTTAAATCGTTACATATCCTAAACTATTATTTTAAATGAAAAATGAACCTTAAGATGATTTTAAAATACCTATTCAACGACACCCCACTTGACATAGTTCATCTACTTTTTTTTTTTCATTTTGACAAAATTTTGGCGTCTGGTTTTCGCCGTGGTAAATTTTGATTACTGTCATGTTTTTAGTGACACTCGCAAGGTTAAGACGAATCGATTGACGTAAGAATTATCAAAATCGGCCTATGCATTTGGTCTCTAGAACGCCACATAGAAACAAACATACATACATAGACTGATAAACACATTATCCTCCTTTGCGTCGCGCAGTCGGGTAAGAACACAACACTCGTTCCGCAAAAAAATTAACTTTTTTTCTCTAATATAATAGTTTGATCTTATATTTAATAAATATCACAAATACAGTCTAGTGATATCTCTATGGAATTTATTTAGATTCGTTTCAGACAATCTACGGAATCCTCCTAAAAATAAATGATGTCCTTGGCTGTATCATTTCAGTGGGCTAATTTCATTCCGGTGCACAGTCCAGTCATTTCGGTGGACGATTTATCATTTCAGTGGACACTTTTCATTTCTGTGGGCTCCCAAAAATTCAATCTTTAATATTTCAGTAAGTTTTGATGTTACATGATGTCCACTCACGCATATGTTACAAATAAGATTAAAGTTTATTTTCGTTACAAAATATATTAACAAGACATTGTAATAGAAAAATCTCACCGAAATGATACAAAAAAATCACTTGTTGAAAATCACCCATATAGTATAGTAGTATTATAATTTTCATATTGTAAGGACCTAATATATTCACCAAGTTATTTTAGTTCCCAGTGTCGTAAAATGTATGTCGCAGAAAGTGAAGAGTAGGAGTCAATCCATCTGGCAGTAAACGTTGGTAGCTTAGTGGTTAAGGAGTCGGCCTTACGATCGAGAGGTCTCGGGTTCGAATCCTGGCCATTACACTACCGACGTGAACCCATTCCTAGCACACGCAATTCAGCTTAGTTGGAGGGGTTAGAGGGAATATTAGTAACTTCGGTTCGAATCAATATTCTTTATTAAAAAAAACATACAGCCCATATAGCTTCATTGATATATCTTGGAGCTAAATTGCGAAATAAAAAAGGCCCTGGCGCACACAGATTGTTCTGTAATAATCTATACTTGGTGATATTGAGTAAGACACTGTACTTTTCCACTTAATTTTATTTATGTGTGTAAGTGGAAAAGTACAAAGTGTCTTACTCAATATGTGTAGCAGATTCCACCAAGTGCCATCAATCAACAGTATAAACAGTTATACTTGGTGAATTTGAGCGCTCGTCCACCGCAGTAGCACCTTGTACTATATTCAAAATATGTCCAAGAAACGTATACTGCACGTATAGAACATTTTGAGCACATTTTTGGTCCAGGATATGTGAAGGGAGCTATACCAACTGCCCATTTGGCGGAATGTACCTGCAAGACACCTGCGTATGTCCATGGAGGCTTACAGGAGTGGATATATATGTATGTTGTATGTATATTATATATTTTAAATATACAACCACAATAACCTACAATTATCTGGCCAGTGTTCATAATTTACGTGCCCTGAATAAAAGCCTTTAATTACTGACGGTCCCAATACCGTCCGAAACGTAATTAAATACAAGCGTGCCGGAATAAAATACGGCTGATGAGGTAGGTATGACGTCATCAGAGAGCTTGTCGATAAAATAAACTGGCATGCTAATCTGAGTTCGCTAAGAGAGGAAATAAAAAAAAAAATGAGACAGGGGAAGGTGTTCTTGTGGCACCATAATCCAACATAATAAGTTTTTTAATTTTTTTTTTTAATATAATTTTGATGTATTTATGATAATGGCCCGCGGACCGTTGTTTTACCCAACCCTGATTTCAACTGATTCGTGTACGGTACATCAAAGTTCTATCTCTTGGAATTATGTTATAGCTTCGAAATTGTAAGCACTCCTTAAGGTACTGAGAAATTGTTCATAAGTCATTATTAAACTTAGTGACTACGTTTAAGCACGAGTAACTCTTCTATAGCGAAATTCTGTACTGAATATGTAAAGAATTTCGCTAGTAATATTCACAATTTCGCTAGTAATTACTGTTAGTAATTGCTGTTTATGCATGTAGAAGCAAAGGAAATGAGATATCAGAAACTGAAACTACGCGGCTCTGTAACATCTCATGCCCTTGCTCCGTTCGTATACAATTCTTATCTCGCGAATCTAGGGGTTTATTCTCTGGTTAAAAACTAACCTGTATTTTATCCCAGAGTAAAATCTACTCCTGTACCAAATTCCAGCCAGATCTGTTCAGCCGTTTGATCATGGCTCAGTAACATTCATTCAAAAATCCCAACATCCATCCAAACACCTTCATAAATTTAAACTTTCCAAATTCAATTCAAATAATTTATTTGCATACGAGGGTCAAACTGAAAGTTCTTAGAACTGGCCACTTATAAACAATATAATAAAAAAATAATTCTAAAATTTTAAAATAGAACTCTTTGCCAATATTACTGAGTTATATATTTCATTCATTTATCATTTGTTTTACGATTTGGCGGCAAATTGAAAATTGTCTGTGTCACGTTAACATGAATTTAACACGAGAAAATTTTCGTGCAATGATTTTTTATGACTTTCGATGTCATTTAAGTCAACAAGAAAGTTATGATAGACTATGATTGGCCTTTCACGATGAAGCCCCATCTCGTGCGACTGTTTACAACTGGTTTAATGAGTTTAAACGTGGTCGCACTTATCTCACTGATGATTTACGTGAGGGACGGCCTTCTACGGCGACGACTGAAAATAACATCTGTGTTGTGCGGCGTATGATAGAGACTGACAAAAGAGTGACCTATCAGCAGATTCGGACAAGCTTAGGCATCGGTATGAGTCAAGTGCACAAAATCCTCCACGAACATTTAGCGGTCAGGAAGCTTTGCGCCCGGTGGATACCTCATAATTTGACTGAGGCTCAAAAACTCCATCGTGTGGATTGGTGCCGTAAAATGATTGAAAGATTTAACGGAGGTGACTCTAATGCTGTGTTCGACATACTAACAGGTGACGAAAGCTGGATTTACTGTTATGATCCTGAAACCAAAAGACAATCTGCTCAGTGGGTGTTTCCTTTCGAGGAGTTGCCAACTAAAGTGAAGAGAGATCGAAGTGCGGGAAAAAAAATGGTGGCCTCGTTCTTTGGAAGGATAGGTCATTTCGCAACAATTGTGTTAGAGGATCAAAAAACAGTTTCTGCAGAATGGTACACTACCAATTGTTTGCCACTTGTCTTGGAAAAAGTTCGAGAGAAACGACCTCGCAGTAGGATCCTCCTTCACCACGACAACGCCTCGTCGCACACCGCCAAGCGAACGATCGACTATTTGGCGACATCAAACGTTGAATTACTGGGTCACCCGCCGTATAGCCCGGACCTCGCGCCTTGTGATTTTTATTTATTTCCAAAAATTAAAGAAAAACTTAAAGGAAAGCGGTTTATGAATGCTGAAGAAGCGGTGGCTGCGTATGGCGATGCCATTGAAGAGACCCCTAAGGACGAGTGGGCAAAGTGCTTTTCCCAGTGGTTCCATCGCATGCAGCGGTGTATTGACGTGAATGGACAATATTTTGAAAAGATATAATAAAACTAATAACTGGCTAATGTAATCAGTTTTTGATTTTCTAAGAACTTTCAGTTTGACCCTCGTAATTATTTGAATTGAATTTTTATAGGTTACAAAAAGCTTGTAGAAGATACATTTTCTTTTTATTTATTTTTTAATTATTAGTTACACATTAATATTTAGATTTTATTTTATAACTAGGACCACATGTAAGTCAATATTTTATTGATGATAATATCTATAGTGTTCACTATATATTGATGATAAGTTCACTGATATAACGAACTAATTTTTTTGATCGATTGCTGTACTGGCAGAAGCAAATAAAACTATCTACTTATCTATCACATACTAAAATAGCTAGGTATTAGAAATGTTGGTTATTTGATTGATCGCGTTTAGTTTCCGAGGCACATTCTCATTATCATAACATTACGTAAACAGTTTCGAATAAATTGTTTTGAATTATTGCGATCCCATCTGCGGTATATTTAGTGCCCATTAGGCACATCCATCATCGCTAAAGCAGAATTATCGTAGCTGTTGTGTAGTGTAGGTACGGTATTGTAAATCTATACAAATAAATAAAATTGGAGTGTCTGTTTGTAATATTAAAATAACCGCTTTCTACTACATGCATATCTATACATCTATACAAATAAATAAAATTGGAGTGTCTGTTTGTAATATTAAAATAACCGCTTTCTACTACATGCATATGAATGTATATACGGTACACATACCAAAATATATATTTTTAAATTTTTTGTCTGTCTGTCTGTCTGTCTGTCTGTCTGTCTGTCTGTCTGTCTGTTTGTTTTGGCTAATCTCTGGAACGGCTGGACCGATTTGGACGGGACTTTCACTGGCAGATAGCTTATGTAATAAGGAGTAACTTAGGCTAAAAAAAAATGTCAAAACCAAAAAAATAAACTGATTTTTTTATTAAGTACATTCCACGCGGACGAAGTCGCGGGCACAGCTAGTGTAGGATATAGTTAGTACATGCTTTGTAATTCTGATATGAACAATAGGGTTAGATTCCTACTGCATTAATTATCCTCTCCTATTCCGGGTTAGTCGGGTTCTACTGCATTAATTATCCTATTATAATAGGTATAAACCTATTATAGTTATTAAACGTGAAAGTCTTTGCAGATATTTGCATTTTTGTATGTTTGAATCTATATCGGTTTAGCTTTGAAATTCCATAAATTTCATTGAGTAAAATAAGGGATCATATTTTTTTCTCTTAATTACAATTTCAAATTCATTTTAAAAGGTATTGAGGGATTTAATATTATTGTGACCAATATTGTAACTAAATTCTGAATAAATAACAGTAGCTACTTCGAAAACATGTTTACATGTTTCTTATCGTCTGGAAAGCGTATAAAGATATTTTCAGGAACCGTAAGGTCGAAGTAAAGCAATCTAATTAACCTATTATACCGCCATGTCGATGAAACCAAAAACACCATAATTGCTTTGATACCCACTCTGACGTCATCAAATTAACTTCCACCGACGCCGTAGTAATGTCATATTATTCCGTATTCCTGGAGACGTTTTGTTGAAATGGATGTCTTTATTGAATTATTTGAATTTTTATTCTTCTTCTTTATATTTTATATTATGTTAGGCCGGGAATAGACCAACCGAACCAGGGCGAAAGAACGCAGACGTGTTACTACCCTATGGAAGATTTTTTAGAAGATATAACCCTCCATAAAAATGCCATGAGTTAATATTTCTGTATAGCTTTATATGATTTAGTAAAAAAATAGAACATACTATCTTCAAATCTATAATATAAAAATGAATTGCTAAATGTGTTGGTAAGCGCATAACTCAACAACGCCTGGACCAATTTGGCTAATTCTTTTTTTTAATGTTCGTTGAAGTTCAAGGATGGTTTTTACGGCGAGAAATATTCGAATAATTGCCGGGAAAACCCTAAAAACAGCCCTTTTGTCACGGCATAGGTATTTCTGTGAGCCTGGTACTTTTTGCATGGAATACTAGGCTCACATAAACGTATGCAGAACATTTATTTCCCGAAAATTGGGTCCTATGAGTTGCGAGAATGGCATCACGTTCCACACGGGCGAAGCCGGGGGCATCAGCTAGTATTATATATCAATATCAATAAAATACGGCTGAACATAGCTGATCAACTCATTAGTTTAATATTACTCTACAGGTTCCTATGTTTCACAATAAAGTTGAATTTGAATTCGAAAGTGGAGTACGATAGTCATTATACAGTCAGTTTTCTTATAGAAGTTTAGGAATGTGTGAATTAAGTGGGTTTGGTACATAATACCGAAAGTTAAATAATCGAACAACAATAGGTCGACAACGATTGGTCGGACGATCAAATCGTCGCTGGTACATTAGGTCGAAACGTTAATACGTCGAGGTATTATTACGTGGAAAATGCAATAGGTCGAAAGATCAAATTGTCGCTGGTATATTAGGTCGAAATATTAATACGTTGATGTATTATATAAATGATTTTAAAAAAAATTACCGACTTCAAAACCAAATAGGAAAAAAATGTTTAAAATAACAGAATTTAGAGAGAGAATTTAGAGATTTTCGATCTGTTAGTAGTCGGTGCCAACTTTGTTTGCTGTGCCATGTTGCTATAATGCCATTAATGTAGGTATAATGAATTGTTGAGGTAGGGGTGGCCTATCATCCTTAGCTATATTATTTTACCTGTTTGACTTGATATCGATTTTTGTATTGAAATGATCGATATTTCATTTAAATGCATCATGGCAGGTAATTCAGGTACAGCAAAGCACAACCAAACAAAGTTGGCACCGACTTCTAACAGATCGAAAATCTCTAAATTCTCTCTCTAAATTCTGTTATTTTAAAAAAAAATTTCCTATTTGGTTTTGAAGTCGGTTCATTTTTTTTTAAATCATTTATTTTTCCCTTTTTAGTGGGCCAAGGTTTGCGTTCGTAATCCAAGTTTAATCCAGTCCAGCATGCCATTAAGCACAGTTTTCGTCTTTTGGAAGCATTATACTCCCAATAAGTTAAGGGAACTGGAACTTTTATATGAAAGACGGCGAGTTGAACAGGTTGGTGATTTCGCAGATGGGGCTGCAGTTAGAATTTTACCAACGATCAAATTGGTGAATGACAACAACTCTAAGATGATAGCTCAACTATTTTACTGAGGGTCTTGTCAACGGTGCAATGCGGATTGTGTGTGCGTTTAGGTGGTCTGCTCTGCGTTGTGATCGGTCAGAATTTGACGTGTTACCTGATGCAGTTTTTATTAAATTCGACGATGATACTATTGGCACTAGATCGAAAGGTAGTAACAGCTTAGTTGCAACAAAAGGCTATGGGGATGTGGAAAGAAGAATCCGTTAATCGTGAGCTGGGCTGTAACGGTTAACAAGCTTCAAGGCACCACATTAAATAAAGCGGTAATTGACTTAGAAAATATATCTTTTACTAAAGGTCAAGTGTATGTTGCTTTAAGTGGACAAGACAAGTGGAGCCACCTGACACCCCAGCAGAAGCAGGCCACGGCAGCAGCGCGCGTAGGCACGACTCCCCATTCGGGGGCGAACCCCTTGCCGAGGAGTGCCAGACCGTAAGGGATGGCCCTGGGCCAGCCGGGGTGCAAGGGATATGTCGAAGACAACCTCACATCCGGCTTAGCACTACGACCCTCAGTCGGCGTACGGTTTTAGTCGGTTAGAGTCCGACATAAACCGTTCCCTTCCTTGAAAATTATGGGGAAGGGACAAAAGACCGTTTGCATTTTTATGTAGTAAGTAATACGTCGACATATTAATATTTCGACCTAATATACCAGCGACAATTTGATCTTTCGACCTTTTGCATTTCCACTTAATAATACCTCGACGTATCAACGTTTCGACCTAATGTACCAGCGACGATTTGATCGTCCGACCAATCGTTGTCGACCTATTGTTATTCGATTATTTAACTTTCGGTATTATGTACCAAACCCGAATTAAGTATGTATATCCGATGGCAAAAAAGCGCAACATGTCAAACTAAATCACTGTCCAAGGTAGATTTTTATTTCATGCCTGGTACATACCAAGTTAACGAAGGCGATGGCGAACAATATCCAATTACCCCTCATCGCGACTTATGTAAACTGCACTGAACGCAACACTAAAGTCTTTACCCACCCTGAAAGGAAAAATCCGTTACTTCATGTATGTACGTATATATCAGTAAAGTAAAGTAGGTACCTACTGCCAATCGACACAACGGCTTATTGGACGATTCACACGAATTGGACTCGCACAAAACGTGCGAATCGACTCCTTTAAATATTTTTTTTTTCTGTAGGCACCACCGAAATTAATGTATCCAACAATGTCTTAAGTAATTTTGTAACCATTATTACCATTACATGACAAGTAAGTACTTTTGACAACTACAGCAATGAAAAGCTAAATAACGATAACTTGCAATAATAAAAGACGCCCGGGTTTTTGGCGAGACATAAACCAACGCGTTTATGTAACACGCGGGTGGCAATCGTGTCTTTATAGGTGTTAAATAAACTCACTTTATAAGCTTGCTTTGCTTTTTCACACCAATATAATGGCAGGGAGAAGTGTGGTGGCAATCAGTTTCTGTGTCTATTCATATCTTTCACTTGCTACGATTCTGGCCAATGTACCGACCTAGATACATTTCGAAAAAAAGGTAAATCGGAGGAATATCGTTTTTAACCTACATCAAAAAGGATTTAAATTCGACTAAATGCTATTTTTCGGGTAATCTGATCCGACCTCTAATTTAGAATTCGTACCCTCTACCTCTACACCACAAAGGTACATACATGATTGTATATCATTGAACGCAAAAGTTTAAAAGCTCGATAGCCTATAAATAAAAACTATTAACGATCAAACGTCGTTCGTAAGCACAAGTTCGTATACTTTATTGGTAATTTTTATTTGAACTTTAGGGTTCGGCCGCAGACTTTAGTGCTCAAATCGAGGTCTAGATAGTACAGTCTATTGCCTCTAGAGGTGACCTCTATATAAGATCAAAGACTCGATAATGGCAGTACTACGATTGTTTACGAATGAATTTTGTATTAACACATCTTGTTTTGTCGAATAAAATTCTACTCATTCTTCTACAAGATAATTTGTGGATAACGTAAGGCAGACGCGTCTAAACGAAAAAAATAACATTATTATCCATTAAGTTCAATATACTCGCATACTATATGATAGGTAGGTAGGTACCTACACAAGTATGGTCATATTTTCACTAAGGTCTTGCATAATAACAGAGCTGTGATTCGAGTAATCTACTTGCGGCACTTGTTCTCAATGTGTTCATCACCTATTTAAGCTGTAATTCAACTATGTTATCTTGTTTATGCTGTTATTGATAAGGTCCAGCGTACCCCATTCGGCCCTACCAACAACATCTTCAGAGCCCCAATCAACCTCAACGCCTACTAAATAACGGTCGAGGCTCTGGAGTAGGCCTTCCTCGGTCAGGCGACAAAGCCACTCTCGTAAAATACAAACCAAAAAGAAATGTAAACCTGGAAAACCGCTAGAGGTTGACGATGAATTAGGTATTGCGGTTGGTTTTGAGTTACAGTCCGTTGACAGACGATGGACCTATGGATGCGCAACTCTACAAATGTTCGCTTATTAGTTCTCATCATTATCATATTATATCATCATATAATCACGCCTCTATCCCCGGAGGGTTAAGCAGAGGTGAATTAATACCCACATTTCACCAATCATTGGATTTGGACCTACGTAATTGGGGGGGTGAGCCTATTGCCGCATTTTGGGCACTATTGTTGACTCAAGCCATGCATCTGAGGCTGAGTTTGGGTTGTATATATCTTTCTGATGTTAAACAGCCAACTATCCCTTAGTCGCCTTGTATGACACTGCATGGGAAGAGATGGGGTGGACCAATTTCTACTCTGCCGGGAACCACACGGTCAAGTTCTCCAAGTTCTTTTCTTTTCATAAAATATCAACACGTGTGTACTAAACCTTTAAATATTATTTTCTTCAACAGGATATTCTCAATGAGCTAACACGCGGAGCAGGCAGCACACCGGAGGGGGCTCTCAACGCGATGTTGCAGTTCATCTTCCAACAAAGCACAGCTGACACGCGCTGGCTGCGCAGGCGCATGGCCACAGAGCTTGCAGAACTACTTGCTAAGACGTCGTCGGGGAAGTTATTTGAGTCTTTAACGGTAAAGATAAAAATAATAACATTATTTTAATATAGAGGGAGTAGGTAATGTAAATAAGCTGCCTACGTAGGTATATAAGCCAAATCGTTCAAGGAAGTACTGACCCCTTATTTAATATCGAAGTTATGTAGATGCCATGCTATCTTACTCCGATGAGAGTGCCTTCTTCCTTCTTTCTTCTATTTCAGAATCTGTGGCGTGGTGGTAGTGAACGCGACTGCCACGCAGGAGGCGCGGGTTCGATTCCCGCTCAGTGCAAATATTTGTATGCATGAATATGGCTATTTGCATTGATCTGGGTTTTTTTTTAAATTTATGAAACAAAATATACAAATAGCTTATAAGGTGTTATGTATAATATGTATGCATTAACAAAAAATAAGTAAGTATCTAAGTATGTTTATCCGCATTCTAGATTCCATAACACAAGCTAGTTAAGCTTACCATAGCGTTGTGTAGATGTCGTGGAATACTTATTTATTATTTACCTTTTTCTTTCGACTCAAATAGCAGCAACCTGCGTGTGTGGTATTACAACAGAACTGTGGTGTTACAAGATGCCTACTTCGTTTAATCTGTAACTGGATTTGTCCAATGAAAATCTGCTTAACTTAGACCTTGTACCTTGTAGTCAATGAAATGCATTGAGGGATATTGACTAACGTTTTGGTAAAGTCACATCGGGACATCCCTAGTGCGTTAGTCCTCCAAAGAAAAAAGTAATCAAAAGAAAACCAAGGAAAATAAACAAGAAAACACACACAAACGGGTTGTGTTTGATCAATTATATCGGAGTCCACCCACATAAATACCTAAACCTTTCAATTATCGGAAACATTTGCCCATTTATTTTCTACGAAATACGTCAACAAAGGGTCAGCTCATTACTATTGTTGTATGTTAATGTATAAATACTCACATTCGTAGATCCACAAGGGATAAACGGTGTTTATTAACACTACCTGTGACTTCCCGGGACTCACAGGAACATGTTCCTGGAAGAAAAAATAATAAGTAATTAAGTACTATTTCCAAATACAATCTCTATTCTGATCTTTATCTCTAGATCTCCTTGAAATGGTTTCCAGAGTAATACCATCTAATACATACTTATACCTATGCCTACGTAAAAGTTTCTTGTTTAATAGTTTATAGTAAGTATATATTATCAATTTCTAATTTCACGCCGGTTTCTTCCTATACATTGTCCCATTTATTTAGTGCGGCGTTCCTATCTTCTTTCATTTTGTGCTACATTTCGTTAACCTTATAAAGGTCTTTTTAGGCCGTCAAAACGGCGCCACCTCTTAATAAAGATCTTGCCTTTATTAAAGCGCGTCGTAACTTAAGCCAGATGGCGGGTGGTCTCACTTTTCTCTCATGAAATATAGCTTTACCTAGATATTTTAGGACACATTTTTACGAAAGCGTACCCTTGTTGGCCTAAAAACCAATCAGTTTCTTTAAATTAAACGCCAAAAAATGAAGGGCTTTAAGTTCTTACAGGGACGGTAGGACGAGTATGACACCACTCTGGCGTTGCACACGTCCATTGCATAGGCTTCCATTTCCATTATGCGGGACGAGTTTGACTGTCATCTAAGTTATATAAACAACAGTAACTTGTTTGGAAACTTGCATGAAACATGAAATAATAACGTATAGGGCCATACCTTATAATCCATACTAATATTATAAATGCGAAAGTAACTCTGTCTGTCTGTCTGTCTGTATGTTACGCTTTCACGCCTAGACCACTGAACTGATTATGATGAAATTTGGTATAGGGGTAGATTAGACCATGAGAAAGGACATAGGCTATGTTTGGTAGCGATAACCGACTTCCACGCGGGCGGGGCCACGGGCAAAAGCTAGTGTGTTATAATCCTCTCATCCTACATATCTACTTTCTAAAGCTCATGGGGATGGACGTGTGATTTCAGTGATTTGTTACTCTTTCACGCAAAAATGGCTGAAAGAAACTGGATATGACATAGGGATAGATTAATAATTAGTTTGGAATAACACATTAAGTACCTATTCCGGCCAAAGCTATAACACAAATGTATTTTGGCGGAATAGGATTAAAGATGAATACAGACTTACAAACAAGCTCCGACGTATTTTTACCATGAAATAAAAACACACGCTTCCAATACAGCACTTATTTCTATTTGTCGATAGGGTGTACGCTCCATTGACGCCCAATGGACAAATGATTCGAATCCGTCGAGTCCGACGACGTGTATACACCCACTAAACGAGGAACAAATTGTATAAACCACCGTATTATTTATTGATCGTTACACCATTACGTAAATGGGTATTTGTTGTATAGACATATTGTACGCACTAAGTACCTTTTGTCCACGATTTCGTCTAGGTACTTCATAATAGTGTCATGATCTTGATAATCACAACGGTACGTTATGTCCCAATTGCATCCGTCTTAGGTAATCTCATATCCCAAGACGGCGTGCGGTGTTAGTCAGATCGAGCCCCCGCTGAGCGATGTGGTGGGGTATGTTATCGGAGTGGATTTCCGTGCTTTAATGCCATTTGCAAATCATAAACCGGAAAAAATGAATGGGTACCACCTGCTATCAAACTTGTTACGATCTTTTCAGCAGTCGGGTTTCTTATTTTTAATAATTTATTTTATTGCTTTTCAGTTGAATCTGTACTTCACAGTCGGGTTTTTTGTTTTCTCAATAATTAAGTTTATTTCAAACTTTTTAGTTATCATATTATTGCGAAACAACAAATTAAAATTTTAATTTCAAGTATTATATTTTTACTAATTTCTCCGGTTCTACTTATCCGATTGCAATCAAACAAACATCAAATTTTAAGTCTGATGAAGACTTTCCATGGCAGTCAAATAATTTTCACATACCCAGTGTCACTCACACAATCACGACGAATCAAATTACACCTCGCATGTAAAATCCGTCATACCGTTCATTCTGTAGGGTATGCCAAAGAAATGGACATACATAGATCCATACATATATAGTCTCGAAAAACATTACCCTGCTTACTTCGGTAGTCGGGTAAGCCGGTAAAAGGCCCTCACCTCGAAGCTTGGGGTCCACCTTCCAGCTTTTCCACCTCCACTTGGTACAACCTTAGGCGTCCATTCTAGTGAGACCATTGGTAGACGTATTACCTTAAAGCAATCGTAGGTATGCACCAGTCCGCTTCCACTGTGATAAATTTTGTAGTATTACCATGACAATTTTCAATAATTTAGATTGATCCATCAATATAAGCCTATAAAGCCTCCGTGGCGTGGCGGTAGTGAACGCGACTGCCACGCAGGAGGCGCGGGTTCGATTCCCGCTCAGTGCAAATATTTGTATGCATGAATATGGCTATTTGCATTGGTCTGGGTGTTTTCTATGTATAGTATGTATGTATTTACAAAAAAAAAGTATCTATGTATGTTCACAAGCTAGTTAAGCTATGGTTACCATGGGTCTAGATAGCGTTGTGTACAATGTTAAAAAAAAAAAAAAAAAAAAGCTCACGTATATTTTTATCCGCAGCTTCGCTCTTTAGAAGTGGGTACGGAATTCCCCAGTATCACAAACCTGCAACTAGTATCAGGCGAGTTGGAGCAGGACGGGGCGAGGCTTAGATCCTTGGACCTGAAGTTCGACTTGGCGTATGACGGCAACTTCAAGATCGATGTGGATGCAGTTATGCTGCTGGGGAAAATCGCAAACATATCTATCACTGGTGAGTATCATAAGGAAACTATACCTAACTATAAGTAAACCTCATGGACACCTTTACGTTTCTTGGAAACTATAATCACCAAACAAATCCATGTAGGTACAAAGAGGTCACGTATATAGGTAAAAGGAATAATAAAAAATATTAATCGCGTTATTTTACAAATATTAATCGTAACCAAAAGATGTTTACTTATTGATATTTGATAAGAAATACATTTACGAATATAAACGTTGATACTTAATACGTTTTTATAATCTACTTTTTTATAGTAGGTAATTTAAAACCCATGCTTATTTCTTTTTTTATAAAACGACACGTCAATTTTACTTCACCTCGCCTGATGGTAAGATATAGGCAAAGTCTCGGAAAGTGGGTCACCTTCGTAAACATTTACCTACCATGTTAACAACGGTGGCACTCAGCTTGACGGCCTCATCAGATGCCTTTTCATGCCTCGCTAAAGGATCCAGGACTGTCGGAAGAAGGAAATACGTGAGCTGGCAGGGAGTTCCAGGTCTTAATAGTGCGGCATAGGAATGATTCAGCGAACCGCTTGGTTCTAGAAGGTATATTCTGCACTGTATGTGGGTGACATCTAAGCCCTGCACGTGTTGTCCTGTGGAGAAAAGGAGGGGGTGGAATATTAGTGACATCCCAGAGATGCGAGCAGTATTCCACACAGGAACGAATTTGGGTCTTGTATAGAAGACGCTGTTGCTCCGGCGTGAAAAAACGTCTCACTCAGTTCAGGACTCCGCGTTTACGCAAGGCTGTTTTGATGATGCTTTGAAAATTGTACTCGTACCTGTGATAGGTACCCTACCACCCACCGGACTACTGCTAATAAATAGTCGCAGTAGTCCGGTCAACCGGACTACTGAGACTAAAGGTGAAGGCCTCCGCGAGAAGCTGTTGATATTGGTGAGTTAATTTTGGTGTTTTTGATATAATTTCAGTGGAAAGCATAAGCGGAAACGTACGAGTTATGTTTCGCCGGACACCCTATACTCACTGGGCACTCGCCTTCGAGTCTCCACCCAAACTTGAGCTGCGCGTGCGTGGCAGGTTCCAGGGAAGGCAGATCAAGCCTAGGCTGGCTTCTCTTGTCGCAGCACACATTAGAAGAGCAGTCGCGCAAAGGCATACCTTGCCAAATTATAAAATACGGTAAATTATTTCCATGATCATTTGAAATTAAACTGATTAATAACCTAGGCGCTGAATACTAAAATTCATCACAACATCCGAGCATTTTCTCAACTCAGTTGGGGTCGGCTTTCAGACTAACTATGTAATGGAACTTTCTGACCTACACACTGTGCCAAGTTAGACCAGTTGTTGGACTTTTCGGATTCCAACTACATGTAACTAAAAGCAACGGAAACCGACGCCTTAACGTGCTCTTCGAGGCACGAAAAATATTATTGTAATATTTTTTTCATCATGTTGTTTCTATTCTTGCCCTACAGCTACGTCAAATTAAAATTAACATTAGTAACTTATCAACCTCTGGAATGAAAATTGTGAAATCTTAGACACGTCTTCTTTTCAGAGACTTAGAATTAATTGATTCCTGTCTTTTTTTTTGACTTACTGACTTACTGTCTTTCTCACATTTGTTACGATTTCATTACGATTTTATTAACCTTATTATTTCTAGAAAAGGATCATAAATTATGTAACCTGTTTTTACCTTTAGATAAAACTTTTAAATGCTGATATCCAAATTGTTTATTTAGGTTATCGAAATGTTTACATACCGACGGATAAGCGCATATCAGTACCTACTTACTATTTACAGACGATAAATGTACGTATGTGATAAATAATCTATAAATACGTGATTTAAAAATCAAATATTTCATTCGACAGATACAAGCCGTTCTTCCCGAAGTCAGATCCCGGTAGCACAGAAGGCGAAGATGGGCCGACTCCAAACGGACGGCTTACTGTGCGACTCATGGAGGTCTCCAGACTGCAATGGTCAGGCGGGCCTGCGAC
The DNA here is from genome assembly GCA_914829495.1 of Eilema sororculum. Lineage (NCBI taxonomy): Eukaryota > Metazoa > Arthropoda > Insecta > Lepidoptera > Erebidae > Eilema > Eilema sororculum. The sequence goes on along the minus strand of OU618534.1, from coordinate 21,227,170 downwards.
TGTACGAGCCGCCTTAGCTGTTGATTCACATGGATGGGTAAATTTTATTTCTAACTTCTAAAAAAAACTAACTTTTGATTATTGCCTACCTACGGTGTACTTAGAAGAGCCAATTTGAAAGCAAGTGTCGTCACTTGTCACGTAACGCGTTAAGTGATATCACGGTAACTAGTAAAAAAAAAAAGCTGTAATATGTTTGGATTTGGAACCACGTTACTGGTGAATTGTAAAAACAAAGAAGAGTTTTTATCCTGTGCAATGGGTTTATGGGCCCCTCCATTGAATTTGGGAACAAAGCCAAACTCATTTAGCTTGCTTCTCTAGGTAGGAAAGTCAGGACATGGAAAGAAATAGAAGAGTCGATCCTAGGCAGCAAAGTGCAAACTCTGCTTGGAACTGGGATTGGTGATGAAGGAGCTAACTTTTTTATTTATTTTCATAGGTATCACTTCGCCGCGGCGTGTTAGTACTAGATGTAGTATTGCCATCTATCACTGGGCATCTGGGGCTCGTGTGCTGCCAGGGTGTCGGGGTAGTTCTGGTCGACACCGTTGTGCCAATGTCACCCGCATATCGCGCAGACTTGAGAAGAGATGACGTGGTGCTTGCTATTGATAATAAACCTGTCAATAATGTTGCACAGGTAAGGTTCTATTCTATTATATATTTAAATGTATCATTCGTATATCATAATCACGTTGTTAAAGGTTCAACCTGTAAGCCGTAAAACCCTACTTTTAAGGTAGCTTCTTAGCTTTACAAATATATTTCTGGGAATTATACTCTTATGTCATTACAATACGGTTGGCTTAGAAAACAGTTTCATCTTGACGGTAGCAGTTTACAGGATAAATATCAAGTTATAAGTGGTTCTAAACTACATTCAGGCTCTTCATTCAGTCGTGAGTACCTGACTGCAGAATCAGCAAATTACAAAAAAATGCCCTCTTTACTTTTTAGGTGTGTAAACTCCTTCGCCTAGTTGAACGCCGCGCAGTCACGGTGCGCGTGAGACGAGGTGGAAGCGGTGCGGCTACTCGACGGGATGACTCCAACGAGACCAAGAGAATGAAACCGAACTTTTCCTTCCGAAGAGTCTCTGAGGTAATGGAGGGAGTTCGGTTACAAGGGATGAGAGTAGCCGCATCTAAATCACAGGTGTGTGAAAAGTTCTTTTTTTACTCAGATGGTCAAAATTCTCATACATACTGGTGACATTAACTATTTTATCATCTCCAGGATCCCGAGTCCAGTCCAGCCAAAACAGTAGAACCTCAAAACGAGACTGATGCACAAGCCAAACAAAAAACTGAACCAATACGACAATCAAAGTCTACGGAACAACCTCCTTCGGCAAACTTCGGCCTTCGGAAGCGTCGATGCTCAGTTGAAAATAAGTCTTCCGATAGCTCAGCCGGTAGTACTCCACCTGCCTCGGGAGCTAGCACACCCCTCAGACAAGCAAATGCCAACAAGACAGTCAAGCATACCGACATCCCCATTATACGCACAGATTCTTCGGAATGCAAGACATCCGAAAAAGAAACCGCTGAGGAAGACGAACAAGTATTTGAAACAGGAGGCCCAAGACAAAGTGAACACGTGGAGATTTGCCAAATGTTCTGGACCAAAAATACGCCTCTGAAACCTATCATACCTTTCGATGAAGAAACCGAATTTAAACTAAATGAGAATCATAAATATTTAAATATAAACGTTTGGGCCACGGTGGCTGGAGAAAGAGATGAGATACTTTTAGGATATTTGAATATTCCATTGACAGCGCTATTGGCTGAATGCCAAGATTCCACAGTCCCGCATCACATGAAGAGGTACCAGTTCTTACCGCCAGATGTCGATATCAAGTTTAGGTGAGATAGTTTAATACAAACTTACTCCGCTAGATGTCTGTCTGTTCTAAATACTATATCTATATCCAATTTATTTAAATATTTAATATAGCTGTTATAACTCTATTTCTTCCAACTTTTCTAATTCCACAGGCTTACAAATGTTCCGGAAAAACTGAATAACACAAAAATCTTTTCTTGCATGTCTTTCATACTAACTACAAGTAAGCATTCTTCCCATAGTATAATAACATAAAACTATTTAATTATATTATGAGTATTTTTAACTCATTATTTCCTCATTCTAAAGCTTTTGTAGTTTTTTTACATAAGGAACTCTGATCTGACACTATAACGTACATTGGCAGAGGCCTACATCCTGCAGTGGACTCTTACAAACAATCAATTAAACTACAAGTATTGAATCCATACTAATATTATAAATGCGAAAGTAACTCTGTCTGTCTGTCTGTCTGTCTGTTACGCTTTCACGCCTAAACCACTGAACCGATTTGGATGAAATTTGGTATAGGGATAGGTTAGACCTTGACAAAGGACATAGGCTATGTTTGGTCGCGATAACCGACATCTACGCGGGCGGAGCCGCGGGCAAAAGCTAGTACCTGTATAACACCAACCCATCCGCATTTTCTAAGCATGTAGCAGAATCATAATTGTCCCATTGTGCAACCCATATGATACTCCTGATTACTCCTAATAATCACCTAAATGATGCAATCAATTGAAATTTAATGAAACAATGTCTGACTAAAGCTGACTTTAAACAACACTAACTGAAAATACCTCATCTACTTATAATAAATATTACGAAACTTTGCTATGGGTGATCAGTTTTATCAACTTTCAGCAAAAGTCATAAGCTATCATCGCATGCGGGGTTCGAGCCCTGCCTTTGCTTCGGCGATGCGCTCGTTTGGTGGGAGTGGGAAGGCCATGGTACAACCCGGACGGCTTCCAGGACGTCTCGAGACCCCGTGCTTCCGAAGCCCCCGAAACCATCCAGAGCAACCCATGACTTTGTACGAACGCACTTCCATAGGTCGACGCAGTGTGATTTCTGTAATAAGAAGGTAAGCAAAATTTAAGCGCCCCTATCTTAGTGGTTAAGTATAGTAGGCCTAACAATCGAGTTCTCCTGAGTTTGAATCTTGGGCATCGATTATACTAAAACTAAACCATAGTCTTGCCATAGCGACTTTAAAAACGACATTAAAAAAAATATATGACTTTTTGCAGAGTGAATGAAAAAGTTTGAGAATGCCGTAAGGCGAAACCGGTCAGGTCTAAAATAAACTCAGTGGAAAAGTACAAGTGTGTTATTCAATATGAATGAAAAAGTGTATTTGAACGTTTTTCATTTCGTTTTGGACTTTAGTGTATAGAAATAAACTCAAACATTAAATGTCATTTCTTGCAGTGACTGTGGCACCGCAGTGGTTAAGCTTCAGGAGAATCGAGGGCCCTGGTCATTATACTTACGACACGAACCTCCTCTTTAAAAATGTTCTAACTAATTTAGCTTAGCTAAAGTAGAGAGAGAGCTAGGAGTATTATATTGTGATTTGAAACAAACACAATTCGATATTAACTACGCCCTTTTCTAATTCAATCTGTGAACCAAATCAAACATGTAAATCCCCATGCACTATATCCATTCAAAGTTTCGCATTTTTATTTTGTAGAATTTCAATTTGGTTTCAATTTCCACAGATCTGGCTGAAAGATGCGATGCAATGTCGGAACTGCGGCTTATCGTGCCACAAGAAATGCGTCACCAAATGCCAAGAGTCTTCGCCCTGCGTTCCAAAGCAAGACCGAGGTAATATTTAATTTTGAATACCTTCCTTTTTTCTTAGCGGTTTTTATTGCTAACTGGATACCCACAACTGCTTTCAACACATCATCAAGATAAGAATCAGAGGTAACTGCTTTTCTTCACACTTCACATCCATCTGGGTACCGATTTAGTATTAACCACTTAGGTACCGTGTATCGTATGTTTGCATACAATTTCATAATATATCGCACTCGTTAACTAAAGCCTGCCATCATACACACTTCACTGGTTTCGTTTCTTTCCCTCTTCTAACTCATATATCATAGAGTCGGCTACATGCTCGTTCACTACAGTGGGAGCTTTGGAAGACTTAATTGAAAATGAGGTCATTATTGAAACAGTTTGCCCTGAAAATTAGAGAAAGCTACTCGTGTGTGGTAATGTCGTGTTCTGGCTTCTGGGAAATCCGCATCACCGCTAGTCGAGTAATTAATACACATAGCAACAATCGTCACTGTTAAACTTGGATGTTTCCTTGTTGTTAGTGGTGCGTGAAGTTATTTTGAGGTATTAATTATCAACCGACTTATTTGTCTAAATTTTAATCTTTATCTTTAAAAATAGTGCATACGAGTAACGAGTAGGTACATATACCGTCTCTCTTTCAAGTAAACAGAGATAAAAACCTGCCAACTTTTCTGCCCTAACACACTTAACGGGTTTCTCTACTATCATTAAACATCATATCAGCCTAATGCAGGGCAGAGAGACAAAGGGCAGGACAGAAACATTGGGTACCGGCAAGCTTGAGTGGGATTTCGACATTTATTCAGTTATGATATAGGGAGAAGAGTGTAACTGTGGTATAATAAATGTATGTAAATATGTATTTTATCAACCCAAAAACGGATAGACAGGCGTATCGTTATGATTATTTTAGTATATAATAAGTTTATGATATTTATATAATGAGAGGATGTGTCAAAATGAAGGATTTCGACACTCTTTATTACAAATTTTAAATAATTGTTATTCAAAGCGTATTTGTATTGGCAGTTTAAATATAACTTGTTAAATGTGTAAAGACTACTAGAATAAACTACCTATTGTTTGGATTAATCAGAATAATATTATGACTGCTACAAAAAAATATTAAGATAAAAGGGATAAAGGTTAGATTTATTAATAGGTCAAAAAGCATTGCACGGTGCACCACGATCATAGCCGCCACCGTTTGCGTCCAGATAACCCTATTTGTGTTAATAGGATTATTTTATCATTCGAGACACTTAATTATGTGATAATGGAGACAAAGTTCTGCTCCATGTTTTACTTGCAACCTTATTATTAAAATTTACTATCGACATCTCTATAAAAAATATTTAGTCGTAATTTTATTATGAAATAGAAAGTGTTGACCTAGGTCAATTAATTACATTGACTATATCTGCAAATCTATATTAATAAATAACTTTAAAAATAAAATTCAAATCGTATCGTAGTGTCGCAATGAACTAAACTTGGTGAATATTCACTTATTTTAGTCAATGACTGCATAGCATAAGTCATGGTTAGTTAGATACGTAGGTACTGTAGTCTGCCAACTGTTAGTCATACAATGAATTTCCTGAAGTTCGTAATTTTCTTGTGCCTTGTTTGACCTTTACATAAAGTCAAGCACGGTCATTTCACGTTGAGCTTCTGCTGAATACGCAAGATAAATTTTAAACTCTGTTATTTTAAGCGCACGTTCGTATGAGATATGCTTCTATTGACTAATTTCTTTTACACGTAAATTAATTTAGCTCGTGCACCTGGGATTAAAGAAAGAAAAGTTTATCTCAATACATAGGTATACTGAAACTTGTGAAAAATAATGAAAGAACAAGATTCTTACTGGAAAATGGACGCTTTCCAGAGTGGCTACTGCAAGATATTAACAATAAAATATATGCATGACTACACCAACCCCGTTATTGAGTACCTACATACCTACCTAGATGTCAATCACATCAAACATGTTTACTAATTATCGAGTCGAGTCGAGACGAAAACTGTTACGTTCGATTAACTGTTATAAATAACATAAACAAAAACACAGTAGGTAGTCCCACTACGTCTCTAAACGTTTGCCAAAAAATATATAAATTTAGTGAAATATATTACGCCGTGATCAATTCTTCGTTCGCAAATATTTTTCCTCGACGTGAAAAACAAAGAGGATTCATCCTGTCTCCTCTCAACACTCAAAAGATGCTATTTCAAGATGTGGAGATATGGCTTTTGGGAGGTTTATATGGAATTTATTCTGCAAAATGTAGACAAAAGGAATTAAATTTACGTACATTACTTTTTATACATATTTGTTTCTTCAGCCGATCTCTTTGAAATAACGCCAAAATGTTTTCGTCACTTTGGATATGTTAATGGCCAATACGGTCGATAACCTTCGGATATTTTGATGTTAGGGTACATTTAAATTAAGTAAATATTATTTTCCACAAATTTATGTTTTCTATGAATTCCCAACGTTGTCTACGCTAGAATAGAATTCTATGATGCCTTCCGTTTAGCAACAATTTGTTTGAAGTATACTATAATATAATCCGTTGCAATCTTCAAGTTTCTGATGTGCCGAAATACTCATCATATATCATAAAGTTTAATTTATAATTTACGTTCGTCATTTGTTAGTAGAAACTCTATGTAAATAAACCATCAAGGTTTCATGATCAATTTAGACGTAGACTACAGGTAGATTCGTCGCTCCTCAGGACCTTACAATCTAATGACAAGATCAAGCGCGTTGCTACAGAGGGGAATGGGATAAAATGAAGTTAAGACTTCAACATACGCCAAATGGAATACAAATGTAATATGTACTTCCGGGTCGATTTGATAGCTCGATAGACATTAACGCATGCCTCGTGCAGAGGTAATGAAACGTGTAGAAGTGAAGTTAGTCCAAAAGCTAATAAATCATGAGTTAATGGAATCAATATTTCAAAAGCAAGCAATTACTTTGAAGTTGGATATTACTTCAATTCTTAAAATACACTAATGAGAGCAGTGAGACCGTGTTTGTGCTCTAGAAATTCCCGTTTATAAATTAAAAGTAAGTACTTCTGAGAAATCGACAATATGATCGTACATATTGAATGAATTTTTACAGCATTAAGTATGCTAACTATACAAATCGAATACATAGGGAAAAAGAATATTTTCGGGTGGGACTCGAACCCGCAGCCTTTCCCTTACAGGGGGAATGCCTTGACCAATTCGGCTACCAAGACACGCCCGATGTGATTCAAATTTCCCACTTATACGTGATCGTACATAGTCGGGCAATACTAGATTTTTCCTATTTTAACTAGAAACATCCAATAAATTATTCCTTTATGTATGATAACCATGGAACCTGTGGTGTGGTGAACAACTCAAGTCAATAGCGAGAAGCCACATAGCAATGTGCATGAACGGGTATAAATACAAAATACTTACCTATCTTAACATTTAGGTAATATCACAGCCTACATATTTACTAGTGTTCCGTGTCGTGATGACGAAAGATTACAAGTATCACCACCCTACCTCATCCAAAGCGTGTGCCGTGTGGTAAGAGGCAACTAGCAGAAACAATACGCAGACGATATCACTGCGAGAGAAGGAAAACTCAAAATAAAACCCTGTACTAACCCGTATGGCTAGTGTGGACACAGTTGGCCAAAGCCTCTCAATATTGAGTGAGGCCTATATCTAGCAATGGACTGTGATAGACTGATCTATTGTTTGACTTAACAGAATGGCTCCAAACATATGGATCCTGGAGCACTTACAATAGTAACATTTGGCAAGTAAGCAAGCAACCAGCTTTCACCTGTTGCTCTAAGTGTAATATTTACCAACACGGGCACGTGATTATTACGTTGCACTACATTTTATACTCAAGGTACCTACGTGTAACCGAAAATAATTGCTGAACGGGTTGCCTGCAGTTAAAGCATTACCACCGTTTAGCAATCATAATTGTTTTACAGGTAAACGAAATAAAGCTAAATCTACCAGCCCCTATTCTATGCAACTAACGATTCTACCACTTACCTATAGAGGCAGGTATTCTTTCCAAGAGACCTTGCAGATATAATAGATAACGTAACTTTTAAACTATCAAGTCGTGATCACGGGTGCTGTAACGCACCCAAAACGTCGGCAAAAGTAAGTTTTTCCATTATATATCGCGTGAAGTCCCGAATATTATAAACTAGGTATATATAATAGATAACGCTTTCAACCGGCAATTTTTCTACCGGCGCGCGGCGTATTTACGAGATCTTTGAAAGTAGTAAATAAAACAGTTGACTATGTTTACACCTTTTACCAGTTTTAATCCAATTGATCCTACAATAGCGCCCTTTACATGAACATCTCGAGGGAATATCGTAATGTGTGTGTGACAGAACGCGACTTTAAAGATGTCGTTCTAGTAGACTCGCATGTTTAACCGCGCGATTGAGTGACCGTAAAAAGGCAGCTAATGGCGAGATTTTCTTGGTTGCAATGCAACAGATCCTAATTTCCGATAAAACTGTTTTTTGTACTAACATAATCATCTAAAATATTATTATGAACTTATATTAGTATGTAACATAGAGTATTCCACTTCTTCCTTCTTACATATTCCATACTGCCTATTGCGCGCCATTTGCCATGTAGTGTGTAGCCTGCTAAATTTGTGGGTTGTCAAGTCCGCCTTCTTTAGTAACAATATATATCTATGCTTAAAAATACGACATTGAGGATGTATAAGCAGGCCAAACATGTACCAAGACTTGAAGCAACCATTTATTACATCTATTACCTCATACATAACACTACAATCGCGGCTGCACGTAGATATACAGATATTATTCACACTAATGTGCATAATACAGTAAAATATACGTATTAAAACTAACATTTTCAACACGGCCATCGTATCACAATATTTAAGGTTGCGTGTTTGTACGCGGAAGAAAAGTGCTCCACATTGTTTCTTTAATGAGTTGTGGAGTTATATGTACTGAATTTTATACTATAAACTTCAATAATCGTGGTCTCTTATAATCCACTTTGTTAGCTGACATGACGTGACGTCTGATGGTCAGGCATGAGATTATTGCATGGTTCGCAATGCAACGGCTAGAACAGTGAGAAAAGAGCCTGGTAATAAAACTCACACCACTCTTTTCCAATAAAATTGCCAAAACATTTTAAAGTTTTCCAAAAAAGTACAACCAACAGGAGCAGCTACCAAAAAAAATCATCTGTTACTGACTTAACTAATTGCTTTTTCAGCCGAGAATCTATTCATCTAGTTTATTGTTTTCGTAAAAATTTAATGAACTAAAATACCTAACTGGTTTTAGCATTTCTTACACTACAGCTATTCAATTTCACAACCGCTACTAAATCACTGTCCATAAAGATAGCATTAGTAAAATAGTACCGAAGCTACTACTGAATCTAATTAGTTAAAGTTAGGCAAGGTAAAATGTAAGCAGATAAAATCTTAATTAGCAGTTAATTTATCCTCAGGAACCCTAGTAACCACAGTATATTTTGTTTGTTCGTATGATAATGTCATTGCCTTTTTACTCTAGTTGTACTACGACAGTTAGAATTTCTACTGTAATATCATTGACTATATCATTAGTAGATCAGAAAAACCTTTCAAAAGTAGAATTAGTGGCTATCTATCTATCAATTATTCAGAGATGTCCGTTTTATTCTAACTTCGTTTACCTACAACAATGTTACACCTGTCATATAAACTGTTTTCTTGCATGAGAGAATGGTCTGTTAATTGAACTGATGAATATTAATTCTATTGCGCAGAACCTTCGAGACTTAACTGCTCGCCTCCTGAGTTGATCATGACAGAAGCCGATTCCATCATCGACCCAGAATCTGATGATGAACCCGAGAGAAAAGACTCCCTGGAAGTTCACGAAGAAGGTAAGTTTAATACACAGAGAAATAAAGGACTAGAAGAAGACTTTAAGATAAATGATGATTTGTTAAGAATTAGAGGAAATCAATCAATTTTAAATAATATAGGTACAAAGAAACGTTTGTATAGTTGTTACATTGCATTTACTTGGGTTGCTCAGATATAGCTCATTGTTTTTCTAGTATAGGTCGTAAAACTTCATGTACACAATATTATTTATTATATTCTTTATGCTATTCAACAAATAAATTATAGGAGAATAACTGGTTCCTTAATCGTACATTCAATACTCTAGGTTTGATAATAGTGACTAGGCATATGAAATATTTATACCTAGTGGTATAAACTTTAAGTCTATTTTTGTTTGTGCACAGACGAATTATACAAATGCTGGCGAAAGGAGAACTTTTCGCTATATTAGTACCTCCGGATTCACCCGACACGTATCCACAAACCACATAGACACAACACACACAGGTTTATTTTATATTAGTTTTGTGTTATATAGCCTGTGACTTGTCCAGCAAAAACCTTTGTTCGTTTTTGGATCTGCTACCTTCAACTAAATTAGAAACCAGCACCCATTTATATCCAGAAATTAAATACTGCCCAGGTCAAAAAATCACACGTAGTTATATAAGCAAGACATACATAATTATTCATAAAACTAATCTGTTATGAAAAAGTAAACCAAAAGTGGCAATTTCAAAACGACGTTACATTGCATTAGACATAATGGTAGATATAATAATTGTTTGTTAATCGCAAAATTGTTCTTACGTGTAAAATATTAACTGCAATAACGTAAACATTATTAGATGATGAAAGAACTTGATCGAAAATTTAAAATTTACAAGTAATATTAAACTACATAAAGCTAACTAATCGCTATATCGACTCTATTTAAATATCCTACCCATTACTGTACACTAACTACTTAAATATGCCCAATTCCTTGAATGAGGCAATTTTTTCACTTGTCCTTTAACGCTCTGGTTAAGATTGTTACCAAGGATTTCGTGTTTACTATCTAGCGTACGTAGGTAACACAAAATTTATTTTCAAAACCACGTGAAATAACTCATTATTTTTATTATATCTCCTGCATTCATTATTATTGCGTTTTGCAACGTAAGTAATTAGTATCTTGCTAGTAGAATTACAAATGCTATGAATAAAATAGTTTGTACAGAAACCAATGTAATATTAAAGTGTGCCATTTAAATATTTCGTAACACTATTCTTCAACAAGATCGTTCGGTGTATTGTCTAAAGTATTCGTGAATGTCAGAATTTACCCAACTTGTTCCAAGCACTTCCTTTCTTGTACTCCTGTCTTGTCATCATTTCCTTCACAATGGATTTCCTTGTCTACGTATTACAATATACAAGGTTACATTTAATTCACTGGTGAAACTCAACTGTACATACTTGCTTAGTTACTGCATTTTAAACTGAATTCATAAAAAGTTGAATGTTTAGTACGTTTTCATCACATCCACCCATTCTTGATTGAAAGCTGTCATCGCGTTGCTTCAACTCAATGTTATCGATTAATGGAAACTCTTCTAATATTCATTTACGTGCTTAGTTTTTTTAATATTTTTTATTGAGTTTTGCCACTACTTTAAAGATACCTTGTATATTTCTAAGTATACCTTCCCACCAAATCATGTTTTAACCAATACTTATTGTTTAGGAGGTGGGGCAATGAGTGCGCTGGTAGCTGGACTTCGGCGTGCTGGCTCCGCACATTCCCTCTCAGCGCCCAAAACCAACGCCTCTTCGAGATCCCTACCCCCCTCACCTAGTCACACACCCAGGTTTGTACCGGATTATAGCATGTTCCTTGTGTAGGGTATGATGGAGGTGTAAAATATGTTTGTACATTTGAAGGCAACCACGTTTAGAACCTTTTGTTGACTACTTAAACATAATCAAATTTGATTATTACTCGACTCACCAGATAGAGAACTCACAAGCCGACCATAATAAACTTGTTTGCAATACGAGTCATTTTCTCCAAAAGATACGAATCCTCTTAATAGATCGTTGCAACATCAAAAATCTTTAAATACCATATTTAATTTTAATAAGAATATATGAAGGTAAAAAATCTATCTAAACGTTATACTTAATTGTAATGAATCAGATTAGATTTTTTGTTCGTTTCCAAGTAGATATCGTTTACTTATGAATATCATTTGTCCGCATTCAACCATGAACATTTGAAGCTGAATGGCTGCCAAGGTACATAATTTAAAGAGTGTATAAGTAATTTGTATCGATGTTTACCTATTAAGCCCAAATGAATGTAAATTTTGGTTTTAAATATTCATTTCAGAATTAAATTATAGCCACGATGCATGATGGACAGACTACGTAATCAAAATGTTTTTAGAGGGTGCCTCATGCAAACTTTGATTGTGAGCAAAAAATATTATTGGATGAATGGATACTAAGCTTAATATTATTATTAATGACCTTTAAGCATTTGTTTTTAATGAATGCTTCAAAATCTTCGCCATGTTGTTGTCGAAAACTCGTTGAAGAGAACCTTGATCTACCCGAGACGCGCTAAATGCGATTGCCACGAGAAGTTTTGCGGTATCCCACAGGGCTTGGTTTTAGGACCACTCCTATGAAAAGACGTGCTCTTGAAAAGTGTCTCTCTCGTGTCTCGTGTGAACTGGTGCTTTAGTAGTTTCTTCTATACAACTCAAGTCTCTTTCGGATGAAATTAGCTTTGAGGTGCCCTCTTGGCAATATTAGATTTATCATTTGAAAACAATGTCTGGATATCATGCATCGTTATTGCACAGTAGCGAACGCGGCTTTAATGTATGGTTGTCTGTATGTAACCTACCCTATTGAAATTAACCTACTGTTTGAAAGAATTTTTTATAGCATTTATTATGCTAACCTACTGTTCTTTTCTACGATGGCAAGCGTGACATGAAAGGCATAAAATTATTTCGTATTATATTTAATATTTTCTCAGTATATTTACCACGAATATTCAAAATTTTAGATTTTGACCTTATAATTTAAAAAAGCAATTTTAAGTTTCAAATAGAAAAGTCAAAATATAAATAAACCGTACTACTTTAAAGTATCGAGATTCTGAATTTCTGATTTTTTTTCCATTTAAAACTGAAAGACATTTACTTTTAATGAAACGAGTATCAAAGAAATCAGCAGATATAATTTTCTTAAATTCAATTTACAACAACAACAACAACATGACAACATTTTCTCGTCTTGTATAAAAATTATATTGTGTGTTCCCTTTCTTTAGTCAATGTATGTAGGTAGATTTAACGTACGTTTTTATTCTTATACCTAGTTCTATTTTTCCCTAAATACAATTACTTATTGTCTCTACTCCTTTTTCTATTCTATCTTCAATTTTCTAACAGCATTAGGTAAATCATGTGTTGGACATTGTGTTCCGGTACCGGAAAGTATAGCCATTCTCAATTATATTCCTTACTCTGTAGAATAGTCAATCAATTCTAGTCAAAGAATTCTAGAGCAGTTTCAAAATTAACTATATAACTATTCATACTAACTTAGTAACTAAATCAACATAGTTAGGTACGTGTCCCAAGTGCTACTATGTTTTTGCTAGCTGAGTTTTTGATGACTGTTGTCATTTCCGTTACATCCCAATTCATTCCAGGTACTGAAATAGGGTCAGGTCAACTCGATTTAGAGTGAATTTTACCATTAATAGAAAACTATATCATATGAAATTAAAGTGCGCTCATTGTATAAATTGGAAAATCAAGTTATAGTTTTATTGATCTCCGTCTTAGATCAAGAAATAATACACAGGTTTAAAAATGCAAGTGAAGTATGTATGTGAGAATGTTCCATATTTATGACTGGTGTTCCATATTTATGACTGTTATAAACCATTTTCTCGTATATGATTGTGTAAACCTTGGTAAAGGCCGCATGTACAGATATGGGAAGCCTGTCACATGCCTACAACAATATGCTTGTAGTTTAATAATATTGATAGGCATATTTTGCAATATTGGATTAAGGGTCAATCTCACTTTACCTAATATTTGTTAGTGGAATAGAAGTTTTAGTAGAATAATGAATGAAGTTCTAAAATAGAGATAGATGTCTCTTTTTTCTCTTGAATCTAATTAGAGAGGTAAATAAAAAAAATTCTCAAGGAAGGTGTAAGGATTTATCGCCTACCAACCTGTGTTCATCCAAAATAAGTCAATGATCTGTCTTTCGATAATTGGCAATTGACATTTCTTTGTTAGCATATCAGGTTGTAGAAGTTAATAATTAATCCAGTCGAATAAAAAGATATTAAGCCTACTAAACTACTACTTTACTAATTTAAATCGGCAGAAACGATTTAATTGAATAGGTACTTAGAGAATAAGCAATAGAGCCGTGCTACTCATCTTCATTACTAAGCATTTATAGGGTGTATGTTTTATTTCACGACCCATTTCAATTCTCTTACTTCTATAAATCTATCATAATCCAAGTTTCATTCTACTCTTTTCCATTTGGTACTTTTGTTATTTCTTTCTCAAATACAATTTGTGGTAAAGAAAGAAAGAGAGAGACACTTTGTTGACGAGCAGCTGTGACGTAAAGGAAGCAGTCGCTGGAGTCGTGCAGCAACCCGTTCGGCGCGTGCGGCGCGACGTGGCTGGCGAAGGGCGACGTGAGCGCTCTGCTGGCGCCGGCACTTCACAGCGCGTTGCCTCCGGACGCCCTGCTCGCGGCCGCACGGGACTCCGCCCCTGAGCTAGCGGCCAAACTCACAGCACAACAAATACATGATATGGTGAGAAAAGTCACAAAGCAATTACAATGATTCTACAAAATTCGCACTATTCTTGTAAACGCTAAGCTAAACATAGCATTCGTTTTGAATAGATGCGCTTATTTTATTATGGGCGAACCTAGTTTTATTGGATGTCATAACAGATCTTAACACTAAGGGTTCCAATTCTTTAGGCCTAAGTTACATTTGAAAACCTCGTCAGTGGCATCAAAGATTCATGCTCTATGCACAATTCCCTAACGTGGTACTAATGTGGACCTTTGACAGGACAGCATACCTCTACTCCCAATGATCACACGAGGCTTTTGGCTGCTCCAGAAGCGAATACTGAGTGAGATGGAATTCTATTGTTCTAGTTACAAGCTGTCCGGGAGGAGTTATCTGCGGAAGACGCCACTAACGACGCGGGAGGAGGGGAGGGTCGCGCATACGCGCTCACTGCACTCATGCTGCACTGCTGCGCGGCCGCGCAGCTCGCGCAGCAGCGCGCCGACCCAGCACCCTCTTGATCATATTAAATCTAATTGTTCATTGTCAACTGACTTTTATTTTCGTTTAGCAGCGTTACTTGCTTATTATTAAATTATATTACGGAAACTATACTTTTAGGTCCGTATTCCAGAACGATACCAAATCCTGAATCTTCATTGTTTTTTTTCCACAACATTCCACACAACGCTATCTAAACCCATGGTAAGCATAGCTTAACTAGCTTGTGTTATGGAATCTAGAATGCGGATAAACATACTTAGATACTTTTGTTTGTAAATACATACATACTATACATAGAAACACCCAGACCAATGCAAATAGCCATATTCATGCATACAAATATTTGCACTGAGCGGGAATCGAACCCGCGCCTCCTCAGTTGCCATTTATAACTAGATCTCAAACACAGATTAATATTCTAGATTGTAATGCCATTGTAAGAGTCGATTCACATCTCAAAATAACCAATATTTTTTTCTATGTTAGGTGCGCTATTTTCAGTCTTTTCAGCTAAACTTTATCTCCGCTAGATCTGTTTCTGTTTTGATTCCTCATACTGTATGCCTTCGTATTTACGTCATGTAGGGCTGATTTGTTGTCTTCGATGTTGTAAGAGCAAAAATTATCAAAATAGTCATATAAATCTAGCGATTATGATTACCAGACCTTGAAATAAATTCGTCGTGTTGACTCGTTGATAAACACAAACATTAACTAAACTAGTGGAACAGCTACTCGTATCTTTATTTTGTAGAACGTAAGGACTATGAGTGTAGTGTAAACATGTCACGTCAGTATTACGCATTAGATTTACTTGTTGTAGACGTTTTTTTGCGACTCGGCCTACTAGTATTAGTAGTGTTATTCTGTAATATACAACGCAGTTAAACTTTTCAACAGCCTTCCTTTGGATTTAAAGAGCGCTGTGTATACGAAGGAGTTTGAAACTCTTTTAAAGGCTTTTCTCGTTGAGAGGTGCTATTATGCAGTTGACGATTTTGTGAAAGGACAGAGGTATTAATTAGAATGCATGCAATAACATTTTTTTTACTTATTTATTTTTTTTGTTTTCATTTTTTTTGCATCTATATTAATTATATATTTAAATTAATTGTAATATTGTCATTTTTTGAGAATTTTTCTTTGGACATGCGACTTTGACATTAGTTATTTCAATCTCTGTCTGTCTCTTTGTATAATGTAGGTACATATTGTTTGGATGATTTCTATATTATTGTTAGCTTTGTTGTTATAAGATTAAGATTTTCAATACATTCACAATTAACTGAATCTAGCCTACGACTTACGCCATTCGTGACTAGTCTAGTCCAATCTCCGTGTAGTCTAGTCCTACAACCCCAAGAGGTAAGCCTGCGCCAAAGCATCGTCCATCAATAAGCCGATGTCGGTACATCTGAACCTGTAAAGCAAATCTTCGAACCAGTAAAGCCGGTACGTTACAGGTTCGGCGATCTTTGTGAAGTATCACATGTACCCATTTAGCATGAGTCAATTATTGTGTTTTGAACTTGATAAATGTAGGTAGTTGTTGTGAAGTATAAAATCGTATTAGACATTGTCGTAACCTTAACATTGAAGCAATTATCTATTTAAGTATCTACCGTCAATAAACCTATAAGAAACAGCTCAAAACTGTAAAAAGTCAATATTTCCATTGAAAATGTAGTATAAACAAAGAAAATTAGCGAACGTATAACAAACAACGATAATCTTCAACTTCTTCTGGCATTATAATCAGTATTTCAATCCAATAAAGACTAGTTTGCCCTGGAAGGACAACGAGAGCAAAGAACCATGTGCGATGTAACTACGTCGAATGGTTTCCGAACAGGGAACTGGCTTATGTCCAAAAGTGCCTGAAATAGCACAAAGGATCGGCCTCAACTTTCGCCGAAAAAACTTCTGCGAAATGTCAGCGGTCGGTGTGCTGCGGAAAATTTTGTGCGTCATCGGCGCGTGCGCCGGTGGTCTAGATAAACCGACGATTACCGGCATTAGCCGATATACTGGTTGTGTTGAAAGCTAATTCCCATGTACGAGTGAATTGCACAAATTGCGTATCATTAAACTGATGTTGATGATCATTTCCAGCAGCTCATGTCAATGACCGTGGAAAAGGCTTTATATTGTAGTTTTGTGCAATCCAGTTTTCTTTTGAATGTATATGTACTACTTGATGTGCATATGTCAGCCTGTAAAGTTAGTCAGAACTCAATCATGTCTTCTTTCACATTCTGACTCAATTGTACCTACTCTCATTTTCCAAAAGCTTTGTCTTGTGTGACTCAGGAAAACTCAAAAGCTTTTCTTGTCTCATACTCGTATGTAAACAACTTGCATATGAGATCTGCACTTGCCTTTGTCTACGTAGAGAAAGGGATTATTAGATGATTTCGGCACTTAGAGCAAATAGACGAAATAGATTTGATGAAACAGTATCAACACGTGGCAAGGCAAGGGTGAATGGCAAAACCCAGTAAAATTGACCTAACTAAGCATACGTAAGATAATCAAATCGACAATGTTTTAAAGAAATGATAGAATAAGAGTCACTGATTTACATGTTGGAAAACAATTAATACATAGAATATTTACAATATGAACGAAGAAGAAGTTCGAGTTCGAGCTACCTACTCCCACAGGAAAGGACGTGATTCTAGGTAAGTTGTATGTATGAACTAATTGCCTAATAATATGCGTCAATTTCTTGGTTTGACAATATTTTTCAAGTGCTAGCAGTATCAACATTTCTAGGAATAATACCAAAGTAAAAATAATAAACAAGAAGAAGTTTTCAGGTTAACAGCAACGACATAATATATCACTATAAAAAAACGGTCGTTAAAAGAAATATGTTCACGTAGACGCGAGGTCACTTTAAAACAGACATAAAAATAGCAAAAAAATAGTAAATAGCTAGTAAAGTTTTGTATTTGGTCCAAAAGTAGTGCAAAATAAACACGACACTGACCTGAAATATGAAAATAACGGTTCGTGAAACAAAGAAACGATATTGCACGAATTTCGTTAAAAAAATTGTATTATTAATCCAAATAATTTTGATATACGAGTAGATTAGTAGACTTCCTAATGTGACTTTTCCGCCGTTGTTATTATATCCTCTTTTTAATGAGGTACGTGTTTCTTAATTTGGCTGAATAAGTATTTATTTATAAGCAACAAGCTCTCCAAAACTACAAATCGTTTCCCTTATATATTTAATTTTATTTTAAATAAAAACGTGAAAAATTCTAAAGATGGTTAGGTGTTTGTTAGTAAATCATGCTCAAATAGACGGAATGGATATAGTTGAAGTTTTTGATGATCTACACTTTGCGTGTGGGCAATTTCACCCATATGTGATCTAAAAAAAATTGAGGCTAAAGCACTGTATGCTATTGCTGCGAGTGCAAATTTGAATATTAATATCGATAAAGGATATAAGCCGGAACAAGAGACCATATTAGTGTTATGCAATAAAAAAGGGGCTTATTATCAAAAACTCAAAAAATGTTCTTTAGAAAAAATAGAAAATATAGTTGTAAATTAATTAAATTAAATATGAAAACAGCTGTCTCTCTCCTACCTGTATTGACAGGAGTTGAAGAGGTCACCAAAAAATTAATAGATGCCTTCAAATTTTATAGTAATACTTTAGTAGCCTAGTGGTATGGGTAATGGACTGCTGAGACGAGGTCTCGGGTTCGATCCCAGGTTTACCTTGGCACACACCAATGACTTTTCGATGCTTTTTCGAAGTTATGTGTGTATTTATCGTAGGTTTATAAGTGCCCGGTTAATGGCAATAGGCTCGCCACCTCTTACATTGGGACCTAAACATAAACTGGCGAAATGTGGGTACTAGCACCTCTGCCCACCCCTTCGGGGAATACAGGCGTGAGTTTATGTTATGTTATGTTACTTTAAAAAAAGATCTTGAATAGTTGTTGATATCTTTTGTTCTTAAAACTCGTTTATCGGAAAGTGCAAAATAGTTGCAAATTATCCTCGGAGTATAGCACTTGTGCTGAACTTAGTAATGACATGAAAAGAAATGGGCTACTTGTCATGACTGAACTGCTATACTCTACTATTTTTTCTAAATGTACAAAGAAATTATATTACTTTGACCATCTCGTTCTCATTACCACTTTCCAATAGTGACTGTCCCTTAGAATTTTACAATAAACACCTAGGTACTTAGATGTGTCTCTTCATAATTAACAATTCAACTTCACAACCTCACGTGATCACCATACGCAATGTTTTAAAGTTCCCTGTTTGTTTTCCTAAAATACAGTTTAGTACAAATGTTAAACAGCGCACGGTAGTCGGGAATATAGTTTTTGGCACGCGTTCAAGGCTGTTTCTGGCGAAAATCTACGACTCTCTTTGGCTGAAACATCAAGGTAGTGCGTTGAACGGACGACATTTGTACGTCAGGTTTTATAATTGACACTATTGTGTGCACACATCTACCTCAATCTATACTTAGAACAATTATAGCTGTTTGTTCTTGGTGATACGTTTCTAGTCATCTTTACTTTCTTTTGATGATTTATAGACTTTAAGAACTTGTATATATTCGCATTCCAATAAAGTTAATTAATAGTCCCAATATCTTGCCACCTTAATACACAGGTAGCAATAGCGGGTAAAAATGGTTACCGTGGCCTATGGACATGTGAACCACCAGGCCACTTACTCTTACTATCACAGTGCCTACTAATCGCTTATCAGTCAGAGTTACCAGTATTTCTATAGCTTGAATCCTTAATATTTTTACATAATAGATATGATTTTCTGAACATAAATAAGTATTATCAGAGAACTGACTGGGTTTATGGTTTTGGGTAGGTATATGATTAGAGTGCTCAATGTGAAAAATTGTTGTGTAATGCAATAGCCTCTTATTCATCATCAATTAGCCCACCGCAGCCTCTTATTATTACCTATTAATTTGTATGCAGTAGGTACATAGAACTATATTATATTATCTGTGGTAGTAGATAGAGGTGCAGACGTAGAAACGGTAATTTATATTATGTAAAGTCAACGATTTTTGACTTGGCTTTATAATCTCTTCGGCGTTGCTGAAGAGCGTACAATTTGGTAATTGACAGAGGTTGCGGGTTCAATTCCCCTAACTACAATATATTTTTACATAACGGTCTGAATATTAATAGGCATTTAGAAAAATAAGTATTCAGGTAAGATTATCCGCATTCCAAATTTTGTACAACAACTACTACAAGCTATGGTCAATTTAGGTCTAGAGATGGAGCTATACTAATATCTATCTATATCTTATACATAATATTAATCGTAAGAAGTGATCATTTAAAAGTATAGATCGATATCACGTGTGTATATAGTTAACAAATTTTTAAAGATTGGAGCCGATCTGACGACACACAAACGTCATAGTGTAGCTTCATTATGTATCATCCAGTTATCTGTATTGCACTTATAGATAGTTAAAATCCCTTGAATGATGCATTACTATTAATAAAGTTTCCACTTTCTTAACGATTTCCTCACTGATGCCGACTACCAAGGTATGAACATCTAGCTATGAGTAAACCAAGGCCGTTATGAAATTGAATGGACAGACTATGTTGATATTTTCAATACTAGCACAAAGTTAACGTATAGTTAAGCATTATACTTTTGTATTGTGCAATTCTAGGAAATGAAATTTAATAAATGTTCTTGATTCATAACTTCGTTTTTATTTCATCGTAATCAAGTTTGCGCATCGAATGTGTCCGCAATAAATTGCAACATGCACCAGTGATGGCACACTGTGAATTAGGCTGGAAAATCGTGTTCGACCGCCGCTGCCGACCCAGCCTTTCACATTGAGCTGATCAGCAACGCATGCATTCAAACGCCGATTATTCCTACAAACAATGTGATCAGATAACGGGCACGGTGATCACAATGAGTAGGCATATCATTCACGACGTTACAATACAAACCAGCACAAATGAGTCCTAATTTATTTATCCAAGCGGAAAACAATAAATCCTTTGTGGCAGGACCCGTGACGATGCACGTTCTCCCATAATATATTTTCCTCTACGTGCTTCCGCCAACGGCCAACTTGCGTCAACTGCGCAGCAGACAGTGCGAGCGAGACGGGTGTTTGTTGTTGTTGCGCTCTCTTTCCAGCACCACGCTTCTTTGTTTTGGCAACGATATAAAGGCAGGCTGCGAACGCGGCGCTCGAATTTTACCAGAGTGCTACCGCGGACCTAGGCGCATCGCGTTTTGCTGCGGTGGTAGATGATACGCGACTTCTTTCAGCTCGTGAAAGACTTTCATTGAAGAATTGTACAGTGACATTAAATAAGGGATTGTGCAGTGACTGTTGATATTCAAGTGCAGTGATGAGGCCTCCTACGGAATATGATGGCGGTGCAAGGATGCCCACTGAGGCGGAGGAGCATGACGCTCGTGCACCAGCGATGATGATCTGTGCTAGGTTAGCGGGACGCGCCATCATCCGAGTGGTGAGCCGGTGTGAAGATGCACAGGAAAATAGTCAACTAGGTACGTGCTAGAGTACCTAATACTAGTCATTAAGTAAAGCGTTCTTATCGCTTGATAGTCAGTAAATAAATTGCGACACTAAATAACACAGTATAAAACATAATAGCTAATGTTCTAATTTGCATTAGCGATTTTAAAACCGTTACGCCGAGTGAATAGATATTTGAGTCACAGATAGAAGTAGTAAATAAACAAAGAATAGTGTTATGAACTAGTTCGGAAACCTAAATACGCTAGCAGCTAATAATAAATGATAAATAAATCTAATAAATGATAATAGTGTGTAGATAAGTGAGTAATAGTTTTCTTATCAATTTGTTCAGGTTTGATAACTGCCGCGCATGGGAAAATCTTAATTTACATAAATCACATTTCTATTATTCTAAAATTAAACTTGAAATCACGGTCAAGGTAGATGATTTTAAATGGATGACCTACCTTCACCGTTGCCTAACGTTTGCCAACGAATATAATGAGCCAGCTTGTTAAAAAATAATTGATGAAATTAAATAATGACTGTTCGTGATGGATTTTAATTATTTGATTTTATATTATACTTAAGGTATTATAACATTTAATTTTAATTCAATTCTCCTTCATCCCAATCCTTTCTTATATCTGTTGATAACACTGAATATGTGTTATTATTACTTAATACATTAGTATTAACGATGTCAAGCTTATAAGCATTATTGTTTAATTAAGTAATCAACCGAGCCTCTTTTGACTTTAACCAAGACTATTGTAAATAGTTATCAATTAAAACGCAGCTACTTACTATTATTCAGATGAGTAAGTTGCTGTGAAACTTTACTACAGCATATTCTATGGTTATCTTTATAACAATAAACAATGCTTCTTTGTTTTTAATTTAATCGTTATCGTTGCTTCAACCATCTTCGCGCATGTCAGTGAGCTCGCAGATGCTATAGAACGATAAAAAAGATTACTGTCATAATATTTGAATTCAGAATTAATATTTTTTTTCTAATTTAAGTCTACAAGCGTTTTGACCTTTTTTTTAATCCAATGTTTCCATCGTGATTTAATCTTTTTGACTTTTTATCGGCCTTTCGAAACTTAAGGTCACGATAGAGTTGAGTAGTGAGTAAATATTAATTTGTAAGGCCACTTAAAGTTTGTAGCGTAACAAAGTTAGAATTGAAAAATAGATTAAGTTTATAATTATTTTAGTTTGAAATTGATACGCTAGTCAATAATTCGTGAAAATAGTGAAAAAGTTCTTGTGAACTTTGTTCTCCTGAGATTCTTACGTACTACCTACTTTTCGATGGAATTCGACCATGGAACTATATCAATGATATTGTCAGTGTCTTTAAAAACAAGAATATTTATTACTACGTGCCAGAGAAATATAACAATATTATATAGGTTTTTTACAAAACATTATCTACCTATGGTAAAACTCATAGTTTTATTATTTACTAACTTTTGCCCTAAGCTCCGCCCGCGTGGATGTCGATTATCGGGACCAAACATAATCTATGTCCTTTATCAAGGTCTATTCTACCCCTGTGCCAAATTTCAACTTCATTCTTCTTTTCATTTCTGTGGTTTAGGCATGAAAGCGTAACATACAGACAGACAGTTACTTTCGCATTTATAATATTAGTACCTATGGCTTGTACAAGTATTGGGGACCAGCTGATCATCCATCATTAAGCTCGAAAATACTACTTTAAAGGGATTCAAGTCCACTAAAGGTACTAGGCAATTTTTGAGATGAGTTTTGAATTTTCTTAGGTAGAGGTTATCTTCCACAACTTAAAACTTTATATATTACTAGTAAACTCAAATAATGAAATTTGAGATAACTATAACTATAAGCATACAAGCCAGTTTTACCGCATGTAGGTACCTTTTTCTTATAAAAATATTGTATCAATGTAGAAAAATTGTAAGATAGAGCCCTTTTACTCTAATCATTGTTTGCTGTGGCAATACCATTGGCGAATGACAACTCAAGCGGGAAGTCAACAAGGTCTAAGTAAGAGTGATCTATAAACCGGAAACACAATCTAATTGATTGATAACCTCTGATTACGATTTCAAAAATCGATGACCTCTGTAGCGAAGCGGTAGAGAGTTCACCTGCTAAGTCAGGGGTCGTAGGTTTGATTCCGAATATTTGCAGGTAGTACCCGAATATTTGTACATTGTAAACAAATATATTTTACTAGCTTTTGCCCGCGGCTCCGCCCGCGTGGATGTCGGTTATCGCGACCAAACATAGCCTATGTCCTTTCTCGTGGTTTGATCTACACGTATACCAAATTTTACAGTGGTTTAGGCGTGAAGGCGTTACATACAGACAGACAGACAGACAGACAGACAGAGTTACTTTCGCATTTATAATCTTAGTATGGATTTTGATCAATTAATTACATAGATTTAATATCCTAAAATTACTAATAGAACTAAAAATAAAACAACAAATAAAAAACCAAAAATAATATAAGAACAGAACGCGTCGTAGAATTCCTACCCATCGCCGCATTATTCTCGTGGTAGCGTTCCCAGAACTACCTCTGGTATAAAAAATAAACTATGTTTATCCGCAAGTTCATGAATACTTGTTCTACATAATATCTTGTACATATTCATTACAATAGAAGTTATACCTACAATCATTCATTACATAATAACCAACAACAAACTTACCTACTCAAAACAATACCTACTATCTCCATTCATATTTGTCCAAATGTTTTCCTTAAATGAATCAACAAACAGCTGGACATGTTCTAAGAAGTAGACTTCATTTATTTACTTGAATACCTTTGGCCCTCGAACGTAATAGGACCCTATGACTATATAGTATAAAGTATAAAATGCTAGAACCTTATACCGTCCCTCGTGGTACAGTCATGCTTTTCCGAGCGAATACGAAGGACAGTAGAAATACCACCTTTTGTTTTTATCCCGTTAAACGGAGTGGACTTACCCAAACCGGTAACAGGTTAGTTCGCTGTATTGAGTAATTATTCTCTTTTTTGTAGCAATGGAAATGCACTAAAAAAACACCTCCAAAAAGTTGAAAATAAATGAATTAATTTTTATTCAACGGTTGCCATGTCGGGGAACCTTAACTGGTTAAATACTCCTTTATATCGGAAGGTCCCCCGACATGGCAACCGTTGAATAAAAATTAATTCATTTATTTTCAACTTTTTGGGTGTGTTTTTGTGACGGAGGTTTTTTAAATTTTTAATTTAATTTTATTTTATACTTTTTAAATTGATCTACTAGTCAAGCTCTTTCATTTGATACCCATATTGAGGGACTTATAAAGAAATATGTATTCCAACATGTTGTGGCAGCGGCCATCTAGGACCGATTTTTTTCCATCATAGCTAAGAACACTCCCGACTAATATACCTTTCAAACAAAAAAAACTAAATCCAAATCGGTTCATCCGTTTGGGTGCTACGATAAGAGAGAGAGAAGACCAAGATAAGATAAATCCGTTCAGCCGTTCTCGAGTTTTAGCGAGACTAACGAACAGCTATTGATTTTTATATATAAAGCTAATTATTAAATTAATTAGAACGTCTACAGTAACTTAGATTACTGCGAACGTTGTTTCTCAGAGTCATACGCTAAGGCTAAGTATTTGGCATTTTATAATTCATTTTATTAGTAATTCACAGAAACCTAATTAGTTAATACGTTTTCCGTTTCCCACCTAGAGTAGCCTTTTTTTTTTTTTTTTTTTTTTATCGTGCGAAAAATCCCCACGGATACCACCCCCACGGAGCCGGTGGAGGCGGTTATGTCGGACTCGAACCGACTAAAACGCACGCCGTCTTGGGTCCTTGGCTGCCGGAGGTGAGATTGCCAAAAGCATATCTCTCGCACCCCGGCAGACCCAGGACCATCTCTTTCGAGATGGCCCCCTTCGGGTTGTGGGGACCAAAATGTCCCCATCTAGCCCCGGTTACGGGGAGGCGCACTTTGCGCCGCCGCCGCGGCCTGCTTCTGCTAGGGTGACAGGCGGCTCCACCGGTCACCCCCAGGCCAGCGCTCATGGAGGACGGAGGTCGTTCTGCGACCTCCGACGTCCGGTTCGCCTTCGCTCTGCACGGGCTTCCCGGGCCCGGAGTCTGGTCCGGACCCGACCGGCCGCCTCCTTCTCGAGCATTACTTGCTCGCAGAAGGAGGCGGCCGCACCCCAAGCGTTTGCGCATCTTACCATCGCTGTGAGCAATGTGGCGAGTGTGAGGACTCCCACCCCCAGAGCCGCCACTAGGACCCGCCTCGGCGTGTCCCACGCCGGGCACTCGGTCAGCGTGTGCAGCTCTGTGTCCTCGCTCGCATCACAGTGATGGCACTCGGACGTTGGCTCCTTCCGGATCCGACACAGGTAACTCCCGAAACACCCGTGTCCGGTAATCACCTGCGTCAGCCGGTACGAGAGGCTGCCGTGTGGCCTCTCTAGCCACTCCTCCATGATGGGTCTTACCGCCGCTATTACGGCGTGCCCTGCGCTTGGTCGCCCAAGTCGTAGCTCCCATTCCGCTACCATGTCCCTGTGGAGCTGAGACCTCACGGCCCGAATTTCTTCGGGCTCGGGTTCCCGTCCCTGCTCCCGCGCCTCCTTACGATACCGATATAGCATCGAAAGGGCTCTCGCATCCAGGTTCCACGGTAGGGATCCGGCAAGGAGACTCGCCGCCTCGAAGGATATCGTGCGGTACCCCCTAATGGCCCTGCTGGCCATTGCACGCTGCGGTCCACGCAGCAGACGCGCATTGTGGACCGTCAGGGTGTCCGCCCATATTGGGCACCCATATAGGGCCATGGACCGCACGACTCCCGCGTAGAGTCTCCTGCAGGAGTCATCCGGCCCCCTCATGTTGGGCAGCAGCCGCCCCAAAGCGGCAGCTGTGTCCTTCAATTTGGGGGCCAGTCTTCGGAGATGCTCCCCGAAGTTCCACCGGCCATCGAGTACGAGCCCCAGATATTTCATCTCGGCCTTGATGCCGATGGAAATGTCTCCCACTATGAGGCTGGAATCCTCCGGTGGCACGCGCCGAGGCCCATGAAAGAACATGGCCTCGGTTTTATGCAGAGCCACCTCGAGACCCAGCCGCCGAATCCGTTCCACGACTTGGGCAACCGCGGTCGTGGCCTTCAGGGTCGCTTCGCGGTATGTAGCCCCGCACGCCGTCACCAGCGTGTCGTCCGCATAACACGTGACGGCGGCACCGTCCGCGAGCTCACCGCGAAGCACCCAGTCGTAACCGATGTTCCACAGTAGCGGTCCCAGGACCGATCCCTGCGGAACACCGCACGACATCTCTCGCCGACCGAGCCCGGTCGCACTTGGGTAGACGACTGCTCTCTCCGACAGATACGCCCCGACTATGCGGCGAAGGTAGAGAGGCACCTCGTGATACACGAGCGCCTCCCTAATGCAGCTCCAGGGCAGGGTGTTAAACGCGTTGGCGATGTCCAGTGACACCGCCAGCACCACCTCGCCCCGAGCGACGGCGTCCTTCACCAGAGTCCCCACGCGCATGATGGCATCCACGGTGGAGCGCCTCCGGCGGAAGCCATACTGGCCATCCGCCAGGTCAGGCCCTACTCTGGATAGGTGCTCGACGAGGCGCTTTGCAATCACTCTTTCAAAGAGCTTGCACACCTCGTCGAGCAACACTATCGGCCTGTAGGCAGACGGTGAGTCCGCCGGGCGCCCCGCCTTTCGGATGAGGACCAGTTTCCCCGTCTTCCACATCTTCGGAAACTGGCCTCGCTCCAAACATGCGCTGAGAAACCCTCTCAGTCGGGGCTTGAGAGCGTCTTCTTCGCCCAGAGCTAGGACCCACGCTCGGCCTGGAATGCCGTCTGGTCCCGGGGCGGTGTTCTTGGCCTTAAGCCTTAACACCGCCAGCTCTAGCTCTACCCAAGTGACCTCGGGCACGTCGTCGTCATCCACGCTGGGCGCCATAGGCGACCTAGGTGGCGGAGTCATCTGCGGTGGAATATGTTCCACCGCCCGCGCTGGGAACAGGGAGCCAACGACTCCTCCGAGCAGCTCCGGCTGGAGACACCGGGTCAATGGCGGGGCCCGGGGGCGCAGCTTACCCCTTACCATAAGGTAAGGCCGCCCCCATGGGTCCCGCTCCAGCGTCTCCAGCAGCTCTTTATGAGCTGCTGCCTTCGCTTGCCTTATGGCCACTCGGAGGGCCTTTCTGGCCTCCCTGTACCCCGCATGAAGCTCCGCCTCTCGGGGCTCCGTATCTGCGGGGCGGCTACGCCTCCTTCGGAGTCTGGTCCACCGGCGGAAAGCGATCACGGAGGCCTGTCGGAGCCTCGCGATGTCCGCCGACCACCAGTAGACCTGACGCCTCGGATTATAGGGTGGAGCCCTAGGCATAGCCGCGTCGCAGACACGCGTCATGGCCTCCCGGAACCACGCCGCCTCATCGTCTATGTCGACAGGCCTGTCCGGCGCAGAGGCCCAGGCCTGTACGATGGCGGCCTCCAGGAGGACCTCCCGATCCATTCGCTTAAGCACCCAACGTGGCTCGCGTGGGGCCGGTGTAAACGGCGCGGCGCCCGCAGGAGGGGAGACGTCGAACCGAATGTATCGGTGATCCGACGCTGTCCCCACCTCCTCAAGGACACGCCAGCCCTGCACACGGCCTGAGAGCGGGGCGCTCGCGAACGAAAGGTCCACAATTGAGTCGCCCCAGCTCTTCACGCACGTGGCGACGGCCCCGCGATTCAGGAGAACTAGGCAGAGACTATCAGCCCAGCTCTCCACTGCCCTGCCCCTCGGATTCGTGCGCCGGGAACCCCAGTTCATAGACCAGGCGTTAAAGTCCCCGAGCACCAGAACCGGGTGAGGGTAACAGGTATTGACGACGACGGTCAGATGATTCAGCCACTGCTGGTACTCATCTATGACTCGGCTCGGCGAGAAGTAGACTGCCACGACCGCTATTCCCCCCACAAGTGCCGCTACGCAGCCATTCCCCCTTGTCACGACAACAAGGGGGGGGCTGCCGGCAGCGGCGTTGTGCACCAGTGCCACCGACCCGCCCAGGTCGGTTTCCCAGGCAGGCCCGAGAAACCGATGAATGTACGGCTCGGCAACAGCGGCGACATTAATGCCCCACTGTGCCATGCTCTGGAGCAGAAGTGCCTGAGCATCGACACAGTGGTTCGCATTCGCCTGCAGGACGCGGAGCTGAGGATCCATTATGGAACCCCCATCTCCGCGCCCTGCCGCGAATCAGAGACGGAGCGCCTGCCTCCCGGCTTCGGCTTCCCCGCGGTGCAGGCCTTGGCACCAACCCTATGGTCGGCCGGCTTGCCCTCCGCTGCACACCTGAAGCAGTGCAACGGAGCTTCGCAACTACCGGCCTTATGTCCGGGTTGGCCACAGCGGAAGCAACGGTCACCGACCGTTACCTCCGCCGTGCACTGCACCCCCACGTGGCCCACCGACAGGCAACGGAAGCACCGTGCCGGTCGGGCCTGCAGGAGCCGTACCTGCACCTTCTGAAAGCCCCCGATGAGGAGGCTCCGCCCATCGGCAACCTTTTGGGCTGCCGCGATGGGGCAGCCGACAACTGCTGCCCCCAGTCCACGACGGCCGAAGCGTATTGCTCCGACCCTCACTGTGTCCTGAGGACAGCCTCCGGCCTCCACCACTGCGAGCCTAAGCTCCTCGGCCGTGATGGAGTCGTCCAGACCCGATATGCGCACTTCTGCGCACTTGTTGGGCCTGGACACCCGGACGTCAGCTGCGTCCAGCGTGTCCCTTAGCCTAGCTGCTAGGGCGTCGGCTTTAGGGCCGCTGGTAGCGCCGGGGACCTCGAAGATCCGAGCTCCGGTGCGCGTGGGCTTGCACACCAGATCCGGGATCTCGAGGGCTCCCAGGTCGATGCAGGCCCTTGCCTGCCTCACCACCTGGGCGTACTCCACACCTCTCTCCGACGCCTCCGCCGTCAGTGTGATGACGACGGCCGTCGATCGAGGGACGCGGAGCCTCCTCGGCGCTGTTGCCATCGCAGCAGCCTTGGCCCTTCTGGCCAATTTGGCTGCTTTTTTGGCGGCGCTCCGTCTCTGTTTATTGGCTCCGGCTACCTCCCAGCCCCCTGACGGGTGGCTTGAGGATTTAGCCGGAGCCAAGGCCCGGGCCGGGACTGAAGCCCGGGCCGCGGGCGGGGCTGAGGCCAGGGCTGGGGACTTCTTCCCCTTGCCCTTGCCCCTCCCTTTACCCTTGCCCTGAGCGGGACCCGGAGGACCTGGAGGGGGGTGGTGAGCCAGCACCGGGGAGGCAGGGCCCCCCCTCACTGCGGCGGCATACCCTGCCGGCGTCGCGAGAGGAGGACGCCGGGCGACGTCTAGGATCGCCTCCAGCCGCCGGTTGGTGCGCTCCTCCTGCGCCACCATCTCGGCGCGTATGGCCGCCATACATGCGGCCAACGACGTCGGCTCTACCGGTCGGGTCGGCGGCTGCGCAGCTTGCGCTGGCCGCGGTGGCTGCGCGGTTTGCGCTGGATGCGGCGGCTGCGCAGCTTGCGCTGGCCGCGGTGGCTGCGCGGTTTGCGCTGGATGCGGCGGCTGCGCAGCTTGCGCCGGCCGCTCCGGCTGCACCGGCCGGCCCGCCAGTGCCGATTGCGCCGACCGCTCCAGATGCGCCTTCCGCATCGACCGAGTCACCACTCCCGGCAACTCGGTCAGGTGCTCCACCCTTTTCTTGAGGGCCTCCAGCTCCGCCGTAACTCTTTGGAGCTGGCGCCGGGACTCGGCCTCCCGCCGTTGGGCCTCAGCCTCCCTCCTGGCCTGTTCCTCAATCTGGGCGGCCAGACCCTCACCGGCGGCTGCGATCTGCTCTACAATCCCGAGCATTTCTGCCTGCTCGGGAGTCGCATACTCCGCTTGTCTCGCCATTATCTGGCCAAGGCGGTGAGTGAGGATCATTGTCCTCCTGTAGATGGGCGAGTCCAGCGCCACCTCCCTCTCCGGGCTGGATGCACCAACCCACGGAGAGGAGTCCCGAGGGGGGGCGGCCCTCCCACCACTCCTCCTCGCCCTTTCACGGCCTGTAGCCTGCACCTTCGGCTTAGGGGGGCACGGGCGCTCCTCTTCGCTGCTGCTGTTACTGCCGCTGGCGGCCGACCCAGGACCGGGAGGGATGAAATCCTCATCCCGCTCGTCCACCAGCGGCAGGGGAACCTTTTTATTCCCCTTCCCCTTGCGTTTTTTGGCTGCAGACCTCGTCTGCAACCCAGGCAGCGCCTGCCTGTCCTCCTTGGTGGTGACGCCAGATTCCTCTGACGTCACCGCCGCCGCTGTTGGGGACGACGAATCGTCCAGGTGTAGCGCGACCTCCGCGCTACTGGTAGAGTTGGGGCCGGATCTAGAGCTCGGCGCCGGGCTCAAATGATGGTTGTCCCCCCCAGAATACGAGTGGGGACTGCCGTTGCCGACTGGCAACGGGAGGGACTCCCCAGCTAGGCTGGGACCCTCCTGGGTAGATTTCTCTGTGTGTTTAGCCATCATTAGGTTAAGGTTAGTGTCCTCCGACGTTGACGCCCTTGGGACTGGACTCCCTCCAGCCACTCATCCCGTCGCCAGGCGTCAGAGCTTGGGATTGGGGATTTTTTATAGAGGTTAACTCCTCGCGGATCCGAAGATCCACCGGTCCTGTCAGTTCAGGATTACGGCCGGGCCGAACGGGGTCTGCACCAGACCGAGTCCGTCCGCCCCTGGGGGTAATTTTTTATAGAGGTTGTCTTCCTCGCAGCCCACTAGAGGCCACCGTTCCTGACCTAAGTCAGGCTTACGGTTTGGCCGCACGGTGGTCTGCATCAGACCATGTCCCCCACCTCTGGACGAAGCCAAAGGTGGAGAACCCGTCCGCCCTAGAGCGCCCTCCACTACGTCCTCTGCAAACAGAGGGACATGTGGAGGGCCCACGAGCGGCCCCTGACAGGGCCACTCCCGCCTGGGTTGTCTAAGCGTCTCTCGCCTGTCCCCTCTGAAAGCAGAGGGATACTGGGAGAGACGCGGACGACCACGGGCCTTACAGGCCCGTCATCCCACGACCCCACCTCAGTGGGGTCCGCCGATGGGTTATTTGTCAACGGCCAACAGAACTCCCAAGGTGGGAGTCTGTTAGCCGTTGTCCAGGGTGCACCAGCCCTCCCGCTTCCGCTCCCCAGGACCGCGGTCCAAAGGGGGAAGAAACGGAAAGGCCAACGTGGAGGTTACCCAACCAGCACCCCCCTAGAGTAGCCTAGTTATTAAAAATATTTATGTTTCTCGTAACCTTGTCGTGTCTACAGTTTATATTACTTAACATTACGGCACAGTCTGTTTTATATTCAAAACTAACAGCGCAATCATATGCTAATAATTATTCTATTTCAACAGACGTCCCAATATTAAGCAGAAACAAGCATTTTTCCTTCGAATTCACTAAGGTCAAATTAATTTTAGAAAATCATAAAGATGTTGACTAACTATGCCGCACGGTTTCATAGGTTCATTGACCTTGTACTACTAGGGCAACTAATTACTCGATGCGCGTGGCGAGAGTGATTTTTTTCTTTTTAAGGCTAACAAGCTCATGACTCATGAACTTTAAGTACAACGTTGCCTTCGGGGCATCGTTGTTTATAGTAAGGAGAGAGAGAAGAAAAGTACTTTTAAAAGCAAAGACAGACCTCCAGAAGAAGATACAGCATAGAGTAGGTGATTTATAGGTAATTTTTGCATAAAATTGCCATTTTCTTGCCACCTGCTTCTACATTGACCTGTGTATTAAATCAAAGTGATGCAAAATCTCGAGAGCCCGACCTGAAGATCAGCATTTTACTTCCATATTACATGATGTTGTATAGCATCACCTCTACATAACAAATATACCTATGCTAAATATAACCTCAATCGTTTAAAAGATTCTAAAGTTGACCAAATTACTTATGTCAAGTTACACCAAGTTTCTAATTTCTAAAGAGTCTCAGATGCCGGGGTGTAAGGTCAAGGTGGCCCAGAAATATTATCACACTGTAGGAGCGCGAAAATAGACCGATTATAATTATTTCGCATTTCACCTAATAATGTAAAATTTTAAGAGGCGCATAATGAAAAAATACGCAGACGATATCACTGCAAGAGAAGGAAAACTCGATATAAAACCCTGTACCAACCCGTCTGGCCCGCGTGGAAACAGAAGGCTAAAGCCTTCTAACATTGGGAGTGGCCTATGTCTAGCAATGGACTGCAATAGGCTAATTGATGAGGATTATGATTTACTCGTAATACCTTCGTTTTAAGATCATTTTGAGACTTTGTAGTTTTTTTTTTTATATAGGACACGTCAATTTGACTTCACCTCGCCTGATGTTAAGCTAAAGGCAAAGTCTCGGAAAGAGGGTCACCATCGTAAACATTTACCATGTTAACAGTGGTGGCACTCAGCTTGACGGCCTCATTAGATGCCTTTTCACGCCCCGCTTAAAGGACCCGGGACTGTAGGAAGAAGGAAATACGTGAGCTGGCAGGGAATTCCAGGTGTTAGTCTAGTAGATCAAGATATTTCTGACGCTAATTGTACTTCGATGAAATAAAGAGGTAGGTATGTTATGTAGGTTGATATAAAGGAACGGAAGCGAAATCTAATAAATACTTACCTCCATAAACAATAAACACTAACTTTTTACAAAACAAATCGCATCATTAGTTCTCACGTAATGGCTTTCCAACCGCCTTTACTTTTTGTCACTCTGTTACGTTACATTTAACTTCTATCTTCACTCGAAGACATCATCAAGCAACCGCAAGACGTCAATTCAGCTCTAATGATTCATTCATTGATGCTTACAAAATACAACCTTATCACACACAGAATAGCGTAGCAAATGCCATGCAGTACTTCGAATGAATAATTACGCGAAATATGCTTTTGCGTAACTCAAAGTTGGTAGCTCAAATGAATGTTCTTGCATTCGACTTTCGTAAACGAAGATATCGTGTAAAAATTGTGAAACTTACCCGAGGCCAAGCCGGCTTATAACATTACGGGTCTATTGTTACACGGATTAATTTCAAGTGATTAATTAATTCCTTATACAATCACTTTTCTTAACGAAATCATTTGCGGCTAACAGGTGTAATAGGGGCGTTTACGCTAATTCGCTATAAAGCGCTATCTAGACCCATGGCATATAAGTAGGTTATTAGTACCTATATGGGTAGAATACTGATAAAAGTACCTACCTACTTAGATATTTTTACTTAGAAATATATCCAAAAAGGTGTAAATAGACATATTGATACATTATATTACTATGCACTGAGCGGGAATCGAACCTACTGTGACCTCTGACGTAAAAGGTGAAAGCTCTACCTTGATCGAAAAAATACATTGAGATAGTACAATAAAGCACATTTTCGCACGAAATTGAGTATGACACAGACAAGTTTGAGATGGTAGGCAAGTCAGGGACAACTGCTAAAGTATGATTCATTAATCTGACTGACAATTCCTTTCACATCCGTTTGTTTTTGAGGCGTAAAAATTGATTGAACCTTATATTAAAACATACTTCGCTTAATTCGTGCATATTTTATTTACCAAAAGTGTTGTAGACCGTACCACAAGATAACCTGACCCACCGTATGTACAGTCAGTGTCAGAAATATCTTAACGACGAAGTCTCAAAATGATCTTGAAACTCTGGTATTAAGAGCAAATCTAACTGTTTTATTGATTTAAATGGTATTATTGGTTGAACTAAATGTGTGCACCAAATATCAGAACAATCAGTCAACTGGAAGGGGGTAAAAAAAGAATTTGATATCATTTTGAGCACTTTATTCGTCAACATCTTTCTGATGCTAACTGTACCAAGCTGTTATTTTTTTCTATTCGTGCAGAAATTCCCTCGGGTTCCCGCCGCTGGAATAGATTATAAATATTCTGAAAGATATCTTTAGCTACATTAAAGAACAAAACACAAAATTAAACTACAGGCTAAAAAGTCGCAATATCTATAATTAGTCGGTTATTTTGGAGAAGTGAAATCTTTTACGCAGTTCGCCACATGGCCACATGCGAACGAAACGAACGTCCTTAACAAGAACGTAGATTGTTTTGCGTGTTTATAAGTTGCTACCTATTTAAGAGCCGCAATTACAAATAATAGAAAAATAATTGTTTTCCATTATCTGTACTTACAATTTGTGTGCGATCAGAAAACTACCAAACAATTTAACTAGAAGAGGGAACCTACTGAATTCGCCAGTGGCAAGGAGCACTACTTACATTGGGTTGAACTTTGGTTAAATCTAATTTTCTATAGTTCGTTAGGCAGTTAGGCTGTTTATTGTAAAGAATCCATACTAATATTATAAATGCGAAAGTAACTCTGTCTGTCTGTCTGTCTGTCTGTCTGTCTGTCTGTCTGTCTGTCTGTCTGTCTGTCTGTCTGTCTGTATGTTACGCTTTCACGCCTAAACCACTGAACCGATTTTGATGAAATTTGGTATAGGGGTAGATTAGACCATGAGAAAGGACATAGGCTATGTTTGGTCGCGATAACCGACATCCACGCGGGCGGAGCCGCAGGCGAAAGCTAGTCTACTATATATTAATAAATAGGATAGCTACTGAAATGAAGGAATGAAAGATACCTACTAACATCCAGCTCTACCTACCCCTTCGAGGATATAATTGTAGGTGTGAGCATTAATATAAAATAACATGTCAGGTAGGGAAATGAAAGCTATATAAGTAGGTATTCGCTAAACTTTAAGCTATATATTTTGAATGTCTTTAATTTTTATCGCTGTTTTATTTCATAATTAAGTATTATTAAAAACAATTGTTGTGTTATGTAGGTATTGTGTATTGTATTAAGATACCTAATAATGGTACACGTAATCTTATCCAAATGGATCCCGGAAAACTTTATAATCCCTACCACAAAGAATGCGTACACGCGGAAGACATGCACACATGTGTAACAATTCCACGACATTCATCGTCTGCGCAAGCGCACGTTTGAAGGATCGATTTAGAACATCTCGCATGCCCGTGCGTGCGTAATAATAATGATTAACAAAGTATTATCCGACATCAGGACAACATGTTGGCCTTAGCTAACCAATTTATTCCTTATACAGAATTACGGACTGGCAGAGAGGTCACTGCTCGTTACATACACTTCCTAGAATGATACGTAGGTAAGGTTTCTTCGTGCGTGATTCATAGCCACGTTATTAAGACAGCACAATAAGCTTTCCAATGTAGGTATCTATATTCATATATTATTTTAATTTAAATTTAAACTAAAGAATATGTATGTACCTACCTAATTTTAAAGTGGAAAATGTTTTACTTTCTTTTCTGAGAAAATGCAAGTTAAAAAACCCTCCTCTATTTTGAAATCTTTTGTCATCAAAATTGTACACATCAAATAATTCAATCAAACATGAAGAATTGTTGAATCAAATGTATGTGTGTAAAGCGGAAACACTTTTTGCTTCTTTTCTATCATAAATCCACATACAACGGAATTTTTAGTTGTTGCGTCGCTTGCACGCATAACCACGCATAACCGGTAGATATATGTGACACACATTCGCCAATAAGTAGTGAAGAGAGAATAGATAGAGTGTGACGCCCTTTGGTGTTCATGGTAACCTAACCAATGTAACCATTTCCCATCAGTGGAGCCGTTTGCTTGTTTACCACCTAAGTGGTTTATAAAAGATAGATCATCGTTGAAGTTGTAAATGATCTTGTTGAAATGATGTTTGATGTCTCACTCACTGGCTTTCTAAAATGAAAAAATAATGTTACTAAACGTTTTTCATATTTAACATACATTTAGCTTCAAAACCATTTTAGAACGAATCGTCTCAACGTCAAAACTGATCATAACAAACAAATGTCAAAGTCAAAGTCATATGCCAATATCAAATCAAGTTTATTGTAACGCAATCTTTTTGTTACAATAGGTATTATAATTGATATAAAAAAGACTTTGTAGTTAGTAATAAATCGCTCTGTAAAAAACGCCTGTTATTAGTCTGAATGTCTGAGAGTTTCTTGCAACGAGTCACGGAGTTAATTGGCTGACTGTTCCAATGCGGACTTTTGGTGTTTAGTTTAAGAATTTAAAAATAACTTTACGAACACGCACCTATTCTCGTGTTTCCGTTCCTAGTTAGTTACAGTTAGCGGTGATAGCTAAACTAGTTCAGCGTACATTATTTTACGATGGCTTTAGCCGTGACCCGAGTGGTGTTAAAGTGCGAAGATGCTCAAAAATCTCAAATATTAGGTATGAATAACAACTTGTGTATTGAGGATTCAATAAAAGTATTGATAACTATTTATAATCGGTGACGTAACTACTGAAGATTTCTACACTAATAAATATGTTGCAATATTTTACATATGCTTTAACAATTTTTGTGATGCCAATTATTTTTGCTTATAACTAAATCTCAATTTCAATAGATTTTTAATATCATCTCTATAAAATTAGCTCTGTTATATTTTGAAACAGCAATCTGACCATGAAATGGTTGGTATACTTGGCATTACATTGTATCACTCTCATTCATTTCTAATCATCAAACACTGAAGTTTTGAGCTTTTAGTAAACTGCAAGGGATATCATACTTGAAAGGCAATCTTAATCATCCTCTCAAATTCGGCTTGTACAAACTAAGGTAATATAAAAAAAACATTAATATGACTGAAAATTCACTTGTACTTGTCCACATTATTAATTTATGAACCTGACTGGTTTTGCCTTACGGCATTTTCAAATGTTACGGCATTCTCAACAGTATAAATTAGTCTATCAAAATAATGTCAATAATGCTTCTCATCAGTAGAAAAACAAATTTCACTGAAAAGTGCTCTCTGTGCTCTTTGGGAAAGTATTCCTTTTATTCTTCTTCTTCATCTCATTGCCTATCCTAAAAGTTTTGTTTAAAACCACAGCCACAATAATGCTAAACCTTTAAAATGTTAGACAACAGACTATTAACCCAATGACAGTAATAAAATAATGCCCTGTCTTCGTCTTTCCATCTGAAGAAGAATGTTAGGAATGATGTTTGTTTATAGAAAGAAAAGGTTGTTTTTTTTATAAAGGACACGTCTATTTGACTTCACCTCGCCTGACGTTAAACTAAAGGCAATGTCTCGGAAAGAGGGTCACCATCGTGAACATGTACATACCATGTTAATAGTGGTGGCACTCAGCTTGATGGCCTCATCAGATGCCTTTTTACGCCTTGCTTAATGTATAAAAAAAATTGGTCATCTAGATTACACCTATTGAATAATGATCATTTTCTTTGTTTCCAGATTTATCAGAATGCCAACTAATGCAAGTACCTGATGCTGTATACCATTTAATGCGGCACACAGAGCTCAAGAGCTGCGATCTCAGTGGCAATGTTATCACCAAGATACCTCCTAAATTTGCAGTCAAATTTAGCTTAATTACAGGTATAGTTTTAATATGATTAATTTGTGAACCAAGAGTAGCCCTCCTTATCCTTACACCAACCCTGGTTGCAACCAAAGCTTGCACTTAGGAGCCCAAGGAAACTAAATAATGGTTTTATCTTGGCCTGCACCTGAGGCTCGTCTATGTCAAAAAACTACAATACCAGCTTGTATGAGACTTTGTCTTAGGACCTGATGGTTAAAAGTAGCCTGATAACCTTAAAGTTTAGTGTTGCATGTAGCTTTTACCTCAATGGTCCACATTTTTTAACACTGGCAATGCAACACAATGACTTTTAAACCTAATCAAATTTTAATTTTTTTCCAGATTTAAATCTGTCAAACAACCAAATGGCGAAGCTACCTGATGAACTGTGCACATTGGCGTGCCTGGAGCGGTTGGACATCTCACACAACTCATTTGTAGCCCTGCCACACATCACATTTCAGTGTCCCAGCCTTCACACATTGTTGGCGCACCACAATCAAATCATTGGTACTATATTTATTTTATTAAGTATCATAAGTTACAATTCTTATGTTAAGTTTTATAATGACTGGGTTTACGGTTATCTATACCCCTACAACGAAAAGCTATTGTAATCGTAACATAAACATATTGAGAGAATGCATCATTGCTTTTGGCCACCTGTATTCTGTAAACCAGCTATACTCTAAGTGTGTTCCGCGGAACCCTAGGGTTCCGTGATACCTCTGTCGGGGTTCCGCAAGAATTTAGAAATAAAAAAATCAAAACACCTCTCTCTGGTCGCTCCGCGGCTGTGCGGACTCCGCGGCCGCGCGGAGACAAAACGCTATGAATGTTATTTATTTATTTATTTGTATTTGTATAAGCTTGTGTTACATTAGCTGGTACAATATCTCATAAGTTTGGTCTCAACAATTTTATACTTGTACAACGCGTTCGCTCTAAGTTTGCCGGTCTGTGGAATGAGCGTACCCTCCCCCACGTGACAACAAAACTTATAATGTGTCATAGTTTTACCCAAATATCTAACGTACACAATTTTTATTGTTACAATTAAATAAAAAATTTCGAACGTCATACATTCATACCTATCGCCAGCGGCAAACTTAAAACGAGCGGGTAGTATACTTGTAAGCGCTCAGTCTCTTTGATAAAAGCCGCCTCTGAATTAGACGCTATAGTTGTCAACAAGCGACTTTCGTCTCTAACTTCAAAGGATAAAGTCGATATTGTTTACAACGCTATTTTTAAATTTCTGTTTTTATTTTTGCTTTTTGTTTATCAAAGGTGCCGACTCGAGTATTTTCGAGAATATTTGAGATCGAGTCTAGGACTAAGTATAAAAGCGGCGATCGCGCGTTGGCGTCGTCAGTTGATGATTAGCGTTCGGAGCGATAAGTTACTACCTACTTACAAGCTCGCTAGCGAGAAACTAGTGTTCATTGTTTTACTGCCTGCTGTATTCTGTTGTCTCAGTTTTATACATTTCTTCCCTGTAGGTTCTAAATTTAGTCTCTTATACGCAGTAACGATTGTGCATTATTTAAACCCCACTATCCTGACTTGTAACATTATAAATAAAGAAGAATGGAACGTTGGCTTAAAGGTGTTAAACGTGTTCCAACAACATCTTCTAATGACGCTGAATGTTCAAAAGCAATGCGCGCGGAGAATTTAGCAATCACCGATCCAGAAGATGATGCCACGAGTGCCACGACGTCAAGCTCGACGGTTTCAAAGACGAAAAAAAGGAAGTATGATGAATCTTATATCAGTTTCGGATTTGTTGATTCCAACGGCTCACCTCTCTGCATGCTCTGTAGTAAACTGCTTCCTAATAGTTCCATGGCACCTGCCAAATTGCGTCGACATTTAGAAACCGTACACCCCGAGACTAAAGACAAGAATAAAGAATTTTTTGTTCGCAAAAAAGATCAGTTATTAGAAAGTCAAAAAAATATGATGCATGTAACACAAACTACCAACGAAAAGGCCACGGAGGCATCATATTTAGTTAGCTATCGCATTGCACAAGCAGGTGAAGCGCACACTATCGCTGAGAAATTAATAAAACCATGTGTATTAGACATAACAAAATGTATGCTTGATGAAAAATCTGCAAAGCATCTTTCTACTGTTCCGCTATCAAACGATACTGTTTCACGACGAATCCATGATCTGGCAAGCTACGTCAAACAAGAACTAGTTACACGTCTACAAAATACACGATTCGCTTTGCAAATGGACGAGTCGACTGATGTCGCTGGTTTGGCTATCCTGCTGGTTATTGTGAGATATCCATATAAAAGTTCTTTTGAAGAAGACATGCTTATGTGTTCATCGCTGCTTACAAACACTACCGGGGAAGAAATTTTTAATAAAATAAATATATTTTTTGAAGAACATAATCTCAGTTGGAACAATTGCATTGACATTTGTACAGATGGGGTCAAGGCGATGACAGGTAAAACAGCAGGAGCAGTGTAACGAATGAAAAATAAAGCACCTAATTGTAGTTCCAGTCATTGTATTCTGCATAGACAAGCACTTGCGATGAAGCAAATGCCGTCTAATCTAAAATTAGTTATGGATGAAGCGGTAAAAATAATTAATTTTATCAAATCACGACCACTACAATCCCGATTGTTCTCATTATTGTGTGAAGATTATGGCAGCAAACATAAAACACTGCTGCTCCATACAGAAGTGCGATGGCTGTCTCGGGGAAAAACTTTAACAAGGCTATTTGAACTTAAAGCCGAGTTACAAATGTTTCTTTCAGCAGATACTTCTTTTAATTTGAAGGACCGTTTGTATGATAAAACTTGGTTGTTCCGATTGTCTTTTATGGCGGATATCTTTCAAAAACTTAACGAATTAAATTTATCGTTGCAAGGTAAACAGACAACAGTGTTTCAGGCCTATAATAAAATAACTGCTTTTAAAAGAAAATTAGATTTTTGGATCATTTGCATTGGTAAGAAAGAAATAGAAAGTTTTACGTTACTCAGTGAGTTTGTTAGCGAAAACGACTCAGAAATGTTTGAAGATAATGTGTTTGAAGAATTGGTCCAATATCTCAGTTCGATGCGCGCATCTTTTGAAAAGTATTTTCCCGAAGAACACAATACAAAAATTAAAGTAAACTCCTGGATTCATAATCCTATTTTACCCAACTTGGAAAAGCCTGAAAACATGTCAAATGAGATATATGAATCTCTTTTAGAAATGTCATCAGACACAAGTATGGAGTCATTGTTCAAAACGACGCCTCTTAATGATTTTTGGTGCAGAATCCAAGATGAATATGCAATGCTTGGCCAAATGGCTCTGGATATTCTTCTCCCGTTCCCAACTACATATTTGTGCGAAACAGGATTCTCTACCTACGCAGCCACGAAAACAAAATATCGCAATAGACTGGACGCCGAAGCTGATATGAGACTCCAACTTTCTTCCATCAAACCTGATATCAAGCAATTGATGAAAAATAAAAAACAGTTTCATACCTCCCACTAGTTAGATTTTTTCTTTTTTAATGTTTTCTATTATTGTCCTTACCAAGTGGTGAAGTAAATAATAATTAGTAACTGATACATTGTACTTTTATTATGCTGATTAATAAAGAATACACTTATAAAAATAATTGTTTTATTGTAGGGTTCCATCAAGTATTTTGCTTCCCAAAAGGGTTCCGTCATTTAAAAAGTTTGAGAACCACTGCTGTAAACCTATATTTTTTTTTTAAATTTTTTTTTAAATATTTCCCAACATTCCCAACATTCTACACAACGCTATCTGGACCCATGGTAAGCATAGCTTAACTAGCTTGTATTATGGAATCTAGAATGCGGATAAACATACTTAAATACATTTTTTTTTTGTAAATACATACATATTATACATAGAAACACCCAGACCAATGCAAATAGCCATATTCATGCATACAAATATTTGCACTGAGCGGGAATGTGTGTGTGTGTGAACCCGCAATGCTCCATTCTCTCTATATGTGTACGATACGATTATGAGGTTAGTGCTAGGTCTAATTACTATGACTAGCGCATATTGTGCTCATGACTCGCGTCCACTATTGTATCAGTCAATGGTACTTAATATGCAGAGCACATAATACCTTTATGTTGTTATTATAATATAGTGCGCATTAAGTTACAAATTTGATTCATATTTCAATGGTCTCACTACCATGGACGCCTAAAACCGAAGAAACCTCGTACTCCATGGTGAGAGCCTTGGATGCTATCGGGGCTAGCGCAGATGATGATGACTGTTATTTGATTTTGTTAGATTTTTACGCTACTATCGCACAGAGTCGTGCAGTCATACCTCTTTATTATTGGAGTAGGCATAGATAAAAGACATCTTTCCATTTGTTATGATCCTGGCATACGCCTTTCGCTTCTCCAACTTTTTATATCATTTCATCCACTTGCTGGTTGCGTGGAATCTTTAATTTCAATATCCAAGCGTTATATGTATTTCCTTTTAGCAGTTTCCCTTGACCATGACTTTCACTTTTAATGTATGTTTTTATACTTATAACTGTATTTTTATAACTTTTTTTTGCAGAGATTGATGTGGACAGATTGGCTCGGTCGCGCGCCCTCGAATACGTCGATCTCAGTGACAACCCCATCCCTCCCCGGATGTACGATGAGCTGAAGCAGGTCACACGCCCTTCAATCAACGTCTCCGAGAGACAAACAGAAGACTGGGAAGAAGACCTTATACTATAATAGAGTGCATTATATATGGACTTATGCATTCAGGGCCAGGAGTTCACACGAAGCAGACGGTCGCCTGCTAGAACACAACACGAATTGTATAGGAACACCTGTATTGATTTAGGCGATATAATATTATATTTAGATCATATTTTACTTACTAGGTTTATTAAGATAAGTCAAATCGCCGAAGAATGTAAGCCGCCCAGGTTCCAATACAATTCAATTGTGATGAAGAGTGACTCTTCTCACTTATCTCAGAACAACTTCCAAGTGTGTCTAGTAAGACAATGGGTTCGTGCAATATTTACGTGAATGGATACAATGGCCCTAATTAAACTGTGATCTTCTCTGAAAAGAGGACAATATGATTTGATAGTGTACGCTATATTTTTAGTACATATAAATGATGTTATCAATTGAGATTTGCGAGAAAGTAAATATTTTAATAACTATGGACGTGCTCAAAAGCTATTATACATAATAGTCTAAATGTGATTTGGTTTGTGATGTCCTTGAAGCTATATGGGCTTCAATGAAAGTAAAGGAAAACAACGATTTTATACGGCGTTTAATGTATTTTTGATACGCAAGGTGATTGGATAGTATTATGTTGATATATCTCACTGTATTGAATACTAGTCCAGCATTAGTTAAGCTTTTATATTCCAACAGGAATTAATTACCTATGTTATAAGTAATTGATAATAAAAATGAATTGATAATGATAAGTACACGACAATTTTATAATTTACAATGGTATTGGAGACTACTCTTTTTACACGACTGCCCAAAAAAGGAAAACAATTTTCTGTGTGAATGTATATGAGTTCTTTATTCCACCATAACTTTAAAATGCCTGAACAGATTTTGATGTACTAGGGTTTCGTAAAAATCCTTAATCATCCCCAATGATATGAATTGGTCTTTTGGCAGGGCAGCTGTGTTTTGTAATTTTGATTAATACCTAGTATTGTTACTAATAAAATCGCTTACATTAAAAAATACTTAATTTTTTTGCTTGTACATAAATTTAAAATTATGAGAGATCTACATATTGTATACAGAAATATTTATCCAAAGATTTAGTGACTGAAAAAATTGTAATCAATTATGTACTTTAATTAAAGAAAACAGAATTGAAAATACAACAATCAAGTCTTTGTGAAGTGTTTTTTTACGAAATACAGTCATAGATATATAAATTAAACGCATTTATTAAATGCAAATTAAAGCGTTTTCTTTTATCACACATTTTCCTCTTAAAACAGGAAAAGCAAATTGATAGTAAAACACTCAACGGGATATTTACTGTTTCTTATATATTCCCGGCGACTGTTTTACTATCAATGTGAATGACTATCTCAATCTCAAAAGGAAAAACAAAGTTACTAGCCTATCGGTATTGTATCGGATGCATTTCAAACAATGATATATTATAAGGTCTTTTTAATAGTTACTTATAATAAATATATAATCATTGCCCATTGCCATCGAGCCTTGGCAGCGACGGTAGCTTAGTTGTTAAACAGTTACCCATATGAATA
This sequence comes from Eilema sororculum, assembly GCA_914829495.1. Taxonomy (NCBI): domain Eukaryota; kingdom Metazoa; phylum Arthropoda; class Insecta; order Lepidoptera; family Erebidae; genus Eilema; species Eilema sororculum. The sequence goes on along the minus strand of OU618534.1, from coordinate 21,182,843 downwards.
AGAGGTCCTATGTTCGAATTCGAGGTGCAGTCACTCCTGACAAACAATAATTTAGATTAGCGGGATACGGGGGGAATACCATATGACCACATATGACCAATAATTTTGTTATTAAATTCATAAACCATAAAGTACGCTTTGAATGATTAAATACTTACCAACCTACAACTTTTTGTGTACGCTCTGGCTATTTGTAACTTTATGAAAAAAATAGTATCAATGAATGACATAACATTTTTACGTTACCGAAAACTGGTGAAATTAACATCAGTTTTCGGTTTTCATACCTTTAGAAAATAAATTTACACGAGTAGGTAACTATACTGATAACATGGCGGGTCACGGAGTAGACGATGACCCTTCTCTAAAAGGCATTAGTCGCTATTTTAATAGCCAGACAAATAGAGGAAGAGCCAACGTGAGTACCTGAAATCATATCAATGTGCGAAGTGCTACCTGATTCGCTTGAGATTCCTATACACATAAACTCACGCCTGTATTCCCCGAAGGGGTAGGCAGAGGTGCTAGCACCCACTATTTTTTATTTTTTATACAGGACACGTCAATTTGACTTCACCTCGCCTGATGTTAAGCTAAAGGCAAAGTCTCGGAAAGAGGGTCACCATCGTAAACATTTACCATGTCACCATGTACCACTCAGCTTGACGGCCTCATTAGATGCCTTTTCAGGCCCCGCTTAAAGGACCCGGGACTGTAGGAAGAAGGAAACACGTGAGCTGGCAGGAATTTCGCCAGTTTATGTTTAGGGCCCAATGTAATAGGTGGCGAGCCTATTGCCATCAACCGGACACTTATAAACCTGCGATAAATACACACATAACTTCGAAAAGCATCGTATAGTCATTGGTGTGTGCCATGGTAAACCTGGGATCGAACCCGAGACCTCGTCTCAGCAGTCCTTTACCCATAACACTACTTAATATGCAGTTTAGTAATCAGTTTTATTTTGTCACCTCTCCCATTTTATATCGTGTGGAAATCCCCAGATTGTATACGCCCCGTATTCATCGTCCCTGCCCCTCCATGCTATCGGGAGAGCTATGTCTATTATCTTGAGCCATATAAAGCCGCACGACATCTCGGGCTTCAATTACAGGGGTTTACGTACATAAGGTTACCCAATAACTAAGGCACCTCGCCTGACCATGGATCCATGGTGTACCCATTCCTCATTTTGCTCCGGAAAGGGAGTAAGTACTTCTGCCTAGGTGACAGGCACCCACACTCACATAAATTTCACCCTCAGCCCTGCGCTCGGAGCAGAAGCGGCAGCCCGCCCTTTGCCTGCTCTCCACTGTGCCCTCTGCTAGTCTGAGGGACAAGTGGAAAGCCTACACTTCACAGTGTAGGCTTTAAGAGGCGCTACCGTCTCTATTGTCAGTACTTGGTATATAATTTCTTTATTTAAATTACAGACAGCAAAAGTGACGATGGCTCTAATAGCAGTATATTTTATTTACCGCAGATTCTTAAAAAGAAAATAATGGATTTACTTACCTATGGTTTTGTAATGATAAGTAGTAAGTATTGGTCACATTAGTATACTATTGCGCAAGGTTACTTCTCGGGGTTGGGAGGTCAGCGACAGTCACTCCTGGAAAACCAATATACCATTCTAAAACAAAAAGCGAACCCCGATCTCCAAAGTATATAATCTGTGAACACAACTAGAAAATCATTAAGATGATGATCCATGACTTTGCATCCTCCCTGATTCAGAGGCCGTCCATCCCAACCATTGCCTTTTACTGCTAAATATAAAAAAATATACTGCAGTTACTAAACGTAGCATGAACCTTGAACAAAACTGAGTTAAGTTTTGGCGCATTATAATTTTTTGTCTCTTTCAGTGTAATTAAAAACGTAATGTACTGTCCTGCTGTCACAGCCGTCATAGGCTCATGCTTTAAAATGGAAATTTCATGTTGTAACTACACGGGTTTGTCAAATTGAATTGCACCACTTTGTCTGCGTTATTACATAAGGCTAAAATATATAATTTATCAGGTAATATTCTTATTTTTATGTCAGCACCTTAGTATTCGTAATTGTGATACGATTGTTTAGGTGAAAACAGTACTAGTGTATCCATTTGAAATGTTTACCAGTTTTATGTTCTGATCTCAGAATGGCCGGTGATAGCTCAGTCGATGAATCCCAGCTGAAGGGCTTGTCCAAATATTTCAACAGCCAGACAAACAGGGGTAGAGCTAACGTAAGTATTTATCATTTGAAATTCAACCTAAAGGAATACTAAAACTAAGGCAGAAGAGGTTATGTGAATGGAACTGGTAAGACTTGTTTCTCTATGAACATGAACTTCAATCAGCCGGGTTATTGATCCATTGCAGTTTGTACCATTTTGTATCTGCTGCTGAATGAATTTTTACGTTCAGGCAGAAAAATTGTCCATAATGGAATGAGGTATCACGAAATATAAGTTTTCTCCCAATGTACCTATATGAATATCTTAAACTGAGGCATAAGTAGGTAGTGGTAAACGAAGAAATACACCTGAAAGAGGTTAACTAATATTTATCTTAAACATCTACATATTTTCAGCAAATTAATTATTGTCCACTGAAAAATCAACTCCAAAATTCACATTATTCTGGATACATCCTGATCATCTATGAGTTAGTTCCGGATGCATCCGAGGCTTTATTTAATCAATAATAAACAAACATTTGTTAGATGGCCTATATAGCATTTTAAAAATGGTGTACAAGAGCCGTAAACTGGCCTTTAAATCATCAAGAAATGGTAGTTTTTTTTTTTATCGTGCGAAAAATCCCCACGGATACCACCCCCACGGAGCCGGTGAAGGCGATTATGTCGGACTCGAACCGACTAAAACGCACGCCGTCTTGGGTCTTTGGTTGCCGGAGGTGAGATTGCCAAAAGCATATCTCTCGCACCCCGGCAGACCCAGGACCATCTCCTTCGAGATGGCCCCCTTCGGGTTGTGGGGACCACTGTGTCCCCATCTTGCCCCGGTTACGGGGAGGCGCATTTTGCGCCGCCGCCGCGGCCTGCTTCTGCTATGGTGACAGGCGGCTCCACCGGTCACCCCCAGGCCAGCGCTCATGGAGGACGGAGGTCGTTCTGCGACCTCCGACGTCCGGTTCGCCTTCGCTCTGCGCGGGCTTCTCGGGCCCGGAGTCTAATCCGGACCCGACCGGCCGCCTCCTTCTCGAGCATTACTTGCTCGCAGAAGGAGGCAGCCGCACCCCAAGCGTTCGCGCATCTTACCATCGCTGTGAGCAACGTGGCGAGTGTGAGGACTCCCACCCCCAGAGCCGCCACTAGTACCCGCCTCGGCGTGTCCCACGCCGGGCACTCAGTCAGCGTGTGCAGCTCTGTGTCCTTGCTCGCATCACATTGATGGCACTCGGACGTTGGCTCCTTCCGGATCCGACACAGGTAACTCCCGAAACACCCGTGTCCGGTAATCACCTGCGTCAGCCGGTACGAGAGGCTGCCGTGTGGCCTCTCTAGCCACTCTCCATGATGGGTCTTACCGCCGCTATTACGGCGTGCCCTGCGCTTGGCCGCCCAAGTCGTAGCTCCCATTCCGAAGAAATGGTAGTATAAATCTTTTTCTTTAAATGATTATAGGCCATTGACAAATTCTTGACCAAATGTTAAACTCTTTAGTTCACTATTCTACTTACAAAATCTTTTTTACTTTGGAGATGTCTGTATGTTTCGAAGATTAAGTGAGCAAGGATGTTTTTGTATGCCAAAATAAGGGTTAAAAAAATTATTACTATGCAATATTTTTTTATATAAAAGAATATTAGAACCGAAGTTACTAATATTCCCTGGAACCCCTCCAACTAAGCTAAAATGCTTGTGCTAGGAGTGGGTGCACGTCGGTAGTGTAATGGCCAGGATTCGAACCCGGGACCTCTCGATCGTAAGGCCGACTCCTTAACCACTAGGCTACCAACGCTTCTAAGTTATTGAAGTGTATGTAAACTACCTCATAAAACATACAGAACAAGAACAGGAGAGCTACAGTTCAAGGCAAATATGTTAATCTTAATTGCTATAGAGAAAGCTCATGAGCCAGTGCTAGGGAGCATAAGATGCTCTTGCTATTTCTGACAATATTGCCCCGTAGGGAAGAATATGTATGGTTTTTTTTTTTTACTATTTACTCATTACACATGTTTTGTTACAGACGGCAAAAGCAACATATGCAGTTATGGGTGCAGTGATTCTATATTTGACACTTAAACCCAAGTCAAAGAAGTAACCTTCCCATGTAAAATATGTTCTGTTGTTTTTGTGATTACTTTAGCATCATGGCTAATTTCAATAAGGACAGTGTCTAAGTTATTTAGTGAATAAAATCATGTAAAGAACACTGAAGTTGTTACATTATTTGTTAACCCCATTCACTTTTCACTTATTTTACTGGCATTTTACATAAATTGTCAGTATAACATGACAGTAGCTGTACATAGAACTGTAAACAGAAAAGAAAAGCTTGCTGATTTTCCTTGTGGGAGTCTTCATGCCAGGGCTGAGCTGTGACCAGTGTTCCATTTGCTAAACTTCTTTTTTTTATTTTCACGTTTTGGAAGTTCTGGTTTAATGTTCAGCTACAAAGAATAAACAATTGTGACTACAACACCACATAAAATGAAACGCAATTAAAATATTCAATGTATATATTTGTATTAAATTAATAATGCTGCATAGGATAGATCACAAAGAAAGTTACAGTTTCAGATCTCAAGAGTAAAAATAGTTCTTAACTTATCTAATTACTCTTTGGTGATAAAGGAATAACTGTCTACGTTGATACAGTAGAAAGTTTTGTACCAAGAAAACTTATTTATATTACACTTGCCCCAAAAATATTTGAAATCCTACGACCTGCTGGATTTTTTACACTTATCTTCCTAAAATGCGGTGTAATGTTTATCTAAAAACAACTTTATGTAATTTCAAGTGATGTAAACAGGTTTCCTTGGTCCATTGACATGATATGGGATCTAAAATAAAATGTAGTTTTAATTTCATTCCATAATATTAAAAACGCACCATTTATAAAGTAAATGTTGCAGGATAAATTACAATTTGCATAATTATTAATATCGCCACCATTTGTGCATATTATATTTTTCAGTATCAAAATTTAACCCTAGTCGTGTAACGCTAGCACCAAAAGCCTACAGATTGCTAAATACTAGCAAAGCAACTATTCAGTAAACATCTATGCAAATATAATAATGAGATTAGAAATTGATAATAACATGGTTTGGAATGATTTGTCCAAACCTCACCTAATGGGTGCGAATCTTATGGAGGCTACTAATTTCTGTAATGTTGCTTTCAATCACAGATCAGGTCCAAATGGTAAATAAATTATTAAAAACACCCGACGAGGATTGGAATTACCTACGCATTAGAGTTAAAACAGACCAGCAGTAAAATGCGCGAGCATTTTTAAGTGTTAATTAAAAATCAACCTTATTCTAATTCTATAAGGCTGAAAATACCATGCTGCATAAATAAGGTTACCACTTTAAAAACTATTCGAGCAGTTTGCCGCTCGGTCTGTGTTCACTGTAATAGACATGAAACGTACTATAATATGTATGCAATAACTTTCGGCTAGATTTTAAATCGGCAACCCTACACAAGAACAGACATCAATTGTTTATTTTGAAATGTAACAAGTAACTTGGTATTCTATTTTGCTGGTAGTATACACGACAAAGTGTATTAAAAAGCACAATACTAATCTTATTTTCCAAATAAATGATTTTCTTAAGTAAATTCGTACATAATGTGAGAGAAGTTACCAGACTACAATATATTAAGTGTTGCTATTAACTTTCTATTAATCATTTATCTATTTCGTTATTTACCGATATAAACACGAACTAAAAATACACGTTTATTTTTGTTAAGCGAAGGAATCATCTGTAAATAATATCATATCAGTATCCTACATAAAAACTTCCGCAACAATGACTAGCTTTCGTAACGTAATGATTGTTCAGAGAACTATACATCTTAGATTTCCTATCTAATTCAACGTTCCATCGACTTCCAATAGCATCACAGTTGCAAGCTTCAATCAGTCCGTATTTGGATCTTATTAGAATAGTTTAAGACTCTACTTATATTCTGATAATTGTTTATTTTAGTTTATAAAAGCCAGGAGGTTTAGGACGATATAGGGTATGAAAGGATAATGGAAACTTTTACATAAAATATATAATTTTCTGAGGTTCCTACAATACGTATCTTTGAGGATTACCAACAATTTATTCATAACACGTAATGTTCAAAACATGAACTTTTGTGACTTGGTTGCTTTTTAATTCAAACTTTCTGATATTACAAATAGCATTACATAAATACGACAAAATGGAATGTGGCAATGCTGCCTATCGTTGTATACAATATTCGTCATAAAATTCACACGTTCATTACAATTGTTCGAGGGTCAGCTTTGCGTCAAACTATGCATGCCTATGCTATGGATGGAATGCTGTAATTGAAATATCGCGTCACGAGTTACGTTAACTTATATTGCGCTACAATATAAGGAAGTCTACCAGTGAACATAGAGTATAAAAGTGTATAACATTAAATATCATAATGGCGACGAATAATAAAATCGATCGAAGAGTATTTATCAATATCATCTTCATAGACATTCATTATGGCGACAATTACACGGGAGCTACTTTGACGTCCGTTAAAAAGCGTTCAAATAGATCAAATACATTTTAATACAGAACTTTAGACCGAAGTTTAGACTATATACACACTCAATAGACACAGTAATGGCCACTACAACGCGGCGTTAAAATAGCTACTACTTTGGTACATGTTTGACATAATTATACTTTCATCGGTTTATTCCCATCTGCCACCCTTAGGTTTGCCACCGGGGTGGCGGTTGGCACTAATTTGGTGTTGATTACCACCCCGGTGGTCAATGGCAAATAATTAGTTTCATCCGCCCCCTTCATAGTTATAGGGTCTATTCTCGGTTAATATATTTTAATTCACATTACGTCTTATAGGATATAAGAATAGACCCTATAACTATGAAGGGGGCGGATGAAGCTAATTATGTGCCATTGACGACACCTAATTAGTGCCAAACGCCACCCCGGTGGCTAGCAGGGGTAGCAGATGGGAATAAACCCTTTCATCTCATAAAATGCACACATTGACTGTTTAAATACAATATTGACATTAGTTTACTTACACAAAACGCGTGCTTATATCGAAACGTCTGTGTATCTGTGTCTATACAGTATACCTATAGTCAAAGCTTAGGCCTTACACTCAACGATATAAAATCGTCTCTATATAAAAGGGTAACGTTTTAAAAGCGCTGACTTAAGAACATTTACTTAGGAATACGTTGTTCTAGAGCTCCCGTGTGAATGAGGCCTATAACAAAAACAAACTAACGAAGTGTCCGAGATTCGACATTTATACGTACACAAGTAAAGCAGTGGTTCCCGGTGGAGTAGAATAGGGCCAGCCCATCTCTTCCTGTGTGGGTGTCGTAGTAGGAACTATGGCTGTTCTTCATCCGACAGTAAACATGACTAAGTGCCCGCTTGACGGCAATAGGTGGGCCCGAAAATCATAATTGGCAAAATGTGGGTGTTAATACACCTCTGCCTACCCCTTCGCGCATTTACAGGCGTGGGTATATGTACGTAAAGCAGTGCTAGTGAGGTATGAACCTCAAGATATACATAGAGAGTGGGTAGTGCTCCTATAGCCATGTGGGGGCTCTAGCCAGGGAGTAGAGAAGGGGTGGGGGTTGCGCGGCGGCGGGTGCGGGGGTGGCTTCTGTCTCCGAGTCTGACTCTTCGGAGGAGACACGTTCGGCGGCGCTCAGAGCCACTCGGGCGTATTCGTCCGTGTCTATGCTCTTGCAGAAGTGGATTGCGTACCTGGAGGACAAAATACAGTTTAATGATGTTAGTGTTTATTTAATAGTACAAAAACCTGAATACACTGAAGACTTCATTTATTTTCAATCTCAACATGTTTTTGTATTCTATATACATCGGGAAAAAGAAGCGCTCAAGTGGGACTTGAACCCACGACCTTTCCCCTACAGTGGGAATACTCTTCCAACTGAACTATTGAGCCAGACCTGAATCACTTCAAATTTCCCTTCTCTTTATATACGTCTTTAAGGGCGACGGTGCTTCTTTTTCCCGATGTATTTAGAACTTAAAAAGTTAGCATAATCAATGCTAAAAAAAATATTCATTCCAATGTTTTTGTATGTTGTATTTGTAATTAGTATATTATGAAAGTTTTTTTTTACTTTTTTTTCGAATGAAAGAGATTTTTGAAAATCCACTATAAAGTCTTCGTTGCAAGTAGTTGTTTCAACCGATGAAAAATATTTGATTATTTAAATATTGCGCCGAGTTACCTAAGTTTTTCTCGTAGCACAGACTTGCACGAATATCTTGGCATCTTGAGAAGGAAGAAGCACGTATAACTCTCTGGCAAAAAGTGGTCTGGCGGCTGGTACTTATCTAAAACCTAAAACATAACGTATTGTTAAATCCAACGGAAACTATAAAAAAACTTTTCGAACTTAAAAGTTAGCATAACAAATGCTATAAAAATATCATTCAAAATTATAAAAAACCGTTATAAAAATACAGTCAGGTATGTATGTATGTTCTTTTACGGCTATTGGTTAGCCTGGACATTCTTATTTCTGTTCTTTTTTATTGAAGTTTTGTAAGTGCCCTTTTAATGGTCTACACGAAATCAACAATTTTTTTTAGATTTCATAAGAGTTCTATTACGTATGTAGTCGTACCTGTAACACAAAGTCCCTCTGGCGGGGATCTTGTGGAGCGCGCGGAAGACGGGTCCGTCCCCACACGAAGCGGAGGAACAACGCGCGTTCACTCCCTGAGAGCTCCTCCATCACCTCCCAGAACCATTGGACGAGAGGCGCATTCGGTTCCACACCTGAAATACAAGACAGTAGGATTAATATAAGTGCTCATACGTCACACAGTATACCCATGCCTAGAGCCCAAACATGCAATTAATTTAGTTCAATAACTTGCACCACTTATACCAGTCAATTGTGTATTATCCTATAGTTAAAACAAATTATCCAACCGAGCTTATTCAATTAAGAACGGTAAAAGAGCGGTAAAAATTGCATCGGTTCTTATTTTATAGTTTATATTTTTTATAATCATCCACCCTACCATTATAGGTTGGGTTAGGTTAGTAGGTTAGATAATAACTGATTTGACTATTACATTTTATGACGTCACTAAATCTTTTTTCATACAAGTTACGTTATAAGTTATCGTTTTGACGTTTAGTAAAAAGTAACTAATTTGAGTAGTCAGTAGAATACCCAATTGTTTAGAACAAAAATTGTGCCGAGTTTCCAGGGTGAGGTCGAAATGGAGGACGGGTGTGGGATACAGACTAGATAAATAAATTGCTGAATTTTGACACCTATCATTATAGACATAGAGCACATTTTTGTAGTGTTACTTTATGAGGGCTATAAAAAGTTGATGACTGTGATTGTTACTAAGTATGTTTTTTGTTCCAACCAGTCTTTTAGTAGTAATCATTTGCAGGTTACTAAATTCGAACTTACCTTTATAAGTGGCAGAAGCTCTAAGCGTATGTACGGGTATATCGGGTGACCCGCACACGAGGGTCTCGATCTCAGACGCGTTGAACAACGCCAAAAGCGGCGCGGGAATCACTCGAGACATGCCGTCGCGGACCGCTCGTACTTGTTCGTCGAACTCGTGTAACCTATGAAACAGAACATTCACGGTATATAAACAAAATACAGGTGAACTCAATATCCTGGTAGCCTATGAATGAATGACTGAATGAGGAGGAGTGATGGCGATTTTTCTGTCTAAAGGTGCAAGTTGATGTTTTCAATAAAACTTTTTTAAATGCTGTAAACGTGTTGTTTCTATTGATAGTTGTTGTATATTATTATGTATTAGTAGGGTAGGGTTTATCCTCGACTCTCCACAATTTGGTAACTGTATTTTGGGTTTCTTTCTGTGATAGTGAATGCAGAATCTGTCGAAGAAATGGAAGAAACAATCCTGTCATCCAGGTCTTAAACATTTCGCTTTCTTTGTATATTTTCTATTTCTTCTTCTTTTCGTGTCAACGATTCACTTTTATATGACTACACTATTTGCGAATAAAATTCTGCCATCTTAATCGCGCTGTCAGTGGCGTTTATTTAGGTCGTCTTTAGTACTTGAAGTAGGACATAAGGGAACGAGACCAAATGCGCCATAAACTGCACGGGGGCACCGCAGTCACATGCAATTAAGCCCGGGTCTCCATACGAGACTTCCATACGGGCCAAAGTAGGTTCTGTCCGGGAGGTAGTTTTTCCTGGGGAGGTAGGAAGTCCGAAGGCGGTGGTTGTTTTTCTTTCCATAGGGAAGTTCTCATCGTGCCAGGATGTTCGTGTGCGGGTGCGGCTTTTACGTTTTGCATGAAACTCTTATTTTCTATTATTACCATATTATTTATCTAACATAAGAGTATTACCACATGGTGTAATCTAGCGGTATCTAGTCACTGTCTATTTTTATTTTTATAGCAAATAATGTAGTATAATAATACCTGTAATGTAATGCCAGCTGCACGTATTCATCTTTATTGTCAGGCGTCACTCGTTTGTGTCTTGTAGACAGAGGCACTTCGTGTCCCGCCGCGGACGGGATCGAGAATGGAAGCTCTAGATTTTGAAGTTCCTATACAATAAAATAATTCAAAAATATTAATTAAGGCCAGTTTTACATTCCTAAACTTCGAGACATATATCTTGAACCTAAAATGTGTTCTTTAAGCGCAGTATGTGTTTCTTAGGTGTCTTTTGAGGATATCACGAGCTCAAATTCAACAAGCATAGATTATTATACAGTGTGATTTTATAGTCGGTTCGGGTAAAAAGAATTTGGGCAGAGTTACGGTAGCAAAATCATCTGGGAGTTTTTTTTAATAATGTATGGGAATAATGTCCAGATGCAACGAAAAATGTATGGGGGTTTAAAAAAAATGCGTTCGCCAAATTAATACTCCCAGATGATTTTATTATTGAAGCTTTTTATTCGAAACGACTATAAAATCACCCTGTATATAATAATACGCGCGCGCCAGAGTCTTGGTTGTCTCGCAACTCAGGTCCTAGAAATGTGTCCCGATGTATCCTAGATACTTTATATAAAAAATAAGTTAATTTGAAATGTAACAATACCTTATTAATAGGCGTCATGTCACGTATACATAATAACGCAGGTAAGAAGTCTTTGTCGACTTCTGCCAAGTCCTGCGGTCTCAGGGGCTGTCCTGCTAACTGTCGCCAAACGCCTTCCGCTAGTGAGAGCGAGAGGGGAGATCCAGTGCGTATTGCTATGCCCATTAGTACACCTGAGGACGATTTAGACGTTTAATTTTTAGATTTTATAAAAGTATTATGCCTCAAAGAAAAAATATGTTAAAAAACCTAGTTCTTAAAAAGTAATCCACAGAGTATTAGTAGTGTCATTTAGTAGAATTGTTTTTTTTTTATGTGTCAATATAAAATGTCCAGACGATTTGTTGACAAGTTGTACGATGGTTCTCGTAGTGAAGCATAGTGGTATTATTTTAAAAAGGAATAATGCCACCCGCATTAAAACTACTGAAATTCTTGAACACCGTGAACATTCAAGTTGGGAAATCTTCAATAAAGTTAAAATATCTTAAAACCTGTATCGAAATTAATCAGTACCTTAGCAAGAAAAACTATCGTATTAGTATCGAGAGAGAGAGCATTGCGATTCACCGCCTGCCTACTGTGATGGACGGACGGGTTACAAATGTATTTGGATCTCAGTTTAAAAAGTATTTCAGGATAGATTTGTTTATTGTTAAGTATACCGTACCCAGAAATCTGAAACAGTTTAGATGCAGTGGTGTGTTAGCTGTAGGGTTGAGTAGGAAAGCGTCTCGTGAAGCCCCAGCGTCCCCGCGTCCGTTGGGCGTCGCCATCAGCAGCGGAAGTGACCCATTCTGTAACTCCTCACACATCTCCGCTATGCTCTCGCTGTAGCCACCTCCGCAGTCGTCCACACTCTCACCTGAACATCAAACACGTTTGTGAATCAATATTTTGTAGACCCTATGCATACATTATTTTATGTAAAAATATTTTAGGTTTACAGAAGGAGCATCAAAAGTAAACTGAATAGGCTGGGAAAACAGAAAATAAGGATTAGCAAGGCTTTAAAGTGGCAGGAGTCCGTGAAACCGCCTCCTATGGCGTAGGCCTGAGGTCATGGCTAGAGTAGTATAATACAATACTGCCTACCCCTTCAGGGATATGCAGACGTGAGTTACATAATAGTGTATTAGAACACACATATTTCGCAAATTATGATATTTGATCCCCCATAATAGAGATCGAACTTATTGCCATCAAGAGGGCACTTTTGGATCATGGACTGTATGTTTACCATCGAAAAAAAAACGCTAACCTATAATCGCCTTCTACGACACACACTGAATTCCGCTCCGCCCGCGTGGATGTCGGTTATCGTGAAAAAACATAGCCTATGTCCTTTCTCCAGGTCTAATCTACCCCTATACCAAATTTCATCAAAATCGATTCAGTGGTTTGGGCGTGAAAGCGTAACATACAGACAGACAGACAGAGTTACTTTCGTATTTATAATATTAGCACAGTATAACGAGAGATCTTACGGTAGTTCATCGCGTTTGATGTTTGCAGAAATGCCGCCTTTTGCAGTTTTATCAGGGTTGTCACTTCATTTTATTTATAATTTATTTTTCTGTAATATTTTATATAATAACCCCTATTTGATCTCTTTGTTCTGTCAAGGCACAACAACTCACGCTAATATAAAATACTAGCTCATGCCCGCGGCTCCGCTCGCATGGATGTCGGCTATTGCGACTTTTGGTTATATCTCCGGTTCTACTCAACCAAATAATTATGATCAAGCAAACGTAATATTTTGAGTCAGAGTTTTTGGATTTCGATTTCGATTTGAATTTGAACATTGATTCGAGTTTGGTTTTGGTTTGGATTCGGGTTTGGGTTTGGGTTTGGATTCGGATTCGGATTCGGATTCGGATTCGGATTCGGATTCGGATTCGGATTCGAATTCCAGTTCAAATTTCAATGAAAGTTCGCTAATCGCCGGTATCGCTAAATTAATGATATATTCGTAATCAGCGACCTCAAACACTCTGAAAGCGATACCCATAGTGCCATTATCAATAGGTAAGTACTCACCAACAAATTTGACCTTCCACACTCTATGCGGTAGTGCGAGCGCATCTTGCGTCAGAGCAGGCAAGCGGGCCACCATCTGGCCGAACACGGACCGCATGCCGGCCGGGCCAGCCAGTCCGGAGCCGCCCCTTCGCGCCCTACGAGCCGCCACTCTTGACAGTTCCACTACCGGACCGTGTTGACGCTCTCGGACCATCGTTGTCATTATGGCCTAAAGTAGCAATTAAATAATAGTACTTATTTTTTATTTTATTTATAAAACTTCATGCACAATTAGGCACATAGGCGGACTTAATGCCATAGGCAATCTCTACCAGTCGATGAAAGGTGGTGCAGAGAAAGACTCAGTAGGTGCATTATTAGAGCAACATTGTGTGGAGAGAGCATACCGAATAATTTTAGGGAGTGACACTATAAGTTAACACTACCAGTGTAAACGCTCTCCTAGCTTTTTTTTTTTTTTTCGTGCGGAAATCCCCTCGGATACCCCCCCTGCCGGAGCCGGAAGGGGAGGTTATGTCGGACTCGAACGGACTAAAACCGCACGCCGACTGTGGGTCCTGGTGCTAGGCCGGAGGTGACATATCCCTCGCACCCCGGCTGACCCAGGGCCATCCTTTACGGTCTGGCCCTCCTCAGGAGGGCGGACAACGGTGTCCCCAACTCGCCCCCGGAATGGGGAGGCGCGCTATTCATCGCGCCGCCGCCGTGGCCTGCTTCTGCTGGGGTGACAGGCGGCTCCACCCGTCACCCCCAGGCCCGCGCTCATGGGAGACGGAGGACTGTCAGTGAATGCTCTCCTAGCATAAACCATTTGGCATAGCTGGAGGGGTTAATACAATATTTATAATAAAAAGGGAAAGAAGGAAAGCCGTTTATTATACACTTACACTAAACACTGAAATAATTATTTATCACAACAATGTATTTGTTTTTTTTTTTTATTTTTTTTTTAATTGTTATGCGGTAAAAGTCTAAAATTAAATAGCATCTTGTAGATGGAATGAAAAAAAAATTTTAGACTTTAAATACATAAATAGAGTCCAACATTTAATGGCAAAAACAAAAGTGGTAGACATTATAAGAATCATATCTCACCTTTCTGAAGGCACCTTCTTTAACGCTGTAGAACAACAGTGTCCTCAAATGGTCCAGTGGTCCATCAAGAATCAATAACGGCAGGTTCGGACACACCAGCTCGGAGAATTGGTGGAGTAAAACCTTTGAAATAAAAATATGATTATTAAAAAAAAATAAGAAAAAAAAGTCACAGGTATAGTGATCTTGCATTTTTATACAGTGATTTAATAGTCGTTTCGGATAAAAAGAATTTGGGCACAGTTTCGAAAGCAAAATCATCTGGAAGCATTAATTTGGCGAAAGATGTTTTTTTTATACCCCTATTAATTTTTCTTTTTACCTGAACATTAATCCCATACATTATCAAAAAGAAAAAAATTTCTTTCGCCAAATTCATACTTCCAGATGATTTTACAATCGAAACTGTGCCCAAAGTCTTTTTATCCGAAACGACTATAGAATCATCCTGTATAACATCTATCACACTTGACGACCTCTGTGGCAAAGCATACGTAAGAGGCCGCAGGTTCATTTTCCACGCAGTGCAACTATTTGACTTATTTGTATGCATACATAATATTATGTCTAATTGCATTGGTCTGGGTAGAAACACCTATGCATATATTATGTATTTATAAAAGAAAATGTATCTTTTAGAACCCATAACACAAGCTAGTTAAGCTATGCGTAATTTGGGTCTAGATTCTTTTTTTTTATACAGGTCACGTCAATTTGACTTCACCTCGCCCGATGCCAAGCTAAAGGCAAAGTCTCGGAAAGAGGGTCACCATCGTAAACATTTACCATGTTAACAGTAGTGGCACTCAGCTTGACGGCCTCATTAGATGCCTTTTCACGCCCCGCTTAAAGGACCCGGGACTGTAGGAAGAAGGAAACACGTGAGCTGGCAGGGAGTTCCAGGTCTTAGTGGTGCGACATAGGAATGAGTCACTGAAACGCTTGGTTCTAGCAGGTATACTCTGCACCGTAAATGGATTGCATCTTAGCCCTGCACGTGTCGTCCTGTGAAGGAAAGGGGAGGGTGGGACTAATTGGAAGAGCTCGTCAGAATGTCCTAGAATATTAACATTTATTAATTAATTTATTTATCATCTTTCAAACCCTTTTCAACTCATTTGGGGTTGCTTTTTTAGTCTATGAACCAACTTGAAAAGAACTTGATTCTTCGTAGACTCGTGTGTCTTAAGTGCACTTACCAATCTGTTGCAAATAAGTTGTGACGTCATATCCCTCAGGAGATGACACTCGAGTGGAGGCGGGGGCGGGGCTCGTGGGGCTCGCGGTGCTTCTACACAGAGCGCTACAGTGTGCGCGCTGCCACAGGCCACTTTGGTTACACGCTTTCCCTGTGAAATGATGACCATTTATGTTAGTTAGATATAAATGTAAATTTTATAAAAAAAAAACAAACTCGAAAATACTATCGCCATAACCATGTACTTTGACAGACATTACAAGAATACAAATTACCTGTAATGCCATTAGCAACCTCGGTCTCTGGGCAGCGAGGGTTGTTCCATCCCCAAGTTGCCCCTCATCATTGTCACCCCATGTGTAAACTTCGCCGTTGTCAGTGCACGCGACACAATGAAGACTACCTAGATATGAATCAAAAAGGATTTCAGTTTCTAGGCACATACAATTCTTCTTATCGTCATAATATAGAATTTAATTCGATTTTCATTTTAGTGTCATATTATCATGAGAGAAATGTACGGATTTCTCACGGGGTTCAGTTATATCGTCCCAATACTTTAATTACCTATTATTGAAAATATCGTTGATGTTTACCTGTCGCTATAGAGACGATATTCTTCCCCTGCATGCCAGTAACTCGCATGGGTCGTCTGACGTGCTCGTAACTGCCATGTCCCAGCCTGTGGTAATCACCTTTACCCCTACACAGTGAGATAATATAAATAAATCAAACATACTTCAGCTTTTTTTTCTAATTATAGGACATTGGCCATTGGTCATTAGTCCATAAAACATCGGCAGTTTACAGATTCAGATAAATTTATAGTTCTTTTTAATACTTTACCAAGTATAAACGCTCCCACATTGACATAATGCTACAGAAAACTGAGATCCACATTCGACTTTGACGACCCGTAGTCCTTTCAAACAGTCTATTCTCATCGGCAACTTGCACCCTTCGGAGCCACCTCGGCCTACAAGAAAATGTTATCAAGTTATTGAATTTGTTAAAGTCAACACAGATGTCCAAAATATTGTTGTTAAGTGCTGAAAGATTTAATGATTTGATACTGGTTTGCGTGATACATGCTCGTATCATTAATGCTTATCAAGGGTGTAAGGTAAAAAACATATTCAAAGAGAACCACGTGTAAAAAAGCACTGTCAGTATTTTTCTATCAGTTGATCGAATCGAAGGCGAAGTTTATTCAGTGCGTGGCTCCGAACCTAACGCAACTAAAAAAAAGATCCATAGTTTTATAGAATAGCTCGGAACTTATCGCGATAAACTTTGGAACACTTACTTTTCCCGATGTTTCGGGTTCGTTGCAGCACCCGTGGATATCAATTGACTGTTGCAAAGTTTATCGCGATAAGTACCGAGCTATTCTATAAAACTATGGATCTTTTTTTTAGTTGCGTTAGGTTCGGAGCCACGCACTGAATAAACTTCGCCTTCGATTCGATCAACTGATAGAAAAATACTGACAGTGCTTTTTTACACGTGGTTCTCTTTGAATATGTTTTTTACCTTACACCCTTGATAAGCATTAAGGATACGAGCATGTATCACGCAAACCAGTATCAAATCATTAAATCTTTCAGCACATAACAACAATATACACATGACAAAACTATCAGTATATGCTGTGATAGTTTACAAATAAAAGAAATTGATAATCTGAAAGATGATGCTAAACCAGTAAAGCTGCTAAAGAACGAGATTGAAGAACAATGTCATTGAGACGACGATTATCCAGAGAAGATCGAAGACGATTATCGAGATCACACATCTCGATAACGCCAAAGGGCCGGTGGATTTAAACGTCTGCAAATTGCCATGCGTCTGAAATCCACGATGACCACTACACTACACTACACGCGATGATAACTAAACACAATGCAACGCCAGTCATTAGAAGTTTGCGAATTGGAGTACTCGTGTTTAGAGCATCGACAAGTTAGTTGCATGTTCGCGTGTGAGAAAGCGATTATTATCCTTGTTTATTTTGGCGCCGGAAAACAAAACGAAAAACTTAGTTTACCAGAAAGCATTGCAGTGAACGTTAACTACATGTATCTTTCATGTAAATGATAGCAAGGAATTCATTTGAATTGCAAATGAGTTTTATTTAATAACCACACGAAACTTAAACCGCAATAATGCGGATAATATTATCGATCTGACTGAATGAGTTGGAGGTGGAAGGTTCATTAGGATTTATAATCGGTTATGTGTGTAACTAAATAGGTAAAATAAACAATTGATTTTGTACAAATTGATTTAATTTTTTAAACACACTAATCATCAATCATGGAAATCCTTTAAATAAAATTATCATTGCTGCTCATTCTGTGCCAAATTTATAAAACATCACCAGTAGCATTGATGTTCTCATTTTCAGAGATCATAAGAGATGGCTGTTAACAGGAGGATTACTTCTAATTTCCTCAATAATCGTATCTTTGATACTGTGGAACTTTCTAAACAACTCATCGATATCTTGATGCGACTCTCTCGCCAAGAGACTAACAAAGATCACAAACTGCGCCAACGTCATATCTTCTTTATTAGCTCTAACTCTTTCATAGATTATTTCGAAGTATCTCTCCGAAATAATTTCTTCATCAATTATACGGCATTCCTTGAACCAGTGTTTTATAACGTCAAACTTAGCGCCATGTTCTTGATCGCACTGACTCGCACCATAAAACACTAGATACATTTCTTCGAAATTATTAATTGGGTTCATTGAAAAGCTTGATTCTTAATTATCTTTTCATTGTATAAAATAACAATCCATTGTCTTATGAAATGCAAAACTTTTTGGTCTATAGTAGGCTTGCCCAGATTAATGGCGTACACTTTAACATGGCACTTTGCTTCGTTTTAGTTCGAATTATGGTTCGTAAATTGAAACGGATTTAGAAACACTAAGTTAGCAACTAAAGTAGATTCTGACAGCTTTTGTACAATGTTACCCAATTAAAAAGTTCCAAACGCTAGAAACATTCTTACCATTATGAATTTCTTTAGGCTATATTTCTAGAGCTAGAGTTTTCAGCCTTGGACTGTCATTCTGTAGTATAATATTACCATTACAAGCAAATTTTATTAATTCCAGAGTGTTGGTGAACCAGAAAACGAAATAATATGCAGTTTTTATATTTTTTAGTGCTGAAGATGAAATTTAATGACATAACACAACTCAATTCGTTTTAGAACGTAGATAAATGTATATGCAAATACTTTAATTTATGAAGTCTGTAATAATCTAGTCGGCGACGATTATAATCTATTCATATGAATTTATCGTGCAGTGTATAAAACTGTCCTTTGTTCAAAAAGTTTAGTTTTCATTCGTATCAACAGTGAAAGTGATGAATTGAAAAGAGTTTAGTTCAACTTAAAACTGCGTTGTCACAGGTTATTCAACGAATTACTTTGATTATAAGGTAAGAACTCAGTTCAGTTTCAGTTCAATTAAATTAATAAATAAACATATAAATTGTGAAAATAACTAATAAATAATTGTAATTAAAAAAAAAACAGAATATTAGAAATACGTTACCCAATTTCCCGTAGTCGCCGTCCCCCCAAGACCAAACATTGTCGTCATCAGTGATACATAGCGTTTGCGCGTCCCCTGAACCGCACGCGACATCTATCACACGATACGTCGTCAATGCATCCACCTAAAATATTATATTTATGAACATATCACATTTAAAAAAGAAACTACTATGGGTGAGTTAATAGTTTGATTAGAAAAATACACTTATACATATTAGGAGCAATAATGCCGTCTGTCCCGGTTGCCATACAAACGACATCTCTAACAGTCGTTACGTCCTAAAAAGTTTGACAACCGGTCTAACTATAGAATTGCGATATAGCTTATGAGTTGTGGTGCAAGTACGGTCAGATGGCAGTCACTTTACAAAAATATTGAAGTTCAGCCACTTAATATTAAACTGGAAAGTCTACTACAACCGATAGATCCTCCGACTAGGGAGTACGTACGAGACGTACTTTTGTAAATTTTGATTGTCTCGAGTCCCGGGATCTTCGAGTCGAGACTCGAGATGACACAATCGAAATTTGTGGCAGCTAATAGGGTAAAGACAATGTGAATCAATTTCTGTGCGAAGGACCAGGATAGCAATATGTAGGACCACGTGGTTGTTAAAGTATCATATAAATATTAGGTACTAGCTTTTGCCCGCGGCTCCGCCCGCGTGGATGTCGGTTATCGCGACCAAACATAGCCTATGTCCTTTCTCAAAGTCTAATCTACCCTTATACCAAATTGCATCAAAATCGGTTCAGTGGTTTAGGCGTGAAAGCGTAACATACAGAGACACAAAGAGACAGACAGACAGACAGACAGACAGACAGACAGAAAGACAGACAGACGGAAGAGTTACTTTCGCATTTATAATATTAGTATGGATTATCTGAGACCCGCAGTGCCCACGCGTGGTTACCGGTTTTCACAACTTTTGGTTAAGGTCTTCGATTCTACTCACGGAATTGCGGGACTTCCCAAACCCTACCTCTGACCAGTTGAGGTTGACTTTCATGGGTTCTTTAGATGCAATTTCAAAGTCTGCGTCACATTTGCTTATATTAAATTAGAGTACGTTATGATAACAGTGTCTCTAATTTGACGAATGTACATAATTATAAAGAATTTAGCAGTTAAAAATTGTATTTCAATTCAGAGGAATTCAGAACTTTGTTATATCATTTGTACTTACCAGTTTAGGTACCAGCTGATCTTCTGAGTCACCATGTCCTAGCCTTCCGTATCGACCTTTACCCCATGTGTATATACGTCCACGTGCGGTCAAACAAGCGGAATGAGCACCTCCGCAAGCGATCGCAACTACTTCGAGTCCTGATAGCGCAGTTATCAATTTTGGTCTATCGTAGCTCCTGTGGAAAACGATTTAAATTTGCTGAAACTATGCATATAACTTTCTGTTTATAATTTGCAAATAGATCCCTCTTGCACTTTTTAGGGTATAATAAATATTGCGTAGAACGTGAGTAGTTTCTAGTCAGGTTCTTTGATTTTAGAATTATTTATTTAATTTTTGACAGTTTTTAATGTTAATCCTTATTTGTAAAGGGAACTGTTTTCATAATATACTTACACTCTATTGCCATGGCCCAATTTTCCGTCTTCACCCTCTCCCCAACTGTACACGTCACCATCAACCGAAAGCGCCAAACAATGTTTGCCGCCAGAATTACAAGCGACCTATATACAATAGAATATAGTTAATTAGTTTGTAGTAAGTAAAATATACTAAATGTAGTTACGTTGTAATCTCATATTAATATAACAATTATTATTAGGTACCTTCGTAATGAAGACATGTTGTATGGAAGCCAGTAGAGTTGGCTGCGATACAGAATCAATTCCGCCGATACCCAGACGACCGCCCGCACCATAACCTGTCAAATCAACCCAATTTGTAATTTTTGATTTCTTCGCTCTTCATAATAATGTACCGTCGAGGTTGAGGTCACACTTTTACAAACAACATTATATGAAAAAGTGCAACCATATCTCCTTTGTTGACTGTACTTACAAATATTAATCGACTTTTACTATCATTATGTGTCCATTATATTATAGTGCCCTACGTACAATAAGCGAACCATGCGGTTTAAGGTAATTTAGTAATATAAAGAATATTTAGGTTATGGTTAGCAAATAAAAAGTCGGTAACTTAGTTCAAGGGCTTTGTCGCTTCAAGATTACATCAACCCGTTGGTGGAGCGCTTGTGTACTTTCTTAATTATTTCCCACATAATTTAATTGTATTTCAATTTTTGTAATTTAAAAGAACCGCTTCTGTGAGGGAATAATGTTTGAATATTGGCGCTCATTTGTTGACCACTTAGTGTTGAAGAAGGCCAATAGAGGCGCTGCGCACAGATTTTTCGAACTATATTTTGAGAATGAAGTTTCTACGCGAGACTCTCAAGCACCACGGCGGATCATCTACCCGCTCGCATTTTTTAATCAGTCACTAACTCGCCGCTAGCACCGAATGGTGTCCTTTTTGACTCCGCTAACGCACAAACGGAAGTTTGATTATTCAACTCCTCGTTTCTTTCTGTGTAATTCTATAAGTTCCTTTGGCCACATTCTCAAGTCAGTATAAGTGAAGTGTATCGGAAGAAAACGACAAATTCAAGACAATCACCGGCCGGTCGAAAACATACCTACCTACCAGCACGTGCCAGGAACCACGCCTGTCTACAGCTGAATCCTCACGAGGTGGAACTCAGGTCAGTGCCGATTTTTCTTACGTTTTCATTCATAGAAGCGGTCACATGAGTATTTCTTTTCATTACTACCTAACTGCTGGCCATAGGAGCTTATACGCTCTGTGTGCAAACACACCACTTGGTCAGGACTATTTACACGTCCTACCATAATTTATGGTCCTTCGAGCCGGATAGGCCAGTAAATAACATATTCACGTAATTATTGGTGAATAATATTTCTTTCCTATTCATTTAATTAAAAGATTCACGTAATTTTGGTGAATTCTTTCCGCCATCTTAGTTTCATTACTTTCTTTCGCTAACAGATTTACGTAAATTATTTGGTAAATTCTGCATTTAAAACGCTAAATCTACGTAATAATTGGTAGATATTTATAATAGTTGGTGATTTACGTATTAATTGGTAAATAATCATCATTCTATTCACATACGCGTAACTTTGTAGGTAGGTACCTATCTAGGTACGTAAGTACATAGTTACATTCCCGCTCCGCTGAGCTACTTGCGCTATTATATAATAAGCCGTAGTACAATTTTCAATAAAAAGTAGGTATATCTAAACTGTCTGTGTTGAATTACTATTATATTATAGTAGGTACCTTACAGATAATCTTCTTGTTATATTTCAATAGGTAGGTCCTACCTATCGTTAATTTGCAAACATGTCGTCAGATCTCGAGACGAAGCTTATTCTGTTGAATCAAAAAAAGGAATTATTGTTTGCACGCATTAATCGTAGGTATAAATCGTCGAAATCAGTTGTGTGTTTTGACATAACGACGCGAGCGAATGAAGATTTTCTGTCTGAGACCGAGAACATCGATGTCGTTCGCGATAAGTTCGAGTCGATTGTAGATCAAATAAATAGCTTAAATTTATCATTAGAACCCCCTGTGGAGCCCGACTATTCTTGCCTTGACTCATTCGATGAATTGTATTCGAGAATAAAACGCATTAGAAATAAATTATCTACGCTCAAGGTCAGGGAGGTCGCCTCACACGGGTCGAATAATTCAAACGCGTCTGTAGTGAAATTGGAAATGCTTGTTATTCCGAGTTTTGACGGACGCCCTGAAAACTGGAATACATTTTATCAGTCCTTTAAGGCCAATATTCATTCAAACAACCAATTGTCTGATTCGCAACGTGTGCAATACCTATTCTCAAAATTAACCAAAGACGCATTAAAGTTCACTGCCGGTATTGTTCCGTCAAGTGAGACCTACAGTATAGTGTGGGACGCCTTGGTCAAGAAATACCAAGATAAACGCTCATTAGGTTCATATTATCTTAATAATATATTAGACTTAAAGAATTGTTCACCTAGTGTGAACTCACTTGATTCATTTATAGGTATATATTCCTCCTCTATCGCCGCGCTTAAAGAGTTAGGTATAAATGATTTAATGGACTTCATGTTTCTACAATGTGCCTTGAGGAAAATGGACACGCTAACCATCCAAGCCTTCGAACTTTCTGTTCGAGGTGTCGATATACCTACGACGCAACAGCTGATCGACTTTGTACAAGATCATGCTAAGATGATTGAACGGTCAAACCCGCGGTCTTCGTCATATGCGAAGTCGTCCACTGCTGGGACGCCACAGTCTAATGATAGGCGTGTACAGCGTAATTCTAAGTCGTTTGTTGTCAGTGAGCCGATTAATAATAAGTCGAATGCGCCCGCCGCAGGTAACGCGCCCTGTTGTTTATGTGGCGGCAGTGACCACCGACACCTGTATGACTGCGATCAGTTTAAAAGTATGCAAAATGCAAAGGCTAGATATGAGTTTATTAAATCTAAGCGTGGTTGCGTGAATTGTCTAAGCACATTACATAATCTCCCGCAATGTAAAAGTACGTCAGTTTGTTTCTGTCAGAAAAAACATCATAAATTATTGCATTTTGAGAATAATATTAATAATTCGCACTCGCATGCGACGAGTGCTGTCCCTTTCTCGCCGCCCCAGTGCGACAATATTAGTCCCATTCCTGAGTCACCGCTCGCTTCAAGCACTGTGCATTCGTATGCCTCTAGCCATAAGGGTGATATTCTCTTGGCAACCGCTCAGGTGTATGCTCGCCCTAAAGGTAGCACTGGAAATAAATCTGTAGTCAGATGTCTAATTGATAATGGCTCACAGAATAACTTAATAACATTGTCCTGTTGTCGTTTATTAAATTTACCAATAATACCAATGAGTAATTCTGTTGTCAAAGGTGTTGGCTCCACTTCGCACACGATAATAGGCTATGTGTATTTGGACATTGAATCTCGTATTTATGCAGATCATAAGTATACTATACATGCGTTAGTTATGAATAGCCTTACGGATCAATTGCCCTCGCAATTAATTAAGTGTGATCGCGAGTTAAATCTTCGCGATTTACCGCTTGCTGACTTAAGCTGGAACATTCCAGGAAACATTGATATAGTATTAGGTGCACAGCTCTTCCCGTATATTTACTTAGGAAATAGAGTCGAGTGTGGTCCCAGTGCCCCTTGTGTACTATCAACCGCGTTTGGGTATGTACTTATGGGTGATTACCCACGTAAAGTTGTTGTGCCTACAACCGCATCCTTTTCTGCGCTAGCACTAAATGATTTAGTGCAAAATTTTTGGGAACTTGAGGAAGTTCCTGTGAAGCGCCTATTGTCTCCAGAAGAAACCGAGTGCGAGAATACTTTCACATCTACTGTGACTCGCGATGACGTAGGTCGTTATACAGTTGCGCTGCCGTTCTGCAAGGATCCCTCTGAACTAGGGAACTCGCGCGGCGTCGCTCACCCCCGGTTTTTGTCGCTCGAGCGTAAACTTCGTCAATCACCAACCGTACGTGAAAATTACAATAAGGTTATTCAGGATTATTTAGATAACGGTTATCTTAGTCTCGTTGATGACTCTAAGTTGTCTATGGATGGTTATTACATACCACATCACGCAGTAGTTCGACATGACAAACCGATATCACGTATTGTGTTAGACGCGAGCGCTAAAACCCACACTGGTCTTTCGCTCAATGATATTTTACATATTTGTCCCAATTTACAGGCAGACCTGCCTTTATTATTATTAAATTTTAGGCTATTTCCTATCGCAATGAACGCTGACATAAATACTCACCGCAAATCGCTTGAGTTTGATGTTGGCAGTCATGTCGCAAAGGTTTTAGGTCTCTCGTGGGAGCCGTGTGGAGATAATTTTTATTTCACATCCACCTTGGTAGATGAGAAGTGCACTAAGAGAAATATACTCCCTATAGTTGCACGACTATTTGACGTGCTCGGGTTGGTGGCACCTGTGATACTCTACGCCAAGTTGTTAATTAAGGAACTTTGGCTTAGTAAGAGTGATTGGGATGACCCTGCTCTAGAGCATATACGCTCACGCTTTTCCGCTCTCGTTCAAGAATTAAAATTGCTTGACACTTTAAAAATTCCGCGACATATAGGTGTCGAAGTTGATTGCGAATTACGTCTTGTCGCATTTTGTGATGCCAGCCTGAATGGCATGGGATGTGTTATTTATGCACATTGTACCTACCCATCTAGCATTCAAACTCGCATTTTGTGTGAAAAATCAAAGGTCACTCCGACAAAGATTACTACGCTTGCTCGATTAGAGTTATGTGATATTTTGCTTATGTCAAAGTTAACAAGAACTGTACGTGATTCTTATGCATTACGCATTCCCGTTACTGACATTTACGCCTTTTCTGATTCCACGATTGCCTTATCATGGGTTCACTCGTCACCACATCGGTGGTCGATTTTTGTTAGCAACCGGGTCGATCAGTGTCAAGAAAACTTGAACGCTGAACATTTTTATCACGTCGCCGGAGACATTAATCCGAGTGATTGTCTATCACGCGGTATGCTCCCCTCGCAACTTTTGGCTTATGATTTGTGGTGGAACGGTCCAGCATGGATCCGCGGCCCCCCTGATGAATGGCCTATTAAGTCATTCTCTCCCGCCAACTGTTCTGACTTACCTGAGCATAAGGCAAATGTGTTGAGTGTGACATCAAAACACACAGAGTCGCCGATGTTATGTACATTAGCACAACGTGTTTCTTCTTGGCAGAAACTACTACGCATCATTACATACGTTTTAAAATTCGCACGATTTAAATTTAAGATCGAACCTCATTCTGTATCAGGATTACATCCTGTCCTTCTCCCTAAACGCGATCACGTTGTTGATCTAATAATTCAGCAGTTTCACGTTGTCAATTGTCATACTGGACCTGGACTCCTCATGTCTATCATAATATATAAAACGCGTACTGGTACTTACAAACGCGCTGTAACCAAATTGTATCCTATCCCAACGCAATAACTTACAACGCTAAATAGAATCTTAAACTTTAATTTTTAACTCAAGCTTTAAACATACTTTAGATAGAATATTGTTAGTCTAAGTTGTTATTTTAGCTATGTGTATTATTATGTTATACAAATTCACTATGGGCTCTAATCAGCCAGTGTTCGCTTGTTTGTTTCGTAACGTCTTGCGACGTTCCAAAGCCGGGTGCATGGTGGAGCGCTTGTGTACTTTCTTAATTATTTCCCACATAATTTAATTGTATTTCAATTTTTGTAATTTAAAAGAACCGCTTCTGTGAGGGAATAATGTTTGAATATTGGCGCTCATTTGTTGACCACTTAGTGTTGAAGAAGGCCAATAGAGGCGCTGCGCACAGATTTTTCGAACTATATTTTGAGAATGAAGTTTCTACGCGAGACTCTCAAGCACCACGGCGGATCATCTACCCGCTCGCATTTTTTAATCAGTCACTAACTCGCCGCTAGCACCGAATGGTGTCCTTTTTGACTCCGCTAACGCACAAACGGAAGTTTGATTATTCAACTCCTCGTTTCTTTCTGTGTAATTCTATAAGTTCCTTTGGCCACATTCTCAAGTCAGTATAAGTGAAGTGTATCGGAAGAAAACGACAAATTCAAGACAATCACCGGCCGGTCGAAAACATACCTACCTACCAGCACGTGCCAGGAACCACGCCTGTCTACAGCTGAATCCTCACGAGGTGGAACTCAGGTCAGTGCCGATTTTTCTTACGTTTTCATTCATAGAAGCGGTCACATGAGTATTTCTTTTCATTACTACCTAACTGCTGGCCATAGGAGCTTATACGCTCTGTGTGCAAACACACCACTTGGTCAGGACTATTTACACGTCCTACCACCCGTTATGTACGTTTACATGATTACTGATGATACAAAAAATACAGCTAATATAATATAAGAGGAAATATTAGTAAAACTTTAAAAAAAAGGCATACCTGTCGCGTACACCTTCCCATCAGGCGTAACAGCGAATAACGTCTGTTCACCGCCCACTAGCTGCACAGGGTTGAGAGCGGCGAGTGCATGGCAAGGAGTGGGCGTTCGCACCTTAGCGCCTTCTACCCCACCCAACTGACCGCGGTGGTTGTGGCCCCAGCCGTACACCGCACATCCGCGAGAACCGCCACCCCACCAACCACACCAATCTTCTGGGCGCCTGGTACAACATTGAAGTTAATTTTACCTGATCGTATTTAAGCAAAATGGAACCACACAGTATGGGGAATCGAACAATGTGGTTCTGTATAAATAGGATCAACTTAGTAGGTACTTCTGATGATAAATAAACAAAAAATACTGATAAGTGGTGCCCCACTCAGATGTCCGAGGTACAGAACATTCTTTTTTTCTTTTCGTGCGGACATCCCCTCGGATACCTGCCCCGCCGGAGTCGGAAGGGGAGGTTATGTCGGACTCAAACCGACTAAAACCGCACGCCCACTGAGGATCGTGGTGCTAGACTGGACCCCGGCTCGCACCCCGGCAGACCCAGGGCCATCCCTTACGATCTGGACCTCCTCGGGAGAGGGGACAACAGTGTCAACGAACAGGACATCCTCACCTGTAAGCCGATGCACCTACTGATTGACGGACAAAGCTTTCCCCTTGCAATTGGGAGGACAGAAGGCAGTCGCTCGCATAAACGGAGGAGCAGGGAAGCGAACACCGGGCTCCAAATTCCAAAGCTTTAGATGCGACTAGGATAGGTGTTTGGATGAAGAAAGGTAATCAAAAAGCTCATGACATTTTTTTGTAAATATATGTTAAAAATCCTCAGGATATTTTATTTTGACTATAGTATTGTCACTATAAACAAAGATATTTGATTTAAAGTACTTACTTGTTAACCCAATGTAATAACTGCTCATCATGCTGTTTACTAAACTTAGAATTATCTTCCCACGGGTAATGGGCATCACTAGTCGCGTCATCACCGTTGTACACGCCTAGATCCGCCAGTCGCTTCCTGACGTCAGATAAGAACGGCATAGGCAGGGCTACTCGGCGTATGAGAGCGTCAGCCGTTCGCATACAGAGGCAGTAGCGTTTGAACCAGGTCCAACGGGCTGCTTCGGGCCCATTGCATACTCGAGCGTCCATGCGAAGACCACATGCTAACCAAGCAAGCTCCTGTTCGAAAGAATTTTGGGTTGGAGTATTTTTTTTTTAATCAAGAAAATAAATTAAAAAATCATTTATTCTAGGCCATAAAATCGGAACTTACATAACGTTAATATAAAATAAATATTAAATACTAGTTTAGCAAATTAATACTACTACTACTAGTTTATAAAATTAAATACCGGTTCGAAACGCGGCCCAGACCTGAGAAGACTCAGCGGGCATTTTTTTGTGGTCTTTTTACAAACATTTACTTAGTCTAATACTTATGGTCTTTGATTATTTATATGTCTAGATGGAGTGTCAAATGCGTACAAACGTCTCAAAAAATATCAGCTTGTTCAATCTCATAATACTTACGCGCAGCTCAGTGACGTTCGCGTCGGCTCGGTGTCACAACGTAAAACCCGCGAAAAACATTAAATAAAAACTGTCGAAATATGGCGACTAGCACTATCAAAGTTTGCCGGAATTAAAAAGGACGCCTAAATACTACTACACACATTACCTTTTATGAATAAAGTAACCAAAATACAAGTTAAATTAATTATTTTTTCATCACAACAATATCCCTCCTTTTTATTGATTTGGATTAGAACAATATTTCCGAAATCCGAAATCCGAAATCCGAAATCCGAAATCGAAATCGAAATGAATCGCGTGGAAAGTACAGTCAACGCCATAAGTTGATTAACACTAAAATATTTTACAAATCTTTTTTATATTGGAATGCATCTGTCTATAGTAAATGTAGTGTTATGATTCCCAGAAGACAAACTTAATTTACATATCAATGTTTTTTTTTCACAATTTTATGTAAGGTTTAGGGGCCACAGTGTTCAATAAATTAGAATTTGTTAAGCTACCTTTGTAGTTGACTGTACCCAGACCTATGAGGAATTGACATTTAATAAAAATAAGCCATTAACACAATTGACTTCAGAAAAATGGAGTAAATACCACTGATCCAGAATTAAACCAGCATAACAGTGTGCGGGTCATAGAACTCACCCTCCCAAACTAGGCACTAGGAAATTCTGTCTGTATCTTGGGAAAGAGTGTCCCATTCTGCTTTCTAAGTTTAATGGTTACGTTTGGTTCACTCTTTCAGTGGGCAACAGAGTGCTCAAATATCAAGGTAGATAGATATCATGCGAGAAAAAAAAAAAAAAATTAAAAATCATATAGGTAATTTTTAAAGGAAGCGTTGTCGGTAGTTAGCGTATTATGTGTGCGTGTGTGTGTTAGTGTGTACGCGTGTATATGTGAGTGTGTATGTTTATGTGTGTGTGTGTGTGTGTGTGTGTGTGTGTGTGTGTGTGTGTGTGTGTGTGTGTGTGTGTGTGTGTGTGTGTGTGTGTGTGTGTGTGTGTGTGGTGTGTGTGTGCGGGCGCGCGGGTGTCATCTCACTCTACAACGGTGTCTCCAAAATCTCCTCAGCATCCTTATATGTTAAAGTCTGCAGCCACGAATTCAGCTTAAGTTTTACCTCACGTCCAGTCAAGGCGTAGATATTTAGTTGTTTGTGGGCTTTATTGTATAGTCTAGAACTGAGACCGTTAAATTGTCGCTTAGCAAAAGCGGTCCTGCAAGGTATGGCGGGACACAATGGAAAGCCACTGCGTCGCCGTCTGTACAGCTGCTCATTATACGAGATCATAGAGTGTTTGCGGAGGATGGATCTCATGATGTACAATTTTCTCACACTTAGTACGTTACACTCTGAGTACAGCATATGTGTAGGGTAGACACGTGGCTTGAAGTGAATTACTTTCAGAACAGTCCTCTGAGCCTTCTCAACCTTCAGAAGCACTGATTTATTCAAAGTAGTCATATGTACACAAACAAATATATGCACTAAGCGAGAATTGAACCCGTGCCCCTTGCATACCATTCTCATTTACTACTGTCACGCTACAGAGGCTGTCAAAAAAAAGCAATTTAATTATACCTAGGTGATTTTTTTGGGAAATTTTCCTTGTAGCTGGTATCATACACTGACGGACTCATAAACTGCATCAAAGTTCAGGTTTACTCTAAAAGGATTTTTTATAATAAGTATGCAAACTTTTTAGATTAAATTATATAAATATGGAAAGAAAATTACATTTAAAAATAGAACTGCAGTAAAAGAAATGAATATAGCCGGGAAAAGAAAGGAGATACCCCATTTTGGGCCCGAGTGCACAGACATCAAACCTACCTCAAAAAATTCGTCTATTTTGTGTTATAATTTTGTTAAGACTTCATTACAATCAGCAATGGCCAAGTGCGACAAAAGTTTAAAAATGTGATTTTCATTAATCAACAAGCTTCGTAAACGTTGAATGTAATACTTAATCCGATCTTCGTAAATGCGCTATGATTATACTTGCTTTATCGATTCGATTATGAAATCGAATCGATAACTAATAACTATGAATTTAAAATTCGTGGCTTTATTAAATGATTTCAAAATATCTATGTAGCATCTTTATTTTCGTTATTCAGTTCACTAATCAGAAAGACACCTGTCTCCTTCAAAATATCGATTGTAAATAATCGTAGTGTATTCAAAGTCTATGTAAATAATCGATCATTTAGAATTCATAATAATCTGTAACATCATATGTCATTTTCACTGATTTTCATTCCTGTCATTGAAAATGTCGCATTCGCTTTCCTTCGGCTCCCTGAGATCATTGTGTTTTGCTGCTTTTACTCTGTGAATTGTATATGATTTTCGAACTAATTGACCCTTGCTTGATTACCGGACACCGTTATTTGCTACACTTGTTGACCTTGGCTTTAAAACTGGACTAGACTTTACCACATCGGCTGAAAGCTATCACAATGAGTCTCTGTGTGAATTGTGGAATCGCTACCGATCAGTGCAATATTATAGGCAGACATTTATTGAACGATGCAGTGATACTAGCTTGTATACGTGAATGAGTCGCACCACAAATAGTAAGTACCTATTCGTTATTCTCGCTCTTTTGAAATTGTTATT
Organism: Eilema sororculum; assembly: GCA_914829495.1. Taxonomy (NCBI): domain Eukaryota; kingdom Metazoa; phylum Arthropoda; class Insecta; order Lepidoptera; family Erebidae; genus Eilema; species Eilema sororculum. The sequence continues at coordinate 21,151,402 of OU618534.1, read as the reverse complement.
ATAATTAACGTTAACAAGCTGTGTGATAGCTGCTATAGAATAGAAATTACTACGAGTCTACCTAATCCCGTAGAAAATTATGTCAACTTTTGTATATGACAATTTATTTTGACTGATATGTGTAACGTTCATGAAGAACTAGCCTATATGACTAATGGAATATTCAGTGCTTATAACATGATCTCTGTTTAAGGTGAATGCAATCATTTGCGAATCTTGCTGGATTCAAGCTCAATGTGCATGTTTGGATGAGAACATACCAGTACAATCACCAGTGGGGCACAGACAAATGTGTATTCTGTATGTCATTGAAGTGTGCAGAGAGGTGGATAGAGACCTCCTACAAGAACTGTCAATATCTCAAACGACTTGGTTATTAAGAGGAAAAATAAAGTCCAGGAATATAAGTAGTAGAACTTATTACGTATATATATTAGTTGACAGTTCTTTGAGCGGTAGGAATGCTATATTACAGCATTGCTGTAATTGTATTGTAGGTAAGAGAACAGTCGGGTGCTGTGCCCACATAATGAGTGTAATATGGTATCTCGGTTGGGCACGGTTCCAAGACAATATAACACCTCCTGCACAGTTTCTTGACAATATTTTAATAAACTATGATGATGCTTAAAAAGGGGAGGAAAGTCCTAGTGAAAGCATTTCTAAAGCCAAATAGGAAGATACCCGGGATAGAGATTAAAATACTTTTTTAAAATATAGTTATCTTTAAAATAATGTTGTTTAATTTTATTACCTACTTATATAATGAATTCTATATTACTACAGCAAACAAGTATGTATACAGCCTTGTGGAAAGTGGTAACCGTAGCAAAAGGATGTCACTCAGATGTTGCCGTCTGAAGTGAGGGTAGGGAAGGATTGCTTTACCACCTTTAGAGTAAATGTCAGTTGCATATCATAAAACTATAAGGTTTAATATCGTGCAACAAGAAAGTAGCTAAAGCATGTCTTTGCTTTGACATATCAGTTTTATTATTTAGCATATATAGATGACCATTCCACATTAATGACTAAAAATATTAATGACCTGCCCTTTTCTATACTAATAAAACCTGCTAACTTACTTACAAATAAAAGCGATACGCAAATAACTTGTGTAGCTATCACACAAAGACAACATAAGACGCTGTTTGACCGCATTATGTATTACAACATAACCTAAAAACCTATGAACAATGCTCGATTTAACAAACTTGGCCATTGTGAATCGTCGTGAAAATTAGGCAAACAAAATGTCCTTAGATGGTCTAAATATTGCCTAATTTTCAACCCTGTACATGCGGGCCCAAGATTGTATGAGAGTTAGGAGTTGTCCTTTACTTGTAGCACAGATAACATAATACTAAAGTACAGATACCTCATCCCATACAAAAAAATGTGACCATCCTAACTCGGGCTATTTTGCGGGCTATTTTTAACTATTATTAGCCGCCACTAGATGTCGACGGAATAGCCCGAACTTGCGTACGTTGTGCAGTAATCTCTACTAGATGGCGGTGTACTATATTTTCAATGTTAAGAAGTGTCAGTCATACATAAATAAACAAAGGTATTCCTACGTACTATATTTTATTAAATCAGACTGTGACTATAAATAATGCAAGTATAGATCGTATCTCCGAACTTGCAATCCGTAAAAAGTGGTTGTATTTCAATGAGTGACATTCGCGTAAACTTTAGAAAATGACACATCGTATATTTGCCCGAAAAAAAAACGTAGTATTGGTCGGGCCATATATCTTGGACCTACATAAATCGCGGGATACTTCCGGGCGCGCGGATTGTTAATGTAAGATCGTCCACCGCAGTAGCATCCCATGCTATCTTCAAAATACATCTAAGAAACGTGTAGGTATTGCGCGTATAGAGCCGATTTAGAACACATTTTAGGTCCAAGATATATCGCTCAAGCAATACCCTCTTTTCGCCAGGTATGATTTTGGGATCTTATTCTTGGGTGTGGAGTACGACTTTGATGTCAAATTTTGCCTCCAATATGGCCGCCGCGTTGTAGTAGGTATCTAAACTGCATTAGCAATCAATCAATTAGCCCACCGCAGTCCACTGCTGGACATTGTACGCCATTTCACCCGATCCTCCGCCTTCTGCAACCAGTCTGTCCCAGCCACCTTTTTCAGGTGGTCAGTCCATCTGGCTACGTTGTGTCCTACCTTCCGTTTGCATTCTCGCGGTATCCATTCTAGGGCTCGTCTGCTCCAAAGGCCATCAGGTCCTTCGACAGACGTGGCCAGCCCATTACCACAAGGAGCTTGCTTAATCTGCGAGCTACATAGGTCGCTCCATTACCCGCTGTGCGACTTTTAGGTTATAGACTAGCCCTATCGTCAGTGTCCACGTAACTGCAATATGGGTATGTCTCAATGGGTGTTTGAGTAGGTAGGTATGCTGAATACGAATTTGATGTCATTTTTGGAATCATATGGCCGTCGCTCTGTGGTATCTAAATTGCAATATGGGTATGGTCTAATGGGTTTTTGCGTATGCTGATTACGAATTTGATGTCATTTTTGGAATCCAATATGGCCGCCGCGCTGTGGTATCTAAATAGCAATATGAGTATGGTCTAAAGGGTTTTTGAATATGCTGAATATGAATTTGATGTCATTTTTAGAATCTAATATGGCCGCCGCGCTGTGGTATTTAAATTGCAATATACGTATGGTTCAATGGGTTTTTGAGTATGCTGAGTACGAATTTGATGTCATTTCTGGTATCCAATATGGCCGCCGTGCTGTGGTATCTAAATAGCAATATGGTTATGGTCTAAAGGGTTTTTGACTATGCTGAGTACGAATTTGATGTCATTTTTAGAATCTAATATGGCCGCCGCGCTGTGGTATCTAAATTGCAATATACGTATGGTTCAATGGGTTTTAAAGTATGCTGAGTACGAAATCGATGTCATTTTTGGCATCCAATATGGCCGCCACGCTGTGGTATCTAAATTGCAATATGGGTATGGTCTAATGGATTTTGAGAATGCTATGTCACTTTTGGAATCCAATATGGCCGCGCTGTGGTATCTGAATTGCAATATGGGTACCTATGGTCTAATGGGTTTTTGACATAGACTTTGAATACACTACGTTTAATAGACACAGGCTCAGCGTGTCCACGCATGAGACAGAGAATGTTTTTAATGCTTAAAATCGTTAAGTTTATGCTATAAATAGTAATATCACAGTCTAACGATTCATACATTCATGGGAGTGGTGGGGGACGGGGTATAACTCGGTACGCCCATAGATTTTACTCGGTAGGTACTAAGGATTCAGGGCTGTCTCATTTGTAATCACACTAATCACGTGTTTCATTTTTTTTCATGACTCGTTTTGTTTGTTAAATAGATTTTTTTTTCGTTTTCATATTTAGCGATCCAAGATGGCGGACATGAAATTTTCACAAAAATCGATATGGGTATCGTGTTCAGGGTTTTAGGGGTCGCCGATTTCGAATATATCATCCATTTAACAATCCAAGATGGCGGACTCAAAATTTTCACCAAAATCGCTATGCGTATCGCTTCCAGGGTTTTTGGGGTCACTGATTGCGAATATAACATCCATTTAGCGATCCAAGATGGCGGACTCGAAATTTTCATCAAAATCGATATGGGTATCGCTTTCAAGGTTTTTGGGGTCGCTGATTGCGAATATAACATCCATTTAGCGATCCAAGATGGCGGACTCGAAATTTTCACCAAAATCGATATGGGTATCGCTTTCAGGGTTTTTGGCGTCGCTGATTGCGAATATAACATCCATTTGGCGATCCAAGATGGCGAACTCGAATTTTTCACCAAGATCGATATGGGTATCACTTTCAGGGTTTTTGGGTCGCTGATTGCGAATATAACATCCATTACGCGATCCAAGAAGGCGGACTCGAAATTTTCACCAAAATTTATATGGGTATCGCTTTCAGGGTTTTTTGGGTCACTGATTACGAATATATTATCAATTTAGCGATCCAAGATGGCGGACTCGAAAGTTTTACTAAAATCGATATGGATGTCGTTTTCGGGGTACTCGGGGTTGCTGATTGCGAATATAACATCCATTTAGCGATCCAAGATGGCGGACTCGAAAGTTTTACTAAAATCGATATGGATGTCGTTTTCGGGGTACTCGGGGTTGCTGATTACGAATATATTATTATTTATGAAGCGATCCGAGATGACTGGATGGATGGTATATTCGTAATTAGCAACTCAGAAAACATCGAAAATGATACCTTTGTTGACTTTGTGGGAAATTTCATGTCCGCCATCTTTGATTGTCGTTAAAATGGTCGTCAATCCCGATATCAGACAATTACCGGCAGGCAATCATACGATGGAAAACTGTTGACTCCTAACTGATCGTGTGTAACCGCAAAACTGACAGCAGGGAATGGCCGGCGGGCCAAAATCGCTTTCGCATCGCCAACAGCGCTGTCAATTTAGGACTGCAAGCCACCCGATTCTCTCTGAAACTGCAGGCGGACTGATCGTGGATAGGCTCCTTAAGAATATATCATCAATTTAGCGATCCCGGCAATTAGCGAAATTTCATCGACATTAGAACCCGGACCCGAACCCGAATCAAAAATTGAAATTGAAATCGAAATCGAAACCGAAGCCTAAACCGAAATCCAAAAACTCAGAGTTAAAATATTACGTTTGCTTGATCATAATTGTTGGTTGAGTAGAACCGGCGATATAACTAAAAGTCGAAATAGTCGACATCCATGCGAGCAGAGCCGCCGGCGCATCAGCTAGTAATTTATATTAGCGTGAGTTGATGTGCCTTGTCTTGAGAGATCAAAATAGTGGTTATAATATTAAATGTTACAGAAAAATTAATTATAATTAAAAACTGAAGTGACAACCCTGACCAAACTGCAAAAGGCGGCGTTTCCGCAAACATCAAACGCGATGAACTACTGTAAGATCTCTCGTTATACTGTGGTAATATTATCTATGGCGCCATGTAACACAAATGTGACGACTTTGAAAGATAAATTACCCTAGTTTATGGATAAATTCGCTCGCAAACAGGCAATATTTTTTTTCTTTTCACTTTGTATCTGCAATCAGTGATGTATCTGTAGGTGTCTTATGAGTAGTTATGAGAGAAAAAAAATGTTTAGTGAAAAGTAAATTTGCGTGTACCATTGCCAGAAAGAGCAAAATATTAATTTATTTGTGAACCCCTTATTTGACGCCTGATTCGTGATAAAATTTGGCTCTGTTTTTAAGTTCAGGAGATCGTGATCTCTATTTCTGGATAAAATTCTTTACAGTGAGTTGTAATAGTATAAAACATAAATATTTGAAAGGTTTAATAGTTCCACAGGCGTAAAAAGAGAAGACGTCTGCGTCTGTGAATAGTAAGTTCAAAACAATATACCAGTCCTGGGACATCCTTCCGAGGGCTTACCCGGGGCTCCCAACCATAGGCTGCTGGGCGTTACCGTGGGGGTTTTTAGTCGGTAGGAGTCCGGCATAACATCCATGAACGATTTTCCCCCAGGTTTAAAAAAAAATACCTTTAGGTATTTTAAAAATGTGTAATAACAATAGTACTTAATTATTATTATAATAAGGTCTTTACCAATGAAATTGCCGTTTAGTATGAAAAAATTGAAACGATTTTTTTCATGTATTGTTTCTTTGTATTAATCGAAGTAATCACCCATGCAATCAATGCATCTTTGCCAACGCATTGGCAGTTTATTGATGCCCTTTTTAAGGAAATCAGCTGGACGGTAGGCAACAAATTCTTCAAAGGCATTTCGTGACTGTTTTGTTGCTCGGGTATTGAATTTTTCGCCCGTCAAAAAGTTACCCAAATTCTGGAAAAAGTAGTAGTCTGCAGGCGCAAAGTCTTGTGAGTAGGGCGGATGACGGAGAGCTTCCAGCGTTGGTTTGTAGTGTTAGCTCCGTAAACGTCGTTGATGTTGCATGCCGCTTGTGCCCTTTTGCTGCCACGACGGTACTCATATTCCATAATTACTCGATTTTTTACTTATTTTGTTTGTTACATATTTTGATTACTTTTTTGGCAACCAATTTGTATGTCCTGTAGGTAACTTCAATCCATTTTTGTTGTAAATTTGTATTTTCCGGAAAACTGTAATACATAAACATAACATAAACTCACGCCCGTATTCCCCGAAGGGGTAGGCAGAGGTGCTAGCACCCACATTTCGCCAGTTTATGTTTAGGTCCCAATGTAATAGGTGGCGAGCCTATTGCCATTAACCGGGCACTTATAAACCTGCGATAAATACACACATAACTTCGAAAAGCATCGAGAAGTCATTGGTGTGTGCCATGGTAAACCTGGGATCGAAACCGAGACCTCGTCTCAGCAGTCCATTACCCATACCACTAGGCTACCGCAGATTATTAAAAAAATGTAATACAAACTGTAATACAATTATGATATTACTACATACATGAGAATATTTATATATTTCATCATATTTATAAGAAGTACCTACAACATGTATATTAGTACCCATAATATTGGACAAATAAACATTCAAAACCTGGCAACATCGAATAAAATTTATTTCGTAGTTTATGATAGTTATTATTTGCTGTTTTATACTATTTTATCAATAGAATTATATGCATTAAGTACTTCCCATGAAATAATACACTGTGGCATGTGTATGAACGGGCCTTTAACTTTAAAAACGTATTTACTTACGAGTGAAAAGATACGCCTGGTAATTTCCTTTCACTATCGCTTTTACAATTCAAAACACTGCACCGTCCCATGTTTCCCTCAGTTGTGTTTACTTTATGTTGAATAACTGTTACAAAACTAAATTGCGAATATTTTAGCACGTCTAAGAACAATTATTGCGTTATAAATACACGAATAAAAGTAAACTGAAAATCTGCCAAGTTTGTTTACTTTCGTACATAGCTATTTTTCTTTATGGTTTGTTTCGCGAACTAGTTTGCTGGACGTAGTAAAAACCGACAATTAAGAGGAGACAGAAAATCTAGTCACTCTGTCTCATTTCTTCACACGACATTGGCGTAAGTTTGTCTTTTTCTTGTGTGAATGCGATGGAAGCTATCAATTTGTCTATGTTCTTCTCTGTCTACGGTTTTGAGTATGCTGATTACGAATTTGATGTCATTTTATTTGTCATCGTATCAATCCGTAAAACGTGCCGAAAACTATCGTGGATGGAAGCTTCAAGTCCAAAATTCAAACCAGGTCGGTCGCAGTAAAAATAATATAACATAAAAAATGCACGCTAAACAACACAAGACTATCCGTTCATCGAATTCAATTTATAAATTAACGTAAATAAACTAGAAGAAATGTTGAATAGCGCCATCTATTAACTAAAGTATAAAGTAAATATTGAATTAAAGCGCCGTATCTCAGTAGTACTGAAAAAGAACGTGAATGGCGCTGTTATTTTAACCAATTTATCGAAATTAGATCAAAAGTTCATTATTTTACGTTTATAAGTAATAATGAGTTTAGTTTGACTAGAAAATAACAACTTTTCTTGTATTAAAACGATTATATACGAGTGCTATGATAAATCGTTACACATAACGCCATCTAGGATGTTCTAGTAGTAACTAAAAAAATTCTCTTCCTTATGAAGACCCAGTGCTTGTAGTATCAGATTTGCGTGTTATTTATAGCAAAGTTTTAAATTGATTCTCATTGATTTTTTTTGTTTTGTCAATTGAATTATTGTTACCAGCATAATTGTTGGGTTAGTTTTTTAACACATCGAGAGTTTTTGAACCATAATATGGATACTTCGTCCGAACAAGCGGCACAAATTGTAGCATTGGTGCGGGAGGGCTTGGATCAACGAACGATTGGTAGAAATTTAAATTTAAACCAGTCTACGGTTTCTAGAATATACAGAAGGTTTGTAGAGACAGGTTCTTACAGGAGGAGACGTGGTACAGGCAGAACTCGAGCAACCACAGGTCGTGATGACCGATTTATTGTTATAACTTCCCTGCGAAATCGTTTCCTCACGTCAGTTAACATCAAAACCGAGCTTAATGAAGTGCGTGGAGTAAACGTGTGTGCACGAACAATAAGAAGAAGGTTAAAGGAAGCGGATATCACCCCTTTTAGACCAGCAAATGGTCCAAAGTTGTCTACAGCTCACAGACAAGCTCGCTTAAGATTTGCGCGTCATCACCTGAATTGGACAGAAGAGCAGTGGGCCTCTGTATTGTTCACGGACGAGTATAGGACATGTTTATATGGTGCAGATGGTCGCAGAAGAGTCTATCGTCGACGTGGGGAGCGATATGCTCAAAGTTGCATTGAGGAGCGTGTTCCTTTTGGAGGCGGTTCATGTATGGTCTGGGGTGGCATATCGATGAACGGGCGAACAGAACTTGTGTTCATAGACATGGTCCGTCAAAACGGTAATAGAGGGGGTTTGAGAGCACATCGCTACATAACAGAGATATTAGAAGATCACGTGGTGCCTTACATGGGATTCATAGGCGAAAATTTTACTTTAATGCAGGATAATGCCCGGCCGCATGCAGTTCAACATTATTGCGAAGAGGTTGGGATACGTACAATGAATTGGCCAGCACGCAGCCCGGATCTTAATCCCATCGAGCATGTTTGAGACAATTTAAAAAGAGCTGTATATGCGAGAAACCCTTCGCCCACGACAGTGGCAGCACTAAGAACAGCACTTTCAGAAGAATGGGACAATATTCCGCAAGATCTTTTAAAAACCCTTATAAAATCTATGCGGAACCGATTAGAATCCGTAATAAGGGCACGTGGGGGTAATACACCTTATTAAAACACAAATAAACCCTGAATTGTTAAAACCAATTTTTCTTAAATTTCTGTTTTTTCTTCAAAAAAAGTCTTAAGGTCCTTTCCAGTACATAAACTTAAACTTAAAGATATGACCCTACGCTGTTTTAAAGTTCACGAACCAATCTAGAGGTTTCAATTTAAATCTGTATAGAAAGTATGCATACTTGGTTAAAATATTTATTTCAAAGTCGTCTATTACTTTGATGCAGTTTATGAGTCCGTCAGTGTATTTACGCACACAGAAGCACGAATGCAACGTGTAAAACACGGGCCGCACGCACACATGTTTGCACAGGTTGACTCGTTTTATTTCCGTTGACAGTAGGACGAGGCTCTATCTAGACATTATATAATCAAAGACTTATGGTCTAGATACAGTGCTCTTAACCTCTATATCGGCAAGGCCCCCGCCGGGTCCCGGTAGGAGGGTTAGACCCAAAAAATGCTGGCTTGACGTCGTAGAGGGTGACATGGGTGCCAACTGTCTTACTATCATGCATGCCCAAGATCGTAGAAAGTGGAGGAGTAAAAGCCGGAAAGGGAACCCCTGAATCTGCGGTTTGACCGGCAACCGGCGGATGTAAGGCGAGGATAATTATGATATTTATACCCAAATTACAATTAGACTTTTTCTTTATCTGAGCGTCGATACGGGTTTTTTTTAAAGAATATTAGCAACCGAAATTACTGATGGCAACAAAGCTGAAGTGCAGTCCAGAAGATACAGACCACCATTCGCGGTGCCATTGGACGTAAAATGGTGGTCCCTAACTTGACGGCCTTGATAGATGCCTTTTAACGCCCCGCTTGAAGAACCCGGGACTGTAAGAGGAGGGAAACACGTATGCGGGCAGAGCATTGTAGCTCTTTATCGTGCGGCAGAGGAAAGAGCCCCCAAATCGTTTAGTGCGAGATGGTATGGATTCGACCGTGTGTGGATAGCACCGCCAACTAAGCTAAATTGCTTGTGTTAGGAGTGGATTCATGCCGGTAGTGGTCAGGATTCGAAACCGGGACCTCTCGATCGTAAGGCCGACTCCTTAACCACTAAGCCCAGGGCCTACTATTTTTTTTTTTTTTTTTATATAGGACACGTCAATTTGACTTCACCTCGCCTGATGTTAAGCTAAAGGCAAAGTCTCTTATCACTATCCACATATTCGACGATTATATCCGAGGCCAAGGGGACCTGGGAGCTCAGGGTTCAACTTCTGGCTCTTCCTCCTCCACTTCGCACGATCTTGGACGTCCATGGTAGTAAGACTAACATCCACTCACTCACACTCTCTTGCTTCTTCTGTCTATAATTTTGTTAATTGATTTATCTAACCTTAAAATAATGCGTATGCATCAAGTGTGTAGGTGTCCTCAGCGCTGGTTCCTCGTGTTCGTACTGCGCGTGTAGTAACTGCGGTAGGTGCTGAAGAGCGGGAGGGGTACCGGTACTAGGGTCGTTGGAACCCATGCCACCGCACCCACTGCCTCCGCACACTACACCGCGTAGGCGACGGACACACCACACTCGAGCACGCCACGCTATAGGATGGTGCGATTAACACATGATTTATGTTACAGAAATCAATAAACATCATGAAAAAATTTCGGCGTAATGGAGGAAACTAACTTTTAAACTCTCGCGTTCCATGATATACAATATCACACACTGGTCGTGGTCACAGGCTGACTCAGTCAGCCTGTGATCACGGCCGGTGTAACCTGGTCGAAACGTCAGGCAAATCAAAGGTACGTATGTACCTATGCCTCCATTACATACAATAATAATAACGGGAATTAACTCGATCATGGCATAGGTACATACGTACCTTTGATTTGCCTGACGTTTCGACCAGGTTACACCGGCCGTGATCACAGGCTGACTGAGTCAGTAATGGAGGAAAGTTCACGGATGTGCTTTATACATATACAGACAGACCAAAGGGACTAGTCAACCAGTAAGGCGGCCTTAGAACCATTGGTTATTTTATTACCCGACTGCCGAAGGAAGGAGGGTAATGTTTTTCATCATCCGAAACAAACGCTTTCTGCGCATCTATAGTATATTTACAAGATAATTTTGTAACGAGGGTTACTGGGATGCATAAAGCCGCGGCTGAGATTCCCAGTTTCAGCAAGTGGGTATTTTCGTTAGAAGATTCTCAGTAGCATGAAGTCAGACAAGCGGTTTTGTCTGACTTTATGTCACTGAGACTCAAGAGACCGAAAATAGTTAGGGAAACTTTTCTTAAAATATAAAGTAACTTGTCAACTTACAGAGACTAGGCATCTGTGCACATATAGCCAATGCTTGGGCCAACCGTGGCGCCAATTGATGGTCGGTCGATATAGCTGCCAGCAATGGACCGTCGAGTAAACGCCACGCCAGCTCAACTGACGGAACCGATAGAACGTATCTGTCGGATCCAATCTCCTATAAACATAAAAAAGAATCCACATCAAAAATAAACGCGATAGAATCAGTCAAAAAGCAATTTTATTTCAATGAGTAAGATTCGCGTAAACTTCAGTTCAGACGGTATTCAAAATCGCTATATGTAAGACAAATATTTTTTCAGTCACAATTAATTTTCAATATTAAAAGAAGAAAGATTACATACGGTGAGACAGTGAGAAGGCAATATCGGATGAGCTGTAAATCTCCAACCCCAACCGTTGACTGAGCCATCGCTCGTGAATCTCCAACGCAGTTCATCACCTGGATAACATTAAGATTGGTATTAAACCTGCGAACGATGATGGAAAATTGGTGTAAACGCCCTACCGACATTCTTGAGGTCCGAGTCATTATTACCTAAAAGTCAATGCACTTGCTAAACATTGGACAAGGATTTTGGCGAAGTCTTTCATTTTAGAGTTTGAGGATTGAGGATCAGACGGCAGTAGCTTCGCTAAAGCGTTAATAAGCCAAATCAATGGAATGGTTAGGCGCGGCCCAAGTGGCACCAAAGTATAAGCTTTGGATCCAACCAGGACCAACACGGTGATGTTGATGAAAGACACTAATTAACCATTAACCGTCACGACAACGGGTTAATGAAACTATTAGTTTAAGGTTAGGTTAGGTATTCTTACCATTGACAACGATTTCCTGAGCCCAGTCACTTATCTCGCGCCCGGAGCGAGTGGCGAGTACACGGCCGGAGCTATCTGATATCGTGAGCGGATCATTACGCCGCTCCGTCGAACATCCCTGCTCGAACGCCACGCGGAGAGAGGATGCACCGGGGATTTTTACCACACCTGGTAAACATTTATGATATAGTATAACCCCGACCGCTGACAGCGCCCTAGGAACGTGCGGTGTGGCGGGAGACGAGATAAATAAAGAAAAAGAAAAAGAAAGAGCAAGAGCGAGCGAGATACCGCCATGAGCGGGTGCGGCAGACTGAACTAATCTAATGGTCGATTTGTCGATACTCCTTGTATCCGCGCACATATACAAGGTGCCTCTCGGCACTTTAGGTCTAATTACCGGAATATCCAGTCGGTTTATTAAGTCTATTTACCTGAATGTCCATTTCCCTGAATGTCCACTTCCCTGATTGTCCACTTAACTTCCATTCCCCGATAGTCTACTCCAGAGTTTGCCGACTAAGATTGGCTTGCATATATTTTATAGAGTGTTCTTATCGCACAACAGCTTGACAGTTGATACGTATATATTAAACTGTCAAGCCGATCCGATATATGATGTATCCGATATATTTTTTTATTAAAAAAAAGTGCGATAGAGAGAACACACTACAAAACCTAGCATAAACGGACTCTCAGTTCCCCACGGGCTAATTCAAAAACCGAATACTGTTAGTCTTTTACTACGAACCTGATATGTCAGTATCATCAGCATAGGGGTGTGGGCTGTCAACGGTGACAGGTTGCGGCGGGGCCCGACCACCGCCTGCTGCAGCCTCCTCAAGTTCACACACACACACTTCTACTACCATGTCCGCTACAGCGGGTTTACTTGCGCACAGCGCTGGAAAAGAAGTTTACATTTGAGAAAATACAATTTTTCTTCTATTCCTCTATTGGGGTAGGCTTGGACGTCATAGGACCAAAAATCATAATTGGCAAAACGTGGGTGCTTGTACACTTCTGCCTACCCCTTAGGGAATTTACAGACGTGAGTATATGGTTGGATGGGTGGGCTTGTATCTCGATCTAATGCATTGTTCAAGTATGTGTAAATTACGAAGTCTAACGTTAACACTAGTTCCGGTTTTAAATATGAAACCCTATTGCTATGGTAGAATGGTTTAATTTATTAAATCAAATAATATATTACTCAGATGGAAACAAGTACAGTTTAACATAACATAAACTCACGCCTGTATTCCCCGAAGGGGTAGGCAGAGGTGCTAGCACCCACATTTCGCCAGTTTATGTTTAGGTCCAAGACTAAAAAAGCAACCCCAAATAAGTTGAAAAAAACTTGAAATATGATAAATAAATAAATAAATTTAAATTTTCTAGGATATAACATAACATAACATACATAAATACATATACATGGGTGTTTCTACCCAGACCAATGCAATTAGACATAATATTATGTATGCATACAAATAAGTCAAATAGTTGCACTGAGTGGAAAACGAACCCGCAATCTCTTACGCAGCAGTCAATGGTACTGAGGTCGTCAAGTTGTGATAGAAGTTAAATAAAAAAATGCAAAATCATTATAACTGACTTTTTTTTAGGTGGCGAGCGTATTGCCATTAACCGGGCACTTATAAACCTGCGATAAATACACACATAGCTTCGAAAAGCATCGATAAGTCATTGGTGTGTGCCATGGTATACCTGGTATCGAATTCGAGACCTTGTCTCACCAGTCCATTACCCATACCACTAGGCTACACTAGGCACTAGTACAGTTTAATCTTATTAAGAAATATGACATAAATTACGTTGTTTTAACACGCTTTTTAGAGTCTCGTCATACTAACCCAGACAGCTCCAGTTAGTAGGAGAGATCCAATTACACCTTACCTCTTTTCAGTTGTTTGTATAGTACGACTTACCCATAAGAACATCAGTTATAATTTTTACAGCAGTATTTGCATCTGGTATTCTGCCAGCTGCCGCTAATTTTAATAAGTCCACTAGTGCTCTTGCATCCGATTCGCCTAACTGAGATGTGAATTCATCGAGCGCCAACTAAAATATTAATTACACATTTATAATCCAATATTTTCGCATGTTTCCACATAATATATTTGCAAATGACAATGATTTCACAACAAAAATAGGTAGTTGATAAAAAGACCTAACATTAAAAGCAAATGGAGGGTAAAAGATGATGTTGAACAAATTACTGAATATTCTAGATTAACAAAACAACTACAAAATATAATAAAAAGAGTTGTAGCTGTTTATTCAGAACATTTGCAAAATGGAAAAATAAGTGATGCTAATTTAATCTCGGAAAAGGCTAGTAACACTGGAATAAATTTAAAAAAATTGAATGTGATAAATCGACATAACCACCTCCACCGGCTCCGGGGTTGGTATCCGTGGGGATTTTTCGCACGATTAAAAAAAAGAAAAAAAATGCACTACCAAATGAAAAATAATTTGATAAAAGCTTTACATGCTAAACATGCAATAATAAGTAAAATTCTGATGTGTGACAATATCAGTATGAATACTGATAAAAGTGTTATGTATTATTTATTTAATAAGTATGTATTGATTTTCTGGATTCTTTTATTTTATTCGAAACTAAATAAAAATGATTTATGTTTAGTTAAACTTTGTCAATGAAAAGTCTACCTTGGGAGCCTCAGCTTGTTGCACTGTCATAGTCGCAGCGGCTACTGAAACGGCACTTGAAGACATGACAGCGGAGTGTCGTGATGATATCGACCCGCTTAGAGGGCTGCTGGCGCCACTCTGATTAGAAAAAATAACCTAAATTAGAATATTTCCCTTGTGCAAGGAGGTTGGGACAGTCCTGGATAATAGAAATGAGGTTACCGTACGGAAAAAAAAATAATAATTGTAAACTTCTAATTTCAGGGTCATCAAGCAGTTTAAGATTGGCATAATATTTCAATTTCTTTCATTGCATTTATACATTATCACATCATCATAGCGTTAAATCCCAATTGCATCCAAAGCTTGCTATGTATTTGGAACCAGTGGTCCATTCGTCCATTCTCTCTCTATATTTGACGTATCTGGGCCTTTATGGGAGCAACATGCCGTTCGAACTTTCAACCGTGAGAGACAAACATAAGGATTATTCGTCAATGAGCAGATACAACATGCAGGTAAGATTGGTTGGGGGCCCCGAATATTTTAATGGACCCATATACTGTAATGTCACTATACACATATACATAGGATACATTTAAGTATTCACCATTACCAAACTATTGTGACCACCCATCGAGCACCCACTTACTACTTGACTTTCATCACCCTAAAGTTGATGGTACAAAATGGTTAAGAAGTTTATACCGTCTCTGTGCCTTTATTTAAGTCTCAATTTTGAATAATAATTATACCTCGGGACAGATATCTTGGACATAAGTCGCGAGACTAATTAGGTCCTGACGCGCGCGGATTGTATTGTAATAATCTATGCTTGGTGAACTTGAGCTCGTCCATCACCGTATTACCCCGTGCTAACCTCAAAAGACCAAAAAACGTGTACTGCGCGTATAGAGCACAATTTCAACACCCACATTTTGCTTATTATGATTTGTCGGTCCCACGGAGCCTATTTCCCTCATGCGGGCACTAGGATGTATGTTTACTATCGATGTCTAAGATTCCAATAGTATCCGGAAAAAGGGAATAGAAAGTGTGGCTCAATAGCTCAGTTGGAAGAGCATTACCCCTGTAAGGGACAGGTCGTGGGTTCAAGTTCCACTTGAGCGCTTCATTTTTCCCCGATGTATTTCGAATTTTAAAAATGTTAAATATTAAATGCTATAAAAATTTCATTCAAATATTTGGACGGAGTCATCAAAAATCAATGTTTAAAGTCGGTTGAAAAATCATTCATTGGTTCCAACAGTTCGTAAGAAATTTGATAGATGGCTCCACCGTCGCCCTTAGAGACGGATATAAAGAGAAGGGAAATTTGAAGTGATTCAGGTGTGGTTTAATAGCTCAGTTGGAAGAGCATTACCCCTGTAAGGGAAAGGTCGTGGGTTCAAGTTCCACTTGAGCGCTTCATTTTTCCCTGATGTATTTCGTATTTTAAAAATGCTAAATATTAAATGCTATAAAAAATTCATTCAGATGTCCAAGATATTTATGTTCCGAGGTATACAACTCATTATTTAGAGAGAAGACCAAGACTCAACTGACCGGTAAGGTAGCCCTATCGGCGGGTGCCTCGCCTCCTCCGGTACGAGCGTCGCCCTCTGCATCTTCATCCTCAGTGTCGACAGTGGTCACGGTTGGTGCGGCTGTAGCACACGCTTCATGTGCCCGTAAAGCCTCCACCAATAAAGTTCGTGCCTGGTGAAGTAGATGTCAGTTCTTTATAATACTAATCTTACTTTATTTTATTTTTTCGGGATCGGGAAAATGGGTTTAAATTATCTGCAACATGGAATTCAGTGATACAAAACATGCAGCCTCGCTTTTCTGCGCAGTCGGATAAACACCGGACAGTTTTCTTACAGAATAGGGACACTGTGACTGTGAATGTGACGGTACATGGCGAAAACAAAATTTTGAAAAATGTGCGGGTAGATGAAGCACCTACTACCTCAAGGACTCGAAGACAGCAGGCGTGCACTACTGCGCCAGTCAGCCTGTGACCACGGCCGGTGTAACATGGTCGAAACGTCAGGCAAATCAAAGGTACGTATGTACCTATACCACGATCGCGTTAATTCCCGTTATTATTATTGTATAATACTAATCGTATTCATTTTTTGTTTGATGAAAGTCGTATGAAGTTCTTACAATGTTTTGATAGTAATTTGTATACTCAAATCTTTTAGCAAGACGTGCACATATTCAGAGCCACATGATTACAAAGTTACATTTGCAGTTGGTAGTATAATAATTATGAGAGTCGTTCAATTATTGACTGGTTTTAAGAGTTTATTGTAGGCATGTAGTAGCAACAAATGTAATGTTTTTATAACAGTTTTGTGGCAGGTGCGTGATGAAAATAATGAAAATAATCTCCGCTGAAACCATATACCTCAATTTAAAGAAGGTGCCCCACCTGTGTTATATGCAATGCCAGTAAAATGAGTGACAATGCGTGCTGCACTGCTACAGGTGGCTCCAAGGCTAAAGCTGTTACGGCTAAAGATGGCCGAGGTCCTTGTGGCTCTTCGACTACAGACTCCTCAGAATATAGGCCTGTTAACAATAAATTGATGGACATGATGATTTCGTGGAGTAATGATGATTTTTCCTGACCTCTGAATTAATCTATTCACCATTCATGAACATCAATATAATCATGTAAACGTATATGCGGGCCCGTTGGATTAAGCTATTTCTTACATAGATTACATTACATATTAACAAAACTAAATTAATTTCACAAAACAAAGCTGATGGCTAATATCAGTGTAGCACAGAAAATACCATCCATATTGTATAAGATACTTATATTTTCCATGTATTTCGAATTAAAAAAAAAAGATAGCATATGCAGTTAGCAAATGCTATAAAAATTTCATTCAAATTTATAATGGTTAGTTAAAAAATAAAATAATATGGAAAAGTGCACGTCTATTAATTAATATGTGTGGCAAGTTCCACCAAGTGCCATAGGTCAACAGTATGAACAGAAAATACTATTACTCACCAAGACTTTGTGCTCCTAAAGGATCTTTGAGACAGGGGAACGGTAGTGGGGCTATATGTGGTGATTGGGCATCGGATTGCAGAGCCGCCGGCCGTAAGGACCAGGCGGCCGAGTGCGATGACCCCGCCGCCGCACGCTGTACTCCTTCTACGCCCGCGACTAATGCAGGCCGACGGTTCACGCAAGTGGTTCCGTTACCTTGCTGACCATGGTCATTGTCGCCCCATGCCCATACCTGCGTTCGATTGATAAAAGATTAGAGAGATTCTGTGAGATTATGCTTCAACTTCGATCCCGAAACCCGGTTACTATGTTGCCATAAATGAAATACAGTCGCAAACATGGTATTAGGCACGCATTTTGTAGTATTTAATACACCCACTGTTAAATAAATACGACAAAATATTCGTAAATTACATTACCAATTGGGAAAGTTGTTTATAGAAAAGGAAACGTTTAGCATGCGGAAAAGTTACAAAAGCGTAATAGTGGTGTCCAAAAGGTGGAACCAATTAATTTTAAATAGGAGTAAAGCAAACAAAAGTTACGAGTATGTCAGGCCCCGCTCTAATGTGCTGGCCTGGGGGTGACCGGTGGAGCCGCCTGTCACCCTAGCAAAAGCAGGCCGCGGCTAGATGGGGACACTATGGTCCCCACAACCCGAAGGGGGCCATCTCGAAAGAGATGGTCCTGGGTCTGCGCGGTGCAAGAGATTTCTGCAATTTCACCTCCGGCAACCAAGGACCCATAGACGGCGTCGTTTTAGTCGGTTCGAGTCCGACATAACCAACTCCACCGACTCCGCAGGGGTGGTATCCGTGGGGATTTTTGCGCCCTGTAGTAGTAGGTACCTTGGACCTAATCCGCTAGACAAACGAGGCGCGGATTGTTTTGTAATAATCTTTGCTTGGTGAACTTGAGCTCGTCCACCGCAGTACCCCATGCTATCCTTAAAAGATACCCAAGAAATGTATACTGTGCATATAAAGCACATATAAGGTCCAAGATATATGTCCCGAGGTATATATTCCACAAGTACCTGATGTTCGCTAGTGACAGCAAGACAGTGTAGTGCCCCAACGGCTACGTGGATGACGCGGCGCCCGCGCAACGCCTCCACTAGCGTCGGTCTGCGTACGTGTGCGTCACAACCGTGCCCCAAGCGGAAGTAGTCGCCTTTACCCCAAGTCCACACCTAGTAATTATTAAACAGTTGCTCAGGCAAAATATATTCACATTTCAGACTAAAAAAATAACATATACGTATAGAACTAGCGAGTGAAGCCGCTCAAAGTACTAAAAGAGTACCATTTTGCTCGTACGCGTACGTGCACACAAAGAGTGCGAGCGAAATGATACTACTTTAGTATTACTTTACACAGCTTCACACACGAGTTCTATGTCTATGTTATTCATTCAGTCTGGTTAAATTAAAAGTCTTATGTTATTTGCATAACAGAAATTTACTTAACGTAAAAATGGTTAAAATATACCACTCATCCATTTTATAGTTACTAAACATTTTATTGTTATAGAGCAAAATTGGCAGGAGTAATTCATATTATCGATGATATATAAACATATCCTAACTACATACACAAGCAAAAATATAGATAGAAATACGAACCTCTCCATCTCTAGTTAGGGCTAAACTGAACTGTGCCCCACACTCCACTTGGATAACTCCCAGTGTGTTCAGTCTCTCGATATTCATAGGCACCGCACAACCATCGGATCCCCCACGGCCTGGTTCAAAACAAGCTAGTATTACTCTCATAGTCGCATCAACATTCTACTAATAATGATTTATAAGCAAAGAGCATGGGGGTGATTATTTTCGATAAGGAAGCAAAGACAGCGTGTTCGCTTCATAAACATTTAAACATCTAACATAGAGGCCACACAGAGCATGCAATCCGTGAAGAGTTTAGGCATAGACAGATATTATATGGTTTGTGCAATATAATTAGACCTAGGACATTTTTAGAAAATATTTACATATAAAGTTACAGAATGTAATACACGAGGACAAACTATTCCTACTGTGCTTGCAGTATTTATCTTTAAAGGTCCTTAGAACACCCTGTAGTGTATATCATTCAACTATTAAAGCTGTCAGTGTACACAGGTATTCTGAAAATCTACTCCCGAAAAATGCCGATTACCGATCTGAAAGGCTAGTACCAAAATATTACAACACTTTGTAATGCCATCAGTTCACGTCAGAAAGTTACTGGCTAGCCTTATATCCCTATTTTATTTATACATAATAATAAGATAGTTACATCTTGTCCATGGCCTTGAAAAACAGTGCTGTATGAGTTAAGAAAGGAGCGGTTATTATCTAAGGCAGTTCCCTCAGCCCACCTACATGTTAGAGACGATATGTACACATAAGTTATACATACCCAACTTGCCAAAATCTCCATCTCCCCATGAAAATACTTTGCCGCATGCAGTTAAAGCTAAAGTTTGTGCATCGCGTGACCCGCACGCTACTTGTATTACCCTGAAGTTTGATAACGCTTCCACCTAAAAGCATAATTATCACATAAATATTATATTACAAAAGTAGTTCTCTTATAGAAAAGGTAAGATAAGCTGAAATAAAATACATTTGATTTAAAAATTTGAAAATTGTATAAGTACAGATACACAAAAATTACACAACTCTTATATGCCCAGTAGTAAAGTAATAAACACAACACCGACAAAAAGGTACGGGAATAGGAGCACTTCCTATTAAGGACGACAAAAAATACCCTTAATGTAATAATAATAATATTAATATTTTTTATATTTTAAAATATATTTTGTTTATTTTTAGGATATATTTAAAAATGTAATTAATATGTTATTTACTAAAATAAAAGGAATATTAATAATATATCGGCGTGAGATTTTCTTTTATATACACCCTGTTATTTGTATACATCCCACCAGATTTTAAGAACCTAGGGTGAAATCCAGATGATTAGGACCACCATTAACCACTTGACGGCCTTGATAGATGCTTTTTCATACTGAAGAAGCCGAGATCGTCAGAAGAGGGCTGGAAGAGGAATGAATATGTACTAACCATTTTAGGTAACAGCTGCGTCATATCATCCCCATGTCCCAGCCTGCCATACTCCCCCAATCCCCAAGTATATAGATGCCCGCGTGCGGTTACACATGCACTATGTGCCGATCCACACGCAATGCTGACGACACGCTCTCCTGAGAGCGACTCGATCAACCGTGGCACTTCTAACGTGATGCGATTGCCTTGACCCAACTTGCCGTCTTCGCCTTCACCCCAGGAATAGACCTGTATAAAATAAATCGTACAAGTGACATGAAGCTCAATGATATGACGTCACAATATTAAATTCTCAATAGCATCCAAAGTTTACATTTTAGAATCTGGGGTTCGCTTATCGGTATTGATTGATAAGTCGGCTTTCACCGGGAGATTTTAGTGAGTTTACTTTGTATACATCCACTTCATATAAACAAGTTTCTTCATATGAAAGGATGTGCGCCCTGCACACCCATTTCTATGAAATAAACTGGATACATATATAACACAACCAATTCACAGATCTGTACGACCTATGAAAACCCTTGTATCAATCAATTTAAGGAGATAAAACAAAGCCCCGTAAACGATATGTATCTAAGGATAAAATTATCAAGGATATACTGCAGTAATAGATCCTCCTAGTAATATTTGTTGTGTTACCTTGCCGTCGGCAGTGAGCGCGAGTGCGTGCTTGCCGCCGGAGTGTACGGCCACGCGGCGCACGAGTACGTGCCCGAGGTACGGGTTGGCGCGCGGACTCGACACGTTGTTGCTGTGTCCTAGGCCGAGGCGCCCGTTCGTACCCTCACCGCAAGCGTACAACTAGGAGGCAAGAACATTTTTTTTTCCACGACATTCTACACAACGCTATCTAGACCCATGGTAAGCTTAATTAGCTTGTGTTATGGAATCTAGAATGCGGAACATACTTAGATACTTTTTTTTGTAAATACATACATATTATAGAAAGAAACACCCAGACCAATGCAAAAAGCCATATTCATGCATACAAATATTTGCACTTAGCGGGTATCGAACCTGCGCCTCCTGCGTGGCAGTCGCGTGCACTATCGCCATGCCACAGAGGCTTGTGTAGGCTTTATTTTTTTTTTTTTCTGTCTATGCATTGAATTGTCATCTGAACATTAACCATTTCAGTTTAAATATTTGTTAGCCAACTACGACGCGTATAAGCGATCGCGTTTTGAGAGGATTACATCCTATAAGTATAACTTCATCTCTCTTCCTCTGAATCGTAGCCCAAAGATCACTAGAATACATCATGGTAGGCTTGTTGTATGTTTTTTATGCTATCAATATTCGTATTCCACTTCACAGGTTCGATAAATCAAGTAAAATTTCAGAAACTTACCTTTCCATCATGCGATACAATGAAGAGCGTCTTAGAGCCACCGGCAATATGGACAGGACGTAGTGCGCTGAGAGTTGGTGAGAACACCGGCACCTTTACTTTGGAGCCTTTTACTCCACTCAATTGATCTTTATCGTTTAGGCCCCACACGTAAACCTACAAAATAAGTTGCAAATTCATAACATAATTCATTATTTCCGTAGTTCAAAGATGGCTTCTACGTTGCTTGCTCTAAGCTAAGTCAACGATAGAGTACTGGCCATTATTCGCACCGGGACTTCTCGATTATAAGATCGGTTTTTAACCACAAACTTCCGACGCTATTACTCGTCTTAGAACTGGATTCATGTCGGCTTTGTATCTCATATAGGTAAATTCGATACAGTCATTACGGTACTGTTATAATATGCAAATATATGATTCTAATCTCATCTCTTGCTCGCACTGTATAAATACACACTAATATTATAAATGCGAAAGTAACTCTGTCTGCCTGTCTGTCTGTCTTTCTGTCTGTCTGTCTGTATGTTACGCTTTCACGCCTAATCCACTGAACCGATTTTGATGAAATTCGGTATAGGGGTAGATTAGACCATGAGAAAGGACATAGGCTATGTTTGGTCGCGATAACCGACATCCACGCGGGCGGAGCCGCGGCCAAAAGCTAGTTTGTTATAAATAAAACCATATTTTAAAAAAAGAAGGAAAATCGAGTTCGCTGAGTTTCTTGCTGGTAATCTTCTCAGTAGAACCAACCTACCGAACTAGCGAAAGAATCACTTTCCACTGATTTATTTTATTTATTTTTTCTGTGATGCCTGACATTATTGTAAAATTCTGACGTTCATATGTGCTCTTTATGTGCCTAAACTGAATAAATGAAATGGATTCTTGATTCTTTGATATGAATAATTTTGAAGCTCCTTATAAGTATTTTGAGTTCTACATACCTTAGGATAGTCGTTTGGTAACGCTGGGGAATTATTATCTGCAGCTGTAACTGCTGATAGATTATCTTTTTCCATCCAGTCTTCAGCCACAAAGTTCATACTCTGAAATGCACCATACAATAAAAAACCTTCATTTTAAACAAATTTATCGCTTTTTATGAACTCTTCTTACCTGTAATATTTCTGTATAAAGTGGATTTGGTCTAAACCCTGTGATGTAGAGACCATGGACCCGGCAGTCGGCATTCACGTTTCGGTTTTGTTTAATACCAATTTCTATGCAGGGATAATACTGTAACAAGAAACAGCTAGCTTATGAACAAAAAACCATATGTCTGATAAGTTCATATACATCGAATCAAGATAAATACATGGTCAAAGTATTGTTCCAATTTATTAAAAGTATATAATTAAATCAAAAGATTATTTTGTAGATGTTCTAAAGTTCATCTAGACTTATAAGGTAGACCTTGATCAGTTCATCAATAGTTGTTGTCGACCTTCAACATTCATATGAGCGAATGCATTTTTGTAAGCTACCATACAGGTCCGGAGGCGGCTTCAGCTTGCTGAAAGCAAGGCGAAAGCCGAAAAGCGCCTTCCTTCAGGAACTGTTACAAATATCAGCCTTCTTTTACTTAATCACAAACGGCTACATCGTTCCAAACATGATAATATGTATGTATCAATTCAATCACTTGGTGATAATCTATACGTTTCAACATAATTCATCGGGTTTTCTTAGGTCCAGCGCACACCAGTGGAAGCGCGGCGGCGCGCAGTTTAAGACAGCAATTTAATTACAGTCCTTGCGCCTCGCACGAACTTATTCTTGATATAAAGTTTTCGATCGTACATCAAGGTGCTTAAGGTTTATATTAAATTGCTGTTTTAAACAGCGCGCCACCGCGCTTCCACCGGTATGCACTGGGCCTTAACGGATTACCTGTTTGCAATCAGCGAGTAGTTGTATCTGCTGTAAGTGTGGAGGCGGTCGTTCCCGAGGCGCGGGGGGTGGTGCACAAGGCACTGCAGCGAGTGGCACTAAGGCGCTGTCATCAAAAGTAGGGCCGGCGCGTACGGCGAGAGCGGCGGGTCCGTGTGCACCCCCACTCACGCCCAGACCCAGTCGACGTACGCGCACGCCACTGCGCATCTCCACGCGAATCCAGTGCTACACAATCAATATTATAATCAAGACCAGCCCTTACACGGGTGCGTCGTTCGGAACCTCCGTGCGATAAACACTAGGCAATGGAGAGGACAATGCCTCTTTCTCTCCCAGGGGAGATACCTTACCACCTATGGCAATACTGGCCACGGACGGAGTGACCCTGTAGAGGGTTTCTCAGAGGCTTGTGGGAGCAGGCAGTGGAGTTCATGCAAGGGGCGTACTGGGCACCGAGCCCAAGCGTGGCGGTTACTAACAGGTGCGATCATCCGTCACTCCTTTACACACGCGGGCGCCGCGCGCCGGTCAGAAATGTCACAAGCATGAGAAACCAATACTTCGACTATGCAACTATTACTGCTATTGTTATTAATTAATAATTACCTCGATATGAATATAACGTTACAAGACTGATTGTGGACCACGGAACGCAGCCAGTTATTGTATATGTAATTTTAATTAACATTGTAAAAATGTGTGCGTATAATGTGTGCGTATATTTAAAATAATTATTTGTATTATCAATCGAAATTTGCATGCCACTTACTGCGGCTAAGCATGTTGTGCTATTATACTTAGTTACTTGCTAAGATCTTTGTTACTATGTTTATGAGCTAATAAATTTCTATTTCTATATATTTCTATAAAAAAACATCTAGAAACAATAGACGGAGTATACACATACCTGCCCGTTGCCACTAGAACTCTGCCAGTAGGTATGTGGCTGTGAGTCGAGTAGTCGTCTCGCGCCCGCCCCGGGACGACACGATGACACTCGGACGGCACGCACCGCTCCACGCCACCCAACCGCTGTACCGCCCGCACTTTCACCCCATTCCGCTACACAGATAAGTGGCCATTACCCTTATGAATGAATGAATGATTTATTTTAAAGAATATGGTATACATATTCATATTCTCTTCATTCATATTCTACTATAATAGGTGGCTGTAATAGAAGGCTAGGGGGTGCTCGAGAATCATAAAAATACTTACATTGGTCGGTTACGAGCTCCATTTCACTGACTTGTCCTGTCCAACCCGGTTGTTGAGGAAAATCCACTGTGAGATCACGGCCGTTGCTAGATATTGCTGTAGATCACAAAATAAAGTCAATAAGATATAGGCGCAATAGATATTATTCTCATTTGCTTCTAGGGGAAAGTCGACTAAATTGTACCACCTCTATTCCAAACTATGCCTTAGTGTTGCCTCCGACAATACGCCATTTCAAGTTGACATCTAAAGAGAGTTATGTATAAGAGCGAAAAAATACAGTATACGGTGGAATTTGATGTTAATATTCATACTAGTTTGAGTGATATAACTCTTCTTGTATGAACTACTGTGGCACTTATTTGAAAAACCTGCTGCTTTTTACACGATATAAAGAGTTTGAGAGTACATGACATAGAAACTAAGGTGCACGGAAGGGGCGGACCTGCGATGTGAATGTGGAGTTATTCCACAGACAATGGCCCATCTGTTGACATGTGCTAAATGTCCATACACATGTACACCGCAGGACCTTATGTGCACCTCAGAGAATGCCATACAGGTGGCAGCACGCTGGGAGAAAATAATTTGAGGACCGAGGTGTCATCGCCACGATAGAAGAAAAAGAATAATACATACATGTAACAGTGCCGACACTGGTGTGGTCAATACAACCCCACTTGTACCGAGGTTGTGTTACAGCAGCCCTGACTCTTACACGGTCACCCACTGCGAAAGGCGGCGCTCCCGAAACAACTTCTGCGTGCATTGCTCGCACGCCCAACACTCGGCCTAGACCCCTCCATTCAACCTGCGCAATGAATTTGAACGTAGATTATAACCGCTGTAACTTTAATACTAAACCAAGACTCCATTAATAACTGTCCACTATTTTAACTCTTTATCAACATAACTAGAAAAAAATCTTACATGCACGAATACATTTTGCTTTATATCACGTTCAACTTTCTGCACTTGTCCGACGTCACCCAAAGCAACCTGAAAAATAAATGACGAATGCTTTAAACTGTTACTAAATGAAATAACTAATAAAAATAATATAGCTTGTCTATTTCCCAAGTACGCCCCAACAGCAAATTATTGACAGTCAAGTTCGTGAAACCATTAACATTTTATACAAATTATGTATACCGAGTGTAAGGGGAACGCTCCCGAAGCCGAAAACCCCTAGTAGTACTCCAGGTATTACACATTGACATAAAAATAAATCGATTTGGATAAAAAAAAACACGTTTTTTTTATGTTGCATTATTTACTCTCCATAGTGTTAGTAAAGCTAAATAAAACGGTAATTTCATAAAAAGAACATCACTACAAAAAAAAAACAACTAGCGCCAAGCGCATGCTTTCGAATTTCGAAAAAAAAATTTTTTTTGTCCAAATCGATTGTATTTTTATGGCAATGTGTTATGAACCTGGAGTACTACTAGGCGTTTTCGGCTTCGGTAGCGTTCCCCTTACACCCGGTATTTGTAGGGGGCGTACCCAAGCCCCAACAAGCTATACGATGGGTTACTTACAGGTTCAATCGCTTTACAACAGCGTACAGTCATACCAGGAGTTATGACGTCAGATAAGTATTGCCCATACTCCTCTTCGGATGCAAAGCAGCTGCGCCATCTGTACGGGGTCTGCTTCTTCTCCAATTTAGAGCTATGAGGCCTCATTTCGAAAACAGAATCGTCCATTCCTTGTTGAGGTAGTTCTAGTAAATACGCTACTAACGATTCTACTGATGGCAAACTGGTTCCGCCTGCAAAGAAGAATACACCTTATCTTCTACTTCATAGAGACCAAATTTTAATAACTCGTTTTTATATTTGTTTCATAGGTTCATTTCTATGGCAAGCTGTATGATTTGATAACGATAGCTACTTACCGAGTGCTTGGATTGCAGCATACACAGCGTGCCTTGAAAACCCCATTTCAATAACTTGTTGAACTTGCGAAGAATTAGCCCATGTATTGAGATCTTTTCTCGCTGAAAGGAGGTAATCTTTATTTAAATAACCGTTGTAGGTACAGTTGATATACCGCAATAGTAGATAAAAGTGCGTGCTAGAATCTTAGGTTAATGAGATTGAGTGTATAGAGACCTTATGCTATCAAAATATTCTGAAGTAATAAACAATTTTAGTTATACTTACAAAGTGATGCAGAAGCAGTGCTAGTAGATGGGCCGACTGATAACTGCATAACATTACTTTTGTCTACAATCGGCATTTCTGGTGGGATTTCATGATCTCTATCATCACCTGTAAAAGTTAAATTTAAATAAATACTATTGTAAACTTTGAAAATTGAATGATATATTAATTTATTTAATTTTATACATATAATATCATCATTACTATCACATGTAGTAAAGTCCTTTACATTACAGAGATATTCCTAATAAAATAACTCAGTCGCATAACAATTTATTGTAATATCTTTTTTATTTACGATTATCAATTCAATATAATTTTTCCCCGACACTACTTATCATTCCAGTCACTATAAAAATCAGAGTATAGTACGTAAAGCTCTGGACTCTAGAGATGCAATTTTCTGAATGTACCAAATTGGAACCGCAAATTCTGTTATACCACTGCCCCATAAAAAAATCAACTTCACTTCTGTGTTCTTACCGTTAATATGAGCCGCCAACTGTTGTACTATAGTCAGTGCAGCTGCTTCGAGTTCCCGAGGCGTGTGCGATGCAGCGAGCGGACTCGGCCGAGTGGCTAGAGCTAATAGACGTCGGAGTAATGTGCCTTCGGTACCTAGCGTGTTGCCTCTGTCTATAGTGCCTAGAAAAGACCGGAGTTTACAAAATTAGCTTTACGTTGATATATGATATCTTTCTCGGTTGCTAGCTAGTATAATGAAGTACCTGCATTATCTGGTGGTTGCATCATAACTTTCCTTAACCGCGTCCTAGTAGTCAACAGCCCTCGTACAGCACAAAGTGTTAACAGCTCCATTTGCTGTTTTCTCAGCCCATATACGTCTATCTCAGCTGAAAATAAAAATAATCCCGACTTTATATACACACAACACATATAGATAAACACAATATTTGTCTTGCAAAAGCGGGCTGTGCGTGCTATTTATAATTTGGGCCCAAGAGTCTCCCTCCGAGATAAGTTTAAAGAGATAAATATTCTAACCGTAGTGTCACAATACATTTTCGAAGACTTAATGTATGTAAGGAAAAATATTGCAAAATTTCCAAGACTTTGTGACAGGCACAATATAAATATCAGAAATAAAAACAATCTTGTAGTTTGTCATAGCAGACTCCATAAAATAAGTAATTCTTTCCAGGGCAACTGTATACGCCTTTTTAACAAGCTTCCTAATGAAATCAGAGATTTACCTGTTAATAAATTAAAAAATACAGTAAAGAGCAAACTGTGCCAGAAAGGCTATTATAAAATCAAAGAGTATTTAAATGATAAACAAGCTTGGAAATGAGCTGTTCGCTCAGCTATGCTACTCGAGCAAAACATTGTATCTAGACCATAAGTTTTAGCCTAAGTAAATGTTTTGTAAATAGACCAAAAAAAATGCCCGCTGAGTTTCTTGCCGGAGTCTTCTCAGGTCTGGGCCGCGTTTCGAACCGGTGGTCCATTTGATAGTATTAGCACAGTATAACGAGAGATCTTACAGTAGTTCATCGCGTTTGATATTTGCGGAAATGCCGCCTTTTGCAGTTTTGTCAGGGTTGTCACTTCAGTTTTTATATATAATTTTTCTGTAATATTCTATGTATAACTCCTATTCGTTCTCTTTGTTCTGTCAAGGCACATCAACTCACGCTAATTTATATTAGTAGGTGATGCCCGCGACTCCGCTCGCATGGATGTCGGCTATTGCGACTTTTGGTTATATCTCCGGTTCTACTCAACCAATTATGATCAAGCAAACGTAATATTTTAAGTCTGAGTTTTTGGATTTTGGTTTCGATTTCGGTTTCGTTTTCGATTTCGAATTTCTATTTCGATTCCGACTTGAATTTGGATATTGATTCGGGTTCGGGTTCGGGGTTGGATTCGGATTCGAATTCGAATTTCGCCAATCGCTGAGATCGCTAACTTGATGATATATTCTTAAGGAGCCTATCCACGATCAGTTCGCCTGCAGTTTCAAATCGTATTGGGCGGCCTGCAGTCCTAACTCGACAGCGCACACACACGAAAGCGATTTTGGCCTGGTGGCCATGCCCTGCTGTCAGTTTTGCGGCTACACACGATCAGTTGGGAGTCGACAGTGTGCCGGCAATTGTCTGCTATCGGGCTTGACGACCATGTTACCGACGATCAAAGATGGCGGACTTGAAATTAAAAAAAACAAATCGAGGTTTTCCTGGTGACTAATTACGTATAATAAAATCCATTTAGCGATCCAAGATGGCGGACTTGAAATTTCCCACAAAGTCAACATGAGCATCGTTTTGGAGGTTTTCAGAGTTGCTAATGACGAATATCAGTCATCTGGGATTGCCACATGAATAACATATTCGTAATCAGCAACCCCGAAAACCTTGAAAACGATACCCGTATCGATTTTAGTGAAAAATTCGAGTCTGCCATCTTGGATCACCAAATGGATGTTATATTCGCAATCAGCGACCCCAAAAACCCGGAAAACGATACCCATATCGATTTTAGTGAAAAATTCGAGTCCGCCATCTTGGATCACCAAATGGATGTTATATTCGCAATCAGCGACCCCAAAAACCCTGAAAACGATACCCATATCGATTTTGGTAAAAATTTCGAGTCCGCCATCTTGGATCGCAAAATGGATGTTATATTCGCAATCAGCGACCCCAAAATCCTGAAATCGATACCCATATCGATTTTAGTGAAAATTTCGAGTCCGCCATCTTGGATCACCAAATGGATGTTATATTCACAATCAGTGACCCCAAAAACCCTGAAAACGATACCCATATCGATTTTAGTGAAAATTTCGAGTCCGCCATCTTGGATCACCAAATGGATGTTATATTCACAATCAGCGACCCCAAAAACCCTGAAAACGATACCCATATCGATTTTAGTGAAAATTTCGAGTCCGCCATCTTGGATCACCAAATGGATGTTATATTCGCAATCAGCGACCCCAAAAACCCTGAAAACGATACCCATATCGATTTTGGTAAAAATTTCGAGTCCGCCATCTTGGATCGCAAAATGGGTGTTAAATTCGCAATCAGCGACCCCAAAAACCCTGAAAACGATACCCATATCGATTTTTGTGAAAATTTCGTGTCCGCCATTTTGGATAGCTAAATATAGAAAACGAAAAAAAAAACAATTTTAACAAACAAAACGAGCCTTGAAAAAAAAATCACGTGATTAGTGTGATTACAAAAATGAGACAGCCCTGAATCCTTAGTACCGAGTAAAATGTATGGGCGTACCGAGTAATACCCCGTCCCCCACCACCCCTCTCCCCCCGCACGATTGCCCTGTCTAGACGGCTTCGTTGACCGACTGTATGTAGTATGAATCGTTAGACTGTGGTATTAGTTAGTATTTAATAGTTACTGTATGTTGTGTCTTACGTTTTGTAAATTCCGATTTAATGGTCTATACAGAATAAACTATTTTTGATTTGATTTCATTTGATAGGGGAGGTCTTTAAAGCAAGAAATACTCTGTAACTATACGAGCGTCCGCAGATGGCAATGAGCAGTTTTCTAGTAGGTATTCAAAGCTTTCCTAAAGACAGGCTAGATGGCGCAGTCGGCACTTTTGGTAAGAAGAGTGTGCCCTAATCCATTGATTTCGTAATGTAATTTCTTGTGGAATCAAATGTTTTCTGTATGTATGAACAGCACACCGCATATTGAATATTAGTTACGTATTACTGAAAACAAAGATTATTGTATTTACTACAATGTATTATTACTTATCTAAAATTATCTAGGTATCAACTTTTTGAAGTTGCAATTATTACATACAAACAAACTTGAACGCTTCAGAAGCAGCAAATAATCAAATTGAGACATTCGTTCAGTTCTTTCTTGCCAAAGACTAAATTGGCCTCCACAATTCAAATTAAAAAACTACCAAAAGCTATGCTAGCGGCATCTCTTGATGATGTTAAAACCAACTGATTATGTACCTACTGGAAAACTGCTCATTTATCAATGGAGAATCTTATATATATATTTCTTTACGTACTTTGTAGAAGACAGATCTAGCACTAGAAAAAAAAATAAAAGTGAAGTGACACACAATATTACACGTATCTAATACATACCAGGTAAGTGATGAGGGTGCATCGGCGAGGCCTGAGGACCAGCACCCAATAACGCAGCACAAACGCGAAGAGCGCTCTCTCCTCCAGCAAATGGTTGGGCCAAGCGTTCACTCTCTGCGCTTTGTATATTGCCTAACTCACACTGGAAAAAAGCAATATTCATATTTTAGCATTTTTTCTTTTCTTCTACGAATGTGACAGCAAAATGCGGTTTTGTTGCAAGTTTATAGAAGAAGCAGAGGCGACCGGGACCCCGATTTATTATTTGTCTACATGTTTTAGCATTTTTTCTTTTCTTCTACGAATGTGACAGCAAAATGCGGTTTTGTTGCAAGTTTATAGAAGAAGCAGAGGCGACCGGGACCCCGATTTATTATTTGTCTACATGTCTACACTGCCATTGTAATACACTGCCACTGTAATATCAGACAATGTAATAAATAGACTTTACTGCTATGTCGTTAAAGACTAAAATGAAATGGCAACTTGTATTAAATGAAATCATTTAATTTTCACTTTTTGGACTTTACGCCTATATAAATAAAGTCGAATTTGCGTTTAATGGCAATTTTGCTCTGTCCGTAGCATGAAAATGAGAATCTGACAATTGGCAGAAACGGGGTCCTAGATAGGATAGGGAGGTGAAATACCTTTGTAGTAGTATTGTCATCATGTAGAAGTGTTATTTTGGCTCTGGGTGAGAGTTGCGTGACAATTGCAGTTCGCGGGGGAGACCCGGCTGTCACTCGCTGTCCCAGTCTTATACGCCATTCGACACCACCGACTACGCCGAGTGCACCCGCTGTCAAATGTAAAATGTCGCATTACAATAGTCAAAAAGTTTATTCAAATATAGTATGCCTTTATCTACCGGATATGACCTTTTTTTTAAAATTACATACAAAATAAGAATACAATTGAATGAATTTGTTATAGCATTTATTATGCTAACTTTAAAGACCGTCGCCCATAAAGACGGATATAAAGAGAAGGGAAATTTGAAGTGATTCAGGTGTGCCTCAATAGCTCAGTTAGAAGAGCATTCCCCTTGTAAGGGAAAGGTCGTGGGTTCAAGTCCCACTTGAGCATTTCAAATTCTCGATGTTTTTCAAACTTTAAGTATACCCTCTTGGCAAGGTTCAGATATCACATCCACCGTTAATGAGAAACGGAATATTTTGTGCAGTAAAAGTTGCGCTTACCTATAAGACAACTCTCTAAGCTTGGCGGAGTAGGTTTCATGGTCTGTGTCATGTCTTGTTGACTAGCGTGCGGCCACCAATGCCAGTCACTCGTCACCTAATGAAGAAGGCACATTCTCAATCACAAAATCATAAAGGCATTATTAAAATCATTCATGGCTATTCAGAGAATATACCGGCTGATTTTATAGTCGTTTTGGAGGAAAAGATTTGGAGCACAGTTTTCATAGCAAAATCGTCTGGAACTATTAATTTGGCGCTCCGAAACTGTTATAAAATCAGTCGATATATTAATTTTAATTCTAGTTTCATTTCATTCTACCCGAAGGATTTCTATGTATTCGATTTGTATAGATAGCATACTTAATGCTGTAAAAAAATCCTTCAATTGTTTGGGCGCAGTTATCAAAAATCAATGTTTAAAAATGATTGTAACATCATTCATTGATTCCGATAGTTCGTAAGAAAATCGGTAGATGACGCCACGTCGCCTTAAAGACGTATAAGATGGGAAATTTGAATCATATCGGGCGTGTCTCGGTAGCCGAATTGGTCAGGCATTCCCCCTGTAAGGGAAAGACTGCGGGTTCGAGTCCCGCCCGAGAAGATTCTTTTTCCCTATGTATTCGATTTGTATAGTTAGCATACTTAATGCTGTAAAAAAAATCCTTCAATAGATTAGATATCGTTAGCTGTCATAAAGGTAGCCTATTTACATGTCCCTTACCGTTTGTGCGGCGAGCTGCAGTTTATCGAGTAGTAATGCGCTGAGTGGCGTGTGCCATTGCGGCGCGACGTGTAGATTTCGCACGAGCCATACGAGTGCGGCACATGTGGCCCCCGTGTAACTCGCTGTAGCAGGCGCCCGCCAACGGTTGTCTGTACCAAGCATTGTATCATCATTAGGAGTGTTCGTTATAATACGTAACTAATAAAATAACCTGTTCTTAAAAAATAATTATAACTACTGTTATATATTCAATCAGGCAAACGTTAAATTATTTGATATGTTATTTAACCATCGCATATCGTATCGCGTCGGACAAGTACTTGGCAACAATGTATTGGCGAGCGGCGACAAGCTTCGAGAATTTTATGGCGCGAGTGTAGTTCATGCGAAATTATTCTTTATAAATGAGCATTTAGGATTCATATTGCAATAAATATCTAGTAGGTATGTTTTCGATGCACGAAACGATTCTGCCAAATTATGCTTTACAGTAAGCAAATAAGAGCTATATTTCCAACAATAGTTTAGAATCGAAGTTAATGTTATTTTTCTAATACGTTCTTTTGTTCTGTTATAATATTGAAAAGTTAAAGTTAAATATCTTATACGTTCTTTTGTTCTGTTCTAATATTGAAAAGTTAAAGTTAAATAATTATTTAATACGTTCTTTTGTTCTGTTCTAATATTGAAAATTTAAAGTTAAATATTGTTTTGAAATAATCTATGGAGTCCGACATAATCTCCCCTTCCGGCTCCGGCAGGGGAGGTATTCGAGGGGATTGCCGCACGAAAAAAAGAAGGTACAGTGTAAATTTATATAAATACTTCATAAAAACTAGCACCAAGATCCACAGTCGGCGTGCCCACAGTCGAACTCGAACCGACTTTAAGTCGGTTCGAGTCCGACATAACCTTCCATTCCGGCTCCGGCAGGGGAGGTATTGGAGAGGATTTCCGCACGAAAAAAAATAATGTACAGTGTAAATTTATACAAATACTTCATAATTGCTCAACAGACACAAAATGTGGAATCATTTTTCTGTGGTGAATGCTGCGCCAGTGATAAAAAGACGGGATGTCTATATTGTAAAAAGATTTTCTCATATAAATTCTCAATATCAACTTAATTTGAAAAAACATTTGCATCTTAAACATTTAATTCGATATAAATCAATATTCAGCCTAATAATAATAACAGTTGCATCGTGAAAATAATTATATCATACGCATCGGACAAGTACCAACAATGTATTGGCGAGCGACCGGCGACGAGCTTCGAGAGTTTTTATGGCGCGAGTGTAGTTTGTGCGAAATTATTCTCTATGTGTGAGCGTTTAGGATTTATATTGCAATAAATATCTCGTATGTTTTCGATGCACGAAACGATTCTGCCAAATTATGCTTTACTGTAAGCAAATAAGAGCTACATTTCCAATTCCAACAATAGTTTAGAATCGAAGTTAAGTTAATTATTTTTCTGATATGTTCTTTCGTTCCGTTCTTTGTATAATTACAAAGTAACTTAACGAGACGTTCTGATATATTTTTTAACGGAACGTATAAAAATAACGTTATTTCTTTTTAACGTATCGTTTTAACATGTTATCAAAATGTAGCCGTTCCGAACACTACTAATCATCATCACTACATATGCACGTGTTTTATATCATAAAAATATCTGTTAGAGTTACAAAACAATTTTATTGTGAAAGATAGACGTCGTTTCTGTTAATAGTTCATAGCTTCCAAAAGCAATACTAATTCTATTCTGCTTATGGCCTTTTCTCAGGGGTAGGCAAAGACAACAGCCAGCCATACATTTCAATGCTTACACATTTCACACGAAGTTAAGGAGCTTTTATAAACCATCACTACCGCAGCCAAAAAGCTATAGGCATCGTGCAAATATGCCTGATTGGCAATAGGCAGCCTATTGCGTGGTAACAAAAAAATAAGCTTGAAATATTCGGACACCATGTAGACCCACCTATTCAGAGACACAGGTACAAGTGTACAAGAAAATATAATCGAAGTAATCTTCCAAGCAACAGTACCTACGACATTCATAGGACAATGACCATAACGAGCATGCGATAATTCACTTACCTATTTCTTCCTCTTCTGCGTTAGCGGCGATGGCGTGTTGATTAGGCTTGAAGGCGGGGTCCCACGAGTGGGTCTCGAGCCACAGTCGGCCAATAAGCGCTAATAGTTGTGCTCCAACCGTCCGGCGCCATTCCGCCGCGCCGTTGTGTTCGACTAGTACTCGACGGAGTAACCATAACGATTGTATCTGTATGGCAAAGTATTGAAAGAAAAACCATTTTTAATGGATTTATCCCAATTACATTTTATTGCAATGTGTATGACGCGTCAAGTAAACTGCTGACAATTTTTCTGATGAAAGGATACATCTCAAGAAATAAAATCAAATAGTAAAAATTAAAAATCTTTCATTTTTACTGTACCTCATTTTTCTCTGGTTCTAAACTATTATTAGGTAACGAAATGTTTTAAATTACTTCGGTTTTTGTAATCTATTTATAATGTAATTAGTAAGTATCTAGTCTATCGTCTTATTCTCAGTTGAAACACAAAATCTTACGGTGGACAGTGGAAAAGAATGAAAGCAAAGTTTTATTCACTTACTTGTAAATATATGAGATCCTGTGTGATAGGTTTATCGGCGGTTGAAATAATACTGTAGCAAAGCTCGAACCACGAGTCAGTACATAAAGAGATTCGCATTTCTGGACTCTGTGCAGTTGCTGCAAACAAATACATACGCGTTCAGCTTACGAAATGAAACTGACCACGTTGTATGGAACTTCGGCTCAGGCGTGGACATTTTTTTGTTTAAATAAAAACACTGCTATTTGGTAGCTGAAGCTATGTATAAACCGATAATTTAAATAGTTTAGTACACAGGCTAATTAAAAAAAAAGAGTATTTGTAGTCAGTCTAGTCTTTGTAGATAACATTGTAGTCGAATCACAGCTTTGATCTCAGTGTCTGGGGCCTTACTCCGAATCCGAAAAAAGAACGAACATTCGAACGAACGAACAACGACCCGAACAAACACGATCCATTAAAGTTACTCCGAAAACCTTTCGTTGACGACTGACGGATTCCGCCGTTTTCGTAATCATAGACAAATATATTATAAAAATAACATAGACAAACGTTCGAATCTAGATAAATAGTTTGGACCAATATACTTTAAAAATCTAAAAACCTTTAACAAATGAAAAATCAAAAAATATAGTTGTATTCTTATGAAAACAGCGTCAAATTAAAATATGTATGAGATTTTGGTTCCAAAGTTACCGCTAGATCACCAAAATGTAATTTTTCAAGGATTTACGTGATTTAATGTGAACGAACTTAAAAACCCTTGTGCCATAATACTGTTCTATGGTTTTGGTCCAACAATAAAAATCTCGCCATTTTATTCGATTAAAATTCAACTCCGAAAGTCTTACGATAGCTATATAGACGTCGTTGAATTTCAAAAAGGGTAAGCAGGGGTAATGGCGCTCACCCCTGTAACTCTGTCAAAATGCAATGTAGCAACATGAAACGCCGAGTGAGATACACGGGGTAGAGGCTTCTAACAGATTGGGATGCAAACGGCCAGTCAACGCATGTCATGCGACTGTAAAGTGCGTTTTTTTTATTCTGGCCGCACTGATGTAATTTTTGGTTACGTGGTGTTGTTGGTAAGTTAAGAACTATGGTTGTTAATTAGTTTTTACTTTTACTTTTCTGAAAGTAAAACTGCAATTTTGTGATAATAAAATAAATTTTCAATAAGTGGGTATGGTTTCTTTTTATTTTAAAATCCATACTTCCATACTAATATTATAAATGCGAAAGTAGCTCTGTCTGTCTGTCTGTCTGTATGTTACGCTTTCACGCCTAAACCACTGAACCGATTTTGATGAAATTTGGTATAGCGGTAGATTAGACCATGAGAAAGGACATAGGCTATGTTTGGTCGCGATAACCGACATCCACGCGGGCGGAGCCGCGGGCAAAAGCTAGTTATTTATAAAACGACCGTTTGGGGTTTTACCGCTCAGCCGAACGCCATTACCCCGTAGTGACTTATTATACAAGAAAGTTCTTCGGAGAGTTATGACGAAGACGACTGTGAAGATGACAGTGATGACGAAATGAATGCAGACGATAAAAATTATAACAAATGTATTATGTGCGTGGAATTCAGAAAAAAATAACGAGTTGTGGTATCGCTGCACCATCTGCGGACTGGGAGCTTAATAATTAATGCCAATTTGTTATTGTAGACTTTACTATTTTGTATAAGTAAAAAAAATACAAGGTTGAGCTCATTAATATTCAACTTTAACAAACTTATAATTTATATTTTTAAATACATATAAAAAAAAAATAACATCTATTTAAAAATATAAAAAATTGTACCCCACCGGCATCGGGTACAGGGACCAAGCTGCCGGTGGTTAGGGCTCCAAGGAGAGGAACCTCCTCACAATGCGTGCCGTGTCGAGGATTACCGCCTTCTGCATCAGGCCCTTGACCCAACTGTCTAACGCGAGCCTCTTGAGGTGTTGGTCGAGGCTCTTGGCAATCAGTCCGTGAACCGACACGACTATCGGAACAATAATCGCCGAATCCACATTCCACATGTCGACAACCTCGTGAGCCAGGTCCAAATATTTTATTTGCTTATCTTTTTCGGCTTTCACGAGATTCTCATCATGCGGAATGGTGACATCGATAATTATTGCGCGGCGCTCTAATCGATCTATCACCACTATATCAGGCTTATTGGCTACAATAGTCCTGTCAGTGATGATAGATCGATCCCAGTACAATGTGACACGACCATCGTCAAGAACTGGGTCGGGCACGTACCTGTAATACGGCACCTCCGAATCTACAAGTTTATATTTAAGAGCAAGTTGCTGATGGACAATCCTGGCTACTTGGTTGTGTCTATGCAAATACTCGCCGTTGGCTAGACGAGAACAACCAGAGATTATATGCCTGAGGGATTCTCCGGGACGATGACATGCCCGACAGATATCAACCGTACCATCCTTAAGGATATATCTCCGATAGTTGTTCGTCATAACAACTTCATCAGTAATTGCACAGACAAAACCTTCGGTTTCTCCAAAGAGATCACCGAAGCGTAACCAGGATACAGATGCTTTTAAATCTACATCGGGCCCATATAAGGCCCGATGAAATCGTCCATGCAGTTCTTTACTCTTCCATACTTCCTTGCGATCATTGATACTGAGTATTGCAGGCTTGCGCCAGTTCTCTCATTAATATATTTATTAAAATGCACCTAACTTATTACATTCTAAAAAAACATATTAGTAAACATCACTCATAACCCTGAGCGGCATTACCCAAAAGGCAGGGGCAATGCCGCTCAAACGTGTTTTTTTTTTAAGTTTTCCTACTACTAATAGAGTAGGTAAAAGATATATGCTTTTGTTGTTAAAATGTTGATTCCTCGATAGTTAAAGACTGATACATTTATTAATTATGATTTTTAATAGATATTTTAAAAATTATACCGTGTTTGCCATAAGTGAACGCCATTCCC
The DNA here is from genome assembly GCA_914829495.1 of Eilema sororculum. Classification (NCBI taxonomy): domain Eukaryota; kingdom Metazoa; phylum Arthropoda; class Insecta; order Lepidoptera; family Erebidae; genus Eilema; species Eilema sororculum. The sequence continues at coordinate 21,112,357 of OU618534.1, read as the reverse complement.
CCTGCTTACCCTAATAATCCGCAAGATTACTTGTCAAACAACGACTGACAACGACTACGAAAACGTCAAATGTATTTTGGGAGTAGGTGCACCGACAACGATCGACAACGTCAATGTCAAACGTACGAAGACGGATCCGAAGCCCGACACGAAACACTTTCGGGGTAGCTAAATGACGGAAACGTCAACGGATACGAATAGTTTCGTTTTTCGGAGTAAGGCCCCTGATTCAGTGAAGTTAAGCTGAGTTACTTTAACTTTCACCTTTTAAATTAATTTACAATTTCAAAAGTATATTATCTGGCTAGTCAATATAATACAGGTATACTTCGAGACACATATCTTGGACCTAAGTCGCGAAACAAACGTGGATTGCTTTGTAATAATTTATGCTTTGTGAATTTGAACTCATCCACCGCCGTAGCACCCCATGCTATCCTCAAAAGACAACCAAGAAACGTGTACTATGCGTATAGAGCACATTTTAGGTCCAAAATATATTTCTGATATGACAAGACATTTAACTTACCTCTTGCAAGCGCCAGAGCAGTGTGGTAATGCGCAGCGAAGGCGGTGGGCGGTGGCGCGGCGTGCGCATGCGCAAGCGTGAGCAAGCGACGCTGTAACGCGGCCACATTACGTCTCGCCACTCCCCCCACCCCTCCATTAGCCCCTGCCGCCGCGCATATCACGCGGATAGCGCCGGTACATGCCCACCGTACTTCACTTACTGGCCACCATTCTACGTTTGGTTCTACAACTGAAATATTATTATAAAATAGTAGCTGAAAGAATAGTTGCCATACGAACATTTATGACAGTCGTTACCGGTAGATGGAGCCGTAAAAAGTCCAACAAATGGTCTAACTGCAATGCTTAGATATATGTTAAGGTCAGATAGCAGTCGCTACATAGAAAATATCGAAATTCAGTCAAATTCGCATTTAGACTGCTAAAGAGGACTCCAAACTATAGGTTGAAAGCTTCGGATGCGACTGGGATTAACACTAGGATGAAGAAGTAGCTGATTTAACACAAGTACAGTCGCCCAAAGAGATACGGTTGCACCTTTACATACAACTTTATACGAAAAAGTGCGACCGTATCTGCTTTGTCGGCTGTACGTAATAGGACAGATAATTGGGTTCATCGGAATTTGAATTGCTATGCTAAAAGGGATTAGGGTCGATTTAGTATTGTAAAAGTAAAGTTCGATAAGTTATGAATTGCATCACTAACAGTATAACTCATATGTGCTAACCCAAATTCTAAAAAGTAAATGTGTAATGAAAAGTTAGTTTGAATTAAAATCCATACTAATATTATAAATGAGAAAGTAACTCTGTCTGTCTGTCTGTCTGTATGTTACGTTTTTATGCCTAATGAATAGATTAGACCTTGAGAAAGAACATAGGCTATGTTTGGTCGCGATAACCGACATCCACGCGGGCGGAGCCGCAGGCAAAAGCTAGTAACAAATAAAACAATAATATTCTAGATATATCATTCAGAATAATTCAGTTTTTTTAAAACAATTTTAAATTCAAAAAATGAAATATGCTGCATTCATTTTCACAATTTTGGAAACTATTAACTAATAAACAAGTATCTTACCAGGGCCATGCACAGTTTCATCGACAGAAGGCGGTGGCGAGGGTGTACGGGCTAACTTGAGGTCATACTTGCCCTCCTTCCCCATACGGTAGGAATTAGTCCCTCCAGAGTCCCATGCCACGCGCACCCATCCATCTTCCCCTAGTTCGCCTATAACACGACCTTCGCCACCGGGTACGCCATCCTACACAACAAGAAAATTAATTATTATTAATTTCAAAATACATCGGAGAAAAAGGATCGCTCAAGTGGGAACTTGAACCCACGACATTTCCCTTACAGGGGGAATGCTCTTCCGACTGAGATATTGAGCCACATATGAATCACTTTAAATTTCCCTTCTGTTTATATCCGTCTTTAGGGGCGACGGTGGAGCCATCTACCAACTTTCTTACTATCTTATTATCAATTTGTTTAGTTTAATTTACCTCGTCGTACAATAGACTGGGGCATTCTTTGCTGCCATACACGATACCGGAAACGCCTCGATCTACACCAAATACTTCTTGAAATAAGCAAACTCTTGTAATGAGTAAACACAGAGAGGAGGAGACCTAAGGAACTGGCAGACTTATCCTGACGTCGTCAACCATTTTGAATACTAGAATACTGCTAGAACGGTGCTCTTTCGTATATAAATATTAAGGACGAAGTTAAAATTTAACATTGTCGACTGATAAAAATGATAAATCTAAAGTAATACAAATCAATTCAGAAAAGATTTTCTTGTGATCGGTCCAGGCGGGATTTGAACCCGCGATCCTTTCCTTACAGGGAGAATGTTTTTGAACACTAAGCTACCAGACCCAAGCCCGAACTAATCCAAATGTTTGCTTTCTTTATATATCCGTCTGAGGCGAATGTAATTCTACAATCATGTCATATCGTTACCTTTCTTAACATTTTTCATTACAGAATATTTTTCATTATGTCATTTATGTCACAATACCTGATCTCCCCACTTCCAATCCTTGCCTCGAACGACTCTTGAACCGATCTTCATAAGAGAAGCTAGTTCTGGACCTGATAAAGACGCACCGCGAGCTCGAGCCCCTAGGCGTTCGTCTTCGAAAATTATCAAACAATCCGCTGCAATAGAAAATTGGTTTTATTTTACTGTTACAATTAAAAATTAACAGCTATTTAACTATTTTTATTTTATTTTATTGACATAACCGTATATTTGGTAGCGCTCGTAGCTTACGGTCGAGAGATCCCGGGGTTCGGATCCAGATAATTACACTACTGAGATGAAGCCACTCCTAAGACAAGCCATTTAGCTTAACTGGAGGGGTTAGAGGAAGTATTTCGATTACTAATATTCTTTATGAAATTAAAAATACATTGTGGAAGGTTATTTTCGGCTTCATCATCAAGTTTCCTCAACTACAGCTTGAGCAAAACATATATTTACTGTGTTATGTAACTTACACTTAGACTTCAAGCTATTGGTAATTAGTGACGTCAGTTGAGTAGTATCGCCTCCAATCTGTTTCAATAATGTAAGGCACGTGCTCAAGGCACCACCGTTAATCAATTGCTCTAGTTCAGGGCCATGACATCCCTCCACAAGAAGCGACAGCAATGTTATTAAAAACCTGGAACATAAGTAATCTATAGTAAAGTTTTTTTTATGTGTATTTTCGCAAGTATAAGTTAATTTTCAATTACGTGTATACTAAAGTAGACCAATTTAGGAATTATCTGCACATTCCAGGTGAGGAAATTATTCTGATTGACATTCGAATTTCAAAAACACGGTAACCTATAAGACGGTATATTTTAATAGGTTAAAATAAAAGTTAGAACTAGTGGAAAACTAGACCAACTTAAATGAGTAGGCTATTACGAATAAGGAGTCTGTGCTTCTAATTACCGAGGAACAAAGACTCAAAGTTGAACACTTCACACTTGTTCAAGTTCAATAAAAAAACGTAACCTTTATTAAGGAAGTAGGTATACTAACCTGGCTCGAGACGGTCTATTCAATAAAGCATGCGCCCCATAATTCGCACTCATTTTCAACGGCAACGATTGATTCTGTTCACCTTCCGACACGCGCGCTTTTAACTCTATCAATATAAAATCCATCAGCTTCGACCTTTCTAAGAGCACAATATATTTTGTATAAGGTATAACGGATTCTATCCCACTCAACGGCGGAGTCAAAGGAATTCTTGGCTTAAGTGCCATATATGGAACCGAGTCCGCCATACAACCACCCAGTAAACCAGAGAGAGTGCCGTATTTGATACTTTCTGACATTGTCTGCGAAGAATGTAAGATATGATTGATCATGCTGTATCCATTTCTTCTCATTTCTGCCCTTTGAATCTGAAATTGAATCTTATTTAGTTACTGCTATAAAGTTCAAAATCAGTTATTTACGTCGTATAAACGTACGTCGTATAATTGAAGAAAAATTGTGTAAGTAGTAGTATCAATAATATAAAAAGGAAATACCTGACAATATAACGCCCTTCTAAGTATATCTATATCACAAGGTTCCTCAGTCATAACGAAGTCTATAATTGCTACAGTCATCCTTTGTTGCTCCGCAGTTACCTCTTCTAATAACCAATATAAGTCTAGAATAAAAAGAGCTGTCAATATACTTAAATTATCACTACTCAACTATAGACGTAAAAATAATGTGAGCGAAATAAACAAATTTCAAAACTGATGAAAAGCATTTTGCTTTTCGCTGCAATTTTTTCGTTGAAAAATTTAGCGCTTATCCACATCAACCCCATAGCTCATGATGATCTGCCTGTGAGCTACCTCAACCTGAGACCCGTTACAAGGAAATTGAATGAAATCGGAGAGCAAGACTTACATTGGTACAGATCTCTTGCCAAATCATTGTTCCTATATTTGTTATCTACCTAGATTGGTACGGGGAAAGATCGAAATAAAAAAAATCATCTAAAACTATACCTTTTTCCTCACAGGCGAGCCTAGAAACCCAGGCATTAACAAACTTATTCCTCTCTGAATTATCATCATCTTTCTCCTCGTCAGCCATAATTAAATCAGTCTTGATTTCATCAGCTAGCAACAGGACTTGCTTTTCACTCTCAAGCGATTCCTTTAGTATCGAGTTTTCAGTTATATCGTTGATAGAACTAATCGATAACTCGTTCGTTGGAGTCTTATCATCATAATCCTTATCTAACATATCATCTTTTTCATTCACTCTATCCCCACGCCCTTCATTCTTCATATCATCGTTATTACACGCATTTTTCAAGTCTTTTTCTAAAGGTTTGTCTTTAACTTTTATAGTAACTTTAGACCTGTTAGATAGTTCTTTAGTGGAAGTAATAATCTCGTTGTGTATTCTAGAAGATTCTATCACAATACTTGGTGCATCATCAGGTGTTTTATTAGAAGAGTGTGCTATAGATGACTTTAAGAGCAGAGCGTCGCCTTGCAAAAGGCTACCTGTCGCTTTGAGCATACTTTTACTTAGACTATTTTGTCTGTTTCTGAGATCCTTTGTGGTTTCAAAACTGAAAAAAATATATTGGAAAGTTGGACTTAGATACTCTAGAAGAATATTTATATGACTTTTTTTTTAATTGCATTGTGTGTTGTGTTACCATTTGTTGAATCCGGGAGTTTTTGCAGCTTTCATGACTTTTTGAAACATTCTTTTGGCAGAGGGAGGGCGATGGGTAGGCGGGCGAGAGTGTAACGCCGTGACAGCTGGGGATATAGCAGCGCGGACTTCGTGAAGGAGAAACCGTGCTCTTTCTAAAGGCGCGGCGCATACCTAACGTATTAAAAAGAAGAAACAATATTTATTTACTCTAAAACATACAGTTATGAAAAAATATCAAATGAATTCAACATTACCTCTTTATAGCCCCTCGAAAGTTGTTGCCTCGTTCGCATTAGAGTCCACTTGCTTTGTTGAACTGCTTTCACAATTTCAGACATCGCTGGCGACAACTTTACTTCGCCCTTTTCCATTTCTATAAAAAAATATATAAATTGCCAGTCATACCGCGGATATCGCAGTGAGACTAGCGAACTACTAGGGAGTAACGTGAAGATGATGAATAGTATTATTTCCACTTACCAGCTGTAGCGGTTGCCAAAGCATGTTCCTTCAAGCCAGAGTGGTATAAAAGAACGGCTAACAAAGCTCGTCGTAACTCTTCTAATGGATGTTCGGGAGGGAAGTGCGGCGCACAGCCTTCGCGCCTTTCACACGCCCACCACAAGTGTAGGGCTAATGGATCCTGAAATAATCTCGTCATTATTATACAGCTGCTATGTTCGTAGAGTAACCCAAACCTAGAAGTCAATAAGGCTTTAAATTTGACGTAAACCTCTTACTTTAGCAGGTAGTATGGTGAGCCTTAATAGATTGAAGTTACAGGTAAGCAGAGCGAACCGGGTAAAATGGGTTACTTGATGCTTACCCGTTTTGTCTCAATACCTCCATAATTGAGGATTTTGAACCAAGCAATTAAGATGGGTGTCATACCGAATTTTACGTTCAACAAATCTTATTAAACTATAAGATTTGTTGACCATTAATTAACCATTGACTCGAAGAAGAAAGAGAATGTTATCCTGTAAAAGTAATCTCTTCCCATATAAACAACTAAGGTCGATGAAGGTGTTGTGTTATCGTTACAGAAAGACCCAGACCAATAAATGGACATATTCAAGTATGCAGTGTATGTATATTTTGCCTATATAACCATCTCGATATTCATACTTACATGCAATTTAGGTTCAGCAAGAGCGTGTAGCAGTGCATCGGCTCTGGCAGCATTCGCGGGCCCATTAACACGGGGCGGGGCCGGGGCCCGGGTGGGCCGACACGTGCGCGGTTGCATTGGCACCTCCCCGGCGGGACTGTTACCACCCGTGGACGAACCACTTCGAGCTTCCGCTTTCTCCTCTTCGAAAGGGTTTGACAGTTGAGATACCTGAAAGATTCAAAATCTTGCTATTCATCATTCGCCGATCCGAGCTATTTCACAACACAGTTGGGATCAGCTTTCAGTCTAACTAGGAAACGGTCGAACTTCCGTCCATCCAAGCTTAAACTTATGATAAGTAGTATCTAAATACCCCTCCGAATCAGAAGGATAAGTTTAAGCTTGGTTGGACGAATGTGGATGAAGTTAAGTACAGAGATAGATGTGGCGATACCACATGTACCCAGCGCCATCTAGCGACAGCAAGCCGAACTACTACGACACTACTACGTCACTACGAATCCTGCATCGCGAAAGTGAAGTGCGCGCGCTGGTACAATATATAAACAACATCCCAACGACAATCGTTGGGCCGCGGCCCGCCAGGCGTGATCACCTTGCCTGGTCGGAGGATCCTCCCTTTGTGTTGGAGGAGCATCACACCTCGTTCCTCCACAGTGGTGACCCCGACGTGATCTGATCACGTAACCTTCGCTGTGCATATCAGCAGCTTCCTCATCGTCACATCCCACTCACTTCTTCCGCATGAGCGGTAATCAAGTCTTCGCCATCCAGCACTTTCGGCCCTTACAAGGATGCCATAGCATGCAGCGACCGCTGCAGCCTGGTTACCCTTCGGCCACGCCTGCATCCACGCCTGCATCTAAGGCATTCGCCCCACTACACGGGAGACTTACCTCGCTTCATAGAGGATTCACCCCGTTACTACCGAGGACTACTCACCTCAACTCACCGAGGGCTACTCACCTCAACTCACCGAGGGCTACTCACCTCAACACACCGAGGGCTACTCACCTCGACTCACCGAGGGCTACTCACCTCGACTCACCGAGGGCTACTCACCTCAACTCACCGAGGATTCGCCTCGCCTCACTGGCGGCTCGCCGAGCATTCATCTCGACGCTTCAAGCCCCAACTCACTGGGCGTTTCAACGCAGGACCGCAAGCACCGCAGCACCGCACTTGCCCCGCTTCTTCGGGACCAGCGGTAATCCCGACTCACTGGGATTAGCGAGGAAGACTGTTCCGCCGAATGGAATACGCGGCGTCCAGCTCCGACGAAACGGAACTACTCAAGACTGGCATTGGCACGCTCCTGAAGAGAGCTAAGACAGCTGACTCATCGCAATCAACCTCCGGTCTTGGAGGGGGAGTGATGTGGCGATACCACATGTACCCAGCGCCATCTAGCGACAGCAAGCCGAACTACTACGACACTACTACGTCACTACGAATCCTGCATCGCGAAAGTGAAGTGCGCGCGCTGGTACAATATATAAACAACATCCCAACGACAATCGTTGGGCCGCGGCCCGCCAGGCGTGATCACCTTGCCTGGTCGGAGGATCCTCCCTTTGTGTTGGAGGAACATCACACCTCGTTCCTCCACAGTTAGTGATCTGGTTGTGGGAACGGGATCGTATCCATAGTAATCAATATTTTTCAAGGAATGAACCCGCGGGCGAACAACCAGTACGCATTTTTTAACTAATCACATTGTTGTAGTAAACGTATGTATGATCAATATTATACTATGATCATTTTGATTTGAATTCAGTACGGTGCTAAAATATGTAAGAACGTACCTGTAATCCTCCTCTAAGGAAAAGTGCAGCGGCGTAAGGTGCGTCTCTCTCGGCTTGCTGTACGGGTAACGATCGCGCTAGGCACACGCCGCACTGTGCGAGGCCTAGAGACACATTGAACGCGCATGTCGATAGTATGTGATGAGCACGGAGACTCGCTGTACTTTCCTGGTTTAACATTATAATCATTATTGTAAATACACTGTTTACTGTAAAGTTACAAATATATGCAGATACTAGGTTTTGACTAGGCAAATCACACACAGCAACCATAAATAGTGGTGATAAAAATATATCAGAAGATCAGAAAACTTCAGGGGATCAAAAGATCAAAATCAACGGGCTTGCATGATAGAATTAATGACAGTAGAGGAAGCTCGTAAGTGAAGTATGGAAGGATACTTCACTTACGAGCTTACGAGAATAGGTGTGAGCGTCTATGTATCAAAAATCAATATCAAAAATCGTTTATTCGGATTAAATCGGAACTTACAAAACGTCAATATAAAGTAGATATTAAATACTAGTTTAGCAAATGGACCACCGGTTCGAAACGCGGCCCAGACCTGAGAAGACTCCGGCAAGAAACTCAGCGGGCATTATTATATATTTTTTGGTCTGTTTACAAACATTTACTTAGCCTAAATGTATGTATGAATGTAATAAAAATATAAAAAGTTGAAATTAGGCACGTCTTCTCTATACTCACTTTACACTTATGGCTATAAATCTGATCCACGAACATCCCGACACACTTCTCAGTGATCCTTGACAGATATGCGGCATGAGGTTCTACGCTGAGCGCGGCGGTCGCGTCAAGGCCCTTGTACTTGCGCACGAGTTCCACAGTGCTCGCGTTCTCGCAATCAAAGTTGTCCACGTCAAATACATAGCCGGCTACTATTATCCATGAACCGCCTTCTTTTGAGTGGTTTTGAACATCACATCTAAAGAAAGTAAGAGCATTTTGTTTTCAAATTTTGTGACGTGCTAATATTAGATAGCAATTTAAAATGAATAAAACATATAAAACTTTATACAATAAATTAGGACACATACTTAATTAAATGAATTTTACAGCATTAAGTATGCTAACTATACAAATCGAATACATAGGGAAAAAGAATCTTCTCGGGCATACTTAATTAGTCACATCTTTTAATTTTCTTTTATATCGTGCACTAATAAGAATCTATTAATAAAATGTGGCTCAGTACTGAATTTGAAGAAGTTAGTTGAAAAGATAACTATTAAAGTAGTTACTATGTTAGGTCGTCTAGTAATAACAATGAAAAATTATAGGTAGGTATTAGAATTACCCTAGAATAAACAGGAAATAAAATAACGAATGCTTTATAAAAGGTAAATAAACTATTAAAATGGCGGAACAACAAATCATCTAAATCAAATGACATATCATGGACTACGTACCTGCGAATTATACTCTTATTACGTTGATGTTTCTTGGCCATGAGACCGGGCCAGCCAAGTAAGTCGCCGTCAAGCTTTTCAGCGGACGGTAAGCACTTGGCCGCATCATCGCAAGACCTGGCTATCTTGACAAGAGAGCTTGTGCAATCTGCCAGCGCGCAAGGCGAGCGGGCCGCACAAGAGCACAGCCATGCACCCAACTCACTGACAACACGACCTAGTGCAAAAGAATTGTATGGCTAAAACTCACTGACGAATAAAATCGTAACGGACAGTTTTAAAGTTTCGAAGATTTATTGGAAATCAAATACATTATCAATCTATCAGCAGTCGACTGCTGCTCATTAATATCATAAGAGTGGAAGTTTGTGCAGATGTTGGTACATTACAGTCTGGATAACACATAGATTACTTGTAATTTGGGGAATTTAAATGCCCATGGGTAGCGGAAACGGGATCAAGTTCCACGCTGGTGAAGCCGCGGGCAATATTTAGTAGGAATATATTATTGAAAACCAAAGTTATTTGAATAAGAAAGAAGTATTATTATGATTTTAAATGAATAAATCATATAACAGTGTTTAACTTCGATCTATAATCCTATACATATCTTACACAATTCAAACACCATTCACGTATTTATTGTGTGATTTGACTTCGACTATTATAAACCTTACCAACTATATCAGCCGCAATAAGATCGCAGAGCGTCATCATCTGTGCATTGGTTCCCCTCCGAATAGCTCTTATGAACGAACTACAAATAGTCTGAACGTGGTCAGCCAATAGAGCGGTATATTGTGTAAAGATGGCCCGTACTCCCCCTCTTGTGCTTCTACCGCCCCGGGACCACATGGCTTCACAAAATAACAACCTGTAGATAATATTTTCTCGTGAATAAAGATATTATTGTTATAAAAATATATACAATATTACTAATTGATCAAATAGGAAAAAGTGAAGCAACTCAGGCGGTACTTGACGACGTAAATGGCTTCCATTGACACCCCAAGATGGTTGTATAGGAGAATTTGGAACACTCAAGGAGTGACTCGGTAGCTCAGTGGTCAGCTCATTCCCCCTGTAAGGGACCGGTTGCGGGTTCAAGTCTCACCTGAGTGTATTCACTTTTTTCTATCCTAATCGATAATCATAGTTAACATAGTAATTGCTTTAAATAAATCTTTCATTTCCAATAACATTATAAAAGTGAAAACGGATGTATGTTACTCTTTTACACAAAGACTACTGGGTGAATATAGATGAAAACATTTTGCATTCAAGGGAAAGGTAGTGGGGGTTCAAGTCCCACTTGAGCATTTCATTTTCCCCGACGTATTCGAATTTAAGTAGATTATAATCTAAAATAGTACATACACTACTTTACATCCCCGTGAATATGTTCCTGTGTGTCAGAGGAATTAGTAATTCATGTCGGAAGAGGATACATCAAATCAATTACCTTTGAAATCTTATAAGTAAATCACAGCTGGGGCTCACAGTATCGTGATTCTTTGGATCATTAGTCTTGCTCGTATCTCCTTGTAATATGGCAGTCATGTGCATTTGAGTCTGACACGAGGTATTGCGTATAAGATGTTTTACCTGTTAAAAATGCAAACATGCCTTTATAATCTGCTTTTTACCCGACTCCGCGACGCAAAGGAGGGTAATGTGTTTATCAGTCTATGTATGTATGTATGTATATATGTATGTATGTATGTTTGTTTCTATGTGGCGTTCTAGAGACCAAATGCATAGGCCGATATTGATAATTCTTACGTCAATCGATTCGTCTTAACCTTGCGAGTGTCACTAAAGACATGACAGTCATTAAAATTCACCACAGCGACAACCAGACGCCATATTGTCAAAATGAAAAATAAAAAAGTCAATGAACTATGTCAAGTGGGGTGAATAGGTATTTTAAAATCAGGTTTAGGTTCCTTTTACCATTTTTCATTTTAAATAATAGTTTAGGATATATAACGATTTAAAGTTGTTTAACAAAACAATCATTCTCGCAAATTTTCTTACTTACTGATTTAAGTTTTTATTTCAAGTATAAACTATTTATGTAGGTATGAAGGAAATTAGAAGGAGCTTACAAAAAGATGTACATGTCATTATCACAACTAAAAAGTATAAAATAAAACAAAATGATTAAAAAATAAAAAACCCGACTGCCACTGAAAAGACCGAAATAAGTTTAATAGCAGGCGGTACCCATTTGCCAATCATAAACCAAAAGAAAATTAATGGGTACCGCCTGCTATTAAACTTATTTCGGTCTTTTCAGTGGCAGTCGGGTTTTTTATTTTTTAATTTATGCTATTATTGACGTGTTATCAACTTATTAGTGGTATAACATTCTTACCAAATGCATTAAAGGTACAGAGGCTCCATTATCGGAAGATGTGGTGTTATTGGGTTGGTACTCCTCAATGCAAGCTGCAACCGATATATTAGATAGTTTAAATATGTACGAAGGCATTAGAAATTATTTCATAATACATATTATTAATAGTATACCTGGTGCTTGAACTGTTTCGTCACCTGTAGCGGGGGGTGGAGGACCACGTTGTCCTGTTACTATGTCAATTTGATCGTACTCCCTAGAATTAATGTAAGATAGATAAATAGATAATTCTTGATTGTAAAAAAATATTTACAGTAGGACAAGTAAATAATTAGCATCTACACAGTCTAATGTACAATGGGCGGTCCTAACGCTGGAAGCGATTTCTTCCAGGCAACCTATAATTAGGATACTGGAAATGGGATATATGTAGCGTATTCGTTGCGTGCCAACTGACCTACTGCTTTTTTACAATGCTTTTTATTGAAAAAAAAAAAACATTAAGTAAATTATACCGGTCAACTGGTCTACCATAATAATATTAATCGAACGGCTGGGCAATAAATGTAAATATCACTTTATCTAATATATATAAAAATGAACCCCTATTTCCCTTGGTCACGACATCACGCCTGAACGGCTGAACCGATTTCGCTAATTCTTTTTTTGTTGTGTTCGTCATTGTTAGGAGAAGGTTCTTATGAAAGGAAAAATGAAGAAAATTGCGCGGAAAATTAGAAAATTTAAGAATACATAACCACCATATAAAATAGCTGATCCGACATACGCCATGTTTAAATTTTGAATTTGGAATACGAATTGGAAAAAAATGTGTTTATTATTCTAAAACCCGAAGTTGAAAGAAGTTAGGCGAATACGATAGTGTGGAGATGCACTTCGGCTTACCTCGTCAAACTTTACCTCGCCTCGGGCGACTTCCATTTGTTGTCGGTTTTTGCGCCCGAGTCAAAGGGCCCGAAGTGGCACGAAGTGCGTTCACGAAGTACCTCTCTACACTACTCGGCCGACTTCCGTACTCAATAGTTATAATTATTGCGTGTGACACATATTGTGTTTATTATGAACAAAATACAGTCGTTACAGGAGGAAAATATGTTGTTCCTCGAAACTGTGCAAGCAGAGCCTATTATTTGGGACCCCAATATCATTAATGTCATAAGGACGAACGTGCGCAGGCTTTCGGCACCTTAGAGCGAATGAGCTCCGCGCGAAGTTGAACGAGTGTGTGGTGTCGCACTTCGGACTGTAGGCAAAGTTGCTCGAGTACTGCGCCGAGGAACTTCGCGAGTAGTGTATACGAGGCATAATACTGCTTGTATGATATTCTTCTATGTTATCTGACGTTTGATATAGAATTGACATAATGCGTGCAAATATCGTCAGAGGGTGATTAGTAGACATTCTTCTGAATTAACAAAATGCCCGTTGCTTGGGTCGCGAAAATACTTATGGTGGCTATTTTTTTATTTAGGTCGAAAAATTGATGGTTTATGGTAGTATGACCGCCCTTGAGCGTAGAGTTAATGGTTGTATGGGTCCCATAGGTTATAGGCTCCGTAGGTGTAAGTATGGGCCCCGGTGACCTATTAGTGTCGGGAGCTCCGTGTACGTATGGGGCCCGAATCGAAATGCTTTCCGTTCTCAAAATAGTTAGGAGAATTTGATAATTTAATTGATTCTAATTTCTAAGGCGAAACGAAGTTTGCCGGGACAGCTAGTAACTCTATATATTTAAATGGGATTAAAAAGTTATTTATGCAGTCGGTACTTCGCTAGTATGACAACTGTTCGATTATTGACTTAGGCCCGTATTCCATTCCTGAACCTGACAGATTGTATAGGTGATATGTCAAATCTATGAATCTGTCTATACAATCTGTCATCAGATAAATCGCGATTCAGGCTGAATGTCGTTTTAGAATACGGGCCTTAGAGTTCATAGTACAGACTCAGGACAGTGATAAAATATTTCCGTGCATTTGGATGTAAAAATTCTTACGTATCAAGTTGTAAATGATTGTAAGCATCTGTAGAGTGTGCTTGAAGCGCATTCTTCAATGCGTCACGAAGTCCCCCTCCCCCCAATAGTGACCAAACAAGGAGTTCCGTCATGAATCGCGCTCCTGCACTTGCCGGTACTGACCCTGCAACAATTAAATTGGTTTCAATTGACTAGTACCTTCACCATGTTTAACAAGTTGACAGTAAATTTTAAATTAAATATTTGCGGCCGGCAATTTTTTTTATCTTAAATTGTTGGTGCTAAAAATGATAGAGTTACCGCCAAATATATCTATAATTGTCGGTAGAAAATGTCACAGCGCGTCACGGATAGTGTGAGACCGCCGCAAATATCTTTACTTTACTTTTGTGATAATGTACCAAGAAATAGGGGACTGGTCCCGCGGGTCTCGTCGACGTCACTCGAAACAAAAATTTGGTGGCAGATCTACTATTTTGCTGACGAACCCTATTTTGACGTTATACAGAATGATTTTATAGTCGTTTCAGGTTTAAAGAAATTGGGCACAGTTTCGTAAGCAAAATCATCTGGACGTATAAATTTGGAGTAAGAAAAAAAAATTTTAAAGCCCCCATACATTTTTCCTTTCACCTGAACATTACTCCCATAAATTATTTTTAAAAAAAAATTTTTTCGCCTGTTTAATACTTTCACATGATTTTGCTATCGAAACTGTGCCCAAAATCACGCAGTATAAATCACATCCAATAACAAATAGTACATATATGATACCTTGCGGCAGTAACGTAATAAGATGATGCGCTCTAATATGCGGCGTGGGTAGCAACAGCGGCCACGCGGCGGATAACGCACGCCTGGCCGCGGCCGCAGCGGCGACTCCTGCCCGCCCCTCTACTAGCGCTACTAACGCTGTGTGGACACCATTGCACCATGAGCGAGCCTCGCTCGATGGTTCTTCAATCTCAGTGGCACGGGAGCATTGCCAGGCTTGTACCTGTGTTTAATATTAGAGGTAAGTATCGTATTCGTGGTGAGGCGAGGGTAAGTATTCATTAAATCTGACGACCAAACTGAAATCTATCAAAATCTATCAAGAATTGTATAATACCAACGACGTAATACTTTTCTAATATGGTTTTTTAATGTACTTAAAATTCCGTCGTTTTTTAATTCTCATAAATGATGAATAGATTGATAAAAGTAAATATATGATAAAACTTTATTGACAGTAGAGACAAGTAGGTAGCAAATCGAATATATAGGGAAAAAGAAGAATCATCTCGGGCGGGACCGGGTTTGAGTCCCGCCCGAGATGATTCTTATTCGACCCGAGATGATTCGTACTCGTATTCGATTTGTATAGTTAGCATACTTAATGCTGTAAAAATTCATTCAAAAGTAGGTAGCATCTGTAAAGGGTGGTTAAATGTACAATGGGCGGCCTTATAGCTGGAAACGATTACTTCCAAGCAACTCATTTGCTTTCGTCTACTGCTTAAAGAAATTTTCATAGCAAAAAGTGAAGAGAATTTATGTTGTACTTACTTGCAATCTCAATAAATTGAGGCAGGCGACAGCCATACATTCCATTTCTTTTATAGCACCAGTACTGCTTTGTTCGACTACTAATCTCAAGAGCCGTTCTAAAAGTCTGCAAAATATATTTAACATAAGTACATACTTCGCATACCAGAAATGTAATGGTTAATTTTTTTTTAAACTAATACGTGAAAGCACTTACTTGAAAGTGTTATCAGATAAATCAATTACAAATGGCATCGAAGACGGTAGATCTCTAGGTGTTTCTTCACTCCATACAAATATTTGGTTCGGTCCATTTACAACACCTGTAAATTAAACATTCTCAATTTTATGCACACAACGGACTGATCCGAACTGAGATGACTGAGACTGGGAAGAGTGGGAAGTCAAAACTTACCATTAACTTTGAATGACGAATTGAGGACATGTAGCAGTTGTGGTACTGGTCGCGTAATTTTTGCACGCTCTTGAGTACCCCAAGCGTATAAGGCGCCATCTGACGTCATGGCAATACCGTGGGCCGCACCAAGAGCCATATCCACTACTCTTATTCCTATGAATAAAATATTATGAAACACCTAAACCAATATAATAAATAATGATAATATAAAAATACATATTAATCAGTTTACCTTGAAATGCATCTATAATTTTTGGTATTTTCAAACTTTCCAAATTGCCATGACCCAAACGGAAGCCATCGCCTTTACCCCACGTGTATACCTGACCACTGAAAAAAAAAGAAAATAAAAATCAGTTCCAATTCACAGTTTATAATGGTGACCGCGAATAGAACAAAATACTTACGCGTCGGTCAGTACAGCGTGCCAATGTTCGCCAGTGTAAACTCGAGTGATTCTCAACACCGACAGTGACGTCAGAGTCCTCGGTACGCCGCCCTCATTGTCACCAAAAACTTGGACTGCACCTTCCCATGTGCAGCATAGCGTTTGAGCTTCACCCCAGCCTGCAATATACAATGCGTTACAGAAGAAGTCCGCCTAGCAGGGAAGGTTTAGAAAAAAAGAAAGAAAAAAAAATAAAGAACAAAAGAAAGAAAGAAGGAAAGAAAGACAAAGAAAGAAGGAAATAAATAAAAGAAAGATAGAAAGAATATGCTATATCATCACGTTACTATTCGAATGGGTGGAGCAGTAATTGTAAATCTCGTTCATTCTATCGGCTTAATATCAATTCAGCCTAGTAAACTATGTAATCAAACAGTCTCTGTGGCGTAGCGATTGTGAACGTGGTCGCTACGCAAGGGACGCGGGTTCGATCCCCGCTCAATGCAAATATTTGTATGCATGAATATGGGTATTTGCATTGGACTGGTCGTGCCTAAGAGAGCACGTTAAGTCGTCCGACCCGGTTGCCATATGAACACCTATGGAAGTCGTTACGGGTAGTTGGAGCCCTTAAAAGTCCAACAACTGGTCTAATGCATGCTGGTGCAATGTTTCGATATCGCCCTTGGGTTGTAGAGGTCAGATGGCAGTGACTTCACAGAAAATATCGAAGTTTAGTCAAATCCGCAGTTAATCTGGTAAAGCAGACCCCAGACTGCAAGTTGTAAAACTTCGGATGCGACTGGGATTAACGCTAAGATGAAGAAGCAGATACTATATCGTCACCTGTATGGTAAAGTTGCGAATGTGTATAAATACGAATTTTACAGGAGAGCAAAAAAACTCCATTTTGCTTATTTTTAAATGGCCCACTTTAGTAAGCCAATGTCTTTTTAGTTTTTATTTTATGAAAATATAAGCAGAAGACTGCTGGTTAATCAGTAAACTATTATAACAGTAAAATAATCTAATAAATCACAATCGCAACTTTGAAACCTCTAAGAAAAATTACAGAAAAGCATTTTTCGCCCATAGTCAATTCACGTATGTGTCAGATTCGCAAGTATGAAATCAATTTCATTGAGTACAACAAAAATCTAATTTCAAACTTGCGAATAACGCAGAAATCGATTGCGTTTTTTAAAATATTATTTTAATCTTAAATAGTAGTGTAGCACAATTTTATTCATTTTAATGGTATGAAATAAAAAAACTGTTTATTAAAGATAAAAAGTAAAATTTTAATGGAATCAGGTAAAGCTAAACATCAAAATTTTCACCTTCCTCCTCGCTATCCGGTTCGGGCAAACGGTCCACAATGGAATCGGATGTTGGTAAATTCCCATAGAATTCATGATAACTCCTTGGTATTAAAAGTTCGTGACATAATTTTAGTAGATCTACACCGATTACATGGTCAACGGTCTATAAACTTCTTACATCCATCCTGAGAGCTAAGATTAACAATCATAAACAATAATTCTATTATGTGTGCCTCTCAGAATGGATGTAGGGATGGTTCCCGGGGTACTAGGAGCTCCTCCTGATTGATATGGCTATTAGCCAACAAGCTCGCCGCAATCGTAAGGATCTGACAGCATGCTGGATAGATTACAAGAAAGCGTTTGACTCCGTGCCACATACGTGGCTTTTGAGGGTGCTGGAGTTGTATAAAGTGAATACAACTCTATGTACCTTCTGGTATGGGTCTGCTATGGGGCAATGGAGAACGGTTCTTTTCTATCCAGGATGTCGTCAGGCTTTGGGTGGCGGCGTGCCGATAACAATAGATAGTCTGAGTCCCCTTTGGTTCTGCTTAGCCCTGAATCCACTTAGTACTTTACTAGTGAATTATGGGTTAGGTTATAGGCTACGAAGAGAGGGTCACATGGTATCCCACCTCTTTTACATGGATGATTTAAAGCTATTTGCCCACACCAATCCTCAATTAATAGCTTTACTGAAGGTAACTGAAACATTCAGTAATTCTATTAAAATGGCGTTTGGAGTGGACAAATGCGCAGTCATTCATGTAAAGCGAGGGCGGGTGGTGGAGTCGGAGGGTATACAACTCTCTGATTCCACTAACCTAAGATCACTCCTCGTAACTGAGACCTATAAATACTTGGGTATGTCACAGGCGTTATGCATCAATGAGGTCGACATGAAACAAATGTTACAGGAACGTTTCTTTGACCGCCTGAAAAAGGTACTCAACAGTCTTTTGTCAGGTGGTAACAAAGTGCGTGCCTGTAACAGTTGGGTCATGCCACTCTTGATGTACTCTTTTGGCATACTCAAGTGGACTCAGACTGAACTCGATACCATCGATAGGAAAGTCCGGACTCAGTTGACTGCATTCCGAATGCACCACCCACGGTCGTCAGTCATGAGATTGTACATCCCGCGGAAATGTGGGGGTCGAGGTTTTTTAAATGCTAAGACCCGTCATAATCGCGAGGTGTGCAATCTCAGAGACTACTTTCTTAAATCGAACGTGGACATGCATCGTGATGTAGTTAACGTAGATACCGGACTCACCCCGCTCGGTTTGGCTAAAGAGAACTGGCGCAGGCCTACAATAGTTAGCACTGACAGCCGCAGGGAGGTATGGCAGAGTAAGGAGCTACATGGCCGGTTCTATCGGGCACTACACAGGCCCGAAGTAGATCTACTGGCGTCTGTGTCCTGGCTACGTTTCAGTTACCTTTTTGGGGAAACTGAAGGTTTTGTCTGTGCAATTGCAGACGAAGTTATTAAGACGAATAACTACCGGAAGTATATCATGAGGGATGGCACAATTGACATTTGTCGAGCGTGTCACCAACCTGGTGAATCCCTCAGGCATATTACTTCCGGTTGTTCTCGTCTTGCTAACGGCGAGTACTTGCACAGACATAATCAAGTAGCCAGGATAATCCATCAGCGACTTGCTCTGAAATATAACCTTGTGGAAGTTGAGGTGCCGTACTATAGGTATGTTCCTGAGCCAGTTCTAGAAAATAGCCATATCACATTGTACTGGGATCGATCTATCATCACTGATAGGACTGTTGTAGCTAACAAGCCTGACATTGTGGTGATAGACCGATCCGAACGCCGAGCATTGATTGTTGATGTCACCATTCCTCATGGCGAGAATCTCGTGAAAGCTGAGAAAGATAAACAAGTTAAATACTTGGACTTGACCCACGAGGTTGTCGACATGTGGAATGTTGATTCAGCAATCATTGTACTAATGGTCGTATCAGTCAACGGACTGATAGCAAAGAGCCTCGACCAACATCTGAAGAGGCTCGGGTTGGATGGTTGGGTCAAGGGCCAGATGCAGAAGGCAGTACTCCTTGATACGGCGCGCATCGTGAGGAAGTTCCTTTCTCTAGAGCCCTAACCACCGGTAGCTTGGTCCCTGTACCCGATGCCGGTGGGATACTATTTTTTATATTTTTAAATGGATGTTTTTTTTAAATAATTATGTATTTAAAAATATAATTTATAAGATTTTTAAATGAATAAAGAGAATAATAATAATAATGTACACACATCACTCTCTAGTCCCAAACTAAGCAAAGTTTGTACTATGGGTACTAGACAGCGGATAAACATATTTATACCTATACTTTTTTTTGTGAATATGTACTTAGTACAACACTACTACATAGAAATTACACCCAGACCTAGACTAGAACAAACCTTTGTGGGTCACACAGAGTTTTGTCATATGTGGGATCGGAATGGTAAAACAAACAATACTTAATACATTATAATTGCTTTGCACAAAATAAAAGTTCGTTGACAAACTATATCATTTTATAGCGAATGTTACACATAAGTTAGTTGACTATAGTCTACCATTTAATTTTGTTGACAGCAATGCCATAGTAAGTATACGAATATAACTTATAGGGGAATTTTCCGCAGTTTGTTTCAATTTTTTACGTAAATAATACCATGGCTAATAAACGAATATGACACATAGGTAAATTTACCATGGTATATTAGACAATTTACAAAGAATGTTATACCATGGCAATTATGCGAATTGTGCACATAGGTAACTTGACCATGGTCCGTTAACATTGTAAGCTTCAATGATACTGTAGTAAAGATACGAATCAACCAATATTCGCATGTTTACTTCAGATGTTTTGATAAAAACGACTTGATTTAGTTGTGGTAAAATATATTATCTACACTTAGTTAATTTGCCATGGTGCCTGACAACGAATGTTTGGGATACGTAAATATGCTGCTATGATATCTCATAGACTATCAAAGATACAGAGCTGAAACTTTGCGACATTGTGTATTACGATATTGGGATTACGTTAAACCAAAAAACAGATTTTCGTGAAAACAGCAGATTCGCAACTTTGCCATATAGGTGACGATATAATGGATCCACTAGAGGCATTTAAACAGTGCTAACGTTACCAAGTGCGACATCGATGACCCGTTCAATATTGTGCGCATTGAAGGAGACAGGCTGTGGAGTCAGGCAGTTTTCTATAGTGCCATGGCCGAGACGACCTTGGGCACCTCTTCCCCAAGTGTACAGCGCGCCTCGAGACGTGATTATCGCGCTGAGAACAAAATGAAGAAACAAATTGTACACTCACAAGCGTGAAGAATAATATTATTGCTGTTGTTTATCGCAAGAATTGCCTTCATGGATATGTCACGGGCGGTGCCCAATGTATTGTTTTTAATTCTCACACACAGAGTACGAATATGTATGTCATTGTTCTGTGTGTGAAATCTCTAAATGTTTGTTGTGTCATATTGTATAATCCCATCCCACATTAATTTATAATAATTCTGTCTAAATTAACATTGATATCTTCTGAAGTTGATTCGTACAAGATTGCTTCTAGTTTATAATCTTCTTTTAGCTGCTCTAGTTATTAAAACAAATCAAATTTATTTAATAATCATTGTACAGTTATTTTACATGGTTTCTTAATCTATTGATCTATTGATTCTATTGATTTCCATCAAAACAATAAATACATAGGTACAGTACATCTCTGTTTTCCCAGCTGAAATGGACAAGAGCGATCGAGCAATATGGTAGTATATCACTTACTATCAACTTAACTTAACTGAATATTGCATAAGCCGCAATCGAACCTAGTATGACTGGATTACCAGTCAAATGCTCCACAGCTACGAGGTAGTCAATAATGTTAAGCTATATTAGTCGAGTTTGTTTACATTCTTTATCCTAAGTATCAAGTAACGATTTAGAACATTGGCCCTTGCGATAGTAATATCAATATTTGGGTATATACCTGCAGGCGGCACCAGCAGCTACTTTCACAACCTCGTGGTGGGCGAGATGGTGTAGATGAGAGGGAGCGTCTCTTGGTGCGGTGTCCCCATGGCCCAGTCGCCCATCGTCCCCCGCCCCCCACGACCACGCCCCACCGCAGGTGGAACAACACAGGTAGTGTCGACCAGCCGGGTGGCAGGACACTTGACTTATGATTTGATTTTCTAAACCTATAAATAAATTACCTGAATTTACTGAAAATTGATTTAGCTAGCATATTGTCGTCTATCGTCTTGACTGGTTATAGTACATACGTTTCAAATAAGTATGTTGCGTTTATCATATAAAAAAAATTAGGTTCATTTAGATTGGCAAAAGTGAATGCTTAAGGCGGGACTTGAACCCGCGACCAGTACCCTTACAGAGGGAGTGCTCTAACCGGCTGAGCTACATGAACACGTCTTGAGAATTCGAAATTATCGTATACAACAATCTTTTCTTGGATTTGTAAGAGACTGGTCGCAGGTTCAAATCCCGTCTTGATACCAATTGCTTAAAAATTTCACTAAACTTTAGAGTTCTCTTTTACTCTATTTTGATAGTAAAGGCAATATAGTATGTGTTATCGAAGACACCAAAATACTACTTTCATTAATTAATTTCATTATCAGCCCATGTTGTGTGTACTTACATAGGCACATACATTAATAGACACTATAATTAATGAACTTGATATTTTTATACGACCTTTTGTACTTAATACGTACAGTTTTTTTCCACGCGTTCCAAATGCGCTTTGTTCGCTTACAATCGTAGTATGCAATTTGTAGCCGTAATAATTTAAATTACATGAAATTTCAAGGTTGCTCTACGTATTATTGCCACAAGTAAAATAGTAAAAAGGAGCGTAGGTTTATTTACCAGGTACAAGCTGAGGTATCATTGTGTCGTATGGTAAAGAGTACACAACGCCGTCATGAGTCAGAAGCAATGCAAGTTTCTCAGCACAAGCTATTTGCTGAATCCTCAGTATTCCCAAATGCACAGGTCCCACACCGACAGAAATCACTTCTTGGGCCGATTCCATACACTGCAATAACAATAATAGTCAAGTTATCCAATCATTCAATTCCCATCGTCCTACAACCTCACCACCCCTGGGAAGAGAGTCAGAGAGTTACCAGTGCATGATAACGGGAAACGAGTCGCCACCAGACGGTCTGACCTTTTACATAGATGTTTAAAATCAAGAAAATTAGGTAAGTTTGAATAGACATCGTATTTTAACTGCTACATGACCGAAGGTATGGATCATCGATAAGTAGTTTAAGAATATGTTAGATATTTAGAGATAAGAAAAAATAGATAATTGATCATTGACTTACAGTAACAAAACCCTTCATGGGTGGCAGCAGTGGCGCCCCAAGCCTATCCAGGTGACATAGTAATGCAATACCAGCTTTTCTGACGCTCATTAGTCCATCGCCACTTGGAATGTTCAGTTCTCTAAAAAGTTGGGGCAATATTTTAAAAATGCTATTCTAAAAATATGATGACAAATGGTCGCAGGATTTACTAACAGAATAGGGAAACTCAGCGCAACTACCACAATATGATACAGCAAAATGCGGTAGACTTGAAAATCAGGATAGAGTTAGAGAACTCTATCCTGATATTTATGGGATTTCTCCTTATCAGAGACGCACGCAGAAATGGAGATAGCGTTCTGGATACAAAATTAATATAGAATAGGGAAGAAAATTAAAAAAAAAAATACTAGCTAGCCCCATAAATAAATCACTTACTTGAGATAGTTTTCAGCGGGATTCGCTTCTGTTATTGGTTCACAGTTGACTATCGGATTTGGTGCAGGCACTTTGGCCATACGCCGTAGAAATGGTCCCAATGGGGCGGTGCATTCTTCTAGGGTTATTCTGTGGTAACATAATTATCAATGTCTAGCATTAGTCTAGGCCACGTAGTTCTCGACGAAATATAATACAAAGGCCATCGCATTTCTTCCATGGTAACTATACAATACAAGGCAGCTAAATTTTAATATGCCAGATCTAGCCATTGACTCGAAAAAGAAGAAGAAACTAGCCTATGAGAAATTATTGCCGTTAATTAATACCGATTGGCGGCAAAAGGCTAGTAACTAAGCTAGTACTAAAGTTAGACCAAATATTAAAGGGATGGCTATATGAGTGTGAAAGGGATACAAAACGTGTTTAAATGTTTAAATTAGATACCATCGATAGGCGTGTTTGCGGACAGCCTCCGTGGGCTAGCGGAGGCGCGGGTTCGACCCCCGTTCAGTGCAAATATTTGTATGCAAGAGTATGAGTATTTGCATTGGTCTGGAAGTGCCTCGGAAGAGCACGTTAAGTCGTCGGTCCCGGTTGCCATACAGACATGTATGGGAGTTGTTATGGGTATTGGGTGAAATGGCCCCACATAGAGGGGCTGATCAACCGTCCGGTCAAACGGCGTCCCCACTGGCAGTAGTAGTAGTAGTAGGTGTTTTGAATATAAACACTCTACTAAGACTAAACTGATTGCTAAGATGGTTTGACTTTTACTCTGGATGCTTACAAAAATTTGAAATTTTGTTATTCAGATCATTTTGAGTACCATTTTTCGACAAAGGGTATAGTATACAACTAACACCTTTTCATAAAAAGTTGTTTGTGAAGCCTAATACGGAATACCCTGATTGATAGTCAGTTACGACAAAAAGGAAGGAAATACTAATTTTCGTAACTGTACAACTGTGTAACAAAGTAGGACAATACAGTATTAGCATTTATTGTAATCGTTTTTCGTAACTCATTAAGAAACTCGACAAACAACAATTATGATTCGTTTCAAGATTTGTGTGATTGTTACAGAAAACCTATATTTAAACAAATTTTGAATATAAACCGGCCCACTAAAGTCGACTTAAAAGTAAAAGTAAAGAGTATAACCGGCCTCTCTGCTTAGGATTCGTGGACTATGAGAAAGCCTTCGATTCGATCGAAATATGGGCCGTGTTGCAGTCTCTCCAGCGATGCCGGATAGATCACCAGATTCAGATTTTGAAGTGTTTATACCAGAACGCCACTATGTCGGTCCGAGTACAGGAACAGAGCACGAAGCCAATCCCACTGAAAAGGGGCGTAAGACAGGGAGACGTTATCTCTCCGAAACTGTTTACCGCTGCCTTGGAAGACGTCTTCAAGCTACTGAACTGGAAAGGACGTGGCATCAACATAAACGGCGAGTATATCACTCACCTTCGGTTTGCCGATGATATTGTCATCATGGCAGAATCGCTGGAAGACTTAAACACCATGCTCGAAGACCTCAATAGAGTATCCCAACAGGTGGGCCTTAAGATGAACATGGACAAGACGAAGGTTAGGTCAAATGTCCATGTTGCGCCTCTACCGGTGCATGTTGGGAACTCTGTCTTAGAAGCTGTTGACGAGTGCGTCTACTTGGGTCAACTGATCCAGGTAGGCAATTCCAGCTTCGAAGACGAGGTAAATCGACGAATCCGACTCGGCTGGGCAGCGTTCCGGAAGCTACGAGATGTCTTCTCGTCCGACATACCTCAGTGCCTTAAGACGAAAGTCTTTAACCCATGTGTGTTACCAGTGATGACTTACGGATGTGAAACGTGGTCCCTCACTATAGGTCTCCTACAAAAGCTCAAAGTCGCTCAACGAGCTATGGAGAGGGCTATGCTCGGTGTTTCCCTACGTGATCGCGTTAGAAATGATGATATCCGTAGGAGAACAAAAGTAACCGACGTACCCCAGCGGATTAGCTCGTTGAAGTGGCAGTGGGCGGGACACATAGCGCGCAGAACACATGGCCGATGGAGCAAAAAAGTTCTGGAATGGCCACCGCGTACGGGCAAACGTAGTGTGGGACGCCCAACGGCCAGGTGGAAGGTCGCCGGGAAGCGCTGGATGCGGGCTGCTCTAGATCGGTCATTCTGGAGGTCTATGGGAGAGGCCTATGTTCAGCAGTGGACTATGTGTGGCTGATATGATGATGAAAGTCGACTTACCTATTGTCCGGCTGTCGTTTCTGTTTGGGTGGTAAAGTGACTAGTATGTCGGCTGCCTTCAACAATGCAGGTAGTTCCGCCCTCCTTGCACAAGATTCGACCCATACGCACAGAGACGTCCGCCAATCACCCAATGGAACATTACAGCCTACTTCACTGTGAACATTTGTATTTAAAATTTAATAATTAAAATCACTAGAATGTACAGTCAAATTGAAAATATTAGTGGTAGCAGTCATCCAGTAAATTAGTTGTTGGATTACTGTTTCCCAAGTCAGACACACTGGATACAATCTTGGCCAAGTCGTGAATTTAGCATACTTATTGGTAATGTAGTCACAGATTTGCTGCGTTCATACTATAATAAAATATAAAGTAATGTACAGGTGTATTAGTATTTTTTAAATATTAAACTCAAATGCATACCCAATCACAACCTGATGTAGGAACTTTGCAGCGCTATCTACTACTTCCGCCCATATTCTTTGAGATCGAGGTGCATTATGAGTCGCGCCTCCTGCGAACAGGGCTGCATCAGGCAAGGCGCGAACTGCGTCGAGCGCATCCCGTAGTAGCGCGGAACATACATCTGCATCTTCGCCACATCTCCATGCGCGACGTACTAAGGATAGAGCAAGGCGGAGAGCTGCGCGTGCACCTACGCGCTCTAGGCCCAGGGTGCTGAAAAAATAACACAGATGTATTTTCGAGAATTAACATCTGGTGCGTGGCAGTATTGAAAGCGACTGCTGCTGGGGCTGCGAGTTCGATTCCCGCTGAGTGAAAATATTTGTATGCTTGAATATACATTCTAGGTGTTTACGTGCCTCGGAGAGTACGTTAAGCTGTCGGTCCCAGCCTTACGAGCTGGCAGTCGTTACGGGTAGCTGGAGCCGTCAAAAGTCCAACTGTCTGTTTGCGTGTTACACTTTCATTTGAAATTTGGTATAGGGGTAGATTAGACCTAGAGGAAGGACATAGGCTATGTTTGGTCGCGATAACCGACATCCACGCGGGTGAAGCCACGGGTAACAGCTAGTTTTAAATATAATTTAAATTGAATTGATGATCAATCAATTTCTACACATACTTTTACTAGATGGCATAAATATTTCAATCATAAGTGCAATGTTTTCAAACAAAAACTGACAATGTATCTGCCAGTCACAACATTCTTCATACAGAATAACAACCTGCACTTGTGTAAGCAAGAAAATATTTATTTATTTATTTATTTATATAATTATGAACAAGCAGCTACAAGCTGTTGTGTTCACTTCTAGTGATAAAATATAATAGTCTATAGATTTTTTATTTTTATTTAATTGTCCGTCATTTTTTTAAGCACTGAATTGTCTAGTCGTAGCCAGTTATCAAGTCGATTTTTAAATGAGTTTATTGAGGTGGCAGAAACAACGTCCTCCGGCAGCAAGTTCCAATTATGGACCACTCTATTACTGAAGAAGTGATGGGCAACCAGTGTATCAGCAGAGGCCCGCGTCAATCGAAGGCCGTGTCCGCGGGATGGCCGTATGCTGTCCCTCCTGAGAAGAATGTTCTGGATATCTGGCAGATTATAGTGCGCATTTATGATCTTGTATACCTCTATCAGATCACCTCGAAGTCGTCTCTGCTCGAGAGTGCTCAGTTTCAGTGCACGTAGTCTCTGTTCATAGGACATGCGTCGTAGAGCCGGTGGTATCTTCGTGGCTTTCCTCTGGACACTCTCCAGCAGATTGATGTCCTTGTGAAGGTATGGGCTCCAGATCTGGAAGCCATATTCCAAGAGTGGCCTAATATAGGTCTTAAATATTCTCCTGAAAACTTCGATGGTTATGCTTTGAAAGGACTTTCGAACAACATATGTAAAAGAGTTAGCCCTTTTTACAATATTGGAGATATGTTCTGCCCACTTCAAATCAGGAGCCACAGTCACTCCCAGATCTTTTTGGAGGTTGACTGGAGTTAGGATGTTTCCCTCAAGACTATATGTAGCCCTTGGATTGTTGCCCCCTAAATGCAGAACATTGCACTTAGATGCATTTAATTTGATAATCCAATCTTTAGTCCAATTTTGGATACGATCTAAGTCATCCTGCAGCTGTCCTGAGTGTATAAGTGGGTTGGCAAAGAACTTACCATCATCAGCAAAGAAGGCAGACCGGCACTCAATCACCTCGATTAAGTCTGTTATGTATATTCCAAACAAGTGGGGGGCAAGCACTGAGCCCTGGGGTACGCCACTCGCAACGGGTCTATGCTTGGAAAGGGCGCCACCGACACGCACTTGGAATGTTCTACCCTCCAAGTAGTTCCTTATCCATTTGAGTAGAGCTCCACGTATCCCACAATGCTCCAGTTTGTTGAGAAGTCGTTGATGTGGAACCTTGTCGAATGCACGCTCGAAGTCCAGGTAAATGACATCTATTGGGTTGCGGCCATCGAGTTCCTTTGTCCAGTCCTGTACACATGTCAGCAGATTAGTGACTGTTGACCTACCTCTAACAAATCCGTGTTGTTTGGTTGAGATAATGCCCTCTCTGCTCAAAAACCCGGTCAAGCTGTGCGAAATAATTGTTTCCATCATCTTCACTACAATACTGGTGAGGCTGATGGGGCGAAAATTACCAGGCTGTAGTTTGTCTCCCCTCTTGAACACTGGGGTCACTATGGCATGTTTCCAGTCCTGTGGCAAGCATCCCGCCGCAAATGATGTATTCATTAAGTGTGTTAAGATGGGCGCTAGTATATGTACGCAGTTTTTGAAGACACATCCTGGTAGCTGATCTGGGCCTGCTGAAGAGTGTGCATGTAGACCTTTTATTGCTTTTTCCACATCCTCAAGTGTGAAATCAATATCGCTCAAGCTGTGTTCCACCCGCTTAATCCCAGTTATTTTAGGTAATTGGTGTAGGACCGGTTCAGCTGAATAAGCTTTCTGGAATTCCTCTGCAAGCACCTCTGCTATACCACTTGGATCTGTGACAAGGTCTCCATTAATATTTCTCATAGCTTGTGGAATGCTCATCCGGGTGCTGGTGCTACGTCGGATGTGTGAGTAGAAGGCTTTGTCACCGCCATCCAATATATGCGCCTCAAACAGGGCTCTCTGTTTCCTTGCCAGTGCTACACACCTGTTACTAGTGTCACGGTATGCCTTATAATCTTCATCAAACCCTGAGGAACGGTATCTATCCCATAGTTGTTTTTTCTTAGCTATTAGTTCTAGAACATTCCTGTCAATCCAGGGTTTGTCTTTGGCCTTGTAGCTTATGATTTTAGGTGGGGCATGTTTGTCAATTGTTTTATTAAGTGCCACCATAGTTTCTGCCCAGTTTTGTTCAATATTGCCTGTGGGGTTAAACGCTCCAAGATTATTTAGAAGATCCACGCCGAATTCCTCATAGTCGATGTGGTGATAGAGTCGTCGAAGTTTGGGTAGATTGTTTGACATTTGTGTTTGGACCTGCACCTCAAACTCTAGAACACAATGGTCGCTCTTACCGATAGGTGGTTTGTGGATTATATCTTTTACCAATATTTCCTCATTTACCAACACCAGATCCAAGAGCGAGGGCATATTGCCCAGCCTGAACCTTGTAGGACTATTTACTAGTTGATATAAGTTGCAATCCAAAAACATATCCTTAAATAGTTCCGCTGAGCCAGTCAGGTGTTGATCTATATGTAATGGCCATTTAATACTTGGGTAATTGAAGTCACCAGCTATTATTACCGTATTATTTTCCGAAGCCGTTGAAAGATTTTGGAATAGCTTGGTGTCATGATGTCTCTGGGCATCTTCATTGGCATCATCTGAACGGTATACTCCCACTATAAGAAAATGGTATGAGCTGTACTGTATGTCTATATAGAGCGCTTCAACATCATCACACATGTACCTGTGGTTACGTCGGGCTACTATTTTAATACCATTTAGGCTGTTCTTTATGTACATGGCAACACCTCCCCCTTTGGTTTTACCATCAGATTTTTTTTTCTTATGTCTACGGTCCTGTCTGTACAAAGTATAATCCGGTATGTTGAAGGTACTATTACGGTCTTTACTATTGAACCATGTTTCTGTTATGATTGCAATTGTAGGTTTTGATGTGTTCATGTATCGTAAGAATAGGTCGAATTTTGCAGGTAGTGAGCATAGGTTGGTATACATAAGCGTAAGGTCAGTGTATGGACTTGTGTTAGAAGATGCTGAATATATTAGTTTTTTTGATTGATAATTTTGGGTACACCCTTCAAATATTTGATTGTGAGGTTAGGTTCACCATTTTCAATCCTCGACCTAAGAACTTCTCGAAGATGATTCAGTTCTTCTCGTTGTTTAGGTGTTTTATCATCATAAATTCTTACCTCTTTGCTTGTCTTGCTTCTGTTTTTCAGAATCCGGATGGCCGCTTGCCGAGATGTTAGCACTACCTTTAATAGTCTAGGTTTACCTGGTTCACGGCGTCCCAGACGCTGCACTGCCACCACTTCTGAGCTAAGGTCGCTGGTTACATCCTGTACTATCTTCTTTACACATATTTCATCGTGCGACTTTCTGTCGCTGCCAGCATCCGATTCGCTTTCTTTTACACCAATATGTGCTTATTATTTGAATGAATTTTTTATAGCATTTATTATGCTAACTTTAAAATTCGAATACATCAGGAAAAATTAAATGCTCAAGTGGGACTTGAACCCACAACCTTTCCCTTACACTTATTATTTTATCTTCATGACCAGTCATGTCTTATTTTGCTTTTTATTTTCATCATATAATAAATAGCTTTCGCCCGCGGCTCCGCCCGCGTGGATGTCGGTTCCCGGCAATTATTCGAATTTTTCTCGCCTTTTAAACCTTCCCTAGACCTCCATGAACATTTCAAGACCAAGATAAGATAAATCCGCTCAGCCGTTCTCGAGTTTTAGCGAGACTAACGAACAGCAATTGATTTATATATATATATACAGGGTGTAATCGTTAAGTGTGTCCAGGCGATTATTCCGTAACTATTACAGATATCATAAAACTTTAAACTAATATTGAAAGTACGTTACTTAATGAGTAAAATGACATCAATAACTCTTTAAAAATCAAACGAGAGGTATCTAACATTTTGACATTGAACACTCCCATACATTTAGTATGAGATTAGTAGAAAGGTTTTAGTGTCCTTATTTTAAAAGAATATTTTAGGTTAGTAATGATATTAAAGGAAACTGTTTATTGACCTAACAGCTAACCTAACTACCTTTTAATTGAATAATATTCATTTCTTAATAAGTACCAAATTTTGTATTCAAAGCAGATGTTCAAAGTGACGTCAATTTTGATGGTTTAGTAGCCAATAACAGTGCAACCCCTTGTACTTCCAGATCCCCGGATCTCACGCCCTGTGATTTCTTCCTTTGGGGATTTATCAAAGACGAAAGTGTAGGCTGAGAGAATGCACAGTTTAATTGCTCCGCAAATGTTAAGGAAAGTTCATTTAAAACTGTAAGTAGAGCTCGTCATTGTATCGCACAACAAGGACGTCCCTTCGAACATCTGCTTTGAATACGATATTGTACTTGCTAAGAGATAAATATTATTCAATTAAAAGATAGTTTTATTACTCTGTTAGGTTAATAAACAGTTTCCTTTAATATCAGTACTAAGCTAAATATTCTTTTAAAATAAGGACACTAAAACCTTTCTACTAATCTCATACTAATTGTATGGGAGTGGTTAATGTGAAAATTTTAGATACCTCTCGTTTGATTTTTAAAAAGTTAATGATGTCATTTTACTCATTAGGTAACGTACTTTCGATATCAGTTTAAAGTTTTTTGATATCTGTAATAGTTACGGAATAATCGCCTGGACACACATAAC
Organism: Eilema sororculum; assembly: GCA_914829495.1. Taxonomy (NCBI): domain Eukaryota; kingdom Metazoa; phylum Arthropoda; class Insecta; order Lepidoptera; family Erebidae; genus Eilema; species Eilema sororculum. The sequence continues at coordinate 21,080,804 of OU618534.1, read as the reverse complement.
GATTACACCCTGTATAGATAGATTATAAAAGTAGTCCAAAAAATTCAAGATTTTTAAATTAAAAAATGGTTGTTGTGCCTCACTCGACATAGATAGGTATAGTGTGTGTGGAATTTTTTGTAGATATTTATAAGATCTACAATTAATTAGAACATTTCATGGATCTATCTTTTATAGTTAAGGCAGTGTACGCAAATAAGTAACTATTCTGGTTGATTTTTTACACCTTGTGTCCGAAAAACCCAAATATCTTGCAGAACTCTATTTAAAAAAAAAAAAAAATATAGCCAAAGTTACTCGTGGCTAATGTGCTTTCAAATGGTGAAAGAATTTTTAAAATCGGTCCAGTAGTTTTTGAGCCTATTCATTACAAACAAACAAACAAACAAACATACAAACAAAGTTTTCCTCTTTATAATATTAGTGTAGATGTATGATGAACTTAATAAACTATACAACTTAACGTTTGTAATGCCTAGTAGGCATTAAAAAGGAGTGGTAATGTGTTTATCAGTCTTGGTAAGTATGTTTCTTTGAAGCGCTATACTGACTACACAGGCCAAACGCCTAGGCCGATTTTTATGATTCACTCGTCATTATCCTGAGAAATTATAGAACTACACATTTGTCAATTTTTTTTTGTTCTGCTCATAATTTTTTTACATTATGTATAGTTGATCCATATACTCACGTCTGTAAATACCCGAAAGGGTAGACAGAGGTGTATTGGCACCCACATTTCGCCAATTATGATTTTCGGTCTCAGAACGTACTAAGGGGCGAGCCTATTGCCGCCTAGTAGGCCCTTTGTATAGTATACTCTAATAAGGAAACCATTGAGGTGTTACAAAAAGAGAATTAACACTAATCATGAGAATATTAGCTATATGCAACTTAAAAAATGGCTTAAAGTGAATTGGCCCTCCTTGGGAGGGGGGATATTGGCGTCCCCAACTTGCCCCCGGCACGGAGAGGCGCACCAAAGCGCACCACCGCTCTCTGTCTATCACAGAGTGGTGCATATCAGTGGTGAAGGGTAAAGATTTCTTATAAATACAAATTCTCTTATAGCAATTTTGTATGAAATTCTACCACGGTTCTCTTTGTAGACAAGCCAGCAGGAATAGGCCATAATTTAACTCATATTAAATTTTAAGAGTATTCCTCGTATTTCTTACATTATTTGTCCTACAAAACCAATATATCGAATACAACTAGTAAAACTATGAGGTGGTTGTATAAATTCCATTAAAAAATTGTATCCTTTTTTTATTTGAAATGCTCTAAAAATGCTGTCAACCATTATGTGAAGTCATACAATTTGTAAACAGAGTAAATGTCATCCGCATGACACCCGACGAATGTAGTCAGCTTGAAAAAAAATTTTTTTTTGGGTCGACTATAATATCAGTAAGTATTTAAGTGTCAACTAGCCTATTGAGTTATAGGGACCCTTTGCCACTGGTGAATATTTAGATAATGGAGTGATGTGTATGTTATTACAAGTTACTGTACCTCTCGGAGTCTTCACTGGGCTCATCATTCTCTGCCTGGTCTTCAGCAGGGGAATCTATTGATTTATTCAGAGTATTCACAACACTACTTAATGTTCTATTACTTATACCATGGGGAGGTCTCTTTTCTAATCTCACTTTTTTTGACTCTTTGCTTTGATTTGCTTCCCTGAAATCAAACCGCATGTGAACTACCTGTTTATCATTGTGGTATGAAATAATAAAAAAAAAAAAACAAATCTTTAAATTAAGCAAATTCTTTACCTAATAACAGCTACAAGATGTCTATTGCACAAAATGATTAATCGACGAATTTGTGAGATATATGGACATGTCACTGCTGTAGCAATAGCCCGGACACGTTGCTCCCAAAGTAATGACTCCATCAAACTTTGGAGACATTCTGGACCTAGGTACATAAAAAATATTGTTATTGAAAAAATATAAAACAAAATTGAAGTAATTTCAAAACTTAAATAGATGATTATAATGTTATAATATAGATGAGATGATTATTGTATACTGTAGAAAATTTATACCTGGATCTAGCTTCCATTTGAGATCATCAATTATCTGAACTGAAGGAGGTGGTGGTGCAACCTTTGACTGGATAGAGATTCTGAGCTCTTCTTCTGCTGAGAGAGCACCACAAGGAGGGCAAGCACATCCTGAATGAGGCCCACATAAGCCATCACAGCACGTGCAAGTTAAAATCTAATTTAACATAAAAACAGAAAGAAAAATTATACATCTAATTTATACAAAAATATAGAGAAATCACGCGTAGGTGAATTCATCAAAGTACTACTAATAAATAGGGTAAAAATCTCACCCTAAGACCACAATAATATTTTCCACTGTCGCCAAGTTTAGCAGTTACTCCAGCACTATTTACGAGACCGTTTCCAGCGTCAAAATATATTTCTCTGTCCTGCAGGAGACTGTTAAAGAGAATGCTTAAGCCATCAGGATTATGAAGAGCTTCCTGAAGGTCAGGATTCAACCATTTCGCATCCAAATGCTGTTGTGGACGAAATATGAAATCGTCTTGGTCCTCAGGGCCAGTATCAGACATTTTCGCAACCAGTGCTTGCCTAATTTACAAGCCCATTTTAAATCCAATCCAGTTCTTTTATCAAGCGCAAGAAATTCTAAGTAATCATTAAGATATTTTCATTTTAATACATTTAGAAAATTAATTAATTATATTATTACACTGCGACCCGAAACAATAATCGACAAATCAATTCGGTCGGTCCGAAAGATACTGTCAAAAAAGTTACGTCTCATTTTAGTTTAGTCAGCTGTCTTTATTTTCAAGTTCAAAATTCATGTTATTTGCAACAGCTCTGTATTGAGACAACAGCTACAGCTTAGTTTTCGTAAATAAAAATTAATAACTCTGAAATCTTAATGATATTATTTCTTTAATTTGTATGAAATTAATTAACAATTTTTATTACTATCTATTGTAATCTGTGTAACGAAACGTCCGTGTGCGTTATGAGCACCACATGTTTTGAAATAAATAAATAGGGAACGAAATATTTTTTTAAATCCAACGACCTGTAAATGTGTGTGGAATAGTGTTATTCAACTTTCAATGCGTTTCTGTAATTTATCCAAATTATACAACATTTTTTTTTTAAAATACTATTCTAATAAGACATCTATTTATTAGATATCTGTACTCTAAACATTTTATTTTGGTATTCGAGTACATCTAATTAATTCATTGCACAGATAAAAAATTGATTAACCTGCTTTCGTCGCAATCATTGAGTCGTGTTATTGTGCAGTTTTTGCAATGTGAAAGACCTACGCATTAACTTAAATTGGAGTTAATTCTATCTATAAATGAATTTGTGCACGTATCCCAATGGATACAGATATTTTAATTGAGAATAAGGATTGTTTATACGGTAATAACATTTTTGTCTTGGACTCCGGTTAATGTCAACAATGTGCTTAACAATTTCTGTGAATCATGTTATTGACCCCTGAATAGTATTTAACGTTTATATGTGGCCTTCAAAGCGCTTCGCTTTCTGTTTCCAACTTTAAGTGATCGATAAGTACTTAATTATAGTACATATTTTATATTTTTACTTTGCACTAAACTTTCTGCTATACCTATCAGTAATTTTGCAGCATGCGTCGTAATCAGTGTGATAAGAGCTGTCAATTTCATTTAAATATTGTTTAATGTTTTAGGTGAAGATTTCCTAGACCAGCTACTTTTGAATGACTATAAATGGTCATCACTACTAGATGCCACAGATGCGTCACCAAGTGAGATACTGGCTGATGCTGCACCCACCTTGATACCGCCCATATCACCAATATTCAGTATTAAATCATCAAATAGTAGTAGTAATTCAGATTCTGGGAGTGAGGATGACTCGAAAAAGTAAGTTCACAAAAATAAGTTTTTATTCACTTTCACTTTAAATTTGTAGGTTTATGTAACATTTCTATATATGGCTGAATTAAACTTTCACTTATTATTTTTAATTTATTTACATATGTAAAGGTAAAGCTCTTTTATGAAAAATATTGATATGTAGGTGTCTTATATTGTATGTTTTAATTTCAGCAGTTCCAGTAGTGCTTCTGTAAGGCAGTCCTCACAATCACCTACAGATTGGACATTAAATTTCAATGATGAACCAGCTAACAACTTGAAGCTTGAGGATATTGAACTCTTCCTACAGAAAGCTGGTATAAATCCTAATCATTTAATGAGTCATACTAATATTTCTTATTAGAATTTTCATAGCTTAGTGACAAAAGTGGCTGAATGGATATGGATAAAATGTAATATACAGATATTTTATAATCTAGATTATCTGTACTACTGTAGCTATAGTTTATCCTGGAAAATTATATGGCTTAAAGCAAGGTTTGAGCCAAAGATTAACAAAACAGATTTTTCAATCATGCTCATGATGCTACAAACTTTGTTTTACACAGACATTCCAATGGCACAAATTATCAATAAAATTGTTAATCGAAGGGTATTACACTGGTTATAAAAATCCAATTAGAAGCAATCTAATTGGTATTATTTATACTGTTGATTGATGGCACTTGACGGAATTCATTGTTAAGTACACATATTGAGAACACTTGTTTTGGATGTCATCCAAAACCTTTGGTAAATGTAAACCTTTGAGAATGCCGTAAGTCTAAACCGATCAGGTGTAATAAAATAAATACAGTGGAAAAAGTAGAATAGCTCTCAATATGTGTAACAATGTAATCAGTTTTTTTTATAAACAACACTAGCTGTCCCGGCGAACTTCGTACCGCCAATTTTTCCCGCCCTCGTGGCGTCAGATCCCGTTCCCGCTGCACCATTTAGGGGGATGAAAAATAGATGTTGGCCAATTCTCAGAACTACTCAATATACTCACAAAATTTCATCAAAATCGGTCAAGCCGTTTCGGAGGAGTATGGCAACGAAAACTGTGACACGAGAATTTTATATATTAGATTATATTGACTTATTATCCTCCAACTAGAGGAAAATAAAGTAAAACAATAATGTATGATTTGAGATTGACATGGTCATTCAGGTTAATAGTAAAACACTCGCCGGGATATTTACTATGTTTGTTATGATTTTGGTGTATCCAGTATTTTGGCACTGTTGCTACTCCAAATATTTACTATGTTTTCCTATTATTATAAACTATTAATATAATGTCAGTCACTATTTTTCTAATTATAATATTAATTTTCAAACAGCCCCTCTGCCCATAAAGACATCTTTGACAAATTCATACACACAAAATGGAAAATCTTCAGAAAGAAATGGACCAGTTATGGCTATTGAGAATGGTGTTATTAAGGTACAAGAAAATTACACTAGCTTTTTTTATATTAGCTTTTGTGCTTTGGTTTGGATCAGGGGGATATTTTGAACCTCACAACTGTCAATTAAAGATAGTTTAAAAAAAGAGATGTATTTTTCTGTAATATACAAACAATTAAGTTCATTTTTTTTTAATAGGGTATTAAGATGGAAATTGAAGACTGTGATAGTGAAATAAGTAGCACTTATGCTGAAGGAATTAAAGGTGAGATTATTTTATACATATTTTTCTAATATAAATAAGACAGCCAAAACTTGATGAGTGAGTAATAAGAACAAAAAAGTGAAAAGGCAACCTGCACTCTCATAACAAAATGTGTAAAATGCAACATGTTGTGTTATTTTTCTGGCCTCATTAGGCTTTTTTGTTCTTGTTAGAAAAAATAAATTTTTCCACTTTGGAAGTGAAGGGCTGCTTATAATGTGAGTTTCAAATAGCAGATAAAATTTACTTGGATTTATCTGCTTTCTGGAACTCACTTTATAAGCTATGCTTAGTTTGGAATAATCTAGCATTTCTTCATTACATATCTCACGAAATTCCACTACTGCATGGCATGCATAAAAGCAAAAGTCATCATAGGTATTATATTTTCCTTTTTTTTTGTTATTAGTGTGAACCAAAGTCAAAGTGACCTTCTCATGTTCTAGCTGTATGTTTTTATTACACTGGTTTTCATTGTTTCTGTATTTATACCTATGATCACTTTTTTGTCATGTTAAAAGTGTTATTACAAGTACAGTAACACTCAGAACTGTACATAATTTATGGCAAGACTTGTGTTGCATAAATACATTATACTTTTTATGCTTATATAAAATACTTTTGGCTCAACTTTTTTTTTTTTTTTTAAAGTATTTTAGAACCCCTCCAACTAAGCTAAATTGCTTGTGCTAGGAGTGGGTTCACGTCGGTTGTGTAATGGCCAGGATCGAACCCGGGACCTCTCGATCGTAAGACCGACTCCTTAACCATTATGTTTACTCCTACCTTAAGTTATGTACATTACATGGTGCTTAGCACTTTACCTCATGGTTTTCCATCTTCATGTTATACCGCGATATCTATCTATCGATATCACTGCGAAAGTAGGAAATCTCGAAATAAAAACCTGTGCCAACTCATCTGGTCAGGGTGGAAACAGTAGGCCAAAGCCTCCCAACATTGAAAGAGGCCTATGCACAGTGTGTTATAGAAGCCGATTTGCGGACATCTCCGTTTTATAAACTCTTCATGAAGAGAATTTTAAGATAAACTACTTAAAAAAACTTTCGTTGATGTACGTGTCATACTTTTTGAGAAATTAAAAAAATCGAGAAAAATCCATAGAAATCAGAAAAACTTTATAGCTGATTTCTTTATGATTTTTAACCATAATTTTTTCATAAACATGATGAATGTTAACCTAAAGAACAAATGTATACATAAATAATTGATGACTGGAGTACTAAAAAAAATAAAAAAAATATTTTCTATGATAACTTAAATATTTTTTTATTCGAAAACTATTGCATTGTAGCATTTGTTTCAAATTGAATTATATGTATAATTTTAATATGTATTGCCACAAAAAAAAACCAGACGCGTAAAACACGCGTTTCGTAAGATATGATTTTTAAAAAATCTTGCTTAGGGTTGTCAAAAATTAAGTTATTGTGTGAAATGTAACATTTATGATCCGCAAAGTTCTTACTGATGACTCATTATTGACGTTATAGGTAAATATTATGTACTTATTGTAAATATACTATTCTCATGGCAAAAGATATGCTACCTGGCAATTTTCTTTTATGAAGGTCATCGTGCGGTATTGGGAAGGGTCCCTCGTTAGGCATATGCTAAAACCCAATATCAGTACACGATGACTGGAGAAGCGGTTTGGAAATAGATTCTAAAAAGTTTAAAGTATTTTGCTATGATCTCGCCACTAGATATATGTGGAACACTATAAGTGGTTTTATATGTCAGTCACCTTGCATAAAATACTGATACATGGTGAAAACATTATAGAATCGATTTCCTTGCCGATTGGTATGCTTTCAGAACAAGCCGGTGAATCGAGAAATAAGTTTTGGCGTTATGATCGCGAGCATCATACGCGAAAATTAAATCGCCAAACTACCATTCTCGATTTATTTCTCCGAGCTTTGGAATCCTCAGATCCAAACATAACAACCATGTTCGTTGACTTGCGAAAGAATAAAAATAAACGCACAGCCCTACCCGAGAAGGTCCTTTCTCTGTTAAAACCCGGGACAGAAAATGTTACGCTTCATAGATTTGTCTTGAGACACTTTCTTTTTCATCAGAAGAAGTATTAATTCACTCCGATGAGGAGTCCGAAAATAGAAAAACAAAAAACTTATTATTAGTCTTTATTTACTTTTGGAATTATTTACTACGTCAACATGGAGTTGGTGCTACAATCTATATAAACCTCTCTCCTTCCTTAATCTCTTCTCAACCTTAATCTCCTAAAAACTTTGATTTTAATATTTGTAATTAATTAAATGTTGACAACCCTATTTCCATAGAAATTTCTAAAAAACTTAGAAACGCTTTTTCTCCTTTAACGTACGTTTGTAGCCTGTGAAATTTTAGGATATTGTAGACGACACTATTGTGCATAGTAATAACCAAAAATAAAATGCTACAACGCTAATGAACAATTATCAAAAATATAATTGTGAAAAACAGAAAATATTTAATATTTCTCAGACTACTAAAGCTACTGTCTTCTACTTTTTAATATAAATATATAGCATACAGTTACACTACTCTGAGTGCTTATAAAGTGTAATGGGGTCATAATTTTCCCAATAAAAATAAATAAAGATTTTCTTAAGGTCATTGACCTCTCATAGAAAAATTAATATCTCTAAAACTAGAGAAGATTATCGTATCGGGATTTCTGCCAATTCTTCATCACAATGGTGCCCATCAAATAGACATATAAACCACACATGACCGCAAGTCGGCTTCTATAACACACTGTGCTATGTCCGGCAGTGGACTGCGAAAGTCTTTATTGATTGCTTCATTTTTTTTTCAGTAAATGGTCACCAAGAAAATTCATATTTTAAAGTGGTAAACGAAAATTCTAACAGTAGCCCACCAACTGACAAGCAAATTATTGTGAATGTGTTGTTAGAGCAGAAGAAAGTGCCCAGTATACTTAAGAGGACATCCGGTATAGTCAAACCACCTACTATTGTGATTCCAGCAGAGAGTACAAAGGGGGGGAAAATTGCTATATCACCGTTACAGCAAACGAAATTCAATGGTGTGAAAGACATTCAAGTAAAGGTGTGTTCTAAATTAAAACTTTTTTATTGTTTACAAGATGATTTTGAATTCAATTAATACCTAGAAAACCACTGTTTAGTATACCTAAAGTCCCTTTCAGAATACTACAATTCTCATGTTTCATCAATAGTGGAAAGATTTACGCATTTTGTGTGGCAAGAGGCAATATGCCATAATGCTAAAATTACACTTTTTATTTAAGGTAACTTCGCCTACCAACAATATAGTGCTTAATCCTAAACCAGTTGCACCTTGTAATGGCACAACTCCACAAGTAGTACAAAACCATGTGACTTCAACAGTAGACAGTGATGCCCCAAATAGCCCTAATACAGACCAATCTAACTACAGTGAAGCGGAAATGAGAGCTATTAAGAAACAGCAGAGAATGATTAAAAACCGGTAAGAATTTATACTTCTACTTAGCCTAACTATATTATACTTTTCTATTGCTTGAAACTACCCTATGTGTATGTTGTCCAGTGAATCTGCCTGCCAATCTCGCCAGAAGAAGAAGGAATATGTATCAGCTTTAGAGCAACAGTTGCTTGAGGCGCAGCAGGAAATCGCCAGGTTGCGATTAGAGAATAAGCTGCTAAGAGACCAACTAGAAGGCAACGGCAGAGGCAGAAAGGTAAGGCATATCTATCGATACCTCGAACCAAACTTAATGGCGGCTCGGTAGTTCATATGAGGGATGGGTTGAGGGGGGATTCGTATCGACAGACAGGCCAATCGGTGTTTGACTTCGCTCTCTTTTCTCAAACGCCATTGGCCTGTACCTGCACTCGTACGAACTTCCGACATCTTTCGAGCCGCCATTAATTTTGTTTCAAGGTGAAACTGTTATATGGAGTGTTATCCTCGATTTTAATTCCAACACTTTATTGTATAAATAGCAGGATTTTTTAAAGAAATTATGTAACTTAAATTACTAGTATTTCCCCTAACCTTTCCAACAAAACTTGGATTCCCCTTAACACACGCTGTTTAGTAAAATTGTTTATTGTTATGAGTGAGACCACGTCATTAGTATAATGCCCAAGAGTCGAACCTGGGACTTCTCGATCGTAAGGCTAACTAAACCCCAGATGCTTATATTAGGCAGATATTTTAATCGTTACACATGTATTAAATACGTAATTTAATCAATGTCTCATAATACATGTGGTATTATTTATTTAAATTAACTCAATGACATAAGAAGCTTCTTAAATAAACTAAGCAACTAATAATATAATTTGACCTTGTCTCGAAATCTGTTTTGTTTGAATTATTTGAATAATTATGATCAAATACAGCTGCGATGTGTTGTTACAGATGCCGAGACTCGATGCTTCGCTGTTGATACCTAAGAAGAACATAGCCGTCATATTCGCTATGGTCTTCATGGTCTCATTAAATTGGAATGTTTTAGGGTAAGTTAAAAATTACAATTAGTTTATCAGTTTCATATTATCAACATTATTTTTTGAAATTGGCAAAAGCATAAAAATGTAATGAAATGCATATGTTACACTCTATAATCACTTCCAATGTAAAGGTACGAATTCGTAGCCGACCGCATACATCAGCATTTCCTTGGTATATAAATTGGTTAGGGAAGTAATTGCAATAAAAAAATATAGAAATTTCAGTCATGAGGATGGGTTTCAATTACTTACGTCGGGTCCGTCTTTGTAAAAACTACTGGGAACAATCCAAACCAAAATCGCGAGTGGATAGAGTAAGCATCGTGTGTCGTGAACGTGATCGAGATCGAGTTCGAATTTGTAATGAAAGTGTAACCACTGGTAGTGCTGATACGCGTAGTAAAACAACTCTAAAGAGGGTAGATGATATATTTAGTACTCCAGTTCCACCGTGATCATGGTGCTTGTAAAAACACCGAAATATCGGAAACCCGTAACACACACAATGTGCAGACCGTACATCAGTATGGTCCATAGAAATAGGAGAATGCAAGTTTAGTGCCATGTAGTAACGACATGTCGTCTGTTGCTGCTGTATACGGTCGGGTGCGAACTCGCACCTTTACACAATTTTGCATTGGTATATGTAACAGATTTGTGGCCTGGATGTATGTATACTGGGTCTAGGAATTAGGTGTTACACGACACAGATACCTCTTTAGTCGCCACCACGTGAGAGAGTATCTTATGTATCACAATGTATCTTATTAATATGAGACAATTGTGCCACTGTTTTTGTCTTATTATGAATCCTTTTTTATTCTGCTATAACATTTTTGCAATAAACTTTTATCAAACTAGCTCCCTATTAGCAGGTAAATTGAAATTAGTGACAGTCGTGTTATTTGTCACGTACGCATTGGCTTAATTATTCACCACAACCTGTTATGATTGTATTGTATGAGAATGTTTTGTTTTTACACATTGAAGGTGGAACGCCAAGCCCTTTGTCGGCCCGTCCACACCACATCACAGCACGAGGCATCTGCTATGGTCAGAAGAAAATGCTATTGATATCGCTAATGGTGTGTATTCCTTGTATTGTATTTATAACATACTTTGTGTATTATGTATTTAAGTATGTATGTGTCAATACATAATTACCCGTACCTTTATGTTCATTTAAGTAATAATATTTGGTTTAATCGAGCTTTATTCGTTTTTTTTTTTTCATTCTAAAAATTAATCCTAGCTAGATCGATTTATCGACATCGAAACCCCCTGTATACTAAATTTCATGAAAATCGTTGGAGCCGATTCCGAGATTCCAATTATATATATTGCTCATTTAAAGGTATAAGAATAACTAGTAAAAAAAAAGAAGTATCTGCGGTAGCCTAGTGGTGGTATGGGTAATGGACTGCTGAGACGAGGTCTCGGGTTCGATCCCAGGTTTACCATGGCACACACCAATGACTTTTCGATGCTTTTCGAAGTTATGTGTGTATTTATCGCAGGTTTATAAGTGCCCGGTTAATGGCAATAGGCTCGCCACCTATTACATTGGGACCTAAACATAAACTGGCGAATTGTGGGTGCTAGCACCTCTGCCTACCCCTTCGGGGAATACAGGCGTGAGTTTATGTTATGTTATGTAGAATAACTAGCCTTCAACCCGCTGCTCCGCCCACGTTGGTCTTATCTCGGTCTGTCTGTTTATAAATACCAAATTTCGTCACAATCGTTTGAATAGTTTAGGCGTGAAAGCTTAACATACAGACAGACAGAGTTCTACTCAACCGATTGCAATCAAACCGATTTTAAGTCTGACCAAGACCTACCTAACAAAAAATCCACATCTAAATCCGTTTAGTAGTTTTGTGTCCATCGCAAACAAACGCAATTAGGCAATTTAAAATTATATAATTGTATAGATTGAGAAATCCCCACGGATACCTCCCCCGCTGGAGCCGGAGGGGGAGGTTATGTCGGACTAGAACCGACCAAAACCGCATACCGTCTTTGGGTCATAGTGCTAGGCCGGAGGTGAAGTTGTCTTCAACATATCCCTCGCACCCCGGCTGGCTCATCGCCATCCCTTACGGCTTGGCTCTCCTCATAGGGGGCAACGGTATCCCCAACTCGCACTTAGCGCGCCGCCGCTAGTGTGACTGCACCCAAGTAGCGTGACTTTATACTAGTTGGGTGCAGTCACAAGAAAAAACAATATTTCAAGTTCAATAGTTCAAGTCTCTGCCGGGGTGCGAGAGATATGCTTTTGGCAATCTCACCTCCGGCAGCCAAGGACCCAAGACGGCGTGCGTTTTGGTCGGTTCGAGTCCGACATAACCGCCTCCACCGGCTCCGTGGGGGTGGTATCCGTGGGGATTTTTCGCACGATAAAAAAAAAAAAAAAAAAAAAAAATAGTTCAAGTCTCACTTGAGCGTTTCATTTTTTCCGATGTTTTTCGAAATATTTCTAGTTACTACCATAGTCAAAATATTCTTTCTGATATTCATCTATTAGCTTGACTTGTATTTTTATTGATTAAAAATGTTTGACCTTGAAAGTTAAACAAAGCCAATGATGTACGTGGTTACCATGCAAAACTTGTATGTGCCGAACGCCGATAGCGTATTCAAATGTTCAAAGTCAGACAGTCAACGTAAACAGGTTATTCGTCATTACAATAACACATGCAATTACAATGAATAGGTTTGTTTGGTGAAATAGGTAGGTAGGTATTGTCTGTCTAACTCATTAGAGAATAGCAGTAACAATAATAATATTCTAGGACATACAACACAGTGCTATTGACATTAACATAACTCACCTTCACTGAGTGGAGTGGCGAGACAGTGCATATGGTTTATGCTCGCTGCGTGTGAACATAGCGCCGATTATTTTGCACGTACATCGTGTGATCAAGGCATAATATATACTAGCTTTTGCCCGCGGGTCCGCCCGCGTGGATGTCGGTTATTGCGACCAAACATAGCCCATGACCTTTCTCAAGTTCTAATCTACCCTAATACCAAATTTCGTAAAAATCGTTTGAATATTTTAGGCGTGAAAGCTTAACATACAGACAGACAGAGTTACTTTCGCATTTATAATATTAGTATGGATTGGCTTCTACAATGCAAATAAACATACTTAGCCCATGACCAGTCAATATTCGAGGAGCAACAGTGAGCTACCTGAAGCTGTTTTGTCAGTGTATAACTGAAATTCTTCTCTACTTACATCTTAGGGAGATAGTGAGGAAAAAGAAAATGACAACTGTTTTAAAATATCATACATTAATTAATAGTCATTTACTCAATTTCGCATTTATAATATTAGTATGGATTGGCTTCTACAATGCAAATAAACATACTTAGCCCATGACCAGTCAATATTCGAGGAGCAACAGTGAGCTACCTGAAGCTGTTTTGTCAGTGTATAACTGAAATTCTTCTCTACTTACATCTTAGGGAGATAGTGAGGAAAAAGAAAATGACAACTGTTTTAAAATATCATACATTAATTAATAGTCATTTACTCAATTTCAGATGATATAAACAATTCTACCTACACGACAGATTGCCAGAATGCGACATTGAAAGTATCGGATTTTATAAATCAGACTGAAAGTATACGGATTGCCGGCGAGCTGAACCGCTGGATCGGTGGCGGCAAGACCCTCAACTGGACGAACGGCCTGCCGAGGGCGAAACGGCAGGCATACCTTAGTGAGGAGAAGATTCAGGGTAATATTTTGTTCCTATAAGTAATTACATAACTGTGTGTGTTTTGTAACGATAGTCCGTTACATAAAAGATGATTCTATTACAAACTAGATGATGCCCGCGACTTTGTCCGCGTGGAATTCTGTTCCCGTTACCGTTCTGCCGCGTGGAAATATATTTCCGTTCCCGTGAAATTATTTTTTTAACCAATTTTTAAACATAGTTATGACATGACACAAAAATTGCGAAAGCGGTAGAGCCATTCTCGAGTTTTGCGTTCAGTAACATCCATTTTTATTTATAAGAAGATTAACACCATTGTTTTCTTTTCGCAGGAAGTCTGTTGGAAACCTATAGACTATTCAATAAGCTGAACTTGGATGGCCATATAATTGACTTCCCTACATTAAGAAGTCAAGGGAGAGCCGTAAAATACAAGTCTCGGTTACGGCGACCAAGAAAGAGCAAAGAAATCGACTTCAGTGATAATGCTGTAATAGATTATGAAGCTTTATATCAGAAGCCTATGAGAAAGACGGTGGAGGATTTTAATATAGATGACTTAGGGGAATGGAATGCTCTGTTGCAAGCCCTGCATAGAAGGGACGATACATTTTATGTGGTAGGGGTCGGGAAAGGAGAGCATTTGTTGCTGCCAGCCGTATCACATAATGTCACGAGGCCGCCTAAAATGGCACTTATTCTACCAGCGAGGAGCGGCAATGGTAAGAACAATATATTTACCTAATATCTCTTTATAATATGGTTATTTAGTAAATTACCACACTTATAACTCGTTATTTCTTGTTTCAGATTCCGTAATGAATGATCATGTGACACTAATGCAAATCGACTGCTCGGTTATCAACACATCTCTAGTCAAACTAAAATCTGATGCCTTACCTGAAAGCTTCCGGAAACACAGCACTAATGGGGACGCGCTTAAACAAGAAAACACAAAAGGCAACTATAAAAACAGCAAGAAAAATGTAGACGCAAGTAGTACTTTACAAAATTCTAGTGTTACAAATCTCTCAAATCATAATCTACCTCTCAAAGATATTGAGATCGGTAAAGATGATCTATTCGCTCATTATTTATTTTCAAAGCATGACAACTCTAAGGACGTAGTGAAGAACTCAAGAAAAGATGTTAATAAAATCGCAGAGAAACACATGACAAACGATACTTTAAGTCCTACGTGAGTAGCGCTTAAATTTCAAAACACATTAGTATTATTTCATACACATCACAGAGATGACTTCCTCGGTGGTAGGAGTGGTATAAACCTAAAAAAGATTGTGATTCAAACGTCACATTCCAATTTACGGTTAATATATTTTAATGCGCATTTATTGTAGATGAAAAGTATCTCTTAGCGCTCGTTTACATGGCACCACGGCCACGCTGCCATATGCTGCGGCGACGTTAGTTTTAACTAAAGCTCCGAGTAGTTAGTGCCATGCCCGCCTGGTGTGGGAGTCACTGAGTTTTGATATTTATCTGCGGTGCATTATTTGTACCTAAATGTTCCTCGGCAATATAGGATGTATTCCACCTGAGGGTGTGCTCTTCACCGAAATATTCTGGAAAGAAAATTGTGCCTAAATCTGAGTCAACAGTTCACTCAGACGTTTTATTTTTTGTATATAAAGTCAAATGCCCTCCTATACACTAATAATAATTTATATTGTTAAAGTTTTAATTAAATATGTGAATATTTTATTTAATGGTCTACTGGTATTTTCGATTAAACCCAAGGCCGACCGCTGCATTGAGTGGGCGGCTATTTTGGTGGTACTTCGTGCAAATACATAGAGTTGCGTTAGGCACACGTCACTTCATTTGTTCTTACCTTAGACCACCGCGGGCGCACGCATTGGATTCCGCTCCACAGAGCGGATGACGTAAAATTCGATTAAACCTAAGGCCGACCGCTGCATTGAGCGGGCGGCTATTGTGGTGGTATTTCGTGCAAATACATAGAGTTGCGTTAGGCACACGTCACTTCATTTGTTCTTACCTTAGACCACCGCGGGCGCACGCATTGGATTCCGCTCTACAGAGCGGATGGCGTAAAACTTCTGACATAGAATAAGTATAATTGTATAGCAGATCTCAAGTATGTCAAAAAATATTCGGTAAGAATATTTAACCTTACCGTTTTATAGATTATTCTCGCACTATACGGTACTGTAAAATGGGCTGTTTAGAATGGGGGAGGGGGGAGAAGAGAATTATGTTTAACATGCGTACTGTTCCATTCTTAAGTACTAGTATTCGTATGTTCTCAAAAGAACGGTAAATGAGCATTCTCTCAGGTTTCCACACTAAAATTAAATATAGTGTGAATAAATTCTGTTTGTTCTATTCACCCCATTTTACTGATATTCGTAGTAAAGCGTAGAATATAGATTTTATCAGATATTTTATATTATGTCTGTAATATAGTTTATATAGTTTTCTATTACAGAGACATTTATCTAATATATCTTTTTCCGTGCAATAAAATAGCTTTTTATAAATCGGTTTGGTAATATATGTTGTATGAGCAGTTTATAATCTAAATGCACTCGCCTTGAATACAATATCAGTCACAAATCCTGAGCACAATTTTGAATTTAATTATCATAATGATAATAATATGACCGCCTATAATCTCTTAGTGGTTTATAAACATAGGTATCCTATTACTTGAATTATTTGCGAGTTCTTGTGAAATTATAGAATTGGGTTATTACGGAGATAAAATAATGGCTGTTTGATTTGTAACACGAATGAGTAAAGAATGACAGAATAATTTTATTTTTGAATAACCATCATACTCTGCCTCTCAAATATAAATTCCATTACAATTTTATTTATTTTATATAAAAAACATAGTGATTAAATAACTTTTAGGCTAGTTGCCATATGTATCAATGTATATTATATATTGTGTTTTTTTATTTACGTATCACCATTTGTAACTTATAATATAATATTATTTATTATATTACTTGAAATTGATAATGTTATTATCGTTATCTCTGATATTGTCTCACATAAATAATAAATCAAGTTTGTACAGTGCTACAAAAATAAATTTGGTGTAGATAATATTATAGCTAAGTACATAATCTGCATCTAAAATAAGACAACCGCTAGTTTTGCGACATTTATAATCGTCATTGGCCTACATAGCGCTAGCCCAAATTAACGTGTAAGCTCCATAACTAGAAAAACAAACTAGTATAATGCCATATTTATATTCGTGTATAAAAATAACCTGCGTCACATCGTAAGTTAAGGTACCTAATTAAATAGGAGGCGTAGGTACCGACGCTGGGCGGGAACTTGTACTAAGGACCTGTGTTTAATGAGATACTTGTTAGGATTAGGTTACGATTACAGACAGATATTCTTATTTTGTGAAATCTGCAAGGTTTATTACTGCATCTTTGATGAATCACGACTCCTTTTATATGCAATATACTGCATGTTAGCATGATTATAACTTGAGTCGTGATTAGAACAAGAAATTAATTTAATCAGTAGCTGTGATGTGGTCCATTATGTTAAACTTGTTGTATATTTATTATAGTTTATTAAAAATCACAAAAAAGAAAATGTTTTCACGAAATGAAATTCATGACAAGACGAATTTTCTGTACCCACTCCGTAAAAACTAGGTAATAAAATCTAATTTTTATCAATAACTTTTTGTTTACCTTTTACCACATTCACCTTTATTTTCTTTCCTTTTATAATTTCATTTACCACAAGTAACAGCTTGGCCTTCAGAGTGGTATGAGGCAAGACGGTCGTATTTCCTCGTTTTGAGAGCACCCCCTTAACTGTCTCAGAAATACCCAAGTATTCCTAAGACAGTTAAGGGGGATCAATACGTCAACCCCAAGGCTGACGTATCGAGCCAAGTCCAATTTCGTAAAGCTCAATTAGCCTCGAAGAACCTTGGCGTGCTCAATAGATCGAGACAGTATTTCACTCCAGCTCACCGCCAACAACTTTATAAGGCGCAAGTACGGCCACGGAATACTGTTCTCGTCTCTGGACAGGAGCACCTCAGTGCCAACTTCTCCCTCTGGACCGCATCCAACGGAAAGCGACTCGAATCGTCAACTGCCAGGATGTTTCAAATCGGCTAGACTCTTTGGCCCTGCTCTAACGCCTATACTATGGGGAGTGCTCCTAGGAATTGTTCGGATTGATCCCCGCCGCCTCTTTCCGCCATCTTTCCACGCGGCAGCAGTTCCACACTCACGATCTGGACAGCTGGCGGTCCACAAGTGTGCGTTTCCCGAGAAACTTTCTGTCTCGCACAACTAAACTGTGGAATAAACTGTCACCAGCGGTATGTCCGAACCAATAGGTACGACCTTCAAACCTTCAAGAGAAGAGCGTACTCTCTTTTAAAAGCGGATGTCCAAGGGTGGCGGTGATCGCTTACCATCAGGCGATCCGTCTGCTCGTTTGTCTCTAACTTATTCCATAAAATGAACTTGCTGATTGAATGACTCTCTTGCGCAGAAAATGTAATAATAATAATATACCTACTGTACTCGATGCCGGTGGGTGGGATACTATTTTTTATATTTTTAAATAAATAAAAATAAATAAATAAAAAATAAATAATAAATATTTTTTTTTTTTTCTGTGAGGCTGCGTTACATGCCCTTCCCACGTTCCTTGGCTGCAGTGGAGGGGAGGTTATCCTCAAAGTTGACTTGAGGAATGCCTTTAACTCGGTTAATAGGGACACTTTGTTGACACAGGCCAAATTGGAAACCCCCAAAAGTTTCTTTGGCAATGCTATAGGCACCCTTCAAAATTGCTTTATAAGGACAATATTTTAAATTCAGCGGTAGGATGTCAACAAGGTGATCCCCTCGGACCAGTCATTTTCAGCCTGGCTATTCATCCCATAATTCAGCGACTAAATTCTAAATTCAACATTTGGTATTTGGATGACGGCACTCTTGGTGGTGACGTGGAGACTGTATTAAAAGATTTGGCTTTCCTAAAAGAAGAATTTAGTTCAATCGGCCTAGAACTAAATCCCTCCAAATGTGAAATTTTCTTTAGTGATCAAATTGACAATCTTTCGGTACTTTCAAAATTCAATGCTTTGGCTCCAAATTTAAAAGTTTTACAAAAAAGTTCTCTCCGCCTCCTTGGGTCGCCAATCTTAGAAGATGCTTACGAGTCTTTTGTTGAAGAGAAAATACAAAATTTTTGTGAAGTTTCGGACCGACTATTCCAAATTAATATTCATTCAGCCTTCACCATTATTCGGTTTTGTCTTTTCGTACCAAAATTTACACATGCTCTGCGTTCAACTCATCTTTTTAAATGTTTGTCTCTTTTAGGTCGTGTGGACACTGTGGCGCCTTCCCATCTTCCAAGTACGATGGACTGTGCATGCGCTGCTGCTGCATCAGCGGAGACTCTCAAACGGCGCAAATACACCAATTTAACTGATAATTATATATTTGAGCCGTTTGGAGTCGAAACGTTGGGTCCATGGGGTCCAAGTGCGCGCGCGCTATTCAAAGAGATGGCGAAGCGTCTAATTGACTCTTCCCGTGATCATAGGGCTGGCCTTTACCTCGCTCAAAGAATTGCTATCGCTATTCAGCGGGGTAATGCCGCCAGCCTTTTGGGCACGGTTCCGGTAGAGGTCGATGGGGAGGAATTCTACGATGCCTAAAGTTGCAGTCTCTTTCACCCCTGTTTTTCTTTTTCTTATTTTTGTATATATTGTAGATTTAGATATAATATACTGTACCTAATTAATTTTAATGTATAACTATCTATACATATAATAAATCTGTAAACGATCGATGTCTGTACATGGAAAGGAAATGAGAAAAATTGTTATAGGGGGACTTTATAAACGTAATAGAAGCCAAATCAACGTTTTTTGGAATTTTTGTCTGTTTGTCTGTTTATCTGTTTCTCTGTTTCTCTGTTTGTCTGTGAGTTTGTGCACGCTAATCTCAGAATCGGCTGAACGGATTTGGTTGCGGTTTTCACTAATATATTGTGGTAGGCTTCACTTAACATTTAGTGTTTGTTTTATTGAAATCGGTTCATAAATAAAAAAGTTATGTCCATAATAGCATATCAGGGCTAACAATTTGTGATTGTGTGAATAGATCGAACAAATAAAGAAGCAACCATGCTAACAAGAAGATATTATTTCGGTCATAGGAATCTGAAGAACTTCGAGAGGCCAGAGTTCTACATCTCAGCCAAGTCAAGTCAGGTTACTGCAGAATCTTCGGCACAGCAAGTGTCTCGATAGAATTCACATTGTTCTCGAACGATTTTCTCTCGAATACAACAAATTAGTAAGCACCTGGTTCGGTAAAAAGACTCCTGGCTTTCATAATTAGTATCATCACGCTATTACAATAAGGAATGGGACAGAATGTTTTTATGACATAATATGTAAACGTCTATTTCACACCATGATATCATGGTAACTGTGGCTCAATACGTCTGCGGTGGACTTACAACTTTGTTGAGTCGCGTTCGATTCCATCTAAAATGTAATTTTCCTTTTTTATGGTTTTTTATTTACTTTTGTTTAATATTTTTATTTTATTGTGTATTTGTTGTATTTTATTGTATTTATAGTTTTATTTAAGTAAAATATAAATTCTATGCTTAGTATTTTATAGGTAGTACATAAAACTAGGCTATGTGACAGTAATAGTAGAACTTATTATATAATATTCTTAGATCTATACAAAATTCTTCATTTCGGAGAATGAAAAAGTGGTGGAAGTCATAAAACTAAAACTGGTATCCCCCATTGATACCGATTCCACCACATCGGGGCAAGCGCAATATTGGAATCAAACCGATTAAAATTTAACGACCGACCGATTAAAAGAGGAATGGGGCATTGGGCGTATTCTGGGGTTAGGTACCCCAATATACCTGCTTTGGTTACCTATCATAAATAGGCGGTCTCAACGTGAAGTGCAGGGATTGCTTCGGCTAGGGTGATGGGTAGCCTAAGCTATCACCATCAAAGCCGCGCTCATGGAGGAAGTAAATCGTTGCACCTTCTCTGAAGCACATTACGTATTCTGGGAGATAGTTGTCCCTATCGTATTACCGTCTCTACCATGGTGAATGTTCTGATGCGCTATTCCAATTAGTTCCACCCTCTCCTTACTTACACAGGACAACGCATGCAAGGCTCATATGTCATCCACATACGGATCAGAATATTCCATCAAGAACCAAGTGGTTTGGTGACCCATTCCTATGTCGCACCATTAAGACCTGAAATCCCTGCCAGCTCACGGTTTACTTCTTCCTACAGTCCCGGGTCCTTTAAGGGGGACGTGAAAAGGCTTCTGATGATCCCATAAAGATGAGTGCCACCATTGTTAAGATGGTACACGTTTATAATGGTGACCCTATTTCCGAGTCTTTGCCTTTAGCTTAACATCAGTCGAGGTGAAATTAAATTGACGTGTCCTATATAAAAAAAAAAAATAGGATATTAAAAGAAGAAAACAAATGTGTGGGCAGAGCAATAAAGTTCTTAACCGCCTGATGAAGAAATGAAGTTCAGAACAGCTTGGTTCGAAGTGGCATTATTTCTACCGTATGTGACTGACGGAAGGATGGAGAGATTAGTTGAAAGACTCCTAATAGGCTCTTTCACTCGCCGTGGTGCGGTAGAAATGGTAAAATACAGCCAGAGAGACAGCGTCTTTATGCAACTGCAGAGATTATACAATGTTAGTGACCTGATGAATACCAACGTACACCGCTGCGATATTATCGATTCCATCTAATAAGTAGGTATCTAATAGTAAATACGTAAATCTATCCCAGAAATGATAACAGTACGCCAGGAGAAGCCAACCTATGTATTAGGTATATAAAAGATACAGCTGATCCTATTATATAAAAGAGACTGAATGTGGGCAGAGAAACACAATATTACATATTAAAAAAAAAAAAACACTCAGTTCCGGTAAATTTCATCAGACCAAAAAAATCCGCCAAGTGGACATCAACTCCAGTATCAATTTAGAAGTATCTGCATCATCTGCTGGAAACAAGCTTACCAATACAAGGAATATATAGCAAAACTAGCTTTTGCTCGCGGCTCCGATCGCGTAGATGTCAGTTCCCGGCAATTATTCGATTTTTACTCTACGTACAAACCTTCGCTGGACTTTCACGAATAATTCAAGACCAAAATTACCCAAATCGGTAAAGGCGTTGTTGAGTTACAACATTACAACGAAAAGTGGTATTGTTTTTATATATATATAGATGAGGCTATATGACCCCATCCCAGTCAATGCTGTATTTGCTCTCTTGCCCACTGCGCCCCTCTTCTCTACCTGTGTGTAAAGCAATGAACAACGATGTGACTGTGGTCGATGGAATTTATCATAAAACTGGAACTACCCACCATTGGCTCGGCAAAGAAGAGAACCACTGCTCACTGCTCAGGGCGTGCAAGGCACCGGGTTTTCTTGAAACCATTTTGTGTGATACTTGATGTACTTATTTTAATTTGTTCAGTTCGTAAGTGGTGGCAGCATGTTTTAAGAATTCGGGAGGAAGGAAGAATATTTAAACCATTAAAACTGGTGAACGTTACCAAGTCCACATATAATAAAGTTCATCACATACTTGATAATGATTTCGTCAGCAAAATGTTGAATACTTCAAAATCCTTCCGCAATATTTGCCAAGCCCATAGAAGAAGTCTGTCAATTTTCGTAGTTTTCAGTAGTTTAGCCCTGTATTTATAAGTTAGTCACTCAAAAGACTGTCTTCATAATATTTAATTTAAAAATACAAGGTTGAAGATGTCAAGCGAGTTTTTGAAATGATTTGAATACAGTTTTGTTTCTTTTATAAAATAAATAAATGTTTCTTTTGCGTAAAATTCACTATTTCCAGTATTTCGAGTGCTTCCGTTCCAGTTGGGATAAAAATCTTCCACCATGTTTAATAATGAGTTTGAGCTATTCCGAACTAAACGCGGACGAAGTCGCGGGTAACAGCTAGTTTTTAAATATATTTTGTTTTTTTTAGGATATATTTAAAAATGTAATTTATATGTTATTTACTAAAATAAAAGAAATAATAATAACAATTATTATTATTTTTATTAAATTATTCTTAATGAAATCTTTTTCATTTAATTTTGGACTTTAAATATATAGCTATAAATTTTAAAATTTAATGGCATTTTTGCAGTGTCAGCGGTTGGTTGACAATAGGCTATTCGACTTCTTTTTACTTTCGAAAAATGACCTCTTTGTAATAATATAATTAACTGTTACAGTGAAATTTTCATGCGACAATTAGTTTTTAAGATATTCGATTTTGAAAATTCAATGCCTCGCGCCGTCCGAAAACGCTCCATACAAAATCGTACGAAATTGTGACGTCACGCTTCAGTAGCGCATAAAGCAAATGTACGGAGTGCAAAAGAATATCGCATTTATCTCGGTCTACGTTGCGTTTAAACGTATATACTTCATAATAAGTTATTTAACATTTAATGAGGAAGCTAATAAGTTGTATATTTGAATTGAATTTGATTGCTTATATTTTCACTTTTTGGGGAATTTTTCAGTTTTGTTAAGAAATATAATTATTTGGCAAGGCATATTTTTCAGAGCAAGCTAACATATTAAGTAGTAGGTATGAAGAAGAATCGACGACCTAGGCAAATAGCCTATTAGCAGAATCGGGGTCTGCTTAGAAAATAACAGTCAAGTAGGATCGATCCATAATCCATAATTTGTTATAAGTAATGAAGAGGTACCTAGGTCTACCTAGGCACCCGCGAATTACCTATATCCACGTGGACTTCGTACTGAATACTTTATTTCATATAAAAGTAGTAGGAACACGAAGTATGTATTTGCAGTAATAATTTCGTCCATTCATGTCGACCCAGACATTTTGGAAATTATCGGGACTGGGTAGAAAGAAAGACAAAAAGGTTTTTGATACTGTAAACTAAACAAATACTTTTTTTAGTATGTATTTATTAAGTAATGGAGATCGGCTTATCCGAATCTAACGAGACACTAGTTCGCGCAACGGCAACTGGCACCAAAGATATTACATCTACATTTTAACGACTCGCAACAATAGTCAGGCCGAAAATCACAGCTCTGGCCGTGCTCCGCACATGTGCTTCTGAAATCAGAGACAAATAATGGCACGTTGTAACCATATTGTTGAAATTCACGCATTTTTTTTCTTTTTTTTTTTTTTTTTTTTTATACTGGACACGTCAATTTGACTTCACCTCGCCTGATGTTAAGCTAAAGGCAAAGTCTCGGAAAGAGGGTCACCATCGTAAACATTTACCATGTTAACAGTGGTGGCACTCAGCTTGACGGCCTCATTAGATGCCTTTTCACGCCCCGCTTAAAGGACCCAGGACTGTAGGAAGAAGGAAACACGTGAACTGGCAGGGAATTCCAGGCCTTAGTGGTGCGGCATAGGAATGAATCACTGAAACGCTTGGTTCTAGCAGGTATACTCTGCACCGTAAATGGATGACATCTTAGCCCTGCACGTGTCGTCCTGTGAAGGAAAGGGGAGGGTGGGACTAATTGGAAGAGCTCGTCAGAACATTCACCATGGTAGAGACGGTAGAAAACTGCCAAAGACGCAACATCTCTACGCATCTGCAAAGGCTCGAGGGTGTTCGTGACCTCAGGATCCCCAATAATGCGGACCGCACGTCGCTGCAACCTGTCGAGAGCATCTAATAAGTACTTTGCGGAGCCGTCCCAGAGATGTGAGCAGTATTCCACGCAGGAACGAATTTGGGTCTTATATAGAAGACACCGCTGCTCCGGCGTGAAAAAACGTCTCACTCTGTTCAGGACTCCGAGTTTACGCGAGGCTGATTTGATGATACTCTCGATATAGTTTTTGTTATTCAGTTTGCAGCGAACATCCATACCGAGGATAGTGAGGTGATCCTGCAGTGGCAGTGGTGTGCTCTGAAGAGTGGGAAGGGGAAGGAAAGGAGATACCTTTGCTGTAAACGCACATGCCTGGGTCTTCTTGGCATTGAACTCGACCAGGTTTCTAGCGCCCCATTGAGAAATGTGGTCCAGGATCCGGTCCAGGTCAGTGACAAGAAGCTGCCTTTTTTCCGCGATATCAGACTGCTTGGCCGCAGGATGTGCGTAATAACTCCCATGTAAGGTGCTGTCGTCTGCATAGCAGTGAATGTTTCCGTTACAGAGCATGTCATTGATATGCAGAAGAAAGAGAGTGGGAGATAAGACGGAACCCTGCGGCACGCCAGCATTTACCTGCAAGAACTCCGAAGCTCGTCCATCACAAAGGACGCGAATACGGCGCCCCTGCAGGAAGCTTGCAACCCAGTTATGTATGACTTAATATCTAAGCAAACTCACTGTCAGGTTAATAAAATCTTTCATCATTCAAACCAAACCATGAATTCATCAAATCAAACCCTGAAATTCACCATGTCTTCATATATAGGCAATCTCGCTGTCTTATATAAATTCTTAATCGCTTTCCTCGCTGCCTAGGTAACTGAAATGGACCTAACCACATTGTTCGCCTAATAATCTACTTCTTTCGTCGTAGGTAGGCACGTTCCAGTTTGCTGTTGACTGTTTATTGTTTCTAGCTGTTCAAGTTGTTTCTTAGCAAAAAATATCCACCTTCACCCTAACATCGTAGTATAGAAGAATTTCGAATGCTCAAGACCTGCTCCTGTAGCTCAGTTGGTCAGAGCATTCTGTAGCTACCTATGGGTCGCGGGTTCTAGTCCGGTTTTGAGCATTCTCTTTTTTTCCAATCTATTTGAATAGTTAGTTATTTAAGTATTATATAATTGCTTTAAAATTTCTATTTGAAAATCAAAAATAATAAATAGCTCTCCGGTCTGTATTCCGAATTCATAAAATGTCCGTCTCACCTTGCTCTACGAATTGAATTTATTGCTAAGTTATTAACTTTGTTCAGTCTTCGGTCACTTGCCGTGTCACCGCCATTATGAGCTGAAAGAATTTTATTAACTTTTAATTATTTTATTAATAATGTATTTAGTCCTCCTTCCATGTTCACAGCTCACACCATCACGTACATGAGTGTCATGACTGTTCAGCTATGCGGAACCATTCCCTGCAATATTATGGTGAAGCTTTCCCCGAGTTAGATCCTAAACAGCCTCCTATGACAGCCTCCGTGGCGTGGCGGTAGTGCACGCGACTGCCAAGCAGGAGGCACGGGTTCGATTCCCGCTCAGTGCAAATATTAGTATGCATGAATATTATGGCTATTTGTATTGGTCTGGGTGTTTCTATGTATAATATGTATGTATTTACAAAAAAAAATGTATTTAAGTATGTGTATCCGCATTCTAGATTCCATAACACAAGCTAGTTAAGCTATGCGCTTACCATGGGTCTAGATAGCGTTGTGTAGAATGTTGGGAAATATTTATTTATTTAATGAATCCCAACAATAAGCATCCTTACAAACACCGGCTTGTTGCTACAGCTATTCACCTCTTAATAAGTAAATCGCACAGCTAAACTCCGTTCTTCACACTAGTTATGTACGCTGTGTAGATCAGCTAGCCATTCCCAGTAGATGAAGGTACTTATGCCATGATACCTATTATGCAAGTTTGTTAGTGGTGGTGTCGTGTCGAGATTTAAAAATGTATACCTATAGGTACCTATACATACAACAACTACTACTGCCTTATCTATTCTGTGCTACCTACTGCCAGTGGGGACGCAGCCGTTTGACCGGACGGGTGATCAGCTCTTCTGTATGAGGCCATTTCACCCATTTCCTCTATAACGACTGTCATACATGTTCTTATAGCAACTGCGACGACCAGACTAGTGCAAATACTCATATTCATGCATACAAATATTTGCATTGAGCGGGGATCGAACCCGCGCCTCCTGTGTAGCAGTGGCGTTCAGTTACACATACCCACATACATACATATTCACACTTGTATATCCCCAAGGGGTAGAGGTGCACTTACCTAAATAGATTGCATTCGAGATGTGCATTAAAAGCGCAAGTACCAGCAATAGAGCGTAATTTGTCTGCAAATAAAATAGTAGGTTATTTATATAAAATAACATTATGCCTATTAACTTATTTTATTGTATTATATTTGCTTTCTAACCTTGCAACCCTTATTGCGGTATGTGATAACATAGAAGTATCAGGAATATATCTAAGTACCTATACCTACTTATTAGTTTTATACGATGGTTCGGGACTTCATTATCGCGATAAAGTTATGGAATTTATTTTTGCCAACGTTTGTGATGCGATGCAGCCCGTGGTCACGACTATGTGCTGCAACGCATCCGAATCATCGGCAAAAGTAAGTTGCATAATTTAATCGCGAAACATTTTATAAAAAATATGAGTTAACATTGCTATCGTTCTTATTGTAAGCTCAGAACATATTATTTAAAAATAGACCACCTAGGTACTAGTAAATGTGAACAGTTGCATAAGCTACTTCCTCTCTGTGTTTGCTCTGTCGACGTCATCAAGCTTCTACCTCGCGACCTCGTGACTATAGAGGACATTAAACTCCACTGAAAAAGTCAGCCTCACAGGCTACTTATAGTGTAGTATACTAGAATTTATAGTGTAGATAAGTATAACTTACAATTCCCTTCATTCTGCACGCAAGCAGCTGGATGACTAAAGAGTACCTACACTGTTCGAGTAGGTGCTACTGCTTTGCTCTTTATATGCAGATAGGTATGTATATATAAGGTATCTTAACTAACAATTAACAAGAAATGTAAATTAGCCTAATCGTTTTCCTGTTTGTTCAATAAAGAAGACCCTAGTATTTCAGCATATAATCTACTAATAAGTAAATACACTTCTCATCAGAAAAATCGAAACACTTTAGTTTTTATAATATTTGTCCTAATTTAACACAAAAAAGTTTTCATTTGATGATAAAAATCACATGATTATAACTTATAGCTGGCAGTTTGGCCATTACAGTGGTAAGCGAAAATTCTCTCTCACGTGATACCCTATACCAGCTATACTCTAAGTGTGTTCCGCGGAACCCTAGGGTTCCGTGATACCTCTGTCCGGGTTCCGCAAGAATTTAGAAATAAAAAAATCAAAACACCTCTCTCTGGTCGCTCCGCGGCTGTGCGGACTCCGCGGCCGCGCGGAGACAAAACGCTATGAATGTTATTTATTTATTTATTTGTATTTGTATAAGCTTGTGTTACATTAGCTGGTACAATATCTCATAAGTTTGGTCTCAACAATTTTATACTTGTACAACGCGTTCGCTCTAAGTTTGCCGGTCTGTGGAATGCGCGTACCCTCCCCCACGTGACAACAAAATTTTACCCAAATATCTAACGTACACAATTTTTATTGTTACAATTAAATAAAAAATTTCGAACGTCATACACTCATACCTATCGCCAGCGGCAAACTTAAAACGAGCGGGTAGTATACTTGTAAGCGCTCAGTCTCTTTGATAAAAGCCGCCTCTGAATTGGACGCTATAGTTGTCAACAAGCGACTTTCGTCTCTAACTTCAAAGGATAAAGTCGATATTGTTTACAACGCTATTTTTAAATTTCTGTTTTTATTTTTGCTTTTTGTTTATCAAAGGTGCCGACTCGAGTATTTTCGAGAATATTTGAGATCGAGTCTAGGACTAAGTATAAAAGCGGCGATCGCGCGTTGGCGTCGTCAGTTGATGATTAGCGTTCGGAGCGATAAGTTACTACCTACTTACAAGCTCGCTAGCGAGAAACTAGTGTTCATTGTTTTACTGCCTGCTGTATTCTGTTGTCTCAGTTTTATACATTTCTTCCCTGTAGGTTCTAAATTTAGTCTCTTATACGCAGTAACGATTGTGCATTATTTAAACCCCACTATCCTGACTTGTAACATTATAAATAAAGAAGAATGGAACGTTGGCTTAAAGGTGTTAAACGTGTTCCAACAACATCTTCTAATGACGCTGAATGTTCAAAAGCAATGCGCGCGGAGAATTTAGCAATCACCGATCCAGAAGATGATGCCACGAGTGCCACGACGTCAAGCTCGACGGTTTCAAAGACGAAAAAAAGGAAGTATGATGAATCTTATATCAGTTTCGGATTTGTTGATTCCAACGGCTCACCTCTCTGCATGCTCTGTAGTAAACTGCTTCCTAATAGTTCCATGGCACCTGCCAAATTGCGTCGACATTTAGAAACCGTACACCCCGAGACTAAAGACAAGAATAAAGAATTTTTTGTTCGCAAAAAAGATCAGTTATTAGAAAGTCAAAAAAATATGATGCATGTAACACAAACTACCAACGAAAAGGCCACGGAGGCATCATATTTAGTTAGCTATCGCATTGCACAAGCAGGTGAAGCGCACACTATCGCTGAGAAATTAATAAAACCATGTGTATTAGACATAACAAAATGTATGCTTGATGAAAAATCTGCAAAGCATCTTTCTACTGTTCCGCTATCAAACGATACTGTTTCACGACGAATCCATGATCTGGCAAGCTACGTCAAACAAGAACTAGTTACACGTCTACAAAATACACGATTCGCTTTGCAAATGGACGAGTCGACTGATGTCGCTGGTTTGGCTATCCTGCTGGTTATTGTGAGATATCCATATAAAAGTTCTTTTGAAGAAGACATGCTTATGTGTTCATCGCTGCTTACAAACACTACCGGGGAAGAAATTTTTAATAAAATAAATATATTTTTTGAAGAACATAATCTCAGTTGGAACAATTGCATTGACATTTGTACAGATGGGGCCAAGGCGATGACAGGTAAAACCGCAGGAGCAGTGTCACGAATGAAAAATAAAGCGCCTAATTGTAGTTCCAGTCATTGTATTCTGCATAGACAAGCACTTGCGATGAAGCAAATGCCGTCTAATCTAAAATTAGTTATGGATGAAGCGGTAAAAATAATTAATTTTATCAAATCACGACCACTACAATCCCGATTGTTCTCATTATTGTGTGAAGATTATGGCAGCAAACATAAAACACTGCTGCTCCATACAGAAGTGCGATGGCTGTCTCGGGGAAAAACTTTAACAAGGCTATTTGAACTTAGAGCCGAGTTACAAATGTTTCTTTCAGCAGATACTTCTTTTAATTTGAAGGACCGTTTGTATGATAAAACTTGGTTGTTCCGATTGTCTTTTATGGCGGATATCTTTCAAAAACTTAACGAATTAAATTTATCGTTGCAAGGTAAACAGACAACAGTGTTTCAGGCCTATAATAAAATAACTGCTTTTAAAAGAAAATTAGATTTTTGGATCATTTGCATTGGTAAGAAAGAAATAGAAAGTTTTACGTTACTCAGTGAGTTTGTTAGCGAAAACGACTCAGAAATGTTTGAAGATAATGTGTTTGAAGAATTGGTCCAATATCTCAGTTCGATGCGCGCATCTTTTGAAAAGTATTTTCCCGAAGAACACAATACAAAAATTAATGTGAACTCCTGGATTCATAATCCTTTTTTACCCAACTTGGAAAAGCCTGAAAACATGTCAAATGAGATATATGAATCTCTTTTAGAAATGTCATCAGACACAAGTATGGAGTCATTGTTCAAAACGACGCCTCTTAATGATTTTTGGTGCAGAATCCAAGATGAATATGCAATGCTTGGCCAAATGGCTCTGGATATTCTTCTCCCGTTCCCAACTACATATTTGTGCGAAACAGGATTCTCTACCTACGCAGCCACGAAAACAAAATATCGCAATAGACTGGACGCCGAAGCTGATATGAGACTCCAACTTTCTTCCATCAAACCTGATATCAAGCAATTGATGAAAAATAAAAAACAGTTTCATACCTCCCACTAGTTAGATTTTTTCTTTTTTAATGTTTTCTATTATTGTCCTTACCAAGTGGTGAAGTAAATAATAATTAGTAACTGATACATTGTACTTTTATTATGCTGATTAATAAAGAATACACTTATAAAAATAATTGTTTTATTGTAGGGTTCCATCAAGTATTTTGCTTCCCAAAAGGGTTCCGTCATTTAAAAAGTTTGAGAACCACTGCCCTATACGATACGCTTGAAACAGCGCCGAAAATAAATACATGGTAAATATCCCGGCGAGGGTTTTACTATTAATGTAAATGACCACGTCAATCTCAAATCATACAATATATAACAATTTATATAAATATAAATTAGAATATGAAAATCTCATATTATTCACTGCTAAACGACATTAGACATATATTCCTAAATACCTATACCTAGGTACACATTTTACTGAAAATCCTTAGAAAACATAAACTTGCAAGGTGTTTTTTTTCTGACTAGAAGTGTAATTATTGTAATTACCTACCTACTTAATGCAGAAATGTTTTTTGTAAACTCGTATAGATTGTACCTACTTAATTAAACATTTTTAAACAGGTTATATACCAATCTAGGTGGGACATGGCACATACCTACCTACCTACTTATCTATGCAATTTCTTTTTTGGTAATACCACCATCATTGTTAATCAATCGGTTTCATGACAAGTAGAGGAAACAGATAACGGGCTGTTTTGAAAAACAAAAATGTGGAACGCTTCACGATTTTGCGTGTCATCCTTGCGCAGAGGCCATGCTAATCTTCTCTGTATCGTTCCAATTTTAGTATATATGTACTGCCGATCTCTCCTATTCAATTTACCAGTCACTTTATTTATTTATTTATTTATTTATTTTCAAGAATGTACGATGGTGACCCTCTTTCCGAGACTTTGCCTTTAGCTTAACATCAGGCGAGGTGAAATCAAATTGACGTGTCCTGTATAAAAAAAAAAAAAGAAAACCAACAGCGATACAGTAAATGAATTTCAAGACTAAGAGAATTTCAAGACTAGACTAAGAGTAAGGCTAATAACAGGTTTTCCTTAACTATTACAGAAAGATTAAATCGGCTTGTGAACGGATACAATTTGTTATCTAAATTTTGAATTTACAAAATTTTGAATTGATGCGGAAGACTAACAAAGTGAAAAATTAGTTTAAAAACAGTTAATACATTTATAATCTTAATATAAAAGCTATATAAACAGTTTTACTTACACCCTTCTATTAATTTACAATATCTTTTAAAGTACTAATTATCTGTTGCTTGTATGACTTTTTAGAGCATGAAAATAGGTCAATGTTATTAAAATTGGCATTATGAGTTCGAGCAATGTGCGCTAGAACAGTGTTCTGGGAGCAGTTAGTGGAGTGACAAGGTGCATGCAACAATGGTGTGTGCCGTGTGCGTCGGAGTGGAGCATTGAATACCACCTGCGCCAGCAAGTCGGGACAATCGAGGCGTCCATTGATTATGTCGTGCAGTAGGCACATGTCTAGGACTTTGCGTCGATCGTCAAGTGGCAAGATGTCGTATGTTGCACAACTTTGTCGGTATGACGCCGGAAGGGCGCGGCTGCGGTAATTAAGATGGTTAATAAATATTTTCTGTATACGTTCCAGTTGATTTTTATGAATGATATATATTGGTGACCAAATAGGGCATGCATAATCCAATATGCTGCGTACGTATGCAAAGCGGTTTTTAGCGACCCAATATCTTTAAAAGGTTTACAGGTTCTTATAACGAATCCCAGGTTTTTAAAGGCGGTTGTTGCTAAACGGTCAACATGATCAGAAAATGTCAGCTTAGAGTCGAACCATACACCCAAGTCACGTACTGCGCTGACCCTATTTATAGCGATTCCATTAAAATTATATTGAAAGTTAATTGGATTCCTTCCGCGAGTAAAAGTAACGAATTGACACTTGTTAACGTTGACTGTAATTTTATTAATTTTGTAATAATGGCTTAAACTATTTAGATCTGCTTGGAGAGCCTCGCATTGATTTATGTTATTAATACGACAGAAAATTTTCTTATCATCCGCGTACATCAGATATTTTGAATTTTTAATGGCCTCGTCAATATCGAATAGATAGGCGTTATAGAATAATGATCCTAGATGGGATCCTTGCGGAACTCCGCTGGGAATCTCAATGAAGTTAGACCGATAGCCGCCAATCACCACCGCTTGGGACCTTTTGTATAAATATGATTCAACCATCTCAATAAGTCCCCGCGTATACCAAGTCTATATAACTTTTTGAGCAAGATGACATGATCCACGCGATCAAAAGCCTTCTCAAAATCAGTATAGATGACGTCAACCTGCCCACCACAGTCAGTGTTTCTAAGAAGAAAAGTAGAAAAGCAAGCCAGATTGGAGACAGTGGATCGTTTCCTAAGAAATCCATGCTGTGTATTTGGTACACCAGCCGCAATATAGGGATATATAGCGTTGTACACGAGTTTTTCGAATATCTTTCCCAGAGTATTTAGGATAGAAATACCCCTATAGTTTTCGATATTGCTACGTGAACCCTTCTTAAGAATGGGTATAATATGTGCCTTTTTCCAGACATCAGGAAAGATACCTTCTCTGAGGGAACGATTAAATATAATATGTATAGGAGACGCCAGAGACTTCGCACAACCCTTCCAAAAGATTGGGGAAATCCCATCGCAACCCGGTCTCTTGTCAGTGGCAAGCGAGGCGAGCGCCCTTTCCACAGTACCCATATTCACCTGTAGACTAGTGATTACGTCACTGTTTGCTTCAACGCAGTCTGTAAAACTATTGTGATCACTATTGTCAGTTTGCACACTGAACACACTGTGAAAATATGCATTGAACGCTTCACAAATGGAATGTTCGTCCGAATAGCTAGTATTTTTATATGTGAATAGCTTCGGATAGTTAGAACCCCCACGCACAGACTTGATATACCTAAGTCCAAAAGTTCTTAGGTCTGAGCTTTAAGGCAGCTTCTGTTACTTTAACATAATTGCTGAAACATGTTTGCTGCACCACTCGCTGCCTCGATCGCAATAATATAAACTCATCTCGATCGCGTAAGTTACCGAATCGCTTCCAACGTGAATGCGCCTTAGATTTCTCCTTAAGAGGGGGTATAAAGGAAAATTGCCGATCTTTGATTTGATTTTTATACCCGAAAGTGTGCCACAAATGAGCTTGTTTTTTTTAAATAGTAAATACGTTATATCTGAAATTTGGTGAAAACATAAAATAATAATATTTTGTCGATAAAATAAGATCACAAAGTTAGGCCTAATTTTAGATTATAATTAATTTATTTTCAAGATTATTCATATAACTGAGTCAATTTTTATGTACAAAGTGTAAAATTTTAAAACCTAGTGACTCAATTTTTCACTTTGTTAAAATTATCTGAAATTTACGAGTAATTAAAAAAAAACGAATTCGGCGCTTACGATGTTCTTATTCCGCGCATAACGGTGTTTTTCTGTTTTCCGTCGAAAAGGTTCGTCGAAATTATGGGAAATAAAAAAAATCAAAAGATAAACTCTAACAGAAAATTTAAAAAACTAAGAATTCAACTCTTGGCTAAGTAGTTGTCGAAAGTAATATTTCTTTATTTTCTTTAGTTTGTTACTAAGTACAATTTTTGTATCAACCGTTGCCAGGCAGTCCGGGTATAGTATATGAAAATCAAACAGATGTCTTAGACCACCTCGCGTTTGAAGTATGTAACTAATGTTATTTTTTATAGCAGTAATATAATTATATTTTGCGAAAGTACTTACACATTGTATTATCAATTTTAATGCTTTTCAGAGTTGCTTCAGCTCGTAATATAACATAAGCTGATGAGTCCGATCCAGTCGCATCGCTTAGTAAAAACTGTAACTTGTAACTGTTTATACTGGAGATTGATGGCGCTTGGCGGAATCTGCTACACATATTGAATAACACACTTGTACTTTTCCACTGATTTTATTTCTAGACCTGACCGGTTTCGCCTTACGGCATTCTCAAAGGTTCACATTATGTTTCAAAAATTATAATTCCGAAACACTACAATATTTGCATTTTTTCATGTGTGGGTGGGCAGTTTTAAAATTCGGTATACCAGTTAAAAAAAAAATCCCCAAAATGTGGGAAATAATTTTAAGTTTGGCCTCACAATTTTTAAATGATCAATATAATATATAAAATTGCATTAGAATTATAATTTCAAGGAATAATTTTAAATGTGAAATGAAAATAATAATGTCGAATGGTAATGTCTAATTACAAATGATTAAAGGAAAATTCTATCGAAATGTCAAAATCATAATTAAATTGCATTGAATAAAGTTATTGTTTTAAAATTTGGTGGAAAAGTACAAGTGTGTGTTATTCAATATGGTGTAACTTGTAAGCTTATTGCAATTGTTTTTTCTCACATTCAGTAAACATTTAAGATTCTATTCACTGAATAGAATTAAAAAATATGCAACGTTCAAATAGAATTAAAAAACGTGCAATCTAGACACGCAGTAGCGTGTAAGAGAAGTAGAGTGTAATATAAACAAGTAGAATGGTATGGTTTGACATTCACATGGTCATTCACATTAGGGTAGTTCTTCGAAGACAAAATTTTCTATTTCTAAGGGTATATTTCTGTAACCAACTAACATAATTGCCTGTAATTTTTTGTTTTGGATACTATAGCTTTGTCCCTAACTTGGTCAAATGATATTTTTGAAATAATTGCTGTCTAGGTACAAAATAAAAATATTTGAAGTATGTTCTTCTGATTCATATAACGTGTCCGTTTGCCATTTTCCGAAAGAAAATGTTTGATGTGGCGTTTTTCTTTTGATAAATGCATATAAATAATAATTTTATTGAAAGGAAATGACTTATCCTTTTACAAAATAATGCGTGGTAGTTATAACTTCTAATACTTTTTTTATAAATAAGTAAAACTTATGTGTCCGGCGTATAATACTGATTAATATGGTGTAAGCTGCGCTTGACCATAGTTGACCGGGTAATACAGTTAGGATACTGATTTTGCGTGCGGAGGAAATCAGTCGTGCAACGAACAAGCTAGGAGGTGGACATGCGGCTGGTAGCCAGAGAACCTGGTGTTACGAAGGTAAATATATGATTCATCTGTGCTTGGTTCAGGTAGCATTCTGATTACAAAGCCTACTTTATAATATTTATTTTATTGTTTTAAAACCTCAATTTGTGTTTGCTGTGATGCTTTTAGGTAATATTTTAATGTGGAAAACTTTGAATACTGAAGCCTGTATGAATATGGAGTTATGCATAATTATAGGCAAAATCCTGATTCATCTGTGCCTGCTTCATATGGTCAAAACACCATATGGATTAGAAAAGAGCGGTTTTATAGCGCAAATTTGCTTTTATTTGTAACATACATATTAAAGTATAGCTGCTACAAGTACAAGTATATAGCTGCTATACATACTATCATAATATGTATTTAGTTTAAATATTTCATTGCATTTTTTTTACATTGTACTGTAACGTATACTATCACGCAATTGATAAAATGGCAATTTTAAGATTAATTTTCACTCATTTTCATTTTTCATTTTCATTACATTTTATTCATGAAAAGTTATTTATCTTTAAATATCTCTATTTTTTTAAATATTGTACTTTACAACAATGCAACAACCTGAAGATAAAAAGAAGAAGAAAAAGACACTGGCTGAGCGCATACAGGTGGAAAACATAAGAAAAATCCAAAAATTCAGGAAAAACTCTTTGAGGAAATTGAAAGCAGATCGCTCCCTTGCAAAAAGTCAAGAAAATATTTCCTTTCGTAATTTTATTAACTTATACTTGACTTACTTGTGTACGTTTGTTTTGATAGTTAGAAAATACGATTGGTGTCAAACATTCCATATAATTAAAGTACTTAATTATATGGAATGTTTGACATACGTAGTATAGTACTGTGATTTTTTAATTGTAAAAGGTTTGTCTATTTGATTAAGTATTAAAGTTGTTTAATTTAAATTTTTGTTTCTGATTTATATACTTGTCACCAATTCTGATTCATCTGGGCACAAAATATTTGAATGTCGATATCTTGAAAACTGCTGTATAAAAATGAGTCCCTCATTCAAATATATGTTCTTTAGAATCCATATTTTCATATGAACATGTGTTACAAAGCTGATAGTGAAATTTAATTTCGGCCAGATGAATCAGTTGAAGAATGAAATTTCGAAGAAATACCCATTAGTGATGTATGTAGTGTGATTACTTACCGGGATATTTACCATGTTGTTTTATTTATTTTGAGTAACTGTTACTATGTTACGTTAAAATGATGGAATGAAGTTATTAGAACCATGGCTACTTATTTTGCCTTTTTTCAGATCATCTTCTAATGTAGAGAACATCCCGACTAGTACTGTTTATAAAAAAATATATTAGATAAGTGAGTTTCAAAATCTCACTACATAATAATCATTTCCTTTGCTTTGGTTAAACATTCATTTATATAAAATCAAGCAAATCAAATGTAAAACAAGTAATAGAAAAATTCGACCACATGGAACACGGACGACCGCCCGTGGAAGGCTAGCTCAGAGTAAGAGCACTGGAACGCCAGGGTTCACGACTCTGGCGTTGAAGTCCCATTGTGGTTTGAATTATCCGAAAAAATTGTCCACATTGAATATTTTTAGTTTCATATTCTGTATGAACTAGTTGAAAGTAATACACTCGAGAAATAGATAGTTTTCAGGAAAATACCGTTAGCCGTCAAAACAATAATTAATAGGTAATTTCCTAAACCTTTTCCACAAAAATTCACAAATAGGCGTAGGTTTCAGGTAGAATAATCAAAATCATGTAATAAAAATAAGTAAATACCGTACCTAGCTCATTTACTCATTTGTATTTGAGATGATCTTTCTTATTTATTCATTTAAACTCGAATTAATGCAGTTTTTAACTATGAAATCACTTTTCTAAAATCACATAATATATGTCGAGCAAAATGACATAATTTCGTAAACGGCCTCGTAATATCCACATTATTGACGTCATCCTCAACTCTTTTTGTATTTCCAATTATAGATTAAAGAGAAAAAGATTTTTTCAAATTAAATTTCTACAGTGATCGTCTACTTTTATGAACTGAAAGTAATATCTTTAGGCTTCTTGAACCAATTTCAGTATGAAAAATTTGTTTACCTTATTCTTATCTACCTATAACAAAATTGAAAGTATATTACATGTAGGGGAAAGGCGTACAAAATGACATAGGTGGGTGAAATGACATACTTGCTTTACTCCGAAACCAAGAACTAAACAGTTGTCAAAAGTACATGTAGGTATCCGTTCAACAACGTGTCGCAACCTGTGGAGCAGCCAGTGGCACCCGAGTAGTCGTTTGAGGTGCATGCTGGTCTGTTTGATTTTTGCGGTGACGAGTTTTACGCGGCGTGTTTTTATTTCTTCGATAAAGTAAGTATTTTTTTACGTTAATCAGTTTTTATTAATGTCTCTTATTTACTACTTTACTAATTATTTACGAGGATACATAGAAATGTCAAAAGTTTTGATACGTTTTTAGTAATTCTCATTTAATGTTTGAGGTTATTAGGTGGACAAAACAGCATACCCGTTATTCGGGTAAAATGACATACTATGTCGTTTGACCCACCTATTTTATGATAATTTTTTTGAGGCGGCTGAGACAACAAATATCCCCATGGAACAAAATCAGGTAGAGCCCGAAGAAGATTTAACGGCAGCACCATCTCAGGTTGAAGAAAGTAGTTCGACAGCACTGGCACTTCAACGCCTAATATTGAAGAGGTTAAAACCAAATCCGCTGCTCCGCCTATACCGAATAAAAAAAAAAGAAAGTTACAAAAGTTTTGGATTTTTGCTCGGACAGTGAAAACAACTTCTCTTCCTTACAAACCTACACTCAAGCCAAAAATGATGATGAAGATTGTCCTTCAAATTTATTGCAATGACCTCTACTCCAGATCTAGACCAAGAGAGGTTTGGCTACAATGCTTATGCTGTATAAGATGGGCTCATCCATCGTGTGTAGATGTTCCCAAGAAGACAAAGAGTTTTATATGTGAACTCTGCAAGTAACGGACTGATTTACAGTACAAATTTAGTATGCCATTTAGCCCAACCGACGTATGTCATTTTACCCACCAAGGGTGGACAAAACGGATTTTTTTCGACTTTTTTTAAATAAGGCATATTGCTTTTGTTTTGGTTTTAAGCTGATTGAATGATTGAATTTTAAGTAGGTAACGACCCAAAGAATATTATTCTATGACAATTGTTAAAAATTATTAATAAATAAAGATTTTATGACCAATTTTATAACTAGTATGTCATTTTGTACGCCTTTCCCCTAAGCATTTTGCAATTATTATTGAAATTAATATATATATATATATATATATATATATATATATATATCGAGGGTTGAGTGTTCAAACCCGTTAAGTGCGAAAAATTAACTTTCGAGATAATCGATGTTAAAGTTTGCTGGCAATAAAAAATAGGTAAATATAATAAATTGATGCAAATTACTTAGTAATTTAGCAAAATTATATATCCATAATACTATATTTTATGATTTTTGTCATGTTTAATAATAAACTTTTGCATAAAATTGTAATTAGTAAATTAGGGGGCTGACTTATTGGGTTTTACCCCAAAATTAAAATGATGTTTCTATTAATTATTAGCTTTATTATTTGAACAAAAATCAAGTGAATCACGATAATCCTTTTATTATAGGTAATTACTGTCGCTTTTAGATTCAGATATGTTTTCAGGCTGTGGATCCACCCATGAAATTCCTCGGGAATGATTTCTTTTTTGCACATCGTTCCTAGATCTTTTTTTTTGACAATACTGATCGGTATCTATCTTTGGTATAATTGCTCCAGCTGTTCTGATAGTTGCACGTTGGTTGAAAATTGCTTTACCCTCGTTTTAGGTGTGTTTTGAGTAGTACTAAAAATGTCTCATCATCATCATCCACATAAAGACGTTAGTCCTGATTGCATTCGAGGCCACGGTGCCCTCGGAGGTCAGGGTCCGCCTTCCGGCTCTTCCTCCTCTACTTCGCACGATCTTGGGCGTCCAAGGTAGTGAGATCGTTTGCACGCATGTCACCCTCCACGACGCCAAGCCAGCACTTCTTGGGCCTACCCCTTCTACCTGAACCCGGTGGGGGCGCCATTGCCAGGCATTTGTTACCCACGTAGCTGGGCGGTTGCCGCACGATGATGCCGCACCAGCGGAGGTGGCTCTCTCTCGTTTTATAGACCTGCCCCTTCAGCCTAACTGGCATTTTAGCATCGCATGTGACGCCAGTCATTTCCCGCCACTTAGCCCACGCGGCAGCAATACGTGCCTTGACGTCGTAGTCGATGTCACCAGAAACGTGAAGTACATATCCCAGGTACTTAACCTGATCCGTGCGCTCGACCAAGTGATCGCCTATGCGGACGGGTATGGGATCTGTGGAGTTTAACGCCAAATATTCAGTCTTCGCCACATTAAGCTTCAGACCGGCGCCGTTCTCAAGTGCCTCCTTCCACACTTTCACACGTCAAACCAATCTGTTCCTGTCTGCGTCCATCAGCGCAGTGTCATCAGCATACATAAGCAACCACGGAGGCTGCTCATGTGAGTCTCCGATGCTGTCCGACAAAACGTCTAATACCAAGCTGAACAGGTATGGGACTAACTACGGATCCTTGGTGTACCCCGACGGTGGTGGGGAAGGTTTTTGTGTCGCCAACAGCGGTCCAAAGCACGGAACCGGAATCTCGGTAAAGTCTCGGATGGTGTCGATGTAAGCCTCTGGGACTCCTTTGGACCTCAATGCCCACAAGATCATCACGCGAGGCACACAGTCGAAGGCTTTCTGCATGTCTAGGAATAGAAAGTGCAGGGGCGTGTTCCTCGCCCTGTATCTCTCCGCGACGATCCTTAGGGCGAACGCCGGATCCATAGTCCCGTGTACGGAGCGGAACCCATACTGACACTCCGAGAGGGTACTCTTCTTTTGGATCCGGGAATCGATTGTCCGCTCGTAAAGCTTCATGGTCTTTCATGGTGGACATTATCTTTATACCTCGGTAACTACCACACTCCTTCACCGAAGACCGCCGTTGAAGACTGGCGTAATGACACTCAGCCTCCACTGGTTTGGGATTTTACCGGTAATAATAATAATAATAATAATATATTTATTTATTCTCTTCCACAAAGGTATTAAAATACATTTAAGCACTTCGTATTATGTAACATTTTAATCCTTTGTGGGAGACTGGTATCTGAACTAGGAAACCCTGTCATACAGATTACCAGGCCCCCTACAAGATAAGTGTGTATTATACTTAAATTAGCGCAAATTATCATATGATTCAGTGCAAAGAGAAAAAAAAAGAAAAACAAAAATGGAATTAGAACTAAGCACAAAATATTAGGTGTGTGTGTGTGTGTGTGTGTGTGTGTGTGTGTGGTGTGTGTGTGTGTGTGTGTGTGTGTGTGTGTGTGTGTGTGTGTGTGTGTGTGTGTGTGTGTGTGTGTGTGTGTGTGTGTGTGTGTGTGTGTGTGTGTGTGTGTGTGTGTGTGTGTGTGTGTGGACGTGTGCGTGTTTGTGTTATTCTGGGACTGCTAA
Organism: Eilema sororculum; assembly: GCA_914829495.1. Classification (NCBI taxonomy): domain Eukaryota; kingdom Metazoa; phylum Arthropoda; class Insecta; order Lepidoptera; family Erebidae; genus Eilema; species Eilema sororculum. Next base: position 21,039,339 of record OU618534.1, on the reverse strand, counting down.
TAATTTTTCAGTTGAGTCATAGTCGAGACCCAACAGATACGAAGTGAGAATATGCTTACATTTTTTTGTTGTTAGGGGATATATATTTAAAATCGAATTTAGTTTGTTATATAAATAACTACTAAGAAAACAGTAGCTGTGGTGTGAAAGACTGGTTCTAAATAATTTGGTTGGGCATACCTTAGCATTTTTTCTTTTATGGGTTAGAGAGGATGGATCATATGTTAGAGAGGAGTGTTTATGTAAGACAATTCGCAAGACAAAAAGTTGACGAACTGTTAGAACTTGACACCTCAAGTAGACTTCAGAGGTTGGATGGAAGAATGGCAGCGAATAGGCTACCTTAAGTACTCTTCTTTGGGCTCGCTCAACTTTTATTATAGCTGTTTTACTGGCTCCTCCCCAGGTTGTAATACAATAGTTTAGTAAGGACTGACATAATGCAAAATAGACAGTTTTTAGGGTTGTATTATCTACAACATGTCTTAAGTTTTTAAAAATGTAAATAAGTTTTCTTATTCTTTTAGACAGAAGGTCAACGTGTGAATGGAAGTTCAGGTTTTTGTCGATGATAATGCCCAGGTACTTTATTGTGTCTACTTTTTGGAGTTGAGGGCATGTACATGAATTGGAGGAGTAATTGTTGCATGTGTGTGCACTTATGTTTAATGAATGGCTTTGTGTGTGTGCGTGGTTGCTTAGGGAAAACTGCATGTATTTGGTTTTGTCCGTATTTAATGTGAGGGAGTAGTTTGTTAGCCAGCTTATAACCATAGAGAAGCCAGTTTGAGCAAAGTTATAGACTTCCTCCCAGTTGTCTCCATAGAAGAGGAGCGCTGTGTCATCCGCAAATGTAATAATTTTTCCATTTGTCATCTTCAACTGGCAGAGGTCGTTGATAAATATCAAAAATAAAGTAGGGCCCAAAATACTACCCTGAGGTACCCCAGTGCTAACCTCGAGGTCATCACTCAACCATTCTTCCACCTTCACTCGTTGGAATCTGTTTTCTAGATAGCTGTGAAATAAATTTAACTGTGTATCACGAATTCCCATTCTCTCCATCTTCTCCAACAGGAGTGGCGCAGAGACCGTGTCAAAAGCTTTCGCCAAATCAAGAAATATTGTTAAGACCTTCTTTTTTTCATCGAGTTTTGTAACTATAGTGTCGGTGAGATGAAGTACCGCGTCGTTTGTTGATTTACCGATTCTGAATCCAAATTGATTTTCCGAAAGTAGTTTCTTTGTTTCTAGGTATTTAATAAGTTGCTTGTTAATCACTTTTTCTAATATTTTTGACAATGTAGGTAGAATTGATATTGGACGGTAGTTACCGACACGATCTCTGCTACCACTCTTATGGATTGGATGGATGAGGGACTTTTTGAAATCTTTTGGAAAAGCCCCAGAAGAAAGGCTGACGTTACAAATATATGTAATAGGGTCTACTAGTATACTAGTGTACTTTTTTATCAGGTAACCAGAGATATTGTCACGTCCTGTTGCACAGTTGGTTTTGAGAGAGGATATAATGGCTTTTATCTCATAGACATCGGTTGGCAATAGAACAAATGAGTCTAAACAAGGCAGCACTTGGGTAGAGAGTTCAGTAGGTATGGTATCTAGCCGTGCGGTGGACTTAGCCAGTGATCTACCAATGCTTACAAAGAAGTGATTAATATCATTAACGGATTTTATTGGGTCTTTCAAATCAATTAGATCCGTAGATGGACTGGTTTCTGTTTTCGTGTAGGTGATTGCTTTAATTTTATCCCACATTTTCTTTGTGTTGCCCCTGCATTCATCAAAATCAGCCCGATCAAAGTCCTGTTTAGCTTTTCTGAGTATTGCATTGCAGAAGTTGCGATATCGGGTATAGGTTAATTTGATAATATCATTATTAGGATATTTTTTACACTTGAGATGTAACTGGTCCCGATTTCGCATGCATCTTAATAAACCGGGCGTTATCCACCGTTTCATTATTCTCCTGCGTCTGGGGACAGTAACGACTTTAGTACAACTTAATAATGTGGTGGTAAGAGTATGAAGAAAGAAAGTTAATGCTTCATCCGGAGTTTCTAAAGTATAAATTTTGCTGAAGTCTAGTATTTGAAATTTGTTTTCGAGTAATGTGTAGTCTATTAATTGAATTGTTTTATTTAGTAGGCGAGGGGAAGGCATATTAGAGAGACTTATTATTTGACTATAGTGGTCCGTGAGGGTTGTGTGTGCCACTAGACTTTTAATAGGTAATTTTGTTTTGACCATTACATGGTCAAGACACGTTTTGTGATGAGTGGGTACACAGTACGCGGGCAACATACCATGCGAGGCCAAGATATCTAGATAGGTAACGACATGTTTGTCTAAGGGGGCTTTGACTATATCTAGGTTTATATCACCCGTGAGGAGTATGTTTTTGTAGGATGATAGTGTTCGTAAAACTTGGTTCAACGACTCCAGAAACGCGGGTATGTCTGTTTCGCCTGGAGGGCGATATAAACCCAGCAAAACAGTATTGACATCAATTTTAACTATCAAGCAGTTTGCACCTATTAATACTGGCTCATACACGTTATATGTGTGTGTATTTTTATAATATACCACAACTCCTTCGTTTTGTGTGTTGACAAAGTTCGTACCTGTGGACCGGTAACCACTCATATTCGGTATGAAGGGGTTCTCGTAAAGCCAACATTCAGTCAATATTAACAAATCCCAATCGATTCCTGTTCTTGCAATCATCGAGCTCAGTCCTGTGAAATTGCAATTTACGCTTCTTATATTTTGGATAAATATATTCACTGAGGAGTTATCGATATACATTAAATTGCGACAACTATCTATGTCACATGTACTGAACTCGGCCACAGTTAGATTATCCAAGTCATCATTTAAAGTTGAGTGTGCATTAAGATCGAATTTTAGTTGTTAGTCTATATGTTACTTGTGTATGTCTCCGGGATGCATCTGATTTGAAAATAGTGTGAGATATATAGCATAAATAGTCAATTGTTGGCGTGCATAGACTTTTGCAGAGTAAGGCTGAATGTTGGGTGTATACTCGTAGCTTGTGTGAGAGTTCCGGAAGTGTATTTGTTGTAGTGTTCGTAATTGTATGTGAGTGATATATGACTTCGTAAGGCTGTGTGAATAATGTTTGGTTTAGATTAAATATATTAAAATTGCAGTGTTTGGTGAGGGTTGTGTATAGTGTAATAGTTTTTGAGTAGGTATAAGTATAAATATTAGGTGTTAAGCCCACATGCAGAGTTGAACACAAACTTAAAACAAAATAGGCAATAATTAGTGCAGAAAACAAAGTAAAATAGTTTATATAACATAGTCATTTAGCATTCTTAAGGTTATCTATGTCAATTTCTGAAGATATTCGTATATGAGTTGAATCTGTATTTTTCTTCAAATATATAATTCCATTTGCAGTCCAACAGAACATGTATCCATGGCTCTTTTGATATGCTCTTGCTAAGTAATAAAGTCTGTTGGCCCTTTGAGTTAGAGATTCTGATACATATATCGGCTTATGTGGATATTGAGGATTGAGAAGAGTAGTGTTTAACTTTTCCATTTTATTTCGGCCTTTGTTAAATACTTTCGTGCCTCTGATAAAGCTATCTCTCTGAAACGTAGTAGAAAAGTCCACTATGATAGGTCCTGTATTGTCCTTAGAATGAATTCTGTAGATGTCACGTATTTCTGATTCATTTAGTTTGAGTTCCAACGTCCTACCCAGGTTCATGACCATATCACGCAGTACTTCCTTTGTTTCACCGCTTGTCAAAGGCACGTTCCTGATTTCAAGTCCCGATGAGCGGGACTTACGCTCCAGTGCCTCAAGCCTGTCTTCCAGCCGCTTAATTGTCTTCCTGTCCTCTACACGTTCAGATTCCAGAATAGTAATTTTTTGTAGGAATTCATCGTATTTGTCGGACATCATAATGACGCTTTCTTTTAGTTCAATATTTTGGTCCGAAAGTTTGCTGATGGTGGATTGTAGTTCGTGGAAACGCCTTTCCTGATCGCGAGAAAAGGTCAAGAACATCTCCTCTATCATGTCAGAGATGTTGTTATCTTCCACATCACATTTCCTCTTTTTTCGCTCCATAGCACAAGCCGAAAGAGCGTGAAGATTCGGCGTCGATTCGCTGTGTTGCATTGTGGCAGTTTTTGCAGCAATAGTCCGAATTGAGTTATTTTGTTTATTATCAAGCGCTGGCGCCGGGCCTGCTGGCTCAGTAGGTGTAGTTGTAGTAGTTTTCTTTGGTGGCATTATAGTACTATTTTCTTATCACAACACCAAAATTAGTTCACAATAATTTCAGGAAGTTTGTAAAAATTATAAATAAACTTCAAAAAGTCATAAAAAATATAAATAAACTTCAAAAAGTCAAAAGCAAAAATATCGTGAACGCTGAGTCTCGAACCTGCGACTTAAAAACAGCAACCGCGACCGTAACCGACCACGCCACTCAGACGTTATTTGAAGTCGTGAAATATATGTGTCTTATCTTCTTGTCGGTTAACTTGTGTTGATTGAGGTTTGTGTTCGAATTCTAATAATATTCTTTCAACAATAGACACAGTCACTGGTTTATTCCTTAAATACAGGTAGACGTAAATGTAAACGTAAACTCCGGTGAGGAGGACACGGTTATAAAGGTTAGCGAGGATGCCCACACCACGGGCCCATCTTTCTTTCTTTTCTTTTTCTTCCATGCGACGAATGACAGTCTGGACTTCTGCAGGCGTTATCGGCGGCACTAGTCCTTGATTTGGAGGGAGTTCTGGTGGCTGCACCTCTTGATGCTGCTTATTCAGCAGCTCGTGGAAGTATGAGCGCCATCTCTCGTTCACCGCGACTTCCTCGTACAACAGATTGTCCCCAGGGCCTTTGATGCAGCGGCACTTGGTTATAGCCTGCGCCGCTTCAGCCCTGGAGCGCGCCAACTTATAGATGAGCTTTTGTCCCTCATACGATTCCAACTTGATGTATAGCGGTTGCAAGTGGTCTCGTCTGACCCTGGCTACGGCTCTCCTAGTGGCGCGTTCATTATTAACGTTTATTATTATTCGTTCGCTTTTGTACTTGTCGCAGTCTTCGGGAGATTTGGACGCTTGCCACTTTCTAAAGAGGGCTTTCTTCACCCTGATCTCCTTCTGGACTGTGTCGTTCAACCACCAGGTGTCCTTGTCACACTTGCGTCCACCCTTGGGCGTGCCGAGCACTGCCTTCCCCGCCTCAATCTCGTCCCAGCAATCTTGCACGGGTTCGTCTACAGCATTAGCGCACTTATAGCATATTATAACGCACTTATATATATATATTAGCGCACCGATAGCTGAGACGAAACTCTGGGACTTGGCTTCATCAAGCAGCCACCACTTGGTTCTGCGTTGGCCGCGCTCAACACGTTTACCTTTGGGTTTTACGCGGAGGGCCATGACAAGGACACGGTGTTGCGTAGTGAGACTCTCTCCGGGTATAAGCGGAGGTTATAACCTTACCTATTATACATTTCATAGGAAATAAAAAAATATTTACCTTGTTTTACGTTGACAAACATTCTATTTTTACGCTATAGTTCAGATATAAAATGCCAATAAATATATTTTATTGTATTTTATATTTTCGTATTACGTGTATTCATGATAAATCATCTAGAGCTAAAACCCATTAATTCATTTATACTGATTTTAATTTTCAATTTTTGTTTTGTATTGAATTACTTTTCGTGTTAAAATCCGTTACACAAAATTATGTGCTTTTATCTTTTGTATTAGTGTGATTGACGTGGTTATCCTTAAGATTTCAATACCAATAAATACATTTTATCGGGTTCTCTCGTAAAACAAAATTTGAAATGTTTAAGTATAACTAGCTTTAGAGTATTTTCAACTAAAATTATTATTTAGTAATGCACTTACTGGGTTATTTGGTTAGTACATTACTATGTTACACTCTAAAATAGGGTTATCTGGAAATATCACTAGGAAGAGCAAAAAATTCTGATTCTAGTGGGCTAATAAAACTAATTTCACTTTTTTTTCACTTATCGGGTTTTAACACCCAACCCTCGATATATATATATATTACCACCAGTGGGACCCAGTCATCCACTTAATCAAACCCAGTAAGCAGCAAAATCCAGCAAGACTTAACAACGCAGTGAGCTCATTCTGCGTAAATTTGCAGCAGCCGAAACGTCGGTTTAAAAAGTAAATAATAAAAAATATATGTGTTAGAATCCGTAAAAAGTGGTTTTATTTCAATTCTTATGTTTATTTTACAAATCCCACTCATTTTATCTATCACCAAAAATAAAATTATTGTGTGTTCAAAGTATACCTTATATAGATAATGATCCAGCTCGTACTTTGCCAAATTTTATCTGATTATTTTGGGTATACTGTGCGCCTGCGTACCAAACACAGCGGTTAGCTGCCACACAAAATACTGCGAGTCGACAGACGTGTGGACAGACGAGTGCGGGACGTATGAAGTGTGCGGGTGAAATCTGACTTTTTACTAGCTTTATGCGCGCTCTTAATTATTTTTATCAGAGGTTTGCTATACCATACCGGGTATTTACGTGAACAAGACCGTTTTATCCGAGGAACATGTGAATGTATACCCTCCTGAATTGTGTGATAAAACACGGAGATGGCTTCCTCCATCGTACCCACGTTCAATAGTGACGGCCAGTCGATGGTGTCGTACTGCTCGTTTAACAAGTTGAACTTAGATTTGCTATAATTAGGTCTCGTTGTAAATTTTTCCTTAAACGGAGAAACTGTTAGGTCAAGAACTTCCAAAGTAAACACGGGATGTGCTGGATCAATTTTTGTAAAGGGGACTGTGCATTTATCTAATTGTAACGGTAGATTACAGAAAGCTTAGTCTAATGTGTAGTTTGCATAGTTAAGCAGCTTATTGTACTGTAAAAAACCCAGAAAACCGAGTTCATTTACTAGACGCATACCTGCCTCCTGAACCTCCACCGGACCCTTAGTATGGCATATGCAACCATAAGTTCATGGTTGCAACCCCATATCATAAAATCAGTTTGGGGGCTCCAGCCCGGGATTTTCAATATTTTGTCAAGACTGTTTGCCCTCCGTCTACTTTTATGCGGAAACCCCCTCTGAAATCGGGGGAAGGGGGGAGCGGGTTATCGTAATCCGAGAGGATGTCAAAACATAAGCATACGGTGAAATTCGTGCAGTGTTCCGTAGGACCACCTGACCCTATGAAACACTACACGACGAAATTTAGGGCCGTTCCTGTGGGCATGAGCTACAACTGGATTGCAACGCGGTACCCACCGCATCGCTAGCGACGAACGACGCTCGAGGAGATCCAAAAAGGCGGGGAGAAAGGTGGAAAAAACGGTGGAGGTCTAACACTCCTCTATGGGTGGGGTGTGGGGTTAAGGGAGGGTGGATTTTGACCTCCAAAGACTACTTATACACCAGATTCCCCGGTCACAAAGGCCGATGAGCCTGAACCCAACTCATCGTTAGTTCCAGTGTAGTTAAATATGAAGGGGTTGCCACGCGCGAAACGGGGATTCTTGCACATTCAAAAAAGATGATTTGGGGGGACAAAACTAGCTGCATTGTGCTAAACTGTGCTGAAATGTGTCGTGCATGGATCATTTTTGCTAGCAAGTCTACCAATAGTACCAAAGTAGAATTTGTTCAAACGGTTATACATAATATTAGTTCCATAATATTCTGTCCTATTTTACATTCGAGATGGTCTGAACAATGGCTCTGATTATTAGAAAATCGAAGTGCAAAACAGGCTGCTGCATAGTGCTATTCCTAAAAACGTACTCGCTGAGCATATATCCTCGACAAGTGTTACGAGCCGGGGTTTTTCGGCAGGAAAGCGTAGATAGCCATAACGTCTTGGACAACGCACGTACAGCCAACTACAAAAGTAGCTTAACAAATTATAATTTATTGAACACTGTGGCCCCTAAACCTTACAAAAAATTGTGAAAAAAAAAACATTGAATATGTAAATTAAGTTTGTCTTCTGGGAATCATAACACTACATTTACTATAGACAGATGCATTCCATTATAAAAAAGATTTGTAAAATACTAAACTAAACTTATGGCGTTGACTGTACAAACGTGTAGGAAAGTGCCATATTACAGTGAATTATTGTGACTCTACGTGTTCAATCCAAATCTCACCAGGGAGCTTTTAGTAAAGTCCCCACAAATTTACTAAGGCATCAATTTTATATCATTCACCATCATCATCATTATCATCATAAGGCAGCATGGCCATAGTACCTTAGCCTGTTCCGAATGAAAAAAAGCTACGAGCCGTCAGTTGTCATTGTCACTGAATTGTCAACATGTCAATCAATCTATGTCAAATGTCAATCGCGCTCGCGCAAGGTTGGTATGTAAATTGTATGGGCTTATTCTGCTTATTGGGCTTGAAATTGAAAATGTATTTATTGTAAGCCCATTCGTTACATTATTCTACAAATACTAGTTTTGATTACGGAATTACTCCAATTATTTCATTACAAGGATGCATTGCGTACAATTCCATCGACTTGCAGAAAAACTATCTGCAAATGTGTTCAAATTATCATCGGCAAGATATCTCTCCCAGTATCCCATACGTTTTCATGAGACACAAGAGATGTGGAGGCGAAAGGATGGGTTATCACAACGTTGGCAGCTAATATATAAGGCACCCATGGAAAGGGCTCTAAAATTTGCAACAACTTATTTGACTCTTACAACTGGAATAATTGGTGCTGGCGGAATCTACTATGGAGCATTTGTTTACGATGCTGCAGATATTAACAAACCTGTTATAATTGGTGAAGATGTTGTTATAGCTAATAGTGCTGCTGAATGTCTTACTTATCTTGGAGCATTCATTGCCTTACACCTAGCTATTAAAATTGTATTGGCAAATTATGTGGTCAGACTTTATAAGAGTGATGATGAGTATACGGCTGTTTTTAGAGGTCATATGTTCAATTCTATTATTAAACATAAGTTTCATTTAAATGACTTCCAAAAATTAAACACTATGACAATATTGCCATGGAATGAATCTAGGTATAGTTTAGGCAGTAGGAAAGGTATTATTATGGATTATTATTTCAAGACTCCTGAATATTTAAATTATTTGTTATATAAAAAGAAGTCCAAAGAAGAAGAAGAAGAAGAGTGAAATTGAAGAATATTTCAATATAATATGACAAATCACTTTGTAAATTGTAGTTCAAAACTAATCATTTTTAAAAGTATGTATAGTTATTTGTAGCTAAATAAAGAATTTTCAAATTATTCTCTTTTTGGTAACCAATCGGTAACAAGAATTTTCAGTCGAGTTGGTACTAAGTACTTACCAAATGAACCATAGCCCACCTCCACCCTCCTACCTCGGGGAAATTCTCTATTACACACTGGCATCCATGGGGAGAGCTAGTATTATAAGTTTAAAGTTACCATTGACAGCCACAGTTTGTGCCTATTTTTACTGTTCAATAATTTCATCTAGTAGTCAGTTCCTAATGGTCTAATATACATCTCATCTAATAAGTATCTACATATATTAGTTTTCTATTTGTGCTTTAATGTTTTGTATGATTATTTCTTGCATAAGCTTAGTGGTTAAGGAGTTGGCCTCATGATCACTACTGATGTGAACCCACTCCTAGCACAAGCAATTTAGCTTAGTTGAAGGGGTTAGTAATTTCGGTTGCTAATATTCTTATAAAAATAACCTTCCATATTTTTATTTTTAAGTAGCTGATGTCCCCGGCTACGGCCGTGTGGAACTTGATTCTATTCTCGCGACTCATAGGAACCTATTTTGGGGAGAAAAATGTTCTGCATACATTCCTTGACGTTTCTGTGAGCCTAGTATTCTATGCAAAAAGTACCAGGCTTACAGAAATACTTATTTGGTGACAGAAGGGCTGTTTTTATGGTTTATCTGGCAATTATTTGAATTTTTCTCACCCTTCAAACCTTACCTAGACCTCCACTAACATTTCAAGATCAGGAATAATCAGGATAAGATAAATCCATTCAGCCATTCTCGAGTTTTAGTGAGACTAACAAATAGTGTGAAAATGAGCTTTTTAAACTTTTGTACAATATTTATTTATTTAAACTAAAATTTTGTACTTTATCTGATTGTATCAGGTAATCTGCCGATTATCTATTTTATTGGAACATTAATGGATTCCACACTCCAATGGTAACATTGGTAACATATTATGCTATAATAATGTTAGTGGTCATGTTGTCACTTCAAACTGCCACAGAATAGATAATAGCTTATGTGCTGGAGTTGCAGCATACACTCAAGGTTATAATAAAAAATATTTATATAACATAGATAAATAATACTAAAACTTTATAGATATATTATTTATTAATCTAAGCTAAATACTTCAAAACTTAAAAACCACCGGTAAATGGACTATTCCATTTATGTCTACTATCTCTCTTCAAGGTTTCAGCATCCATCTTTTTTACACCTGTATCATGGCGGTTAAAAGCTTCAATTTGGTTTTGTTTTGGTTCCAATTTTTTGGTGACCAAACATTCACCATTTTCTTTTAATATTGTGTAATTGATGTCTTCCTCTGTAGGCTCTCCATAAGGAAAGACTATTGGTGTTACTTTGATCAAATGCTTAACTTTCCATAACCTTGAATTGTTTTCTGGAATATTTTTAACAATTGTCACACGACTACGGCCCTGAAATCAAAAGAATATTTATATTAAAAATGAATAATATAGCTGAAAACATCCAGGCCTTTGGTAATTCTAATATGAATTCTTGTTAAATCTTTTGAAGTTAGACATGATTTAATTATCTATTTAAATTAGAATAGCGTTGACTGAGTAATTTTATTCATCTGCCACCAGCTGCTCTAGTTCAATATGAGTCAAGAATATAACTATTGATTGAATAGTCAAGTATATTAAGCAAAATTTAAGTTTCCCTTTTACTTACATCTAAAATATTAAGTTCCTTCAATATATGCTTTTGCCAAAAAGGATGATGTCTAGGAGATTTGATTCTTTCTACTCTGAATAATTTTGATGGTGTGTACTCAGGATCTTTGTGATCTGGGTATCTGAAATATTAATATTAATAATTAATTAAATAATGATAACCAAAGTTCTATCTTAGAGTGTTATTTTAGTTACCTTGGATAATAAACTATGCCTCCTGGATAACGTAAACCACCAGGAGCTATATACCCCCTCGCTGACTTCGCCCTAACAATAGATATTAAAGGACTAAAAACTTTAAACAGCTTGCCATTCATTTTTGTAATTCGATTTTGTTCTTATTGTATGTAACTTATCCTCCCAATAAAATCAAAGCGAAATACAATAATAAAATAAAAATAACCTATAATATAGCATTTGACGTTTTCATTTTTTTTGTTTCTTGACAGGCTATGGTACTATGACCATGCTGCCTTATCTTTAATAAATGTGGATGATAATAATTGATGATGAGATGATGATGATGATGATAACGGTGAATGATAATTGATGCCTTATTGAAGTTGTGGGGACCTTACTAAAAGCTCCCTGAGGAGATTTAGATTGAACACGTAGAGTCACTAATTCACTGTAAAATGCCGCTTTCCAATGATATTGCATACAAACCGCTTTCCGACACATGTGTACGTTGTCCATGTTTGTCCAAGACGTTATGGCTAAATTGCACAATGGGAAGCGGATGGGCAGTGTTCGAGTGTCTGTATTTCCCCCTATTTATAAATTCTGTTCTACAAAATATTGCGTAGTATAGAAATATTCTAACAACCAAGCCTATTGTTTATTTCGTGTATAATACGTAAACGTAGTCTAGGATAAAACCACGACAAAACCCGTTAAAACCAGATAAAAAACCTCTATTCATTATCCACCATAGACTTTGAATACACTACAAAGTTACGTTACCTTAGAGCCGATTATTTGTATTCTCAGGTTGCAGTGTTAGTATAAAGGTTCATGGTTGCAGTGTGCTTAGGGCTTTCTGTCAGACTTTCCTTGTGATAACCGGAGTTTCGAATAATTCGCCCAGAAGGACGTAAAATCTACAAAGATTCTTTACAGTCTTTGAGTAACTAACTTTTAATTTAAAAATGGAAGTAATTTCTTGTTCAACTAGTTATATCATATTGATTTTGTAGTTTTATAGATGTAAAAAATGTTTTAGTATCTATTCATCAGTAATACCAGTACCATGATGCGATAGAATAATAAAAAGTCAACGGCATTTCAAAAGTCATTCACTATGTATTGTATGGAAATTGGTCTTCGTTCTTTAAATATTTGGGAAAAATCGATAATTAAAATTCTATCACCGGATCACTGGCAATTTTATTTGACCAATCAGGTGCTACTACATCCCCACTACGTTGGAAAGCAAGATAGAGAATTGGCGTTTTCCTCATATGATTTTATGAATGAATTTCGGAGTAGCTTCAAGTCTTTATATTTACTATGTTTATGTACGTTACCCATTGTTAAATTAAATGTCAAACTTAGAGTACATCAAGAGGTACACCTACGAAAAAAAACTGCCTACCTAAACTTGGATTTTATGAATGAATGGAAAGCAGTATGGCGGCCTAGTAGGGAATCCAGTAAACTGTCGATAACTACTTATCGATATAAAAAGGGCACAGACTAAAAAGGAGAACATTCACTCGTCATAGTTATTTGGGCTAATTTTGAAAGTGCCGGCCAACGGAAAAAAAGTTAGTATTGTTATTGAATATAACAAAATAAACATTTTTTATTACTAGACCAAAACTCTGCGTCAGCTCTGAGAGATAATATGTAACTTCAAAAGTTTGTGAAAAAATCGTAATTACTGCAATATTTTGTCGTAATAGCGAGCCAGAATGTAAAAAAAAGGTCTCAGGTACCTCACGGGCGGTCAGCGGGTGCGCCTGCGCCACATGCCATCTCGCTCACACTTACGGTGTAGCGTACTCCGCCTGGAGGATGGGGCCAGGCGGGGGGCGGGCGCCGCTGTACCGGCCGGCATTGTTTTGTTTAGTCACGAACTTAGTTATCCATGCAACTTCTGTTACATCGGACGGCTACCAATCGAGTTTTTTCACTTGTTTCTTTTGAGTTATCGTGTTTTGACATAATGTCACAAATGTTGTGTATACAATGTCGTCAACCGTGTGAGGGTCGAAGGACATATACGTGGACTTCACGAGAGGAGCAACATAGTGACATGGCGCAGATAGTTATTGAAGGACTGATTGAGAGACAGGTAATTATGTTATTCATTTTTTAATAGATCTTATCCTAAATAATGGGCAGCTTCACCTAAACGATTAACAACGCATAATTAAAGCATATTGTTAGATTCGTCTTGGCAACACAATGGTTCTCATGGCGGCTATACACACTCGTCGACACAGGCCGAGTGTGTACAGGGAGCACTCGTCTCATCTCGGTCGCTCTCGGTAGCGTGTCGATATTTTTATTTAGTCGCCCACAGAAAGTTTTTAATAAACAGACGTTTCACTATGGGGGGTACATTTGAAAGAAAAAATTAAGTGATTAGCTTAAGTGGATGCCGATTATTTGTATTCTCAGGTTGCAGTGTGCTTAGGGCTTTCTGTCAGACTTTCCTTGTGATAGCCGGAGTTTCGAATAATTCGCCCAGAAGGACGTAGAATCTACAAAGATTCTTTACAGTCTTTGAATAACGATATATATATATATATATATATATATATATATATATATTTAGTAGTACTCCAGGTACATAACACATTGGCATAAAAATAAAATCGAATTGGACAAAAAAAAATTCGAATTTTTATTTAATATTTTTTTTTTTATAAAAAATGTTTTAGTATCTATTCATCAGTAATACCAGTACCATTATGCGATAGAATAATAAAAAGTCAACGGCATTTCAAAAGTCAATCACTATGTATGGAAAGTGGTCTTCGTTCTTTAAATATTTGGGAAAATATCGATAATTAAAATTCTATCACCGCATCACTAGCAATTTTATTTGACCAATCAGGAGCTACTACATCCCCACTACGTTGGAAAGCAAGATGGAGAATTGGCGTTTTCCTAATATGATTTTATGAATGAATTTCGTAGTAGCTTCACGTCTTTATATTTACTATGTCTATGATGTCAAATAAATTGTCAATGTCAGTGTCACTTTATTCAACAACAAATTAATTTTCAAAAAGATAAACGAATATTTATGCGTAGAGACTGTAGCGAGTCGAGTAATTATAGTTTATAGTTCTTTTGAAGGCACTTTGTGTAGTATTTCATAGTACAAAATGAGTTTTCATATAAGTTAATATCTTTAACCAGTCGTATCGATGGTCGTGGTTATTGTTTACCTTTGTCAAATTTTCCCGCTATTGTGTAAAAGTTAAAAACTTATGAAGAAAGTTCGCTTTGAGTCTCCTATTAAAGACCGTTTATTGAAAACGATGGAGGAACGTGATTGCCACTCACCACGGCCTTTCAGTGAAAGGCAAATATATACCACTTCGCCGGATATATACAATTATCCTAAAATTTTGACCTACAGTAATGATCCTGTGCAGTTATTTGAGTGTAGCAACAGTTCTCCTTATCCATTAATGAATAAAACGAATATCTATGAACAAGATAAAGGACAATCGCAGTGGTCACCGAGCAATGATTTAGAGCTAAGTATGCTTGATGCCACTAACCATGAACCTCGAAAGCCAGCTTCAATTCTCAAACCTTCGGGAGCAGATAATGTAAACAAGGATAAAAATATTACAGGAATTATTACGCAAAATAAGCTACCAATTCCAACTTTTAATCACTGTAATACTGTTACACCACCTAATGTCTTATTAAAAGATGATTTTTTCTTAAAGAGAGACAACTTAGGTAAGGTGCACTGTGATATAAATCCTTTACAACAACAATTTAATAGAATGTGTATTGACAAAGAAAACAATCCACTTGCCAAGAAAGTACAGATTATGCAAATGTCAGCTTTATCTCAACCGGACAATAAAAACTGTATTGAAACATCATCAAGCAATCTAATAAATAGTGATTGTATGTGTCATCATTGTAACAAGAATATGCCAGTGAATGTGCACAATGTAAACAGACAGCAAGTATTATCTCATCATCATACAAGAAATTCTAGTCCTCATTGTGTAGCTCAAAATACACCAACTCATGTTTACTGCACATGTGGTCTTCCTCCTATACCAAGCAGATATGTATGCTGTGACCATGTTCAACACCAACATCATTTACAAAAAAAAAATACCACACCTGATTCTGATCAATCCTCTAATATGCAAATCAATGCAGTAGATAAAAAGACTTGGGCTATAGAAAAATACGAGCAAAGCAAAAAAACTGATTCAATGGAGGTAGAAAAACAAACAAATATTACCAAAGAAAAACGTGAGCCAACAGTCTCAGATCTGTTTAAAATAATTAAATTACAAAATGAACAGTTACAATTACTTCAAGAGAAAGTAGACAAATTCATATCAAATCAGCAAAATCATGCACCGCAAGTGCAAAATTGTATATCAGAGCAAGTAGCTATTGAGGAACGTAGTAATGGACATCACAAGATGTCTATTGGAGTTATGACTAGCTTTGAAATGGTTAGAACTTCAACTATAATCAACAAAGAGGTTCTTAAAACAAAAGAAAATTCTCAGGTACATTCAACACAATCCCAAATAAGTATACAGGAGGTATTATCTAATGCACAGTCTCCAAATTTGAATTTTCTTGATGGAATACCTCATATGGGTAAATTTATGCCTGACAAGCAGCATAACATAGAAAATCAAAATCTTAATGAGGAAAAAACTTTGAATGAGTTAAGTTTATATAATGTACAAGTGGATAATGCTACAACACCTTTGATGTCTCCTGAACAAAGTTTATATTTGGATGTCCGAGATTATAGCGAGTAAGTTTGCCTTCTATTTGACAATTTATACTTACAATCTTCTATGACATAGATCTTTTATATGACAATAGAAACAGTAATAAAAAGGGTCTCACCATAGCAGTGTATTAGATTTGAGATCTTTAAAATTCAAATTAAAACTTTCACATCTTTTATGCAGCTTTATATTGACAACTTAATATTCAATCCTTATGCATCCATTATTCTAGTGGTATTTAGAAGTCACTCATCCACTGGTCACGGTGACCACTTTCCATCAGGTGGGCCGTGTGCTTGTCTGCCACTTAAGTTGTATAAAAAAAGGTACTGATTTCTATTTGATGAGCAGGGTATTCTGAAAAAGGTCTGGAAATAATACTTACATGTTGTTCTTTCTTACAGATCTGAAGCAGAGAGTGATGACCAGTCCAATGTTGGATGGACATATTACAACAAAGTTATGGTAATTTTTAATAATAATAAGAATTCTTTATTTTAGCTACATTGGCTCATTGGGTTAGTGACAATTTATTACTTGGCTATTTTAGTTACAAATTAAAACCCATTACAAGGTACAAGGTTATCACTGAAGAAGAAACCTTGCAGCACCTATTTATAAATATGCAGTCTAACCTGCTGGCAACCATGCTCAGGATGCTGTTGGGGCTGGCCCGCACCCGGCGCACCAAGGATGCGCACCTCTTCCTGATTGTTGCAAAGAAGCAGTCAACCCTGGCTTCAGCAAACATCCCCGACGCACTACAGAATCGGGGCAGCCCCATCAGCACCCTGAACGCGTTATTATATTGTACGCGAAGGGCGCTTTTTTCAATTATTAGTAACCAAAATTACTAATCAAATACATAGGGAAAAAGAATCTTCTCGGGCGGGACTCGAACCCGCAGTCTTTCCCTTACAGGGGGAATGCCTGACCAATTCGGCTACCGAGACACGCCCGATATGATTCAAATTTCCCATCTCATACGTCTTTAAGGCGACGTCGGGCGTGTCTCGGTAGCCGAATTGGTCAGGCATTCCCCCTGTAAGGGAAAGACTGCGGGTTCGAGTCCCGCCCGAGAAGATTCTTTTTCCCTATCTATTTGATTTGTATAGTTAGCATACTTAATGCTGTAAAAATTCCTTCAAAATTACTAATACCCTAACCCACCCCACTAAGCTAAATTGCTTAAGGAAAATGGTATTAGGAGTGGGTTCACGTCGGTAGCCTAGGATTTGTAACCTTTTTGGGTGGAAAGGTCACCTCACCGGCTCACCCAGCGGGGAGACTCTCGAAACTCTTTTCCCAGGGCGCCTTTCCTAAACAGAGGTGTGTGCAGTTGTGGGAACGCCTTCAATGAAACACCAACACCTAAGTCCATACATATATTTGGCCAAGATATATACACAATAAATTATACAGAGGTATCACAGTTAGTTCATATAATCACACAAGCAAAAATAGAAGTCAACAAAAGTTCCAACTAGAAGTACACAGCATGTACGGCTCTTCTGAGCTCACTCTCAACGATCACTAGCTTTGGCAAATACGAGTCTTAAATATTAAAGAATATTGCACATGACCTGGTCTCCCGCCTGAGGCAGTGCAGGGTCGGGCTGCGTGGTGAACCGCAGGCTGCTCACGCCGGGTGCACCAAAGCCAATATCGCCACGCCAAGGTTACGCCAAAGGTGGAAATCTCCACACAGGGTTCGCAACAGCTCTCAGCGACTCAAGGTAGGTCTTGGCGGTACAATTGGACCCTGTATTACAATACGAAACACTAAATTCACTACCAGACCTAACAGCACAGATTTTACCTATAGGAATTGAATGATATTTCTTACCAGAATTACTGGGCGAACTTCACAACGATTTGCTCAGAGTTTCGTATAACAAATTACTGTCACAGAGCGACAAAAGACAACAACAACAACATGCACACGCGTCAAAAGTTTCTTCAAAGGTTTTTCGGTGACAGCCGAAGCACCCGTATTTATATTAACTATTACCGAATATTCTAGCAAACACACAAACGGAAATCCTCTTTACAATCTAGCAATTTGCATTAGACGACACTGGAATGGAAGGTGCTAGAAAATTCTATTAGATCACACTCGCGTATGATTTTTGTTCCCATAGAATAAATCCTTGACAGGAAGTCATAACAGATGTCCTAGAAAGGTCTATGCACAGATTATATATTAGATTATTACTCGATAAATATATTAAACCGCCATCTAGTGTCGGAAGGACAAGAAAATCAATTTCACTTCCCTACAAAATCGGATAGGTGTCGCTACTTGTTCCGAAACGGAATTAATAACGTTACACCACCCCCCCCTTAGAGTATTTCTTGCGGGCCTAATACGCAAGAAAGGTCCCAACAAAGAGAACGAGCAAAGACTCAGTGAGAAAATAAAATGCAAGGTGATACAACCTCATGGGACAGCACCCAGTTGCAAACAATCGGACTTTTCACCACACTATCTTGAAAGACAATGAATCTATCACAGCATGTTTAAGTACCTTTATATAAGGTGAAAAAAGTCGTGAGACAATAACCAAGCTAACTACATCTATTCGCCTGCTCTAGATATCGCAATGCCTCAACACTTGATGGCAGATCCAGAGTGTTGAGGCGCTGGTGAGAAAGGAGAACTCGATACGGCATCAGAGGGACGATGTCCATTTTTCAGGACACAGTCGTCTATAAACAAAAAAAATCTAAAACTACAGTTTATATCTCAGTGTAGCAAAAGTTTAAACAAAAGACATACTAGAGTACTAAGGGATCGAAACGGGACTGATGGCTGACCGAACAGACACCTTAGGTTGCTCCTCTCCACTATACTTCAGGATGTCCTTAATATGGTAGACTCCCAGGTCCTTACCGTTCAAGTCCGACAAACAATAAACCAAAGGGGAGCGTTTAGCGGTCACTATACACTTCATAAACTTAGGGGCTAATTTAGAAGTAAAATTCTTTTCCTTGTTAGACAAATAGAATGTACGCTTATAAACAATCTGTCCTATCTTGAGCTCTACATGCCTTTTCCTGAAATTATAATACTTCTCATTACGTCGGTGAGCAACATTCAAATGTTTCTTCACCTGATCGTAAATGCGTTGTATTCCTTTCAGTTTGTCTCCAAAGGCCGAGGGATCATCAATAGAGACCGCATTAGGATGGCAAGCGATGTCTGATTGTCTATACAAAACCCCATCTCCAATGAATTCCCTACCATGCACCAAAAAGTAGGGGGTGAAACGAGTGGCTTCACTAACAGCAGTGTTCAGTGCACACTGTAATTCCACCAGGTGTTCGTCCCATCTCTTATGTTGTGACTTCACATAACAGGAGATAGCTTGAACCACATTGCGAATAGCTCGTTCAGCCTGGTTAGTTTGGGCATGATACCTAGGGTTATAATAAACGTTCGGTACATTATATTTGATCAACAGATCTTTAAATTGCTTGCTAACAAACTGAGGACCATTATCCATATAAATGGTTTTACATACTCCATGGACTAGAAACACGTTCTTTTCTATGAATCTCGCAACTGCAGCGCCTGTGGCGACCCTAATAGGGCACAACATGATATATTTGCTGAAATAGTCCGAGACCAAAATCAAATGAACGTTTCTATTACCAGAGGTAGGAAAGGGACCAAGTAAATCACACGAGATGGCTTCGAATGGCTTCGACACACGCTTTGGGTTGCCCATTAAGCCGGGACGAGAAGTGTTCACGGGTTTGTACTGCTTACATGTCTCGCAATTCCCGACATAACTTTTGACACTCTCGTACATTCTGGGCCAGTAATAGTTTAGCGCCAACCGTTTATGTGTCTTCCAAACACCACCATGGGCACTAAGCGTGTCGTCATGGTACTTGGCGAGGAGAGTTAGTCTATCCTCCTGAGGTACCACTAGTTTCCAATCGAAATCTGAGGTCAAAGAATACTTATTTTTCGAAAATCTATACAGTAAGTTGTCCCGAATGTCAAAATTAGGGTAATGCCTAGGGTTTTTTCGCACACAGTTCATGGTGTGGATATACCAGGGATCCTTAGTGGAGCTTGTATCGAGGGAATCAATTTTTATTCGAGACAGAGCGTCCGGCACGACATGATCCTTGCCTTTACGATGCTCTATATCGAAATCAAATTGACTCAGCCTCAGGCTCCAACGCGCTAAGCGGCCAGTAGGGTTCTTTAACTTATGGAACCACAGTAGTGAGGCATGGTCTGTAACTATAGTGCATTTCTGTCCCTCAACGTACTGTCTAAATTGCTCCAAAGCAAAGATCACGGCCAGAAGCTCTCTCTCGGTAGTGCTGTAGTTCACCTCGTTCTTGTTTAGAGACCGACTGCAATACGCGATCGGATGTTCTAATCCATCATGCGTTTGGGTCAGCACAGCAGCAACTGAGAAAGCAGACGCGTCACTGAGAATTCGGAAAGGTAAAGTAAAGTCAGGCATTTTTAAAATAGGAGCAGAGACCAAAGCTGATTTGAGAAGGTTGAAGGCCTCCTCAGCTTCAGGGCTCCACGCAAAGGTTACATTCTTAGAGGTTAGTTTGCACAAAGGTTTACTAATTTTCGAGAAGTTATTAACAAAGCGACGATACCAACCGGCCATCCCTAGGAACCTTTTCACCTCCTTAGAATTGGAAGGTGTGGGATAGTTGAGTATGACCTCAACTTTACCCGGGTCTGTTCGCAGGCCATGTTTGTCCACATAGTAACCAAGGTACTTCAATTCACTTCGACAAAAGTGTGATTTCTTCATGTTTATCGTTAGGCCCGCTTCCTTGAGTCGCTGATGGATTCTATGTAAGAGATCCACATGCTCCTCAAAGGTGCTGGCCACACAGATTATGTCGTCTTGGAAAGAAAACACCCTGTTGTCGAATTCGGGGCCAAATAGGCGGTCCATGAGCCTCTGCATCGTAGCTGAAGCCCCAACCAAACCGAAGCACATGACATTGTACTGGAATAGCCCCCTCCTAGGAACTGTAAAGGCAGTTTTTTCGGCAGATAGGGGAGAATCGAAAGGAATCTGCCAATATGCTGCACTCAAATCTATAGAGGATAAATATTTAGCATTATTCAAATGGTCAAGAATTTGATTAATGTAAGGTAACGGATAAGCATCACTTTTTGACACAGAGTTGAGCTTTCTAGAGTCCAAGCACAGTCTGAGGTCACCGTTCGCTTTCTCCACCATAACCACGGGTGAATTCCACGCGGATTGAGATGGAGATACCACTCCCATCTCCAACATCCGGTCCAACTCTTCTTCCAGGGCCTTCTGTTTAAGGGGAGAAAGCGGGTAATAACGTTGTTTGATTGGCTTGCTATCCCCAGTGTCTATGACATGATGCACAAGCGTTGTCCTACCTAAGCCCACCTTATCCGTGTTCAAAGAATCAAATTTATCAATGATCTTGTTTATTACACACCTCTGATTTATCAGTTAAGACCATTATTAAGAGACAAAGACTCTATTGGGTTGGTATCGCTAAATTTATCTAAACTAATATTTTGTGAAATCAATTTATCACCTAACTGAAACTGTTGCCAAAAATCTACACCAAAAATCATGGATGTAGTTATTTCTGGAACCACATAAAACTTAATTACTCGGATAACCGAATTGTACTCAAGAGGCAAAGAGATACAACCCAAACACTTCAAGTACGAACTGTCTGCAGTTGTGATATGAAAATTTGGGTTGATGCTTTCCAGCTCAAATCCTAGTTCTAAAAAGTGGTGGTGCGCACCCTTTCCTAGCACTGAGCAGGAGGCACCAGAATCAAGAAGACCTAAAACATTCAGCTTCAAAATCTTAACAACTAAGTACGGTCTAACATCATTAAACCGTTTAGAAAACAGGACCTTATCAGAAGAGGACTCAGATACGGAGTTAATTTCAAATTTCCTAATAAGGCCCTGGCCTACGCGTTTTTTGACTTGGAAGAACATTGGGGGCATTCAGGTGACTTGACTCCTTTGAGACCACACCGGAAACACACCAACTCCTTAGATTGCGGACAGCCATATGCAGTGTGACCGCTCTCACCGCACCGGAAGCATTTCCGTTCGCTCGCGGCCAGCGAGCTGTCCACAGCAGAGACCTGCTTTGCAGGCTTCTGCACGGTCTTGCCTTTCTGCTGATGTAAGTCCGATGAGATCTCAAATTTGTCGAGTAATGGTTCATGGAACGCATCTGCCCTAGCACGTGCAAGCTCCAAACGCTTTCCCAACCGTTTCAGATCATCGATTGAGTTGACTTCATGAAGGGCTAATTCCTTCATGTAGTCAGGCCTTATGTTATGCATAAGAATGTCCAGTTGTTCTTCACTGGGCATTTTACAAGACAATCTAGAGAACATGGCCAACATAGTGGAAATATAACTCACTAGAGACTCGGAGCGGGCTTGTGTACGCTGTCTAATTTCATTGCGGAGACGGTAGTCGTAGTCGGGTATGTCAAAAGTTTCCCGAAGCTCCTTGATTAAATCCTCATATGAGGTAAAGTTGGCTTTGTTAGTGCGGAACCAAAACAAAGCGGGTCCGTCTAACAGATCAGAAAACGCCAGAAGAACCTTAGACTTACTGACCTCCCGGGCAGTTCTAAGTTCCTCCAATCTCTCAATGAAGACGCGCACACAAGAAGAGCCATCATATCTTAAATTAAAAGAGTTCAAATTGATAGGGCGTTCCCTATAAACTATATTGTCACTAGCAGGATTAAGGTCATGTGAACTATTGCGTATCGAGCAATCCTTTCTCAATGCAGGTGAAGTATAACCTGTCTGGTCACGGTTCACGGGGTCATCATTGTTATCTGACCCTTCAGATTCCGAGTCACTGTCGGGTTCAGATACAGACACTATCTTAACAAGCCTATTGCGAATTCCTATGAGTTCCGGACAGTCTAAGCCACAACGAGCCAACCTAGTTAGGAGATAATTTGCTCTTACAGCAGCCCTAGTGCGAACATTCTTATTAGAAACAAAATCACCTGAAGAGATTAATTCCTCCAACTCGAGGACTTTGGGCTCACAGATCGAAAGCTCAGCGGAAGCGACAGTGGGCGTTGCGATATTGGCCTTGATGCTACCCCTCCGGACGAGCCGGTGCGCCGTTCGCAGTTCACCACGCAGACCGACGACCGCAGCCTCTGGATCCGCTGTAATGCCCATATAAGAAAGCTCGTTACAAAGTTCATCTTTCCTCAAGTAATTAATGTACTTCTGCATTCGTGCCATATTATAATTAAGTTAGAAGTTACTTTAGTACAAAGAGACAGTTTCATAAACTAAGTTCAACTAAAAACAGTAAACATATATTTGTACTGAATAGAAAATATTCACAATATACTCCTTTCTAGTTATACTTAAACTGAGAATGAGTACAAAGTTCAACTAAGAAAGGTTAAAGATTCACAAGATTCACTATCAGATAACTTAACAAATTGTATGAAGTTATAACACAAAAGTGCTTGTTTGCCACCTAAGTGGTAGTAAAGATACTATGACCTACTATGGAATAGTACAAAATCACAATATATGAACATAGATATTTTACCAACTAGTTTTACGTTGTATGGTTTTACAAAACACAGTTATAGAATTAAAATTGTAAGGTAGGTATTATAACCGCCTTCTAAAAAATTACAATAACATAGGAATATCGAATTTCCTTATGTAATTACTTACACTTGCTCAATTGTCGCCAAATATATGTATGTATAGATTCTAACTCCGGAAGGGCTAACTAAAGTTACAAGGAACACAAATTAAGGAGAAGGATCGGAAAAAAAAAGGAAAAAAAGAAAAAAAAAGTGGGTATGCCGAAAATAACTTACCAAAAGTATGCAGCTTATATAATTTTGAATTTAGTATGTGTATTTTCTTGCCGAGAAGGTGTTGATGGCTGAAAAACACAAAAGAGGGTAAATTACGTGCCAGCTGCCTAACACAACCAATTTAACGTCCTGGAAAGTCTCAGACGAGGTGGACTTTTGTGCTCATTGAAGGTTCCCACGAATGCACACAAAGTAGCACAAGAGCTTAGGTCTACAAAGGTTTTAGAAAGCCTCTTACGTTGGTCGCCAATTTGTAACCTTTTTGGGTGGAAAGGTCACCTCACCGGCTCACCCAGCGGGGAGACTCTCGAAACTCTTTTCCCAGGGCGCCTTTCCTAAACAGAGGTGTGTGCAGTTGTGGGAACGCCTTCAATGAAACACCAACACCTAAGTCCATACATATATTTGGCCAAGATATATACACAATAAATTATACAGAGGTATCACAGTTAGTTCATATAATCACACAAGCAAAAAAAGAAGTCAACAAAAGTTCCAACTAGAAGTACACAGCATGTACGGCTCTTCTGAGCTCACTCTCAACGATCACTAGCTTTGGCAAATACGAGTCTTAAATATTAAAGAATATTGCACATGACCTGGTCTCCCGCCTGAGGCAGTGCAGGGTCGGGCTGCGTGGTGAACCGCAGGCTGCTCACGCCGGGTGCACCAAAGCCAATATCGCCACGCCAAGGTTACGCCAAAGGTGGAAATCTCCACACAGGGTTCGCAACAGCTCTCAGCGACTCAAGGTAGGTCTTGGCGGTACAATTGGACCCTGTATTACAATACGAAACACTAAATTCACTACCAGACCTAACAGCACAGATTTTACCTATAGGAATTGAATGATATTTCTTACCAGAATTACTGGGCGAACTTCACAACGATTTGCTCAGAGTTTCGTATAACAAATTACTGTCACAGAGCGACAAAAGACAACAACAACAACATGCACACGCGTCAAAAGTTTCTTCAAAGGTTTTTCGGTGACAGCCGAAGCACCCGTATTTATATTAACTATTACCGAATATTCTAGCAAACACACAAACGGAAATCCTCTTTACAATCTAGCAATTTGCATTAGACGACACTGGAATGGAAGGTGCTAGAAAATTCTATTAGATCACACTCGCGTATGATTTTTGTTCCCATAGAATAAATCCTTGACAGGAAGTCATAACAGATGTCCTAGAAAGGTCTATGCACAGATTATATATTAGATTATTACTCGATAAATATATTAAACCGCCATCTAGTGTCGGAAGGACAAGAAAATCAATTTCACTTCCCTACAAAATCGGATAGGTGTCGCTACTTGTTCCGAAACGGAATTAATAACGTTACAAGGAGCCTAGCTAGGATATGAACCTGGGACTTTTCAATTGTAAGACTGATTCGGTTATCACTTAGATACTCGAATTTTTTTTTATTATTGGGCACAGTAAAAAAAGTTTTTTTTTTTAAATAAGATTCTAATACTTTGCTAATACAATTTTTCAGACACACGTTAATGGTATGCTGCAAGACTCAGATATGCCATCATCGGCCAGTGCTCTTTATAGAAACACCAGACAAAAAATGCAAACACTGCAGGTGCAAATTGACAAGACTAATGTTAGTGTAACAAAAAGGTAAATTGTATTGTTGCTGTCATATTTATTTTTCGTAATAAGGAATAATAGAAGCAGTAAATTGTCTTCTTTATCCTTGCGTTAATCCCGGTCGCATCCAAGGCCCGCAGCTCAGAGTCTGGTGATATCGAATTATTGCAGTTACTACTACTACTGCCAGTGGGGACGCCGTTTGACCGGATGGGTGATCTTCTATGTGGGTCATTTCCCAATTCCCCTGTAACAACTGTCATACAAGTTCGTATGGCAACCAGGACCGACGGCTTATCGTGCTCTCCGAGGCACGACCAGACCAATGCAAATATTCATATTGTATACAAATATTTGCACAGAGCGGGGATCGAATCCGCGCCTCCTGCGGAGCAGCCGCGTTCACTACCGCCACGCCACGGGCTGTCAAGTATTGCAGTTAGATCAGTTGTCAAACTATTTAGAGATCCAACTATATAATACACATGTTCATGCATACAAATATAAATTTACTGAGCGGGAATTGTTTTTTTTTTATAATAAGAATATTACAAATTACAACCAAATTGTGTTTAAGTTGTAAAAAGTTTACCCTATTGTTTCAGAGTTAAATTCGGTGATGATCCTCTAGGCATTCATCAGCCGCACATCTATGCAGGGTCCACTGACACAAGTCTGAAGATGAATCAGCTTGCAGCCAAGTACTTAAAAGGCGCGGCTCCCGTCCCTGCCCCGCCGCAACAGACACACAGACCAACTACAGCGCCTATTGACATGTCGTTTGCGACCAGAAATTATATGGAGAGGCATAAATTGCTGCAAGGTAGGAGTTTTTAATTACAGGCACGTGACTCTATTGCAAGCCACTGCAAAAAAATTTAGTCTTTATTTCTATATGTTAAGGTCCTAAATTAAATGAAGAGTTTCATTAAACTTTTTCATTTACCCTGCTAAAAGCCATTTACTTTAAGACTTTAACAGCATTGCTTAAAAGTCTAAAATTTGATGCTTGATTTTTGTAGTGGCTTTGGTACTCGTATGATATGAGTATGACAGTAGTTTGGCTTTAGTAGGATCGAGGCCTAGATGGTTTCCCTGTCACCATTATCTCCATAGCGATTTCTCGTTATTCGTAATGTACCTAGTCGTAATTATTTTGATTGGTATGTCGGATTTTCGGCAAAAAACTGGTGTCTGACCTCCCAACCCTGTGAAGAAAGTCTGCGCCAAAACCTCGTCCATTGTTTAGCCGGCCCACTGACTAGTAGGTTACTTTGAATTAGATCAAAAAACGTTTGATAGAGTCCTATTCAGGAGTGTGATAGTAGCAGGAAGGATATAGTCACATCCCGTCCTATGCTAAAAGCGACTAATCCCTGTTATTGGTTAATCATCTCTCAAATCAATTGCACAATAATACCCAGAGGTTGCAAATGAAAAAGTAAATAATATTTTTTTTATTATTCCAGGTGTACCAGCTACATCCAGGTCGCCTTTGCAGGGTGAAATGCCAAGGTTTTTAGACATAACAGCTTTGAAACAACAACCAAAATTTTTATGATTAATAATGTTATTAGGTAATGTTATACTTATTTAGTAATACATTTATGTAAGTAGTTTTATATTAGTTTAGGCTTGTTTCAAAGGTCAGATTTTATACTAAACTGAAGGAATGATTGTTATAATATTTTTTTTATTCTATACATATTTAGAAATAGGCTTAATGACAGTAGGGGAAGCTCATTAAACGCCGTTCCCAATAACATACTGACAGTTAAAGATAGATCGCATCTACGGATAAAGTATCGGCTGTTTAAATTCAAAACATAGTAACTCCTATTTTACACCAATTTCGGAAAATAAAATTATACCGCGATGCGCTTTCCCGCAAAAAAATCCATGTTTTCAATTTCAACAGCCGATACGTCAAATTTGACTGTTGCGATCCATCTTTAACTGTAAGTATGTTATTAGGAACGGCCGTAAGTATGTAAGGATAGAGTCATATGGCGGGCTGTCGTCTCTGCCAGCCCCGGAGGGGAATAGGCTTGAGCGTATCTATGTATATTGGTATATTTAGTACTGACTTTTTGAAATAGATTTTTAGTTTGGAAGTAAGCTTTTAGATTGGGAATAGATTTCTAACTTAATATTTTAATAAATTGTTTATAGAATTTAGAAAAAAAAATGCTTTAATTAATTTAGTAACCAAGTTTTGTATAATGTAATTTTTTACGGGTTTTATTCCTTTCATACGTTCACTTTGATATCTAGTTAATTTACTATGCAATAGGACAGTGTGTTACACCTACAAACACTGATTTTAAACATTCTTAGACCATTTTCGGAAAGAGGAAACAGCAATCAAATTAAGGATTTCCGCACGAAAAAAGAAGATATGAAAAAAATATGATCGATGCCAACGGCTATTTCACTGTTACCCTAAGGCGATATGATACTTGGGGAGTTTCAAAATAAAAATTCAATAATTCTGAACAGACATTTATTTAAACCTCAGAGAAAATAACAGAGTAAAACCCTACTATTATATAAGTAGGTATATTTGTTGTGGAACAGTTGTTTGTTGATTATATTACACTTTGTATTTGATATCTCTGCATTACTAGGAGTTATTATAATATACATATATTTAATTTGTCTACCACATAATTTTAATTCCATAAAATATGTTAATTTTTCGTATTAATGTTTCGTACAATATCACATCTTTAAGAAACAAGTGATAGGATAATTAAGCCGCATGTACAGTCAACGACAAAAGTTACTTTGCAAATCTATAAACAATCCTTGTTATTTATCCTTTCATTGAGAGTCATGTATAAAATAATCAGTATTTTTGTGATTCTCAAGTCCCCAAAGTTCAAAATTGCTGTTTTATTAACATATGAAGATCTTTCAAGATAAGATTATCCGTAAATAATGTTCACTTTTGCCGCTGACTGTACATCAGTATAAAATGTATTAATATTTGATGATTTTCAGACTAGTACATGTATTGTGTATTTTGTAGAAGTTATGTGTATTTAAAATTTGCTTCTCTCTGTTCGCTTTATGACAGCTTCGCTGAACGCAGGATTTACATAAATAAAGACCGGTATTGTACAGTCCGCCACTATATACAATTGGGCAACTTATTTATCAGATAATTAATTATTTAAATACAAAAATGAAAATAAATAATTATCCCTGAAAAGTTTGTGTGTCTAAGTGCGAACCTGTCGTAATGCGAATCTATAATAATCAACTCTAATGTAAATATAAATATATTATGTATTGTTATTTAATAAATATGTGACCTACATAAACATCTTCATATATTCTTTTATATTCTCTTTACCGAGGTATTTGATTTATTCTCACAGACAATTGTACTTCCATAATAATGAAGAAATAATAAATAGTTATGATACACCAATTCCTGCTCTAATATTATCTACATCCAAAGTTTGCTACTTAGCAGTTTCTAAATCACACATAATCATGAATTCTCGTATATAAAACTTTAATATTGTTACATACTATACACACTCATAATAAGATAATCAGAAAAAACAAGTATCTACACCGAATTAGTATCTACACATTTTCTAACAATCTATACGTTCAGAAGAGCTTAAATTTTAATAGACTTGTCAATTAATAACATATATCATTTTCAATTGGACAAATACCTTTAATTTGGTTATATAATGGTCTAGAGCTAAACATAGGATTGAACTAAAAAACACTAAAATTCTCAGGCAGCGCGACCAATTCAAATTGAACTGTATGTTTCTTGATTAAAGGTTGGATTTATCGATGAGTAAACACTCCCTACAGGCCTACTATTACTTGGTCAACAAAAACCGTCGCCCTTATAGACGGATATAAAGAGAAGGAAAATTTGGAATGATTCAAGTGTCGCTCAATAGCTCAGTTGGAAGAGCAGTCCCCCTGTAAGGGAAAGGTCGTGAGTTCGAGTCTCACTTGAGCATTTTCATTTTTTCCAATGTTTTTCGTACTTAAAAGTTAGCATAATAAATGCTATAAAAAATTAATTAAAAAAAATAAAATATTTATCGCAGAATCTGGGTGTATAATACAGCCTATAATGAGACGATTATAATAATGTTGTGGATGCATTTTCCTATCACAAATCTACATGGAGTGACAGATACATAACTAAAACATATAAGTACGACACGTAACACACACAGCTAAGGATAAGTAGCAATAATAACGAGCCACCATAGCGAAATGTAAATAAATAGATTTAAAATGAGACATTGTAAAAAGTTCGTCATATTGTTAACTTATGCGTTAAAAATCTGTGCTAACTACTTGTATAAATCACGAATATTTTTTTTATTTCCTTTCGCGATTTTCATGTTTATACAGGGTGATGTTTTAGTTTAATGTTACTATGCCCGTTATGGTATATAGTTTCTTATGACACTATAATATGACAAGTTATCTAGAATATTATATAACCAAAATAACATTTACAACTACAATTCCATTCATGTTTAAAAAATCATCGTATTATCATTTTTAATTCATCCTTATGTCAATAAACTTACGACTATCAGTTTGGTTCTTTTCTTTGGTTATTTATAATATAGGTAATTACTGCACAACATCGAAACATACAACTCGCTACCCGAATTCTGCAATAGAAGTAATTGTAACATTAATTAATACATTTGAAATGACACTACAGTTAATCCTCTATGTACATTGAAGATAAATATTGTATTAACACTTAAATAAGATTTCAATTCTCTTGCATCGCAAAATATTACAGTTTTATACTATTAGTCTAGAAAGATAACCAAATAATTGGATGGCACTTCTTTTCTGGTATCGAATAGACTTTCGACAGATAATACATGACTGTATAATCATTTGATCATAATTCGATTAATCCTAAAGAGAACTATTTTACATCACTTTTTTGTCTTACATGTTGCACAAGTCAAGTGGCTAGAATATTACATTTATATGAGATTCAATAGTTAATTATAGTTTACATAGTTTGAATTAAATATTACCTATAACTGTAGGTACACTGTACATTGTATATCTTGTAAAAATTGTCGTTAGGTCTTAACTGCCTTACTCAATAAAATATTTTTAACATTGAATGACCATTTAATTATAAGTTAGTTTTATTTAATATAATTTTGTTTTAACGTATATTTTCGAATATATTGAGCATAACATTTTGTGCACAGCAAGTCAGTTAATATTTAAATATTTCATTCTTATTTCCATAGTAGGTACTGGGGAAGCGGTATGCTTAATTATATTTATACTATTAATTTTTGATAAACATTCAATATTGCAACGATGATAGAATATTTCATAGTAGTCAACGTAAAATAGCTTCGAACTAATTTATCGATACGAGTACGTTCTACGAAATATACTTTTGTTTGCTACACATCACCCATATTTTTATATCACATCTTTGCCATTCAAAAGTAAACTTCTAATATCTACTACTATGACTACTACATATAACATTACTACCTTTATTTAAAATTATTTTTTATTGATACATATAATAATTTTTTGATACATAAGTATTATACGTTTGTCACACGCGCTATAGATATCATAAAGAAACATTTTTGTTACTTTTTTCGTATCTACATAATGATTTCAACACTTGAAGATACAATATATATTATTTTGTAACAAATCCTCTTGTGACAAGTATTATGTGGTACTCAATTCAGTAACTGAACATTTTTGAAATATTCAGACATTTGTCAATCTATTATTACATAATATCTATTACATATGAAACCTTAGAATCAATTCAATTTAAATTCAATATTCAACACCTATTAGTATGTTGCTATCTAAGTATTCATATTTTAAAATTGTGCACCTGGTTCCGTATTCGATATCGCTACGAACATTGTTTAGGATGTCCCCGTGTCCCTTATAAGGTCTCGTCGTCGCCTCCTCCTCTTGACTTGCTGTCTAGTCTCAGTTCTGCCAGCCTTTGTCTCATGCTATTTGGTCTGAAAAAAAAGTGAAACTTCTTAGACTTAAAAGCTTTTTGACATTGTCATAATATGCACCATGACTTTCATTTTTGATAAGAAAAATCATTAAACTCAATACCGTTACCATCTAATATAAGTAGGTATATAATATTTGACCTCCTCATTTAAACGAGAGTTAAGTTTTTCACTTCTGTCGACACTTTTTAAGTTGCCTTTAACTACTTATTTTCTTATAGCATTTATAAAAAATAGCGCGTTTATACAAACGCTCTTCAATTTTATTGCTAGTATAGAGGTATAGAAGAAGAATAAGCAAAATATAAATACCGTCGGCACCTGTCTGAAAAGTATGACGACACGACTTGGTCGGCTGATACCGACTGCCGCTGGTACGCGCCTGCGCTGAGATTGCTCTGAGGAATCTTGTAGATGCGCACACATCGTCCACTGTTTTCCGGTAACACTAAAATAATAAAAAGATAAGAGATGATAAAAGAAAATAACCACTATTACCATCATCACACCGCCGTTAGTTGCGGGTGTTATCTAAAGCTTGCACTTGGGAGACTAAGGTCTGTTCTACTGATCTTTCTCTTGATTTGGCTTATCGGTATTTACAGGAGTTACTACCGTCTGACCTCCGACTCCGAGAAGCAAGTCTGTGCCAAAGCGTTATCTATTAGCCAGTAACACCCTTCCATAGTAGGTACCTATAAATTGGACAGCCTCCGTGGCGTGGCGGTAGTAAACGCGACTGCCACGCAGGAGGTGCGGGTTTGATTCCCGCTCAGTGCAAATGTTTGTATGCATGAATATTCATGCACATTCACAAATATACATATAAACACCCAGACCAATGCAAATAGCCATATGGCTATTTGCATTGGTCTGGGTGTTTATATGTATATTTATATATTTACAACAAAAAAAGTATCTAAGTATGTTTATCCGCATTCTAGATTCATAAGACAAGCTAGTTAAGCTATGCTCACCATGTGTCTAGATAGCGTTGTGTGGAATGTTGTGGTATATTTATTATACATGTAGTTTCATGTTCAATACCGAAAAAGCTGGCCACATTACGAACCTTGCGGTGAAGTAGGGGGTGAGATCGGCGCCATCCGTTGCAAAGGAGGCCTTATGTTTTCTTGTTCGGAGGATATGGAGCTACTTCTACTCGAGGTGGAGTTGTTCTCCGACGGTGCAGTGCGATTACTTGGATTGCAGTGATCTCTGCAAAATGAATAGCATATTTTGTCAGCGAATAATTTGGAGGTTATTATAGTCGTAGCAAGGTGATATCGTAGTCGTAGGAAGTGATATAGCAGTCGTAGCAAGTGATATCTTGTCGTAAGAAGTGATATTTAAGTCGTAGCTAGTTTTATCATAGCCGTAACAAACGAAAACGTAGTAGAAAGTAGAAAAGTAACATTTTAGTAGTAGCGAGTGATGTTGTACTCGTAGCAAGTGATATCGTAGTTGTAGCAGGTAATATTGCAGTCGCAGCGTGATATTGTAGTCGTAGCGAGTGATATCGTACTCGTAGCACGTTTTGTCGTAGCCGTAGCATGTGATGTCGTAGTCGTAGCAAGTGATGTTGTACTTATAACATGTGATATCGTAGTCGTAGAAATTAATATTGTAGGTAGTCGTAGCAAGTGATATCGTAGTAGTACCAAGAGTACCAAGTGATATCGTTGTCGTAGCAAGAGATATCGTAGTTTTAGTAATACATATATACATAGGTAACTTGGCGTAGCACTTAAGAAAAGTGAACATTGAGAGGGGTTATGGTTTGTGACGTCAAAGCGTGGTTGTCTGCGTACAGTCAACGTCAAAAGTATAAGATGATAACACAGATTTTAAAATTAAATATCTAATGAAAATTACTGCGTCATAGCTTTTGATTTGATCGAACGGCGAATGGAAGGTCGAGTTTCCTCCGTTTGCCGAACTTTAGTGGAAAAGTTATTTTAAAACTTTATGTTAAAGTAGATGACTTTAGATGCTAAACTATACTTACCTACTTAGTTTTACTACTATGATTTTCCACGAAAACAAAAAGAATAGTAAAATTGTTTATTTTACTATTCTTTTTGTTTTCGTGTCCTTGATTCTTGTTTGTAGTGAATGTGCTCTCACCTATCGTGATTTTCGTCTTCATCGACAGAATAGGGGTTGCCTTGTTTACTCATCTGTTTGACTAACTCGTCGTGTAAACTGAGGCAGGGATTGAACTCTCGGCTCAAAGGCACGTATTCCGGTGCACATGCCACGTAGAATATATCCTGCGAAGAAACGAAACAAAATAATGATACGGACTCTTTGTTTTTGAACAGAAGGCTTTGTTTGTCTTTTAATCAGCATGGTCTCCAAAGGGCAAAGCAGGGCTGTATCGACACCCACTTTCCGTCCGTACATTTCTTGGTCCCATTATATTAGAGGACGAGCCTAATGCCGCTAACTGGGCATGTTTAAATTTTCTTAAAGGTGTATAGGGACCCTTCAACTTTCACGTGTAAAGTCAATCTCACCTGTACCCAAGTCATTGCACTGCACTGGGGCCTCATCCGTCAATATAGGATTGACGGATGAGGCCTCAGTGCAGTTAATAAAAACTTACTTTTCGGCCACAAAGCAATTTCAATCCTGGTATGCAGGCCGCGTGTACCAGGGATCCGTTAGCGACTAATCGTATCTCTAATAAATCTTCGGCGAACGCCATAATATAGGGGAATGCACATACTGAAATGAAAAAGAAAATGAAAAGTTTATCAGTTAGTGGACAGTTACAAACAAAGAAGTTATTTCTATGTATACCTAAGTCCACGCACGCAATTTTGGATACCGGTACCGAGATCAATTCTACGACGATTCTACGTGTACCCGGCTTTTAATTTGACACGTAGGGAAGAAGATGGAGATTACGGGTAAGATCGGCTCGTTTCAGTTTTGTAGAGCGTTCACTCTATCGTGCATTTGACTGACAGTTTGATACATAACAATATATGTAGAATATTTAAAACTGCTTGTGTTTATAAACTACTAGCGGACCCGACAAACTTCGTTCTGACAAAAAGATTTGCTGTTTTTAGGAATTTCCCGGCAATTATTCGATCACCTATTTTACCGTCTTAGTAGTTAAATTTTGAAAAACGCTGATAGAGGTGTTCATTTATTTCTTAAAAGACACAGGTTTATGAAATTTAGTGCATCTAGCTCTGAAAATGATGGACTTTAATATAAACTTCCATCCCTTATTTTACCCCTTTAGTAGCAGAATTTCCAAAAATCCTTTCTTAGTGGATGTTTACATTATAAAATGCATCTACTGCCAAAATTTCAAGTTAGTAGGTCCAGCGGTTTAGGCACTGTATTGATGAATCAGTCAGTCAGACGGTGTTTCCATACAAACGTTTATCACCTATTTTACCGTCTTAGTAGTTAAATTTTGAAAAACGCTGATACAGGTTTTCATTTATTTCTTAAAAGACACAGGTTTATGAAATTTAGTGCATCTAGCTCTGAAAATGACGGACTTTCATACAAACTTCCATCCCTTATTTTACCCCTTTAGTAGCAGAATTTCCAAAAATCCTTTCTTAGTGGATGTTTACATCATAAAATGCAACTACTGTCAAAATTTCAAGTTTGTAGGTCCAGCGGTTTAGGCTCTGCGTTGATGAATCAGTCAGTCAGTCAGTCGGTACAAGTGATTTTATATATATAGATAGATAGTGGATGTTTACATCATAAAATGCAACTACTGTCAAAATTTCAAGTTTGTAGGTCCAGCGGTTTAGGCTCTGCGTTGATGAATCAGTCAGTCAGTCAGTCGGGACAAGTGATTTTATATATATAGATTAAAATCTGATGCTCTATAAAATCGAACGAAGTTGATTTTAGTTACCACTCTTATACACTCCCGAGACCTGACGACGGCACGGTAGGTTTCAAAGGAGATTCCGTTACTTTATATCTATGGCTTTTAATTTTATTTCTACAATCTAAAATAGCGTACGGTAAAAATGAGGTAGGACCTCTCATACGTACCTACTGCTGCGGGCACCGTTGTCCAATGAAAGTCATACTCGCCATCACTTTCTAAACCTTTACTCGTTAATCTTTCGAAATGACACGTATCTGCAACAGAGACATTATCCTAAGATAGGACATAAAGGGAGAGGCTTTTTGAAGTTGGTTAAAAATAACCGTTGTTTTTTTTGTTGAATATTCTGTTCTAGAAGGTGTAAAAAGGTGTGTAGTTTTTTGATGTGTTCGTATCATCATCGAAAGCGACTTATCGAAAATCGAAAGACATTCCAAGCAATAAATAATTCCCCTGAATTATATTGGAAGATACTTACGATTGTAACATAGAACTATTTGGCCGTCCCTCTCATCTCCAATTCTTAATGCATTCACGAGTGTACCGCGGCGAGGTCCACTGTCTTCCGAATTTTCAGCTCGTTTTATTGACTGATGAAAAAAAAGATATATATTAAAAATTGAAAATGGAACCAAAATTATATGCCTATTTTGTGGGTAATTCTTTACCTGTCCTGTGCTAGATTCTAGAACTTCCCAGTGATGTTTGTAGCCTACTACCATTATTCCTACTTCGCCATCCATGAGTTTAATGAGTATAGGCGATTCACTTAGCTGGATATCCTGGAAGGAGGAATCATTACGTCATATCTTAAATTCTTAGGCAATCTGAGGAAATATTTTTTTCTCTACTTACTACCGAACTATTTTGCTTACTTTGATATGTATGTATTCAAAACCCATCTCATTTTCAGTCTTTGGTTCTTCAATCAAAATCATAACTCTCCTACCGATTGCTACCGCTAATGTCATTTTGCCCCCTTCGCCTGGAATAGGTAGTAAAGACAGATTAGTTACTCGTGGTATTCTTGCTTGCATATTTCTTGAGGGTAGGTATAAAAGTAACATACCCGTTTCAAGTAGATCAAAATAATGTGCAGTTTTCGTCCTTGGAAGTCTCGCGTGCTTACAATCTTGCAGCGGTCGCATGGCCCATGCGCCAGCGCATAGCTCTTGTATGGGCAACGCGTAGAGCCCTGCTCCCCCCGCTCCGCCTGTGGTAGAGCCACCCCCCGCTATAACCCTGGCACCAACGCGGAAAAGACCAGCTCGCTCAGTCACTCTTGCTGTCCGAACGCAACCTTCCCATCTTAAAACTACCCGAGTGGTTCCACTTTCTGTGAATGATTGAAATCGGTTACAAAGTGACATACAAATTCATGATCTTGCGGTACGCGTACCGGGGTCGGAGTAACACCGGGATCTTATGACTGAAACTTCGAAATTTTGACTGCATTATTTTGATTTTTATTAGCGTTTGATTGACCTCGAACATTTATAAAAAAGCAGCTTCATTCCTCACAGAAGATTTACTGATTGTCTGAATATTTTAAGACATAAGCCTCTTAACATTGGGAGAGGCTTATGTCCAGCAGTGGACTGCGCTAATATTGATTGATTAAAAAGATTTAAGGCTTGTAGCCTTGCCTAAGACCGACAGGCACGGCAGCCCAATGCAGCTAAATAGTTACCTTCTAAAATATATGTATTAGAGGTTGTAGATAATAGAAGCCTTCCTTCCGAAAGCTGCTCTGCACAAATAGGAGTCGCTGGTAACGGAGCGGCTCGCCACATTCGACCTTCCCAAGGTGCTCGTCGGGAGCCACCACACCCTAAAAAATAACATTCATTTTAATTAATTTGATCGCGATTCTCTACCACTCCACAAAACATCGACGGCCCCCTTACTATAGTTTATAGAACTACCATGTATGACGCAGTAAGCTACACTATGCTATATGCTAAAACGATATATTAGTGATCCTAAATAATATATTTTACCTGTAGAAGCAAAGCTTGTTGGAGCATCACCACGTAATACAGCGTCGAGCTTCAATGCTTGGCCTATGTGTAGGAAGTGTTCGGTACGGACAGCACCAGCGCCGCTTGCGCCCGCGCCGCCAGACCACACATCTGATAAAGCTCGGCGGGACAGCATTGGCTGAAAAAGCAAAAAAAATAATGTTTTTAATAGGACTTTTGTGATATCCTTATTATAGAGTAGGTACCCGCTACTACTATTTTTGATCCCCGTTTTCTTGTGGACCCAGGATTTTAACCCAGGGAGAACTGTTTCTCGTAGTCCCATTATTATGTTCAATAACGTATTTATCCTCCTGTATATAAGGTGGAGCGCAATAATATGACAAACCACAATCAAATAAACGAACAGCAACGGAAATAAAATCCTACCTATTTTCAGAAAGTAGTGAAAACTCTGGAAGAAACTGAAAATTGAATTGGAACATTCCATTACGTTCTCCTTATTTCATTGAAGTCGATAAAAGCGGTAAAACTTCTTATCAACAAGCCTTTTACTAAATGATTTAACTTTAATACGATTTTTATAGATTTTATTTCTCGATATTTGATGAAAAGGAACAAGGCACCGGTGATAAATTCAGGCATATGGATAAACATAGAGCTAAGTGAGGAAGCCAGAACTCACCACTTTGTGATCTGAGCAATGTTCGGCGTAGATGTCTCGTATCAGTGAGTCCAGTGTTCGCTGTCGCTTCAAAGCAAATGTTGGTGTCTGAAATGCTGCCTTTTCCCCATTCATCAACTTTACCTGCGATGAAAAGTTTGCGTATGAATGTCCGTTCAATGTTGAGTGGAGGAAAGTATTAGGGCGAATGTGCATGCGTGCCTGTGAAATTAAAACTCAGTGGCAAGATCTCCCGGTGTTTGACTGGCAATCGAGACCTGCCAGGGTATTTGTAGGCTTTTCAGCCCCCTGGCAACAAACCTTGACCGGTTTACGTATCCTAGATTTTGATATTTAGTAAATTAGCACCAAGAAGTAAAATTAAAAATATATAAAAATTATAATGTAAAGTGAGATTAACAACATACGCCATAGGTTTACAAACATCTAAGGGAACAGTTGATCTTAATTTACACATATCTTACCAATAAAAAATCCCTAAACAATTGCGGATCATTGAAGACTGGTGGACACGGCAACGATGGTC
Organism: Eilema sororculum; assembly: GCA_914829495.1. Taxonomy (NCBI): domain Eukaryota; kingdom Metazoa; phylum Arthropoda; class Insecta; order Lepidoptera; family Erebidae; genus Eilema; species Eilema sororculum. The sequence continues at coordinate 21,000,759 of OU618534.1, read as the reverse complement.
CAAATGGCGGCACTGTATCATCGCTATAAACACTGAGTTTGTATCCTTCACCTTCTACCTCTGATACCACTGCGAATATATCTATTTAGTTTTTAAGGAAACTAAAAACACATCTATATAGGAAAATAAAATGAAAATAATAATGTGATCGCTAGGAAGCCATCAGAAAATAAACCAATTCCATCTTTCACTTGTCTTTTTAAAAGATACGTTTCGTCTCAGGGTCAACTGAGCAATCAGTTAATTAAACTCACGGTCTAGCCATTTTGATGGTTGAGAATGTAAATTTTATTTTTCAAAACCCGTTTAAATTTGGAAGCATTCGATTGCCTGCATAAAACTCACTATCTACTGGTGATGAAATCTTTTAGAAAAGGAGTTGGAAAAATACATAACACACGACTTCCTAATAAAATACAGTACCTTACATACTATTTCCCAATATTTATTTGCATTGACGTTTTAAATATGCGAAAGGAAATTATTGTGGTAAACCTACATCAGTCTGCTTCCTTATGCCGAGGCTATTTGTAAAGGATACGTGTAAAGTGACTTTTGACGCACTGCGGATTAAATGTATTGTGAACAGAGTCCTCGGTGAACACTATGTTGACTATATCGTTGCCTATGTGCCGCTTCCTCTCCAGCTGTTAATCACAAGTATTAGAAAATTGTTAGACGAACAGACAGACGAAAATCACGAAAGTTTAAAATATCAGACCATCCTACTCGTAAAGTTGAATGTAGTAAGAACTCTTATCATTAATTTTGAAAATAAAATAATTATTTAAATAAAACAAATGATTAAAAAATAAAAACAAAATAAAAAAATTACATAGCGTTTATACTTGAAATAAAAACTTAAATCATTAAGTAAGAAAATTAGCGAGAGTGATTATTTTGTTAAACAACTTTAAAATCGTTATATATCCTAAACTATTTTTTAAAATGAAAAATGATAAAAGGAACCTAAAGATGATTTTAAAATACCTATTCAACGACATCTCACTTGACATAGTTCATCGACTTTTATTTTTTTCATTTTAACAATATGGCGTCTGGTTGTCGCTGTGGTGGATTTTGATTACTGTCATGTCTTTGGTGAGACTCGCAAGGTTAAGACGAATCGATTGACGTATGAATTATTAAAATCGGCCCATGCATTTGGTCTCTAGAACGCCACATAGAAACAAACATACATACATACATATATAGACTGATAAACACATAACCCTCCTTTGCGTCGCGCAGTCGGGTAAAAAGGTGTCCTTGTTGACTATCGGATAAAATGACTGCACAAAATTTAGTATAGTAATTTCGGTAGTCAGTTTTATATTGCCTTGAACCACACAATTGTTTCCGGCTACGTGTTCTTTCACGAATTGCGTAGTTAAAATAATTCGAGTTAATCGTATGGAATTCAACCCAACTTAAGAACGAATAAACCAAAAGCTTGCGAATACCAATGTAGGTGATAGATACTAATAAAGCAATAAATCGTACCTGTTGCTTATTATCCTTCGAGAACGGTAACATTGTAGAAACGTGAAACATTATTTCATGACCCTGATGCATCGTATAAATGGAATGGCTGCCCGTCATGTCACCTGTTACGAAGGAGAACCGAGATCAATTCAGATAAGACATAGCATTATACATTTCAAAACGATAAGACTTCATTGTACAGTCGGTATCAGATGGATCTTGGTGAACGAAGTGCTCAAAATGTTTTAATCCCTTCCTGTACATAACATGGCATAAACTCACGCCTGTATTCCCCGAAGGGGTAGGCAGAGGTGCTAGCACCCACATTTCGCCAGTTTATGTTTAGGTCCCAATGTAATAGGTGGCGAATTGTTCTGATATTTGATACACACCTTTAGATTGGATATAATACAATACAATATAAATTTGATTGGCTTGGCTCTTAGCCAATCAAATTTAAGATCATTTTGAGACTTTGTAGTAATGATATTTCTGAGGCTGACTGTCTATCATTGTTTTGTTGTTTAAGTAAGTGGAAGAAAAGCTTTCTTCAATAATAGGGTAGGTACTAGAGAATAATGTACCTTTGACGTCCAGTCCACCTCGAAAACGGTTCCATCCTCGTAATCGAATTTTTTCTCCCAAAAGCGAAATAAATCGTGCCCATTTTTCATCTCCTTCCTCTGAAATAATTTCAAGATTTTAATAACCTCTTTTAAATTTATTTGAGAAATTGACGAATATAAAACTCAACTTGCCCATTTCGATGAATATGGACAATATTACCTAAGTACCTACTTTAATTTCTTAGCTCGTTATTTGTTTATATTTAGTTTTTTATTTAGTTTAAGTTTATTTCGTTGCAAATACTAGGCGAAATAAAAACCAATTATGCGATCTGTCTGGGATGACTCTACTTGCCTTTTCATTTTAACAATGAACTGCTACTGCAGCAGCGTCTATGTTGAATATCATTTTCACGTTCGAATGAATTCTAAAAAGTTTTGAGCAAATAGATCAAAGCAGGTAAAAGTTATTGATACGTTTTATAGAAAAAAAAAAGTTAGTGAAATATGAAATAGGAATTTATTTCAGTTTCTTCCATTGATGTATTATGTATATTAGGTATACTTATGTATAGTTTCTACGAGCAACTGTGTAAGTTACATACGACGCGAAACTTTAGCGAGGTTTTGACATCGAACTTTTCCATTTCCATTCACTGAATGGAAATGGGAATAATAATCTTGGGATAGTAGAACTGGGATGTTTAAAGATTTTGATCTTTATGATGTATCTAATAAATATAAACAGTAGGTAGATATGTACCGTTGGATAGCATTTCATCGTCAGTCTTTTGGCCAGGTTTCATAAGCATAACTCCTATCTTAAAATTCACAGAGCCCTCCTGTTCTTCTAAAAGTAAAACGTCTTTCTGTAATTCTGCACAAGTTATCTGTAAAACGAAAAATTAAAGACCTTATAATAAGAGCTATTATTAACCCCCGACGCAAAAACGACGGGGTGTTATAAGTTTGACGTGTCTGTGTGTGTGTGTGTGTGTGTGTATGTGTGTGTGTGTGTCTGTCTGTGGCATCGTAGCACCCAAACGGATGAACCGATTTGGATTTAGTTTTTTTTGTTTGAAAGGTATATTAGTCGGGAGTGTTCTTAGCTATGTTTGAAAAAAATCGGTCCAAGATGGCCGCCGCCACAACATGTTGGAATACAAATTTCTTTATAATTCCCTCAATATGGGTATCAAATGAAAGAGCTTGACTAGTAGATCAATTTAAAAAGTATAAAATAAAAATTTAATTAAAAATTAAAAAAACCCCCGTCACAAAAAACACCAAAAAGTTGAAAATAAATGAATAAATTTTAATTCAACGGTTGCCATGTCGGGGGCCCTTACGATATAAAGGAGTACTTAACCAGTTACGGTCCCCCGACATGGCAACCGTTGAATTAAAATTTATTCATTTATTTTCAACTTTTTGGTGTTTTTTGTGACGGGGTTTTTTTTTTATTAACGACCTGATTGGAAGTTCTAGAATATTGTTTCTTACCTCTCTTGGGACTTTATCTACGCGTTCCATTGCGGGAAATTGGCCAAGAATTTGCTTGACAGTTGGTCTCGTAGGTGCCTGACCGCCACCACTGGTCCAGGCGCTTGGCGGAAGGTAAATTTTATGCGCGCCCTGAAAAATTTTGTGATCTTCAGAAGTTTGTGTGATAACAAGGAGACGATCCTCCTATTATAAGGAGGATCTACCATTAAGAGGATCTATTATTTATTGAAGCTTTGAGTATTCTTTAAATTTTATGGCCACTTGATTAGACTTAGTATTGTCTATGATTACTGCCCTCACCATTTTATTGAAGAGTATGGCTCGCAAAAGTCCTGCTCCGCCTTCCTGTACGACGCTCAGCAGATAAGGCTCTCTGGATCCATCCACCCCGATGTAATTTTGATGCACTGGAATAAAATATGATGGTTCCGGTCAATCTCCAAGTTTCGGGAAGACGACTGAATTCGACTAAATGACTGTCCAAGTTTTTGGCTTTACCGTACTCGGATAAAAAGTGATTACAACACAGGCTGTTGAAAACTGTCCTATCAAATATCGCGGTATATTTCTGGCATGGCATATCTATATTTCACCCATAACATAAAATATATAGTTAATTAAATGCCATTCACAGGTTTATTACCAACTAGTAGAAAATTATGCAGTTTAAGGATAATGATGCTTTGACAACGGCTTTGATAACACTTGATCCTACTAAGGCAACCATTTACAATCAGGCGGGCCTTCCGCTAGTCTATAAATATATTTTGTAAATTTTATCTCACACTAGATAATGTTCAATGCTACATCAATTTACTAACTTTTGCATATTTTTTGCCAACGAAAAGGAAAACTTAACCACTAAAAATCTATTTCGATTGATTAAATTGCAAAGAAACGAAACGAAAGAAAGAAAGAATGAAAAAGATTCTATGACGTTCCTCACAGTGTGCACCTCACAATATACAAAGTAGATATAAATATAGGTATTCATGACAGTTACAGTACAACTAAGTAGTAGGTATGTTGGTATGAAATTTTATAGACAGTATTAAATAATCTATGGGTGCTGCGCACACCCTTGCGTTGAGTACCTATTCACAGCGCTGGTTTTCTGATGGAGCCACTTTCTTATTGTCCGTTTAATTTCTAAATTTTCTTTATTTCGATTGATTAAATTGCAAAGAAACGAAACGAAAGAAAGAAAGAATGAAAAAGATTCTATGACGTTCCTCACAGTGTGCACCTCACAATATATAAGTAGATATAAATATAGGTATTCATGACAGTTACAGTACAACTAAGTAGTATGTTGGTATGAAATGCTGCGCACACCCTTGCGTTGAGTACCTATGCACAGCGCTGGTTTTCCGACGGAGTCGCTTTCTTATTGTCCTTTTAATTTTTCTCGACTTGTAACGAATGGTTGAGTTAAACTCGTAATTTACTTTCGCTCCCCGCAATCAAACAACCCTTGTCCTTGTCGTCTCATTTGCAGACCTCCGTATTTAATTTCGATACCGTCAAGCTTTTGTGGCGGTAGCTGAATGCAGGTTGTCAGCTAAGTTTGTTGTATAGAACATTCATTTTGTCAGTACCTTTACAGTGTGAAATAACAGTTAAGGAGGCAGGTAGCTTACCTATATTAATAAAATTTTAACTATGATTAAATGCTTAGTGTGCTTTATTGTGATTCGTGGGGTGTTGTGTTCGGGATTTGCCCGTAATTCTTTGTATTTTGCAGTTTAACCCATAATTTGGTCATATTACTATCAGTAAGTTGCAGTCGAATGCATTTAGTGTGTGTATTGTTAATTTTTAAATTTAATTTAAATACTAAGGAACCTATAACTAAAGACTACATCACAATGCATTTTAAAATCTAAACCCATAGCACAATTTTGCAACGAAAATAAAATAAATAAACAGAAAAATAAATTATCTGAAATCTTTCTGTCACGTTGATTCGTCGTTTCCATTTTTCCTTAGGAACTCGCACAGCGTCTTTAATAAATAATAAGTGGAATTAGCACGGTAGGTGTTTTCTGTCACGAGCGGAAAAATATGTTACAGAATTTCAAATAAATGTTTCTGTTGTAACGTCTTTCACAGGCGTCTTTATTATTGCCTCATTTCCTTTTTCTTTGTTCAGTCAGTTTCTGGGAATGCGCTTCCTTTGGAAATTGTGATGTCCGCTTACCACGTTTAATTAAAGTGTCTTTCAAAGAAATTCAATAGGTATATTGTGATAATAGAAGCTATAACATATTTTTCTACAAAAATAGAATCTGCTAAAACAAGTTAAGTTAGGTATTATTTGAACTAATTTTGTTAGTAGGTAGCACTTTTTATCTACTACTTTCTAATAAGTGAGTGAAATGTAAACTAAAAATGATTTGAAATATTTTACCGGTAAGTAGGTGGGCAAAAGACTACGTCACAATACGACTTTTTTGTAGGTTTAAACGGAATGCACGTTATTCCGTTTTTAGATTCGACAATTTTATTAACCGATATTAAATCTTGACTGAACAGCATCCTGCGAAAAACAGTTCTACCATAACTTCGTATAAATATAACACTTTCAAGGAGGTCAACGTCCTTTGTTATGTAAATATTTGTGTTTTCTACCGTGTAATATTCATTATTCTGCTGGGAAACATATTTATAGAGTGCTTAAATTTACTTTGAGTTACTTATTAGTCGTGTAGGATGATAAATTTAGATGACTATAGAACATTATATTTATAGATAGGATAGAGCTTGCAGGATATTAAAAGGTTAAATTAATGTTATGAACATAGTCATAATATTTATACAGGTGTAGTTTTGTGATACAAAATTCATATTATAAGTGCAGCTACCTATTTAAAGGGCAGGTTTATAAACAATGAAGTTAATATTTCACCACATCGCTTTTAGATGATAATTAAACTGAAGTGATTTCGTGCCTTTCATCTTCGTCACATACTGGAGTAATATTGATAATAACTGCTCGGGAAGATTGGTTTTCGGGTGCAGGGTGGGACTGAAAAGCGCAATGATTTATTACAGTAGGAATGAGAATGCCGAGATGTGTAAGTAGAACTGATTGTTGTTAATGCACGTCTGTCTTATGTCTAAAATGCTGATATTGATAAATTTCACCCACATTCACACAATTTTAACTTCTGTGGTCACCATCAGTCATAACTACAAAACTGAATCAGAGGTTGGAGAAACAATATGGTGAAATATTTTCATGAATTTTAAGGCTGCGTTCAGACGACATGCGCACGCTAAGCGCACGCCACGCTCGTCAGCACCCGCGTCTAACACGCTGTTTTTTTTATAATATAATTTAAGCCTTTAAGTCATTTATATCACATAAATAGATCTCAAATTGCGTTAATCAAAGTCCATACGCAGACGCCACGCGCCCGCCTGGCATCCGCCCCGCGCCCGCCTCGCGCCGAATACGCACGCGCCCCGCGCATGCGCTGCACACGCGTTGCGCCCGCGCTTCTCGTAGGTGCTGTATTTACAAGCGGGTGCTTGGCGTGCGCGATGTACTACGCTGATTTTGCGCGGGTTTAAGAGGGGCTCAAAGCGTGTACGTGATCGGCTCGGATCATCTGAACACGGCCTAAGAGTATGTTATAAAAAGCACACTGGAGCGCTTGACAATAAAACCTTAAACCTCAGTTCGGTGGTTTCATTTAGCTTACCTCCGGCAGATTAAAAGTCTTCAACCTACTCGATTGACTATCTTAGGCATGTGCTTCTCCAAGGCGCCCGAATCTTTATGGTAATGTACCTATTTATATTGTTATTATACAGGAGAACACACTTGTTTCAACAACACATTTCTTTTATTTTTTTATTATTACAATTGGCAGGTATATCTACGTGATACCTAGGTATATTTAAGACTAGAGTTAAAATTTGAATTCCATTTTAAAATCTCTGTTAGTTTAGGATACAACAAGGTAACGAACTTTTTAATGCCAGCCAGACAGATACAATACCGAAGTTCCTAGTAAGTGTATGTACGTTTTTGGTATACCCACCTAAATACTTTGAGATTGCTATCATTTCACCTCTATTTAAACCAAACATTTATTGTAATACACCAGGCTACAAGTTAAACTTTAATTAGCAATTAATTGTTGTCAAGTATCCCTCTCGTCCCCAAGTTGGGCATTGTTCATGAGCCAAACTGTTGGTGCGTCCCAAATTAAGCCGTACCTGTCGTACCTCAGCTGTGTACCTACTCCCTTTCATTTAGATCTGCCTACGCAGTTTACGTATGCAGATTCTATCATCACCAACTCAGGTAATATAGACGTACCTACTAAAGTTTGGTAAACTCAATAATTGCTTTATAACAAGAATAAATTAAATTTGGAGAAACTATTTACATACCTATGTAACACGGAATTCTATAAATATACTCCTTTAGGCATATTTTTCTTTTTTTCCGTGCGGAAATCCCCTCGGATACCCCCCTGCCGGAGCCGGAAGGGGAGGTTATGTCGGACTCGAACCGACTAAAACCACACGCCGACTGTGGGTCGTGGTGCTAGGCCGGAGGTGAGGTTGTCATTGACATATCCCTCGCACTCCGACCCCGGCTGACCCAGGGCCATCTCTTACGGTTTGGCCCTCTTCGGGAGGGGGGACAACGGTGTCCCTGACTCGCCCCCGGAATGGGGAGGAGCGCTTTTCAGCGCGCCGCCGCCGTGGCCTGCTTCTGCTGGGGTGACAGACGGCTCCACCCGTCACCCCCAGGCCCGCGCTCATGGGGGACGGAGGTCAGTCAGTGCCCTCCGACGCCCGAGTTGCTGCGCGCGCGGGGCGGCGCGATCCGCGAATCTCTGTCGCTCGCGCCGCCTCTCTCTTGCCGCCGTCTCCTTCACGACCATTACCTGCTCGCTGAAGGAGACGCTGGCCGCCCACGCGATTGCAGATTACTTAGGTGTCTACGTATTAAAGTCCGGAGAAATTACCGACAATTAATTACTAGAAGGAATATTCTGCCAAATGTCGTTCTTTTTCAACTATAACTAATATTTCGTATTTATTATTCCTATCCTTTATTCATCAACTCTTTTATTTTCATTCACATCAATAGGTAAGTTTAGTCGAAACTGTCTCCTTTTTCGGGGACATAAAATAATATGAAAGACAAAAACTAGGAGTTTTATAATACAAATGAAAAATTACAGGGAACATCGGCACTGCTTACTTATCAACTGTCTAGAGACTTACTTTCGCATATGATACTTTCAGAACTCATAATACATATATTATACCTATTTGGACTGTCTTATATTTCTTTATAGGGTAAAAAACTTACGAAAAGGTAGTCCAAGAACGTTAGAAACAATAGGAGAATCGGCTTCGGTCTTCAATTTCATTTGGCAAACAAGATTTCCCCGCATAGAGGTAGAGGGATTTTCCATTGTTTTGTTATGTGGCTATACAGTTCTATAGCCACAACCAAATAGAATAGTTGTAACAGTATTAACGACCCGACACTTCTATCTATTAAAACATTGTTCATACAAAGTTTCGGATAATCGAATCGGTACGATGATGTCATAATTTATCCTGCATAATATATTTAACTATTGATTAGGCTTACTAAACTAGAGGATCATTTTTGTTCATTCATTAGATAGGTATTTAATGGAAACACGAGCCTAAGGGGTTACTACTGCGTTGCTGTAGTTCTTTAGTTGTTTTATTATTCGTAAAAATATTGTTTGCTATATAAATAGCAGACAATATTTTTACGATTACTAGGTACCTACTTTGTACAGTCAGTATCAGAAAGATGTTGACATACAGAGTAGTCAAAATGATCTTAGTTTCGTTTTTTATCTCCTTCCAGTTGACTGATTGTTCTGATATTTGGTACACCTTTAGTTTGGACAATAATACAATCATCATTTAAATCAATAAAACAGTTTGATTTGCTCTTAATATGCGAGTTTTAAGATCATTTTGAGACTTCATCGTCAAGATATTTATGACGCTTGGTGGAGCGATAGCACAATTTTGCAACGAAAATAAAATAAATAAACAGAAAAATAAATTATCTGAAATCTTTCTGTCACGTTGATTCGTCGTTTCCATTTTTCCTTAGGAACTCGCACAGCGTCTTTAATAAATAATAAGTGGAATTAGCACGGTAGGTGTTTTCTGTCACGAGCGGAAAAATATGTTACAGAATTTCAAATAAATGTTTCTGTTGTAACGTCTTTCACAGGCGTCTTTATTATTGCCTCATTTCCTTTTTCTTTGTTCAGTCAGTTTCTGGGAATGCGCTTCCTTTGGAAATTGTGATGTCCGCTTACCACGTTTAATTAAAGTGTCTTTCAAAGAAATTCAATAGGTATATTGTGATAATAGAAGCTATAACATATTTTTCTACAAAAATAGAATCTGCTAAAACAAGTTAAGTTAGGTATTATTTGAACTAATTTTGTTAGTAGGTAGCACTTTTTATCTACTACTTTCTAATAAGTGAGTGAAATGTAAACTAAAAATGATTTGAAATATTTTACCGGTAAGTAGGTGGGCAAAAGACTACGTCACAATACGACTTTTTTGTAGGTTTAAACGGAATGCACGTTATTCCGTTTTTAGATTCGACAATTTTATTAACCGATATTAAATCTTGACTGAACAGCATCCTGCGAAAAACAGTTCTACCATAACTTCGTATAAATATAACACTTTCAAGGAGGTCAACGTCCTTTGTTATGTAAATATTTGTGTTTTCTACCGTGTAATATTCATTATTCTGCTGGGAAACATATTTATAGAGTGCTTAAATTTACTTTGAGTTACTTATTAGTCGTGTAGGATGATAAATTTAGATGACTATAGAACATTATATTTATAGATAGGATAGAGCTTGCAGGATATTAAAAGGTTAAATTAATGTTATGAACATAGTCATAATATTTATACAGGTGTAGTTTTGTGATACAAAATTCATATTATAAGTGCAGCTACCTATTTAAAGGGCAGGTTTATAAACAATGAAGTTAATATTTCACCACATCGCTTTTAGATGATAATTAAACTGAAGTGATTTCGTGCCTTTCATCTTCGTCACATACTGGAGTAATATTGATAATAACTGCTCGGGAAGATTGGTTTTCGGGTGCAGGGTGGGACTGAAAAGCGCAATGATTTATTACAGTAGGAATGAGAATGCCGAGATGTGTAAGTAGAACTGATTGTTGTTAATGCACGTCTGTCTTATGTCTAAAATGCTGATATTGATAAATTTCACCCACATTCACACAATTTTAACTTCTGTGGTCACCATCAGTCATAACTACAAAACTGAATCAGAGGTTGGAGAAACAATATGGTGAAATATTTTCATGAATTTTAAGGCTGCGTTCAGACGACATGCGCACGCTAAGCGCACGCCACGCTCGTCAGCACCCGCGTCTAACACGCTGTTTTTTTTATAATATAATTTAAGCCTTTAAGTCATTTATATCACATAAATAGATCTCAAATTGCGTTAATCAAAGTCCATACGCAGACGCCACGCGCCCGCCTGGCATCCGCCCCGCGCCCGCCTCGCGCCGAATACGCACGCGCCCCGCGCATGCGCTGCACACGCGTTGCGCCCGCGCTTCTCGTAGGTGCTGTATTTACAAGCGGGTGCTTGGCGTGCGCGATGTACTACGCTGATTTTGCGCGGGTTTAAGAGGGGCTCAAAGCGTGTACGTGATCGGCTCGGATCATCTGAACACGGCCTAAGAGTATGTTATAAAAAGCACACTGGAGCGCTTGACAATAAAACCTTAAACCTCAGTTCGGTGGTTTCATTTAGCTTACCTCCGGCAGATTAAAAGTCTTCAACCTACTCGATTGACTATCTTAGGCATGTGCTTCTCCAAGGCGCCCGAATCTTTATGGTAATGTACCTATTTATATTGTTATTATACAGGAGAACACACTTGTTTCAACAACACATTTCTTTTATTTTTTTATTATTACAATTGGCAGGTATATCTACGTGATACCTAGGTATATTTAAGACTAGAGTTAAAATTTGAATTCCATTTTAAAATCTCTGTTAGTTTAGGATACAACAAGGTAACGAACTTTTTAATGCCAGCCAGACAGATACAATACCGAAGTTCCTAGTAAGTGTATGTACGTTTTTGGTATACCCACCTAAATACTTTGAGATTGCTATCATTTCACCTCTATTTAAACCAAACATTTATTGTAATACACCAGGCTACAAGTTAAACTTTAATTAGCAATTAATTGTTGTCAAGTATCCCTCTCGTCCCCAAGTTGGGCATTGTTCATGAGCCAAACTGTTGGTGCGTCCCAAATTAAGCCGTACCTGTCGTACCTCAGCTGTGTACCTACTCCCTTTCATTTAGATCTGCCTACGCAGTTTACGTATGCAGATTCTATCATCACCAACTCAGGTAATATAGACGTACCTACTAAAGTTTGGTAAACTCAATAATTGCTTTATAACAAGAATAAATTAAATTTGGAGAAACTATTTACATACCTATGTAACACGGAATTCTATAAATATACTCCTTTAGGCATATTTTTCTTTTTTTCCGTGCGGAAATCCCCTCGGATACCCCCCTGCCGGAGCCGGAAGGGGAGGTTATGTCGGACTCGAACCGACTAAAACCACACGCCGACTGTGGGTCGTGGTGCTAGGCCGGAGGTGAGGTTGTCATTGACATATCCCTCGCACTCCGACCCCGGCTGACCCAGGGCCATCTCTTACGGTTTGGCCCTCTTCGGGAGGGGGGACAACGGTGTCCCTGACTCGCCCCCGGAATGGGGAGGAGCGCTTTTCAGCGCGCCGCCGCCGTGGCCTGCTTCTGCTGGGGTGACAGACGGCTCCACCCGTCACCCCCAGGCCCGCGCTCATGGGGGACGGAGGTCAGTCAGTGCCCTCCGACGCCCGAGTTGCTGCGCGCGCGGGGCGGCGCGATCCGCGAATCTCTGTCGCTCGCGCCGCCTCTCTCTTGCCGCCGTCTCCTTCACGACCATTACCTGCTCGCTGAAGGAGACGCTGGCCGCCCACGCGATTGCAGATTACTTAGGTGTCTACGTATTAAAGTCCGGAGAAATTACCGACAATTAATTACTAGAAGGAATATTCTGCCAAATGTCGTTCTTTTTCAACTATAACTAATATTTCGTATTTATTATTCCTATCCTTTATTCATCAACTCTTTTATTTTCATTCACATCAATAGGTAAGTTTAGTCGAAACTGTCTCCTTTTTCGGGGACATAAAATAATATGAAAGACAAAAACTAGGAGTTTTATAATACAAATGAAAAATTACAGGGAACATCGGCACTGCTTACTTATCAACTGTCTAGAGACTTACTTTCGCATATGATACTTTCAGAACTCATAATACATATATTATACCTATTTGGACTGTCTTATATTTCTTTATAGGGTAAAAAACTTACGAAAAGGTAGTCCAAGAACGTTAGAAACAATAGGAGAATCGGCTTCGGTCTTCAATTTCATTTGGCAAACAAGATTTCCCCGCATAGAGGTAGAGGGATTTTCCATTGTTTTGTTATGTGGCTATACAGTTCTATAGCCACAACCAAATAGAATAGTTGTAACAGTATTAACGACCCGACACTTCTATCTATTAAAACATTGTTCATACAAAGTTTCGGATAATCGAATCGGTACGATGATGTCATAATTTATCCTGCATAATATATTTAACTATTGATTAGGCTTACTAAACTAGAGGATCATTTTTGTTCATTCATTAGATAGGTATTTAATGGAAACACGAGCCTAAGGGGTTACTACTGCGTTGCTGTAGTTCTTTAGTTGTTTTATTATTCGTAAAAATATTGTTTGCTATATAAATAGCAGACAATATTTTTACGATTACTAGGTACCTACTTTGTACAGTCAGTATCAGAAAGATGTTGACATACAGAGTAGTCAAAATGATCTTAGTTTCGTTTTTTATCTCCTTCCAGTTGACTGATTGTTCTGATATTTGGTACACCTTTAGTTTGGACAATAATACAATCATCATTTAAATCAATAAAACAGTTTGATTTGCTCTTAATATGCGAGTTTTAAGATCATTTTGAGACTTCATCGTCAAGATATTTATGACGCTTGGTGGAGCGCTTATGTACTTTCTTAATTATTTCCCACATAATTTAATTGTATTTCAATTTTTGTAATTTAAAAGAACCGCTTCTGTGAGGGAATAATGTTTGAATATTGGCGCTCATTTGTTGACCACTTAGTGTTGAAGAAGGCCAATGAATGGCGCTGTGCACGGATCTTTTCAAGCTATATTTTGAGAATGAAGTTTTCTACGAGCGACTCTCAAGCTTCACGGTTGACGTTCAACCCGTTCATTTTTAATCAGTCACTAACTCGCCGCTGCACTGAATGGTGCCTCTTTGACTCCGCTACCGCACCAAACGGAAGTTTGAGTAATTCAACTCCTCGTTTCTTTTTCTGTGTAATTCTATAAGTTCCTTTGGCCACATTCTCAAGTCAGTATAAGGGAAGTGTATCGGAAGAAAACGACTCACTCAAGACAATCACCGGCCGGTCGAAAATTACCTACCCACCAGCACGTGCCAGGAACCACGCCTGTCTACAGCTGAATCCTCACGAGGTGGAACTCAGGTCAGTGCCGGTTCTCTTACGTTTTCATTCATAGAAGCGGTCACATGTGTATTTTCCTTTCATTACAACCTAACTGCTGGTCATAGGAGCTTATACGCTCTGTGTGCAAACACACCAGTTGGTAGGACTATATACACGTCCTACCACAATTTATGGTCCTTACGAGTCGGATAGGCCAGTAAATAACATATTCACGTAATTATTGGTGAAAAATATTTCTTTCCTATTCATTTAATTAAAAGATTCACGTAATTTTGGTGAATTCTTTCCGCCATCTTAGTTTCATTACTTTCATTCGCTAACAGATTTACGTAAATTATTTGGTAAATTCTGCATTTAAAACGCTAAATCTACGTAATAATTGGTAGATATTTATAATAGTTGGTGATTTACGTATTAATTGGTAAATAATCATCATTCTATTCGCATACGCGTAACTTTGCAGGTACCTACCTATCTAGGTACGTAGTTAGTTACATTCCCGCTCCGCTGTGCTACTTGCGCTATTATATAATAAGCCGTAGTACAATTTTCAATAAAAAGTAGGTATATCTAAACTGTTTGTGTTGAATTATTATTATATTATAGTAGGTACCTTACAGATAATCTTCTTGTTATATTTCAATAGGTAGGTCCTACCTATCGTTAATTTGCAAACATGTCGTCAGGTCAGATTATTATGTTGAATCAAAAAAAGGAATTATTGTTTATTACCAACGATTGTGCAAACACAATTATTGTTTGCACAATCGTTGGTATAAATCGTCGAAATCAGTTGTGTGTTTTGATATAACGACGCGAGCCAATGAAGATTTTCTGGCTGAGACCGAGACCATCGATGACGTTCGCGATAAATTTGAGTCGATTGTAGATCAAATAAATAGCTTAAATTTGTCATTGGAACCCCCTGTGGAGTCCGACTATTCTTGCCTTGACTCATTTGATGAATTGTATTCGAGAATAAAACGCATTAGAAATAAATTATCTACGCCCAAGGTCAGGGAGGTCGCCTCACACGGGGCGAGTAATTCGAACGCGTCTGTAGTGAAATTGGAAATGCTTGTTATTCCGAGTTTTGACGGACGCCCTGAAAACTGGAATACATTTTATCAGTCCTTTAAGGCCAGTATTCATTCGAACAAACAATTGTCTGATTCGCAACGTGTGCAATACCTATTCTCAAAACTAACCAATGACGCATTAAAGTTCACTGCCGGTATTGTTCCGTCAAGTGAGACCTACAGTATAGTGTGGGACGCCTTGGTCAAGAAATACCAAGATAAACGCTCATTAGGTTCATATTATCTTAATAATATATTAGACTTAAAGAATTGTTCACCTAGTGTGAACTCACTTGATTCATTTATAGGTATATATTCCTCCTCTATCGCCGCGCTTAAAGAGTTAGGTATAAATGATTTAACGGACTTCATGTTTCTACAATGTGCCTTGAGGAAAATGGACACGCTAACCATCCAAGCCTTCGAACTTTCTGTTCGAGGTGTCGATATACCTACGACGCAACAGCTGATCGACTTTGTACAAGATTATGCTAAGATGATTGAACGGTCAAACCCGCGGTCTTCGTCATATGCGAAGTCGCCCACTGCTGGGACGCCACAGTCTAATGATAGGCGTGTACAGCGTAATTCTAAGTCGTTTGTTGTCAGTGTGCCGATTAATAATAAGTCGAATGCGCCCGCCGCAGTTGACGCGTCATGTTGTTTATGTGGCGGCCGCGACCACCGACACCTGTATAACTGCGCTCAGTTTAAAAATATGCAAAATGCAAAGGCTAGATATGAGTTTATTAAATCTAAGCGTGGTTGCGTGAATTGTCTAAGCACATTACATAATCTCCCGCAATGTAAAAGTACGTCAGTTTGTTTCTGTCAGAAAAAAACATCATAAATTATTGCATTTTTATAATAATGTTAATAATTCGCACTCGCATGCGACGAGTGCTGTCCCTCTCTCGCCGCCCCAGTGCGACAATGTTAGCCCCACTCCTGAGTCACCGCTCGCTTCAAGCACTGTGCATTCGTATGCCTCTAGCCATAAGGGTGATATTCTCTTGGCAACCGCTCAGGTGTATGCTCGCCCTAAAGGTAGCACTGGAAATAAATCTGTAGTCAGATGTCTAATTGATAATGGCTCACAGAATAACTTAATAACATTGTCCTGTTGTCGTTTATTAAATTTACCAATAATACCAATGAGTAATTCTGTTGTCAAAGGTGTTGGCTCCACTTCGCACACGATAATAGGCTATGTGTATTTGGACATTGAATCTCGTATTTATGCAGATCATAAGTATACTATACATGCGTTAGTTATGAATAGCCTTACGGATCAATTGCCCTCGCAATTAATTAAGTGTGATCGCGAGTTAAATCTTCGCGATTTACCGCTTGCTGACTTAAGCTGGAACATTCCAGGAAACATTGATATAGTATTAGGTGCACAGCTCTTCCCGTATATTTACTTAGGAAATAGAGTCGAGTGTGGTCCCAGTGCCCCTTGTGTACTATCAACCGCGTTTGGGTATGTACTTATGGGTGATTACCCACGTAAAGTTGTTGTGCCTACAACCGCATCCTTTTCTGCGCTAGCACTAAATGATTTAGTGCAAAAATTTTGGGAACTTGAGGAAGTTCCTGTGAAGCGCCTATTGTCTCCAGAAGAAACCGAGTGCGAGAATATTTTCACATCTACTGTGACTCGCGATGACGTAGGTCGTTATTCTGTTGCGCTGCCGTTCTGCAAGGATCCCTCTGAACTAGGGAACTCGCGCGGCGTCGCTCAACGCCGGTTTTTGTCGCTCGAGCGTAAACTTCGTCAATCACCAACCGTACGCGAAAATTACAATAAGGTTATTCGGGATTGTTTGGATAACGGTTGTCTTGGTCTCGTTGATGACTCTAATTTGTCTATGGATGGTTATTACATACCACATCGCGCAGTGGTTCGACATGACAAACCGATGCCGCGTATTGTGTTAGACGCGAGCGCTAAAACCCACACTTGTCTTTCGCTCAATGATATTTTACATATTGGTCCCAATTTACAGGCAGACCTGTTTTTATTATTATTAAAATTTAGGCTATTTCCTATCGCAATGAACGCTGACATAAATACTCACCGCAAATCGCTTGAGTTTGATGTTGGCAGTCATGTCGCAAAGGTTTTAGGTCTCTCGTGGGAGCCGTGTGGAGATAATTTTTATTTCACATCCACCTTGGTAGATGAGAAGTGCACTAAGAGAAATATACTCTCTATAGTTGCGCGACTATTTGACGTGCTCGGATTGGTGGCACCTGTGATACTCTACGCCAAGTTGTTTATTAAGGAACTTTGGCTTAGTAAGAGTGATTGGGATGACCCTGCTCCAGAGCATATACGCTCACGCTTTTCCGCTCTCGTTCAAGAATTAAAATTGCTTGACACATTAAAAATTCCGCGATATATAGGTGTCGAAGTTGATTGCGAATTACGTCTTGTCGCATTTTGTGATGCCAGCCTGAATGGCATGGGATGTGTTATTTATGCACATTGTACCTACCCATCTGGCATTCAAACTCGCATTTTGTGTGCGAAATCAAAGGTCACTCCGACAAAGATTACTACGCTTGCTCGATTAGAGTTATGTGCTATCTTGCTTATGTCAAAGTTAATAAGAACTGTACGTGATTATTATGCATTACGCATTCCCATTACTGACATTTACGCCTTTTCTGATTCCACGATTGCCTTATCATGGGTTCACTCGTCACCACATCGGTGGTCGATTTTTGTTAGCAACCGGGTCGCTCAGTGTCAAGAAAACTTGAACGTTAAACATTTTTATCATGTCGCCGGAGACATTAATCCGAGTGATTGTCTATCACGCGGCATGCTCCCTTCGCAACTTTTGACTTATGATTTGTGGTGGAACGGTCCAGCATGGATCCGCGGCCCCCCTGATGAATGGCCTATTAAGTCATTCTCTCCCGCCAACTGTTCTGACTTACCTGAGCATAAGGCAAATGTGTTGAGTGTGACAACAAAACATACAGAGTCGCCATTGTTATGTACATTAGCACAACGTGTTTCTTCTTGGCAGAAACTACTACGCATCATTACATACGTTTTAAAATTCGCACGATTTAAATTTAAGATCGAACCTCATTCTGTATCAGGATTACATCCTGTCCTTCTCCCTAAACGCGATCACGTTGTTGATCTAATAATTCAGCATTTTCACGTTGTCAATTGTCATACTGGACCTGGACTCCTCATGTCTATCATAATATATAAAACGCGTACTGGTACTTACAAACTCGCTGTAAGCAAGTTGTATCCTATCCCAACGCAATAACTTACAACGCTAAATAGAATCTTAAACTTTAATTTTTAACTCAAGCTTTAAACATACTTTAGATAGAATATTGTTAGTCTAAGTTGTTATTTTAGCTATGTGTATTATTATGTTATACAAATTCACTATGGGCTCTAATCAGCCAGTGTTCGCTTGTTTGTTTCGTAACGTCTTGCGACGTTCCAAAGCCGGGTGCATGGTGGAGCGCTTATGTACTTTCTTAATTATTTCCCACATAATTTAATTGTATTTCAATTTTTGTAATTTAAAAGAACCGCTTCTGTGAGGGAATAATGTTTGAATATTGGCGCTCATTTGTTGACCACTTAGTGTTGAAGAAGGCCAATGAATGGCGCTGTGCACGGATCTTTTCGAACTATATTTTGAGAATGAAGTTTTCTACGAGCGACTCTCAAGCTTCACGGTTGACGTTCAACCCGTTCATTTTTAATCAGTCACTAACTCGCCGCTGCACTGAATGGTGCCTCTTTGACTCCGCTACCGCACCAAACGGAAGTTTGAGTAATTCAACTCCTCGTTTCTTTTTCTGTGTAATTCTATAAGTTCCTTTGGCCACATTCTCAAGTCAGTATAAGGGAAGTGTATCGGAAGAAAACGACTCACTCAAGACAATCACCGGCCGGTCGAAAATTACCTACCCACCAGCACGTGCCAGGAACCACGCCTGTCTACAGCTGAATCCTCACGAGGTGGAACTCAGGTCAGTGCCGGTTCTCTTACGTTTTCATTCATAGAAGCGGTCACATGTGTATTTTCCTTTCATTACAACCTAACTGCTGGTCATAGGAGCTTATACGCTCTGTGTGCAAACACACCATTGGCAGGACTATTTACACGTCCTACCAACGCTGACTGTACCTACCTACTATGTATTATTGTAGGTATTTTATTTACATGCCCATATTCTAGGATGACACTCCGACTGGATCTTGATTTATCTGAGGGCAGATTGTATAGCAATATGTCAAGCTATCAAGCTGTGTATACAATCTGTCCTCAGATAAATCGCGATTCAGGCTGTGTCATTCTAGAATACGGGCCTTAATCTTTTACATTCGCAGAATAACAACTCTTGGATATAAAATTCATTTTTCTAAAGGCAGTACTTACTTTTTCCGAGGAAATATTTGAAGTACCATCTCGTTTGGAACTCGGGGTTCTCAAGGACCGGCGCACTCGGTGGCCCGAACAACTGCAGAAACAAGAAAACAATACGTAAGTATCTAAGTATTTTATATAAACGGCAATTCATTCAAAACCTATCGCTATACCTACGTAACTTCTATACACAAAATTATAATTAAAATATATAGAAAATTTGAAATTAACATAACAGTACTGTAAGTAACTAAAATTACTTTGTAGGTATTTTACATTTTCATTTTTACAAGGTGGTAGAGCTATGCTATTTTCAGTACGAATAAGACGGCTTGAACGTGTACAGATTTACATTTTCTATTTTACTATGTTAAGTATAAATAAATTATTATGCTATATTTACGGTGGTGGTTTGACCTCAGGTGACCTAAAACACTGCTTTATTTTAGACCAGTTCAGTATTTATTTTTGATCGTTATAAAGTAGTCTCTACAAAATTGCTCTGCCTGGCCCTCGATTCTACTAAAGCTAAACTATATAGTGGTGCCATAGTCACTGCAAAAATGACATTAAACTTTAGACTTTATATCTATCTACACGCCTAAAGTCCAAATTGAAATGAAAACACTTTCATTACACTTTTTCAATTACTCTGCAAAAAGTCTTTTAATTTTGAACTTTGAATGCAGCGCTTTAAAGTCTATAATATAATGCCGTTTTTTGCAGTGGTGGTGGCACCTCAATGGTTTGGCTTTTGCAGAATCGAGCCCCTGATGTACGAAATCCTGTATGCGTATTAATTTCTTTTCCCTGAACTCGATTATGTATCCGCGCTTTGAGATCGGTAACCGCTTGACAGCAGATCATGTGTTTTATGTTTTAAATAAATAAATAAATATTCCACAACATTCTACACAACGCTATCTAGACCCATGGTAAGCTCTTATAGCTTGTGTTATGGAATTTAGAATGCGGGATAAACATACTTATATACTTTTTTTTTGTAAATACATACATATTATAGATAGAAACACCCAGACCAATGCAAATAGCCATATTCATGCATACAAATATTTGCACTGAGCGGGAATCGAACCCGTGCCTCCTGCGTGGCAGTCGCGTGCACTACCGCCACGCCACAGAGGCTGTCGTGTGAATATTCAATATACATTGTACTCCCTGTCATGCTGGACCCAGAGCGATGACCGTTGTAATTTTTTTACCACGGTACATCCAAGTGGCATGTGCAGGTGGACGGGTGTCAAGTAACCTGATTAGCATAGCTTCTTTTACCGAATTAGTAAGTCGGATATCTGTAGAATTAATAAAATCACATACATAACATACATCAAATTCACCTCAAATTCACTTTGAAGGTACTATCATTCCCATAAGTGATACAGTCAAAAACTTGGGCATATACCTTGACAAGACCATGTCATGGTCAGCTCAGGTGAAAAACATCAGCCGCAAAATATTCGCCACCGGTGGTACTTTGAGGAGATTACGTAATTTCCTCCCAACCGAAACCAAAATTGCGCTAGCGCAATCGATACTCCTCCCTATTCTGGATTATGCCGATGTCAGCTATCTCGATCTTAATGAGGACCAACTTGATAAACTTGAGCGACTCCAAAACTTCTGTATACGATTCATTTTTGGCTTGCGCAAATATGATCATGTTTCCGAATTTCGTAAAAAGCTCAAGTGGTTACCCATCCGCCTTCGCCGGAATACTCATACACTCTCTCTTCTTTTTAATATATTGTTTAACCCAACTACTCCTCTTTATCTAAAAAAGCGTTTTCAATTTCTGCACGAGAAAAACACAAGACATCTAAGATCCACGGAAAACTTGACCCTGGCAATGGTGACGCATTCTACCAGCTTCTACGACAAGTCCTTTACAGTACAAGCTGCACGACTTTGGAACGCGTTGCCTGTAAAGATAAGACGAGCACAGTCGCTGTCTACATTTCAAAGACAGGTAAGGGAGCACTACCTAACGTTATAAGTTTTTATGACAACAGAACTCTGTATTGTTTCTGGGACCAATATTATATGATAAGCAATTTTAATTGCGCGCAGTATGTATATAAAGTATGCTTTATGTATGTATGTAGGTATGTATTCATGTATGTATCTGTGTATGTATGTGTGTATGTATGTATGTATGCATGTATGTATGTATGTATATGTGTATGTATGTTTGTATGTATATGTGTATGTATGTATGTATGCATGTATGTATATGGCTGTATGTATGTATTTTTATGTAGGAAATTATATAATGAAATATATACTTTCTTCCTTCTTTCTGGTATTTAAATACTTAAGTATTTAAATAAGTAATAATTTTAGTGTACACCACAAACTACCTGTTCTTGCAGTTCAGTCCATCCAAACTGGTTGTCTGGAAGAAATCGCAGATCGCGATAAGGCCGCCCATTGTACAACTTTCTATCATGCATGTTTCCTCTGTATATGTTCTATGTTTGGTGTGCAATAAAGAGTATTCTATTCTATTCTATTCTATTCTACATCCAAATAATATCTACATTTCACTTAAAATGGGTAATAGAATCCCTTTTACTTTATTTGGAAATAGAGCGTTGGGGACTTCATCACTGAAGCTTTAATTAAAATGGGCTTAAATTTGAAACGGGTTTCGAGTAAATGAGTCTACCAACTGGCTAAAATATTTTTTAATAACATGTCTCAATTTCAACCTCTTTCAAACCTTATTTTCCATATTCAAATGAAATAAATTGTTGTCTGAAGCAGATTAGGTATACTCTTAAATTAGATATTTCGGCAAAATTTGGGTAAACAAAAAACCGCTGTAAATTAAAAAAAAACCCCTAAACCATTATTGATTAAAATGGTTGAAAGACCATTTTCTAATGGGTAGTCCACATGGTAGTCCAGTATTCTTTCCAGTATCTTTGAATTTTATTTACCTATTCGTTTTTTTAAATCGTATAAAAGGTTCATTAGATTTCGGTGTGTAGGTACCTGTGTCTGCGACATTGTGCGTTGGTAGTAGACATGGAGAAGGAATCATATTCTGTCCTCCGTGGTAGTAGACAACCAAATGGATGGATCTACTTAAAGTTGCACTGCCTACCTACCTACTGAAATGTTTCTATTCTTCTCCAGCCTTATAACCATAAGAAGAAAGTAAGTAAAAGGTAGTTTTGAAACAATAACATAACATAAACTCACGCCTATATTCCCCCAAGGGGTAGGCAGAGGTGCTGGCACCGACATTTCGCCAGTTTATGTTTAGATCCCATTAAATTTTCTGTTTTGTATATTACCTACTCAATAATTTTACCTATATGTACCTATACCTAATAAACATGTTCCTAATCAAAGTCAGAGTGTGGACGAGTCTTACCTAATATCGCATTCGGAGAAAAATAACAAAACTTTGGTAGGTATATAATAAGTCTGTAAAGATAAAATCGTTTTTAGCAATCTTCGACAGCCGCTTTTGTCATAAAATGTGCCATTGGATCCAACTGCGTTTAATAATCTTCAAGTTTTATTCTTTAATTGTAACAATTGAACTGTCGCAGCTGAAGTTTATGAGATGTATCATTAACATATCTGCAGACTTTATTTTCTTTATGTGATTTATGCAAAAGCAGTACGTAGTACGACTAGTATTTCAAATACGCCCCTGGTGCAAAGGTTTTTAAAAATACATGATATGCCTGACGTTTGGATGGTTGCAGTCATAGAACTCTAAATAATATTAGAGTTGCAGTGAATGTGGTTATTATTAATGATGATTACATAATTGTACTTTTTTATCTGTGCACGCTTGTGCCGTGATGTAGGTAAGAAGATGAATCATTAGTTATTCTTCACATTTCCATGATAGCTTTTTACACGAGATATCAATATACATAATGATCATATTATAACCATAATATATTTGATAAATACCCTACTCCATCTCAAAACATATCAGAGAAATTTTGCAATAACGTTTCGAAAAATGTCTTTCCTTGTGTTATCATAATCGTTAATAGTTTTTATTAAAATAAGACTAAAAATTTGGTTTAATTTGAATATACCAATGCTATGCAGCCCTCATAGGAATATCGAGATTAAATGCAACGTAGATTATATTATTCATAAGTTTCTAGCTGGTTAAATCCTACTGTATAATCAAATCATAAGGTCGCTTCACTGCACTACATAGGCTTATAAATAAATTTGGCACTGGTTCCCGACGGCCTCTGTTTTCCGTACACTGTGTATAATTTATAGGCTAAGAGTAGGTATGTAGCTCTACAGGGAATTATTATGTTGACTACGTAGATATGAAATGTACAATAGACAAAGAAGGTGCGGTTGCACTTTTTCAAGTAAAGTTGTAAGTATTTAAAGACGCAACCGTATCTCCTTTGTCGACAGTACCTATCTCATCCGAAGTTACGAATGCAAGTTTCATTTAGTCGTTTCTCCCGTAATCGGTACTTAATACGACTTGGCGTGATATTTCATTCAGCTTAAACCCTACCGAAAGACAACTGAAGTAACTACTAGGTATACATGGTAAAATATGGCAAGTAACTATACGCCATACAATAATTATGTATATAAACTTATTACACTTATGAAGTTTTTTTTATATTCCGTTGCCCTATAACTTCTCCAAAACCAAGGGTGGGAGTGGAAACCGCCTCGGAGATTGGTGGTCAAAGTTGAATGGAAACAATAAGTTGAAAATGTTTCGAAGATCTTGTGCAAAACTCGAAAACACAAAGGAAGATTTAGATGAGGCGTTTCTCTTCCATAGTGAATGAGATAAATCCATACTAATATTATAAATGCGAAAGTAATTCTGTCGATCTGTCTGTATGTTACGCTTTCACGCCTCAACCACTGAACCGATTTTGATGAAATTTGGTGTAGGGGTAGATTAGACCACGAGAAAGGACATAGGCTATGTTTGATCGCGATAACCGACATCCACGCGAGCGGAGCCGCGGGCAAAAGCTAGTTATTTATAAGTCATTTATTAATATTTATATATAAAATATCTTGTAATCGTTGAAGATGTTTATATTTCTATACTGCAATCCGGTCGTGATTCTAATAAATTAATCTTTGGAGTCTAAATTCTTAAAAAAACTAGATATCATTAATAGTTTACAGTTTTTACTATTGTGTTATTGATGTTTTTCTTTCGTAGGTAGTGTACTCTACATTTTATAATGTCCCTAGTTTTATATGTAGGTAGGTACGAGTAGGTATAACGCCGGCAGTGTAGCTGTATATAATTTAACGTGCAGCATTTACCGAAACGCGTTCACTCATAGGCTGATTTTTAGTAAATATTATATGTTATGTACTATCATTATTTTTCCTGCGGTAGCCTAGTATGGTATGGGTAATGGACTGCTGAGACGAGGTCTCGGGTTCGATCCCAGGTTTACCATGGCACACACCAATGACTTATCGATGCTTTTCGAAGTTGTGTGTATTTATCGCAGGTTTATAAGTGCCCGGTTAATGGCAATAGGCTCGCCACCTATTACATTGGGACCTAAACATAAACTGGCGAAATGTGGGTGCTAGCACCTCTGCCTACCCCTTCGGGGAATACAGGCGTGAGTTTATGTTATGTTATGTATTATTTTTCCTTTACTGTCATTAAACTTTTCATGCCCGCCGGTTTTGAGTGCAGTGAAGTAGGTATGCATGGATAGAAGCAGACGGTGGGCAGTTATCTCTGCCTAACTTGCAGGAAAATAGGCGTAAGTACATGTAGGTATATATAATTATTCTTACTAGTTAAGTATAAACAAAACAACTAACAATACGTATATTGAGAAGACAAAGCCGAATAATTAAAACCACAACGCAAAGCCTCAAATCTCAAGTACATTTGAGTACAATGTTTATGAGAGTCTTACCTCATCTTTCTCCCCCAGAGAGTTGCCGTTCTCGAGTCGGTAGCGCCTCGCGATCGCGTCCAGCGCACCGGGGTCACCAGACGCCGACAACTGAAAACAAGATCTCATTAAAATTGTATTCCCACTTCATTATTTACGAGGAAATCACACTTCCCAGTGACAGAATTTACAGAGCGTAGGTATTTTCGTAGAAGGTGTGTACGTATTTTAAAATATACCTACAATATGGTAATTTAATGTGCATATTTTGAAAGAAAAAACTAAGACGAGAATCTGAGATATTATAATAGGCTATTTGCCTAGGCCGTCGATTCTTTCCAATACTGCTAGCTTCCAAATACTTGCCTAAGCTTGTTCTGAAAAAAATATGCCTTGCAAAATAAAATATCTAAACTGAAACTATGACTTTTCATTAGAATTAAAAATTATTCTTATATAGAATTAAAAATTATTAAATATAATCAATCAAATTCAATTCAAATATTTAACTATTTATATTTCTCATTAAATTTTAGCGAGCGTTTTCGGGCGGCGCAACAAATTGAATTTTTCAGAATCCAATATCTTGAAAACTATTTGTCGTATTAAAATTTTCTTTTAACGTTCAATAAATTACCTATAAGAAAATGGTCATTTTTCGAAAGTCATCAACTGGGCACTGTATGGTACTTGTAGGTTTGATTTCATCGGTGAAAGTCTTATTAATCAAATGGTGTTTTCACGATTTACTTACTGAATTAAATTAATTGTAAGTCTGCGTTTATATTTATCATTGAAAGGCAGCCTAAATAACCTATGATTAGAGATAGGTGTAGCGTGCTATAATAAGTACTTATTTAATGCAATGTAATTTAGAACTTCGACGGAATCAGACGTAGCTAGTCATGTTTTCCACGTTACTAGTGTTGGTTGTGTCATGTTTGATTACATTGTATTTTTACTTTCGCCGTAACTATGGATACTGGAAAAAACGCGGCATTCCTTACGAAGAGCCTACTGTGTTTATTGGGAACCTCGGGCATTTCATGAGAATCAGCACATTTGACTACATGGTCAAATTGTCCAAAAAGTTCAAGAACCAAGACTGTTGTGGAATATTTCTAGGACAGCAACCAGCACTTGTTATAAATTCAAAAGAACTGGCGAAAAAAGTGTTGGTCAAAGATTTTGAACATTTTCAAAACCGATACAGCTGTCAGGGAGACAAAGATGATCCATTGGGCAGATTGAATTTGTTTTCTATAAAGGTGAGTAAAATCTTTACAGTATAATTTATTGTAGTTAAACATATAAACAAATACCTTTGTACATTTTCATTTGCTACTCATAATGTTTATTTATTTGTTTTAAACTTTATGCACAGTAATATTTAAAGTAAAGTCAATTTTAGGGTGATGTAGAGATAGATTGAGGTAGGTGCAGGTAGCGCGAAAACGATTTTCAAAAAAGAAAATATTTTTTAGCCACATTGAGTTAAAACTTTGCGTGCATAAGTTGGGTCCACTCTTCAAAATGTGACCTAGAATATGTTTTTATTAATATCTATCTAGTAAGTATTAGTAAAAGCTTTGCTACGATATTTATTCCAGAATCCTTTGTGGAGTTTAATGAAACATGAACTTGCGCCGATGTTCACGACACTACGTCTGAAACTCGCCACAGAGCTGATGAACGAAAACTCCACTGCGCTAATACAAAGAGTTCAGACTGACTATGTGGAAAACAAAAAATCGATTGATTTGAAGGTAATTTTGACGATTATTTTAATTTTTTCGGGTTGGTTTCCAGTCGAGTACTCGTAGAATACTACACCATCTTTTTTCGTGGGTGTCGTAGGCAAGGCGACTAAGGGATAGCGCTGTTCTAGATCCGATAGTAAACACAGCCCAAGACAAAGCGCATGTTAGACGGCAATATTTATTAGATACCTAAATGTAAATTAGTTTACTCGTAGAATAATTCATTATATCACTTACCTGACCCTTGGGGCCCGTTGTTATCTATTGGGCACATTGAGTACATTGACATCAACGTATCTTCTTCAAACTACAATAAAGATATACATAGTTACAAGGTTCAAGCAAAATTGTTTTTTACTTTTTGTACATTTAATAAGGAACTATATAACGACAAAGTTCATTTTGCCTTATTCTTACTTCTACTATTTTTTATTTCCTCTTTGCTTACAGGAACTATGTTTAATGTACACTACTGATTCAATTGGATATATGGTCTTTGGGTTAAGAGTAAGTACTCTAAAGGATCTGACGTCACCAGTCTGGTTCATCACGCACCACATGGTCAAGTGGACCTTTTGGAGGGGGTGTGAATTCACCATAATGTACTTTGTTCCTGCTTTAGCTAAGTTTTTGAGGTAGGTTCTGTCAGATATCAAGATACTTAAAATACAAATATACGATTTGAGATTTTAATGCTTATTCGAGTTGTTTACAAAGAGTTTGCTCTTTCTGTAGATGTTATAGGATTCAGGTGGAGGAGGATATACGCAATAGAAAAGGATAAGATATGGAAAAGTTGGCGTATTATTTGCTTCAAAATTTCATTAAACTATTCTTTCTATTTATCATCATATCATTTTTTTCTCGGTGCGTCGAGTATGACAAAATCACGTTTACGTCATTATGTAGAGTATCAGGAACGTACTCCATACTGATTGTATGCAATTAAGTGCATCTAAACGATGAGAATACAGAATCCAGTATGCAATATTCAATTATCATTGTAACTAGAGTCTTACGATCTTATACGATCTTCTATATCTTACGATTATTCTTTAACTATTTACATATACAATAATTATTAGATAACTACTTATATACTTACGCAATAATATTGTTGTAAGATTATAGACGGGGTAATGATCTTGTTTACCTTGGCAATGTATAGAATGTTGGATAGTTTGTCATTACAACAAGTTTAATATTCGAATGTAAATTTCAGAATGTTAAACTCGATTGCGTGAATACTGAAACTATATACTACTAATATCGATTCGGAAGTCCCACATACAGATCGTTCGCACAAATTACAAATGAACATAATGTACCTACGTCACCCTTGACACCCAGACTAACCTTGTTTATTACTTGGTACAGTCGAAAAAGGAGATACGGTTGCACTTTTACATTTAATGTTGTATGTAAAGGTGCAACTGTATCTCCTTTGTCAACTGTACATATCCTTGCCACAAAATAGATAATGGTACTGGCATATACAATCTACTAACCTATTTAGTAATAATTTATCCAAGAACCCCTTTAGCCCATTCGATATGCTTTGCTATGTAGATAAGAGTATCGAATGGGTTAAAGGGGTTATTGATTAACTACAGAGTTACATAAAATAAGTAATATTATGTCATCTCAGTCTTCATAAAAAAAGAAGAAACCCGAAATGATATCGATTACTTCTTTAGATTGAAATTATTTTCGGCGGGAGCCACAGAATATATGAACCGATTATTTTTGGAAGTAATAGAACAACGCAAGAAATTGACACAGCATAGTGACAAGGACCTCCTTAACCATTTAATGAAGCTGAAAGAAACTTTCAAACTTCCGGAGAAGCAGAAAGATCACACTGGTGCAACGGGTAAGGTCAACGTTGCATATCCCATCCTTCTAATATTATGTTTAATTATTGTGTGATGTTTTGGATGCTTATATTATTATGATTATATTATACTAATACTAGCTGTTGCCCGCGGCTCCGCCCGCGTGGATGCTGGTTATCGATACAAAACATAGCCTATGTTTTTCTGATGTACCCATAAGCTATATTATAGTAGTTTAATTAAAATTCGTTCAGCAGTTTTTACGTGAAAGAGTAACAAACATCCATCCAATCGTCCATCCATTCATCCACCCCTACTTATAAACTTTCCTCTTTTTTTTGATTGGTAGGATGATTTCAAAATGAAAAAAAATCACACTTAGCGGAAATGTCTTTTGGTCACTAGATATAGGTATCTAGTGAATAGTAATGTTCTTATGTTTCCTATGTTTCTTGTTTTTAGTATTAGCAGATGATTTAATATTGGCGCAAGTTGCTATGTTTATCATCGCATCCGTTGAAACATCTGCGAGTACATTGGTCTATTGCCTCCATGAATTAGCACACCATCCCGAAAAGCAGGTCAGTAACTCATATATTTACTCACATAAGGTTTTTAGGGTAAAAACTAAACCCTTATAGGACCACTTCGTTGTCTGTATGTCTGTGAAGACCTTTTTCTCATGAATGTGTGGAGGTAATTGAAATTCAGGGCCTCGATTCTACTAAAGCAAAACTATTGTCAAACCACAGAGATTGCAAAAAGCGGCAATACATTAAAGACTTTAAAAGCAATGCATTTAAAGTTCAATATTAAATAACTGTTAGCAGAGTGAATAAAAGAGGGTAATGAAACTTTTGTCATTTAATTTTGGACCTTAGTGTATAGAAATAAAGTCTAAACTTTAATGCCGCTCTTTGCAATCTCTGTGGTTTGACAATAGTTTTGCTTTAGTAGAATCGAGGCCCAGATCACATTATAACGTCATGAAACCGTGCAAATGTCAAACTTCTAAGTCAACACAATCAAAACATATTTCGGTTTATGTAGCTTAAGATACGGCACCCTCGGTGCGGAGTCCGACTCACACTTAGCCAGTTTTTTTAATATTTCAAACACATGAATATTTTTCTGTTTTTAAAGCAAAAGTGACGTAAAAGTTGGGAGAGTGAAATAATAATTATTTTAGGAAAAGGGGAATGAAATATTTTGTTTTAGGAAAAGCTTTACCAGGAAATTAGTACAGCATTAGAGAAAAGTGGAAAAAGCATTTTAGACTACAGTGAACTGATGGAACTAACCTACCTCACGGGTTGTATAAAAGGTAGGCGTAAATCATGTAGGTAAGTGTCCACAAATGTGTAATGAACATGGGTTATATGACTTATATGGCAAAATGTAATGTTTCAGAAACTCTGCGTAAATACCCTGGGTTACCAATTCTAGATCGAGAGTGCAATAAGACATACAAGTTAACTGATGACATAACAATTGAGGAAGGTACCCCAATCATCATCAATATACCAGCTATACATTTCAATGAGGAGTATTATCCGGCCCCAGAGGAGTGGCGCCCTGAGAGGTTCGTGGGTGCGAACGACAATGACAACCATAACTTCACATACCTAACAATGGGTGAAGGACCTCGAGTTTGTTTAGGTACGTAGTTAGGTACTACTTTTAGGGATCCATGCCTGAAAAGGAAAAAACGGAACCCTTATAGAATCAGTTCGTTGTCCGTCTGTCTGTTAAGACCTTTTGCCAGGAAAGCCCACGCTTTCCCCTTGATGCAAATTTATACAACACTAACTTTTGCCCGCGGCTCCGCCCGCGTGGATGTCGGTTTTCGCGACCAAACATAGCCTATGTCCTTTCTACCCCTATACCAAATTTCATTAAAATCGGTTCAGTGGTTTAGACGTGAAAGTGTAACATACAGACAGACAGACAGAGTTACTTTTACATTTATAATATTAATATGGATACGCAGGTCTATAACGTCTTAAAAATTGTGCAAAAATCAAACATCTAAGTCAACGCAATCAAAATATATTGCGGTTTATACAGCTTAAGTTACGGAACCCTCGATGCGCGAGTACGACTCGCACTTGACCGAGTTTTTTTCATTATACATCCTGTATATTATGTACTACTTATATACATATTGAGAACACTTGTAATTTTTCCACAGTATTTATTTTATTGAACTTGACCGGTTTCACCTTACGGCATTCTCAGAGATTTACATTTACATGAAATGTTGAACTGGGAGAATGCCGTAAGGCGAAACCGGTCAGGTTCAATAAAATAAATACTGTGGAAAAAGTACAAGTGTTCTCAATATGTGTAACAATTAATTCCACCAAGTGCCATCAATCAACAGTATAAATAAATAGTACTTACTACTTATATTAAACTATTTTTCAGGGAAACGCTACGGATATATGCAGGTGCGCACCGCACTTGCTCAATTTTTGATGAAGTTCTGGGTGGAGCCTGATGCACCTTACGTTTTAAAATCTGATCCTTACAGCCTACCGTTAACCACCAACGATGCCAAAGTTAAATTTATCCCTCGTTACTGAATAAAATGGTAACCGAAGACTTGTTGTTTCTTTTAGGCTTGTGTTTAAATGTCTACCAAATATGTTTATAAATAAATTGAGGAGGTTATTTATCGGATGACGCGATAAAATTAAAAATATTAGAAGTTGGAAATGATGCGGTTTGAAAATAACCTCCTCAATTATATATCTTCTAATTTAAAATATAAGGTCTTTTATAAATAGTAATTAAAAAATAAATCAGTAAATTAAAATATTTACAAGAATATAAAAGAAGTCGAAAACAAGGGGGGGGGGGGAGGGGGGTCAGGCATCGTTAATAATTTGGTCAATGGCTTCACCGTCGCCCTTAAAGACGGATATAAAGATAAGGGAAATTTGAAGTGATTCAGGTGTGGCTCAATAGTTCAGTTGGAAGAGCATTCCCCCTGTAAGGGCATTTCATTTTTACCGATGTATTTGAAGAATACCTACATTAAATTTATTCTAGGCAACTGACTCCGAGCATTTCGCAACGCACTCGGATAAAATTTCATACAAATACACTTGCATAAGAGGAATGGAACCCATTTAAAACCTTTGGAGCCGATCCTAGAGCTGGGGTGATAACTGCTGACTAGGTTCAGGCGTAGGCGACTCTCTCGGGCTTTTGGTAGTCAGATCCACTATCGCACCCATGAAAACTATAAGTATATATTGTTTCTGTCAAACCAAAGCATGGAGAAGTAAGCTCTAAGGTGAAAGCATCAGAGCCTACAATCCCGGGTCCTTTAAGCGGGGCGTGAAAAAGCATCTGATGAGGCCGTCAACTGAGTGCCGCCATTGTTAACATGGTACGTGTTTATAATGGTAGCCCTCTTTCCGAGACTGCCTTTAGGTGAAGTCAAATTTACGAGTCCTTTATATAAAAAATAATATAATGACGAAGAAGTAGTTTTAAGCAAGTTTGCTATAAGTTCAATATTTTATAGGTGAAGTCAAATTGACGTGTCCTGTATAAAAAAAAAAAAAAAAGTAAAGCGACTGCTACCTGTCCTCCACAACCAAATGGCGAATCGAAGTTCTGTGGTTAGTAGAATCACAGTCTAACGATTCATACTACATACAGTCGGTCAACGAAGCCTTCCAGACAGAGCAATCGTGCGGGGGGAGAGGGGTGGTGGGGGACGGGGTATTACTCGGTACGCCCATACATTTTACTCGGTACTAAGGATTCAGGGCTGTCTCATTTTTGTAATCACACTAATCACGTGATTTTTTTTTCAAGGCTCGTTTTGTTTGTTAAAAGTTTTTTCGTTTTCTATATTTAGCTATCCAAGATGGCGGACACGAAATTTTCACAAAAATCGATATGGGTATCGTTTTCAGGGTTTTTGGGGTAGCTGATTGCGAATATAACATCCATTTCGCGATCCAAGATGGCGGACTCGAAATTTTTACCAAAATCGATATGGGTATCGTTTTCAGGGTTTTTGGGGTCGCTGATTGCGAATATAACATCCATTTGATGATCCAAGATGGCGGACTCGAAATTTTCACTAAAATCGATATGGGTATCGTTTTCCGGGTTTTTGGGGTCGCTGATTGCGAATATAACATTCATTTCGCGATCCAAGATGGCGGACTCGAAATTTTGACTAAAATCGATATGGGTATCGTTTTCAGGGTTTTTGGGGTCGCTGATTGCGAATATAACATCCATTTGATGATCCAAGATGGCGGACTCGAAATTTTGACTAAAATCGATATGGGTATCGTTTTCCGGGTTTTTGGGGTCGCTGATTGTGAATATAACATCCATTTGGAGATCCAAGATGGCGAACTCGAAATTTTCACTAACATCGATATGGGTATCGTTTTCAGGGTTTTTGGGGTCGCTGATTGCGAATATAACATCCATTTCGCGATCCAAGATGGCGGACTCGAAATTTCTACCAAAATCGATATGGGTATTGTTTTCGGGGTTTTTTGGGTCGCTGATTGCGAATATAACATCCATTTCGCGATCCAAGATGGCGGACTCGAAATTTCTACCAAAATCGATATGGGTATAGTTTTCAGGGTTTTTTGGGTCGCTGATTGCGAATATAACATCCATTTGGTGATCCAAGATGGCGGACTCGAAATTTTCACTAAAATCGATATGGGTATCGTTTTCCGGGTTTTTGGGGTCGCTGATTGCGAATATAACATTCATTTCGCGATCCAAGATGGCGGACTCGAAATTTTGACTAACATCGATATGGGTATCGTTTTCAGGGTTTTTGGGGTCGCTGATTGCGAATATAACATCCATTTGATGATCCAAGATGGCGGACTCGAAATTTTCACTAAAATCGATATGGGTATCGTTTTCCGGGTTTTTGGGGTCGTTGATTGCGAATATAACATTCATTTCGCGATCCAAGATGGCGGACTCGAAATATTTACTAAAATCGATACGGGTATCGTTTTCAAGGTTTTCGGGGTTGCTGATTACGAATACCTATGTTATTCATGTAGCAATCCCAGATGACTGGATGGATGATATATTCGTAATTAGCAAATCTGAAAACCTCCAAAACGATGCTCATGTTGACTTTGTTGGAAATTTCAAGTCCGCCATCTTGGATAGCTAAATGGATTTTATTATACGTAGTTAGTCACCACGAAAACCTCGACTTGTTTTATTTTAAATTTCAAATCCGCCATCTTTGATCGTCGGTAACATGGTCGTCAAGCCCGATAGCAGACAATTGCCGGCAGGCAATCATACGATGGGAAACTGTCGACTCCCAACTGATCGTGTGTAGCCGCAAAACTGACAGCAGGGCATGGCCACTAGGCCAAAATCGCTTTCGTTTGTGGGCGCTGTCGACTTAGGACTGCAGGCCGCCCGATACGATTTGAAACTGCAGGCGAACTGATCGTGGATAGGCTCCTTAAGAACACGGCGTGGGCGCAACAGCGCCAGGTCCTCGTGGTGGGTCTGGGCGTGGGCACCCTCTCGCTCGAGACCATGGTGCGAGCCATGGTCTCCAGCGGGAGTAAGTGGGACTGCACCGCCTCTTTCTGTGAACAGGTCATGCTCGTGAAAGAGGCGGCGGGGCGAGAGCGAGAGAAAACTCTCCCACCCGAGTTCCGCAGTCGGTGGCTTGGGCACCGCCGACGTGTCTTCGCCGAAGACTATCGGCCTCCATGACCGGGGGCCTGAGGACGGTGAGTTGACTGCTCACCGTCTTTACAGAAGCAGGCCCATGACGGCAGCGTGACGTGAGGGATTCACGCACGCCCCCTAAGAAGCGAGATAGCACCCGAAAACCCCCCCATGGACGCGGGATAGCACCCGAACCACCCCCGAGACGAGGCCGCAATTGTAGCCGTAGGTCTGATGGGAGTCCTGGGACATCCATCCGAGGGCTTACCCGGGGCTCCCATCCATAGGCTTCTGGGCGTTACCGTGGGGGTTTTTAGTCGGTAGGAGTCCGACATAACATCCATGAAGGATTTTCCCCCACGGTTAAAAAAAAAAAAAAAGGCTCCTTAAGAATATATCATCAATTTAGCGATCCCGGCGATTAGCGAAATTCGAATTCGAATCCGAATCCGAATCCAACCCCGAACCCGAACCCGAACCCGAATCAATATCCAAATTCAAGTCGGAATCGAAATAGAAATTCGAAATCGAAAGCGAAATCGAATTTGAAACCGAAATCGAAATCGAAACCAAAATCCAAAAACTCAGGCTTAAAATATTACATTTGCTTGATCATAATTGGTTGAGTAGAACCGGAGATATAACCAAAAGTCGCAATAGCCGACATCCATGCGAGCGGAGCCGCGGGCATCACCTAGTAATATAAATTAGCGTGAGTTGATGTGCCTTGACAGAACAAAGAGAACGAATAGGAGTTATATGTAGAATATTACAGAAAAATTTATATTTAAAAACTGAAGTGACAACCCTGACAAAACTGCAAAAGGCGGCATTTCCGCAAACATCAAACGCGATGAACTACTGTAAGATCTCTCGTTATACTGTGGTAGAATAGTTGAATTTTAGAGGGCCGGAGCGGAGAAGCCGTGTGGATCCCGAAAGATAAGAATTTGGGCCACCCCATCTCTTCCCAAGCGGTGTCGTTCTAAGGGATAGTGTTGTTTAACATCAGACAGATAGGTATATACAGCCCATTTTTTTTTTTTTTTTTTTTACGTTGTGGAATGCTTTTAAGCACTTCGCTCACTCCCCACGGGGGCAGGGAGTGGGCTTCGTGTGGGACTCCTAGCCTCGAAGGAGGCCAGACTACCCACTAAACCACCACGGTGTCCGTCGTCACCACATATCGACGATGGCGGGAACAACATCTTCCGCCATCGTCGTGTGGGTCGCCCGCCGCTGATCCACGGCAGGCCCATCTCTGGTGCGGCAGAAGAGGAGTCCTTCTGCCACTCGCCTAGGCAAGGCACACGCGACACGACGTGCGCCTTCAACCTCGAGGCCTATGTAAGGGCAGCAGACGCCCCCGCGTCTACTGCCCGGCCCGGTTAGGGGGGGAGGAGTTGGTGGTACCGCCTCCTCCGAGCCCCGGTTCTCTTGCGGCGCTGTGGGAGGGAAAGGGGGTCACATTCCCTCTCCCTCTCCGCCGCCTCCTTCTGCGAGATAACCGTCTCGCAGAAGGTCTGAACCGCTGCCCACGCCTCATCGCCGCCGTCGACCATAGACAGAACTACGGCCGGCAGCGAGAGGTCCGTCCCCACTTCGGCGATGAGAGCACGGCGCTCCCCAGCCCACGCGGGGCACTCCTCTAGGGTGTGCTGCGCCGTGTCATCATCGCCGCCACAGTGGTGGCACCCACTGGTCGGCTCTCGTCCCACCCGGCACAGGTAGCTTCCGAAGCATCCATGCCCCGAAAGGACCTGCGCCATGCGGAACGTTACCGACCCCAGGTATATACAGCCCAGACTCAACCTCAAATATAGGCTCGAGTCAACAATAGTGCCCGGAATATTATAGCAATAGGCTTACCCTCTATTACATGGGACCGACTACAATTATTAGTAAAATGTGGGTGATCATTTCACCTCTGCCTAACCCTCCGGCGATAAAGACGTCATTAATATGTATGTATGTATGTAAGTAGCAGAAAAACTAAAGTCAGATAAATAGGTACAGTCAGTGTCAGAAATATCTTGATGACTTTGAGTCTCAAAATCAGGGTGTCCACGGACCTGGAAGGTCAGGGAAAGTCAGGGAAAAGTCAGGGAAGCTATTGTGGGTCAGGGAAAGTCAGGGAAATGACTTCTCTGCCTGGAAAAGTCAGGGAAAACAAGGACTTTTTGATGATTGATCTTTAAAATTAATGTAAAAGTTTAAAAAAGTATAGAATAAATAAAAATAATATTATCTTATCAGTCATCAGTACTTCTTATATATATATTTATACTCGAACAGCTAATTAGAGAGAGGAAACAGTTGTGGCAGGTGTGAGTGGAGTGGAGGTGACAGTTCTTTTATCATAGATTAAATAAAAAAATACAAAAAAATACTTTTTTTTACTTAATCTGTTATAAAAACTGCTGTCATTTTCCTCTCTCTAATTAGCTGGGGTTTCGTACATAATACCGAAAGTTAAATAATCGAATAACAATAGGTCGACAACGATTGGTCGGACGATCAAATCATCGCTGGTACGTTAGGTCGAAACGTTAATACGTCGAGGTATCATTACGTGGAAAATGCAATAGGTCGAAAGATCAATTCGTCGCTGGTATATCAGGTCGAAATATGAATACGTCAACGTATTACTACGAAAATATGCAAACGGTCTATTGTCCCCTCCCCATAAAGTTGAAATTCTCAAAAAGCCTGTCTTTACGGAATTTTTTTTTTTCGAACTATGAAATAAACCTATGTTATAACATTGGGGCCATCCATCGAAACTTGTAGCAGTCTTTTTCTATCTAAATCAGAGACAGAAAAAGACTGCTACAAGTTTCGATGGATGGCCCCAATGTGAACATTAAGTTTTCTGAAAAAATTGAAAAATGTTCTTTCTTCCGAGGAAACAAAAAGTCCCTTATTGGACAAAGGTGTGTGTGGATTACACACTGTCAATGGTGCTTTCAAAACAGGCCATCAAAAAGTAGATTGTACATAGTTTTTAGTACTTCAAAAATCTTCCAATCTCTTTAAAGATAGTCCAGCACGACGAGCTTTATACACACAAATCACAGAAGGGACTGTATTTCCACAAAAATTCACATCTATTAGATGGTTAGAAAATGGTCCTTGCATTGAAAGAGCTATCAAAATTTATGACAAGGTCAACCAATTTGTCAATGATCGTACAGTCCCTGAAAAGCATGATCAAAAAATCTTAAAAGACATAATGAAGAATCCCTTGGTAAAAGTCCACCTATCAACTGTAAAAAGTTTGACTAACGAATTCGAACCTTTTTTGCGCCGATTCCAAAGCGAGAAACTCAGAGCTATGCCTATGGCTCCGTTTCTCTACACTGCCCTCCTAGAATTACTTCACAATCTCATGGCGAAGATTGTAAAGCCATCCAAACTAGAAACGGCTTCGAGTCATAATATTATTAACCTTGATTTAGACGATAA
Organism: Eilema sororculum; assembly: GCA_914829495.1. Classification (NCBI taxonomy): domain Eukaryota; kingdom Metazoa; phylum Arthropoda; class Insecta; order Lepidoptera; family Erebidae; genus Eilema; species Eilema sororculum. Next base: position 20,962,368 of record OU618534.1, on the reverse strand, counting down.
AGAGAACCTGCTGCCGCCGTTAGAAAAGACAGATATCGGATATGAAATTATCTGGTGGATAAAAGTCCCATTAAGATTCGTTTTGTTCGTGGTTTGACGTGTTTCGATCCACGAGTTATTATGAATTACTCCGAAATAGCATCGAATCGCGTCGACATAGTGCTTGAAACGTTACATGGACAAGACAAGATTCAAGGAGAGGCGGCCGACAGAGCCAAAAAATAATACAAAAAAAAATGTTATCTGAAGCTCGTGGAACTTGGAGACAAAAGTTCAAGACTTCAATGAGGATGCGGTTGGTTTGGACTAGTTTTACCATCTACTCATAGGTGGAGTTAAACAGTATGAAGAAATATGGAAAGTCATGAAAATTTGTTTCATCATTTCTCACGGTAATGCAAGTGTTGAGGGCGGGTTTTCTGTCAACAAATCACTGTTGGTAGAAAATTTGACAGAAGAGTCACTGATTGCACAAAAAACTGTTTAACCTTAAAACCATTGATGGCCCTGAAAACCACATCATGAGTAAGGGCTGTTACTCGTGATATGGTTTTCAGGTGTCTGTCAAAAGTGCTAGGAAGAAATATCACGCGCGTCTAGAAAAAGGAAAGAAAATGAGTCTAAACAACAGCAGAAACAAGCTGAAAAACGCAAAATCGAAAAGAAAATACGAGAAGTAGAGGAGAAAAAGAAGAAACTGGAACTACAAATAGAAAGAGAAAATGTAGAGCTGCAATTTCTTACTTTAAAAAATTACAGCTAAAAAGGTCAGGGAAAATTTTAGAAATGGTCAGGGAAAGTCAGGGAAAAGTCAGGGAAATGTTTTGACGATTTAGAGTGGACACCCTGAAAATGATCTTAACACTCTCGGATTAAGTGGAAATCAAACTGTTTCATAGATTTAAATTGTATTATTGTCCGAACTAAAGGTGTGTACCAAATATCAGAACAATTAGTCAACTGGAAGGGGAAAAAAAGTTCTACTTTGTTCGTCAACATCTTTCTGATGCTGACTGTACAAACATGCAGTCCAGCTATAAAGCTTTACAAACCGGACGCACGTATTCAACGAAATCCGGAAGTTACGTAACCCTCGCGCTATTCATATTGAATACTCGTCGCCATTTCGCACACATTGTTCACCATAAATGTGCATCGATACGATAATGGCAGATTTTGACAAATGATATGTGCGAACGCGTCGGGAAGCCCGTTAACAAATTGTTTACGATCGAGTTTCGGCTTTAGGGAATGTATTTTGCTGTCAATTTTGTGATATACGATAAACATTTTGATGATGATACTTATGGTGGTTTGGTACTTTGTCAAATTTTAACATACTTATATATTCTCTTACCTGTAACTACCCGAAGGGGTAGGCAAAGGGGTAGTTTTTTTTTTTAAATACTGTGGTCGGTCTTTGAGTTGAGATGACACAGGAGAGTGAGAACTGAGAATCCAGCTAAGATCGGTTTGCTTCACGTTTGTAGAGCGGTCCTTCTATCGCAAACACATATCCTTATGTAATACGTATTGTGAAGGTACACTGGTTGTCAAGTAGCCAAATTGAAGTCTTCAATGAATTTTTACAGCATTAAGTGTGTTAACTATACAAATCGAATACATGAAAAAGAATCTTCTCGGGCGGGACTCGAACCCGCAGTCTATCCCTTACAGGGGGAATGCCTTGACCAATTCGGTTACCGAGACACGCCCGATGTGATTCAAATTTCCCATCTTATATCACCTTAAAGGCGAGAAGATTCTTTTTCCCTATGTATTCAAATTGACGTCGTCAAAAATGCCTAAGTGGAGTTCATTTGTTCTCCACCAGCGTCTAGGAAGCGGTAGGTATTAACCTTAGCTTAAGTACCTAGAGTTATTATTGACATAAATAAGAAACAACTGTGAAAGTTATGGTTTTTTAAGTTATGGTTTGGTAGCTTAGTGCTCAAATTATTCTCCCTGAAAGAGAATGAAATTCGCCGGTTTAAATTAAATCCAGTAGACCGAACAAAACGTTTTTCTTTCTTAATCGATTTGAATAATTAGTAATTACTACTAATATACATAATTACTTACATAAATAAAATTTATTTTAAGAAAGTAGGTATATCTTACTGGTAGGAATTCGATTTTTTATTAAATTATTCTTCAATAATACACTGGCAAATTAATAATGCCAATGTGAAGTTCAATTGACATACCTTAGATCTCTAGAGGGTAATAAATTTATTGGAAAATTTCTCATTCTAATTTGATTAGGTACCTACTTCAAAGACGAATGACTAGGTACACATGTAATTAATTAGTTATGAACTGAACCAGGTTCAGGTTTTTTAATTATGACAATTCAATGAAGCATAACGCTTTATATTACTGTTCTTGTGTTCCTAATTTCCATACTATGAATATTGTAATTGGCGTACAGTAAAGTATATAATAAACAAATAGGTAAACATATACGTTAGGTACTCACACACTTCGAGTACATAATCATGACATACAGTCAACAAAGGAGATACGGTTGCACTTGTGACCGTATCTCCTATATCGACTGTACCACCTACGTAAGTTGAATATAGCTATATTGGGTTTAAAAACATCATCATTCTCTGAACCTTGTCCCAACTTAGTTGCTTTCCAGCCTAACTGTGATCCGAAGGGGGCCATCGCAAAAGAGATGGTCCTGGGTCTGACGGGGTGCGAGAGATATGTTTCCTGCATTTTCACCACCGACAACCAAATACCCAAAGATGGAGTGCGTTTGAGTCGGTTTGAGTTCGACATAACCACCTCCACCGGCTCCGGGGGTGTGGTATCCGTGGGGATTTTTCGCACGATAAATATACAATAAAAAGAAGCCCAACTATGATGCGGCCAAATTTCAATATTTTCTATGAAACTGTTATCTGACCTCCACTACTAATTGGCATATCAGAGTTCTGTAGTTAGACTGCTCGGAATTTTCAGGGCTACCCGTAACGACTGTCATAGATGTTCGTATGGCAACCCCGGACCGTCAATAAATAAAAAAGTGAGAGCCATTGTCTGTTATTTTGGGGATTTTATCATAGGTTCCAATAGTTAACGACTCCCAGAGGCTTTGTGATCATGAAGTGATTTATAACATTACTGTTACATCCATGGGAATTTGGAAATACATGTGGTTTCGTTCTATCACTGTACCTAATTCATGAAAAACCAATAAATTTTATTTCAAACTGCTTGTACTCGTGATTTTACATGAGGCTTATTTACAAATTGTGTATAGTCAGGACTCAGTTTTGTAACATACTTATTTGCTGCCTATTTTTCAAAAAAATGTTGTAGCCCTGAATACTACACCGCAGACTATTCTCTATTCTATGACCGCAGTCAATGATCAATGTTAGCAGAGAGACAATAAAATCGCTGTTTTTTTCGATTACCTACACAAGTTGGTAGGTAAAATATGACTCAACGAATTTAAAAAATATCATATATACTCCATCTTTATTCAAAAAACCCCGGACCCTCGTATGTAAGGGCTTAAAATTTAAAGAATGCCTTATCCCTCTGACCCATATAATACTCTAGTCGGTAATTGTGGACGTTAAAGCATTTTAGTTACCTAACCGAATGAGACATTGTTTTTGAGCGAAGACTTCGTATAGAATACTGAGGTAAAACAAAAAAAAATTGAAGATTTGATGAACCTGATAGTGAAACTTTTGGCTTCGTTAATTTAACTCACCTGAGCAATTATATCGCCTAGGTGCATTAATATTATTATTATAATATACACTTTTAGTAAATTTTAAGCACCTGTACCTACCGGCATTCATGAAACAAAAGAAATTATAAAAAGACATTATTGAAACCGTTATGTAATCTTTATTCACCCCAGATAAAAATAATAGGTTGTGATAGTCAGCTATTAATAGTGCATACTGAAATGTCTCTTTCTCAATTAGTGCGAGACAAAAAGTAAGAGTGTAATCAGAGTCTCACTATAACTTGGTGTCCAAAAGCGTATTGCTACAAGTAGGTGAATAGCTGGTTTCCGTAAATCCACGTCAGTAGGTACGTAGGTACCTTCTGGAGAACTTTACTGTTGAATCTGATTAACCTTTTCCCAAATCTGGGTACTGGAACATTGAGTAAACGTCAAAATTTGATAAGTCCGTAGAGGGCGACGAGCTAAATGATTTTCCTGTTCGGAATTTTGAGATATAAAACTAAAAAAAATCTGCTATCAACTGGATTGACTGAATATTACCTATTACGTAAAAGAACGTGTTCTTAATTAAAAATATACTTAATCTAAAATCATATCAACAAACTGTCTGCTTAGGGGAGGACAGTATTTAAGTAGGTATGTATGTACCTACCTACTAGTTAACAAGTTAATATTATTCAACGATGAAACTTTCCAGGTAATATTATAGGCAGGTAATTCTGGTGTTCTATTGGTAACTTTATTAGAGTTAATAACGGGAGTAGCGTGCCTGAGAGCTTTTAATAAGGATTAACCAGACTTATTACTGCGATTATGCGTCGTGATTATTACTTTTAGACGTTAAATAATAGCTCCTGTATATTATATTAACTTATTCATTAGTGTACTATGACGTTTTATATAGGTACGTAAAATATCAAATCAAATAGGTACCCTCTGGTCACAATAATAATGTAGGTAGTGTCCTATGTAAGATCAGAATTAATTCGCATGATGACAGTTTGATATCTTTGCCTACTCCAATGGCAGACATGCGTTAGTACCTATATGTATGTCTGTATGCATAATGCTTCTATATATATACATTGATAGATTTACAAGGTATACCTAAGTATGAGAAATAAAGTCAGGTAAAAAGTCTTCAAGATATTACAGCCGGTAGTACCTATACTGGATTGCTTTTCAACAACTTCTTGATAGCAGGTAAATTGGTCCCCTTAACCTTTAACTACAAAATGTTACTTTTAGTCTGAAAAAAGTATGGACAATATTATATGTTTACTAGTATTTTGTTCAGCTACAAATCAATATTTGACTCCAAACGTCTGAAAAACATTATTAGGGGAAACACTTCAACTGCTGACTAATTTCCACTTGCGAACCAATTAGTTTCAGTATAATTAGTAATTTTAATTACTCAGAATTTGTATTCAAGATGTTTACTACAGCTAATTCTTACAACGACTATTATTGATATTTTCTTTGTATTTTCGAATTCCAATTATTGCTTATCGGTTTTGAAACGATGCCTACGAAAAACTGAATTTATTGCTACGAAACTGATCATGTTTTTCCAATTAGTGCAGACCATTCTGAAAGCGAATTTTATTTAACGTGTTAAAATTAAAATAGTTGAATTATTTTTGTACTGACACGGATTAATTTTGGTTGTTCTGTTGAAATTGGTATAACAGAATTCACACCTAGAAACCAAAATTGAAATTGAATTGAATTTTTAATGAAATTTTTATAGCATTTATTATGCTAACTTTTTAAGTTCGAAATACATCGGCAAAAAGAAGCGCTCAAGTGGGACTTGAACCCACGACAGGTACCTTACAGGAGAATGCTCTTTCAACTGAGCTACTGAGCCACATCTGAATCACTTCAAATTTCCCTTCTCTTTATATCCGTCTTTAAGTGTGACCGGTGAAGCCATCTACCACCTTTCTTAAGAGCTGTTGGAACCAATGAATGCTTTTCAACCATTTTTAAACGCCAAATTAAGAGATAGTTACTATAATATTTAGTTTATTGTGGTACACCTGTGTAGTAGAAAGAAATATTTAAGCAATAGAACCTTATCGCCGCGCGCCGTCTTAGTTCCCGGTGAAGTAAAATACGGTTACCTTATCTCTTCCCGTGGGTGTCTAAAGGATAGGTTTTCTCGACCTGACAGCTAACATACAGTCCAGTACAAAGTGCCCACTTGATGGCAATAGGCTTGCATACTATTATGTGGCACCGAGGTGAATGTGGGTGATAATATACCTCTACCTAGTCTGTCTGAAATTTACAGGCGTGAATACCTAATGTATGTAGAAACTTTAATAGAATGATAATTTAATAGCCTAAGAAACAACAGTTCTCCACCTCCACACGTCACAACATTCGATGATAGGTTGTTTGAACAGTAGCGATTCCTCGAAGCGCAAATGTTTGGCTACACGATAAACACTCCATGTTGACAAGAACGACTAGACACGGTGAGTCAATATCGGTGGTTTTCCACCAAGGTGACACGGAGTTCAAAATAAATCTCAAAGTGCTTAGTGCTGTTAAAGACACCGATACACCGACGTGAAAAGTTATTCTTTTGTAAGTAGATGTGCAATAAAAATGGCAGTAAGCGTGCGACTGCTATGCTTAAAATTAATCCATACTAATATTATAAATGTGAAAGTAACTCTGTCTGTCTGTCTGTATGTTACGCTTTCACGCCTAAAACACTGAACCGATTTTGATGAAATTTAGTATAGGGTAGATTAGACCATGAGAAAGGACATAGGCTATGTTGGGTCGCGATAACCGACATACACGCGGGCGGAGCCGCGGGCAAAAGCTAGTATTATATAAATAAAAAAACAGATTAGCACACATATTGAGAACACTTGTATTTTTCCCACAGTATTTTTATGTTGAACCTGACCGGTTTCGCCTTACGGCATTCTCAAAGGTTTACATTTAGAAAGCGGTCAGGTTCAATATAATAAATACTGTGGAAAAAGTAGGTACAAGTGTTCTCAATATGTGTAACAATAAATTCCACCAAGTGCCATCAATCAACAGAACAAATAGTAGATTAGCTCAATTTATACAATATATATGAATGGGAAGGCATTAACACTAAAAAGTCCCGGATTGTTAAAGCGGGGCGTGAAAAACCATCTATCAAATGAGGGACCACCACTGTAAGGCTCATAAGAAATTGTTGTATTTTCTGGACTGCACCTCATCTTTTAACAGTGGTGCAGTCAATTGACGGACCAAATAAAAAAGAACATGAAGTAGGTATATTCTACTTTCAAATCCAATTTAAGTTACATTTCGTAAATTGCTGGCTGACGATAAGAGTCACAACAAATTAGTCGCGTCAAGTGCTAACGTTGGTAGAGGCTATTGTAGAGGAAGGGTTAGCTAGGCCAATTATGTGACCTCCAATGAAACTAACTAGGTACATACTACTTATGTACCTACTTAAGAACTTGTGGTAGGTACCTACTACTTTCATCCATAGTAGGTACATTGGAAGATATTAAAAAAAAATAGTTAGAAAATTCAAGTTAACGACTCCATTTGATTTTAAAAAAATCTTGTCAATTCGTTCGCGATGAATTCAAACTACTGAATAGAATTTATGTGGTCTTCTTTAGACTTTAATTAAAAATGACTTCATTTTCTTTTTAATAGTTCGGAAATATGCGTATCGGAAGTAGAACCATAGATAAATATGACCAAAAGTCACGATAACCAACATCCAAGCGCGCGGAGCTATTGGCATCTGTTTGTTTAGCATAATGATGTCTCTTCAAGGCTAATCCTGTAATTTACGAGTAATTTTTATTAACGCAATAAGCCTTTATTAAGAGTGAAAAGTGTCTATTCACTAATAACACAGAGACAGGACGCGACAACGAACAAAGCGCCATTGTACGCAGTTATCACACAACAATGGTTCATGATACAATTGATAGAGCTTGTAAAGCTGTGTCATCACTTACTAAACATTTAAAGTTGTCTTTGTGTGTATTAAATTGCTGGTGATCCGCCCTCATTTCGCTTAGGTGTAGATTATAGCCTATTATATCTTTAGTATCGCATTATAGCGACTGCTATATCAGCATTATGAGTTTCATTTAACAATATTTCAGCTCATAAATTTATACCACAATGTATTAAATGTTTATGGTAGTTGGTTCACAAAATTCAGCCGCATCTCATATACCTAGTTAGACTAGGAAACCGACCCGAACGGATTTAGCACAAGGCACGGGGAATGATGATGTATTAAACGATCATAAAAATGGATACTATCAATTAGCTTTTTGCATTTTTCTGCTGGACGCAGAACTCTCCCAATGTGCTCAATTGCTCCCGGTCCTTCACCTTCTATATCCAATCTATTCCAGTCACCTTGTCAGGTCGTCTGGCTAAGGGACATCTCACCTTTCGTTTGCCTTCTCGCAGTCTCCAGTCTAGGACTTAATTTCTCCAGCGGAATTCGGTCCTTCGACAGATGTGGCTTCTTAAGCAAGCTGCAAGCTATGGCGTTATAAAAGCTGACATACGGGTTTCATAATACTTATGAAAGTCTATAACAATGGTTTTATTCGTCTCATAATGGCGAACTAATTTGTATAAATATTTACTAGGTTTGAGTATATTCAGTCTTTAGGATAATATTTTCTCCATAAAAATAATCATAAAGTTACTTCTAACACAAATCTCTATTTTGATATTGGCCGTGTTAGTAAGCCAAGCGTTGGAAAAGATTTCTTTTGTGTGATCCTTACGAACATTTCTTGAAAAAGGAATCACTACAAACGTCTTTATTGTACCTTTGTGTTATAGTATGTAGGTACCTACTCTTACGCCTTTACGGGTACTTTTGTGAGAAGAAGGGAATAAAAAGTATGTATTTTATTCAAAATACATCGGGAAAAAGAAGAACTCAAGTGGGACTTGAACTCACGTCCTTTCCCTTACAGGGGAATGCTCTTCCAACTGAGCTATTGAGTCACACCTGAATTACTTCAAATTCCCCTTCTCTTTATATCCGTCTTTATGGGCGATGGACTCAATAGCTCAGTTGGAAGAGCATACCCCCTGTAAGGGAAAGGTCGTGGGTCCAAGTCCCACTTGAATTCTTCTTTTTCCCGATGTATTTCGAATTTAAAAGTTAGCATAATAAGTGCTTTAAAAATTTCATTCAAATAGGTATTTTATGTAAAAACATATCATTATTTAATTATTTTTTTAAATGCAAGGTCTTGGTCGGACTTAGGTAACATTTTACGTTTGTTTAATCGCAAATGGTGGTGGAACTGATGAGGCGACCAAAAGTTGCGATAACCGACATAACGCGGGTGGAGCCGCGGGCATCAGTTACGTAGGAATCCTAATGAGCTTCACATCGTATTGTCCAAAGTTTGTTAACAAGGGCAATCAATTTCACTGTAACAGCTTTTTACTTACCTTTTGACTTATTTCCTCAGACAAACGTTAATTAGTACGAATTCGCACTGTGTACACTTGTTATTTATTATCTAACACTGCTGTTTGAGAGTTTTGTGTGCTTTTATTTTAGAATTGTATTTATGTAGATGATTAATCAAATTAAAAACTAATACTTAACATTGAAAAAATTTAAAATAATAACTTTTAAACTATCGCGTTACATGATATACAATAATGTTGTGACAACGGCCGGTGTAACCTGGTCGAAACGTCATGCGAATCACTATCATCATCATCATCACTAAGTACATAGTATACCTATAGCAAATTCATTTTCCGCGTCTGTCCGTCCCTATATATGTATGCTTATATTTTCAAAACTAAGCTACAGTTTTTGATGGGGTTTCTTTCAATAAATACAGTAATTCAAGATAAAGGTATGTATGTATCATACATGCTTAATATAGTAAGTAGAGGGTGCAGTGGGAACGGGATCGGACGCCACGCGGGCGGAAAAAAATTGGTGGTACGAAGTCCGGTCAGCTAGTCAAAACATGAAACGAAACATGATTCAATATCACATAATATATTATATATATTTATTAGTATAGTAAATTAAAATAATTGAAGAATTCGAATAGGTACCTACATCAGGAAAATGAAATGCTCAAGTGGGACTTGAACCCACGACCTTTCCTTTACAGGGGGAAAGCTCTTCTAACTATTAGCATGATAAATGGTATAAAAAATTCATTCAAATTGAAGAATTATTGTTCATTAGAGCATATTTAGTTCACAGAGTTGGTACCTACCTACTTTGTGACACAGTTACCTACACTTTCTAACACTGATGCGCAAGACATGAAAGATGTTTTTTTTTAATAATATTAAACTCTATTTACTACTTAGAACATAATATTATCACAGTATAACGAGAGATCTTACAGTAGTTCATCGCGTTTGATGTTTGCGGAAATGCCGCCTTTTGCAGTTTTGTCAGGGTTGTCACTTCAGTTTTTATATATAATTTTTCTGTAATATTCTATATATAACCCCTATTCGTTCTCTTTGTTCTGTCAAGGCACATCAACTCACGCTAATTTATAGTAATATAAATGCCCGCGGCTCCGCTCGCATGGATGTCGGCTATTGCGACTTTTGGTTATATCTCCGGTTCTACTCGACCAATTATGATCAAGCAAACGTAATATTTTAAGTCTGAGTTTTTGGATTTTGGTTTCGATTTCGGTTTCAAATTCGATTTCGAATTTCTTTTCCGATTCCGACTTGAATTTGGATATTGATTCGGGTTCGGGTTCGGGTTCGGGGTTGGATTCGGATTCGAATTCGAATTTCGCTAATCGCCGGGATCGCTAAATTGATGATATATTCTTAAGGAGCCTATCCACGATCAGTTCGCCTGCAGTTTCAAATCGTATCGGGCGGCCTGCAGTCCTAAGTCGACAGCGCCCACACACGAAAGTGATTTTGACCTGGCGGCCATGCCCTGCTGTCAGTTTTGCGGCTACACACGATCAGTTGGGAATCGACAGTTTCCCATCGTATGATTACCTGCCGGCAATTGTCTGCTATCGGCGATCAAAGATGGCGGACTTGAAATTAAAAAAAAAAAACAAATCGAGGTTTACGGAGTGACTAATTACGTATAATAAAATCCATTTAGCGATCCAAGATGGCGGACTTGAAATTTCCCACAAAGTCAACATGAGCATCGTTTTGGAGGTTTTCAGAGTTGCTAATTACGAATATATCATCCCTCCAGTCATCTCGGATTGCTACATGAATAATATATTCGTAATCAGCAACCCCGCAGCAAACCTTGAAAACGATACCCGTATCGATTTTAGTAAAAATTTCGAGTCCGGCATCTTGGATCGCGAAATGGATGTTATATTCGCAATCAGCGACCCCAAAAACCCTGAAAACGATACCCATATCGATTTTAGTGAAAATTTCGAGTCCGCCATCTTGGATCACCAAATGGATGTTATATACGCAATCAGCAACCCCAAAAACCCTGAAAACGATACCCATATCGATTTTGGTAAAAATTTCGAGTCCGCCATCTTGGATCGCGAAATGTATGTTATATTCGCAATCAGCGACCCAAAAAACCCTGAAAACGATACCCATATCGATTTTAGTGAGAATTTCGAGTCCGCCATCTTGGATCACCAAATGGATGTTGTATACGCAATCAGTGACCCCAAAAACCCTGAAAACGATACCCATATCGATTTTGGTAAAAATTTCGAGTCCGCCATCTTGGATCGCGAAATGGATGTTATATTCGCAATCAGCGACCCCAAAAACCCTGAAAACGATACCCATATCGATTTTCGTGAAAATTTCGTGTCCGCCATCTTGGATAGCTAAATATAGAAAACGAAAAAAAAAATAATTTTAACCAATGATATTACATACAAAAAAGAGGCAGATATGTTATTAGACTGCGCCTGGTGAAGACGCGAAAACGTCCCAATTGGGACGTATCGCATTTAGTATATGTCTGGCAAACGCCGAGTTGTCACGTATGTAAGCGCATAATAAAATTGCAATAAAAATGCCATCGTGTGTTTTAAAAAATGTACAAATTACAACACTAAAGTCAATAAAACACGAGGGATCTTCTATCACATGTAAGTACATACAATATTACCGATTTCTTAGTGTTTTTCATTAAAATTAGTTAAATAATATTTTTAAAATAATGGCGGCAAAGAAAAAAGACAGAAATACTTTTTGATATGAGCACGACAAGGACACAACAACACTGCTTGCATAGATTATCAGTACAGATGCGACATAGGGTAATTTTCAGTTTACTGCCTACTAATGTTATAATTGACCTGCTGTTCAGTTTTATTTGTTGTTTAAAATTGAGTAACAAAATTTTTGTTTTATTTATTTGTTGTCCTTTAAATAATTGTAATAACCTAAAGCTTTTTTCAAGGTTTCCGACTAATGAAGTTCGACTTCAAGAGTGGATTGCAATTGTTAGGGAACAACGAAATGAGTTTGACTGGACACCTTCAAAAAGCAGCAGAATTTGTAGCAATCACTTTGAAGCCACTGAGAGATATACTTCGAAATAAGGTCGAACATTGCTGAGGAAGAATATAATAATTGACAAATATACTACTGTTCGGCTTCATTCTGCTCATAAAAATAATCCCGATATAAAAAACTTTCTAAGAGGCAGAAAAGAAATAAATTAAATTCATTTGAAGGCGTTTAATTTTTTATTATAACGTCATTGCGTCACTATGGTTTTATTTTCGAGAAATTTCTTTATTATCTTTTTTAATTGTTATCATTTTCCGAAGTAAATAATGACGTTTTATTTTTTCATCGAATTTCATTTCTTGCCTACCAAAGAAATACCCCTTCTGTTCAACAAAATCATAATCTATGCTAAAAAGCCATACTAGAACGAACGAGACGATTGCAGTCCGAATCATTCCGAATTATAGCTATCTTTTTTACTCACGTGCTTATCCCATCTTTCATACTACTTTAACGCTAATTGTCAACTATTGTACACTGACACATTGCTCGATCACATTTGAGGAGTCAGTTACTATGAACGTAACATATCTTGTGTAAAATATCATTGATTTTAACAAACAAAAGGAGCCTTGAAAAAAAAATCACGTGATTAGTGTGATTACAAAAATGAGACAGCCCTGAATCCTTAGTACCGAGTAAAATGTATGGGCGTACCGAGTAATACCCCGTCCCCCACCACCCCTCTCCCCCCGCACGATTGCTCTGTCTAGACGGCTTCGTTGACCGACTGTATGTAGTATGAATCGTTAGACTGTGATATTATGGTAGGGATACCTTATCGCAATATCAGAAGTTTTAACCTCTAGCTAGGGGGTGTTTCTACACTGTACGTGTAAATACTGAGTAGGTATCTACATATTAATGTCTTAAACAACCTCTATAGGGCATTCCTGACGGATGTACGCCATGATAATATAGTGGGAGCGCCTTATTTCGTAGAAAGAAATTTCATAGAATTTCATTTTACAGAAAATGTTTCATATAATATTTGGTTCTTATATTTTTATTTCGAATATTATTGTTTCAAAGACAATTTACCACAATGAATCACTTTTCACAGAAACACAATTTAATGAATTTTTTTTCACATATTTTTGTTTAACATACTTATCAAACTGTAGAATTATTATTTAAGGAATCTTAAAAACAACCACTAACCACCATCTATTTCAAAAAAAATTTAGATACATTTTTTTCCCGATTGCTTGTAGTAATTTAATTAGATAATACCCCGACTCGGATAGGTTAGGTTAGAAGGCTAAGGCGAGGGCGAAGCGAAGCGGAGCTCTCGCCTTAGCCTTCGTGGTTATTTTTTTTTAAACCACCCAGAAAATATCTTTGCGCAAATAAGTTTTATATGAAATAACCAATATAAAAAAGAAGAATATTTGATTTGTTATTCTATGAAATGATTATTCTAACATTAAAATTTATGTGAAACAAAAGTCAATGATTTAAAAATCTTTAAAGTAAGTATTATGTATATTGATTATTCTATGAAACGAAATTATGCGAAACATTTTCTGTAAAACGAAATTATATGAAACTTTTGTCTATAAAACAACGCACACCCTAATATAGTTTTATAGTAAACTAGCTTTTGCCCGCGGCTCCGCCCGCGTGGATCTCGGTTATCGCAACCAAACATAGCCTATGTCCTTTCTCAAGGTATAATCTACCCTTATACCAAATTTCATCAAAATCGGTTCAGTGGTTTACGCGTGAAAGCAGAAAGCATACAGACAGACAGACAGACAGACAGAGTTACTTTCGCTTTTTATAAATTTAGTATGGATATTAAGTCCTCACTGTTAGATTGAAAGCTAACTATGAATAGAAACGCGCGTCGTAACGATTTTACAGTGAAATCTATAATAATTAAACTATCAAGTTTAAACAAACAACTGCAAGGTCCCATGAATACCATGGCACTAGGTAATTAGCTTGCTAAGCTCTAAATTAACACGGAGCTTACATTTGCTCTTTTGTTGTAACTATGTACAGTCAGCATCAGAAAGATGTTGACAAACAAAGTGCTCAAAATAATCTTAATTTCGTTTTTTTTACCCCCTTTTAGTTGACCGATTGTTCTGATATTTGGTACACACCTTTATTTCGGACAATATTACCATATTAATCAATAAAACACTTTGATTTGCTCTTAATGAGAGTTTTAAGATCATTTTGAGATTTCGTCGTCATGATATTTATGACGCCGACTGTACCTGCACTAGTCATATATTTGAAACCTTAGTACCGTCACAACTAATTACATTCTCAATAATTAACATTTCTCACTCACACATTGGAAGCTGGAGTTCTACACAGACATACGCACACTCAATATATACCTACTGTAACAGTAAGTAGCACTCAGTATCAGATCGATCTTGATGAACAAGTTGCTCAAAATGATCTTAATTCCTTAGTTTCTCACTCCTCACCCACCCTCCTTCTTAGTCCGAGTTACTGAACAATAAGAAATTACAAAATTCAATGATGGAATAAAATAAAAATTCAATAATAAAAAGCAGCTCTAGTTTTTATAACTAGTTTATGTTATTTTTTATATATACAAATAAATAAAATTGGAGTGTCTGTTTGTAATATTAAAATAACCGCTTTCTACTACATGCATATGAATGTATATACGGTACACATACCAAAATATATATTTTTAAATTTTTTGTCTGTCTGTCTGTCTGTCTGTCTGTCTGTCTATCTGTCTGTTTGTTTTGGCTAATCTCTGGAACGGCTGGACCGATTTGGACGGGACTTTCACTGGCAGATAGCTTATGTAATAAGGAGTAACTTAGGCTACTTTTATTTTAGAAAAATTATAAAAAATAAAGTAATGTTGCAATATCTAAATACTGTCCAGTACCGCGCGCAGCTCACCCGCATGCCACCACTAGATGGCGTTATTCTCAACTTTTCTAGATCGCGCTAGGGTCTAGGCGCGCGATAACCGACATCCACGCGGGCGGAGCCGCGGGCAACAGCTAGTTTTTTATATGTCCGTGTTTAAATCCTAAAGAAAACTATAGACATTTTTATCTTCTTGAATATTTATTATATTCAAGAAGATAAAAATGTGTATAGTTTTCTTTAGGATTTAAACTGAATGCGCTTTTAGGTAAAACTTAATGCGCTTTTTAAATTGAAAATTGCAGCACTGCAGTTCGAATATTTCAGAAGAGAAATTGTATCTCTTTCACGTTTGATATTGCGAGTGTGACAGGTTGGGAGCTGACTTTATATCGGATAACTTAATAAAGCAACAGTTACTTCCGATATTGCAAGTGATCGTAGCATTTTCCAGATACACCTTTCAATGGAAGTAGATATTGCAGCAATTTTCAAAGGAATTTCACCTTTTATTCAATTACAGTACCTACATCATAATTTTGTGTTTCTTTGGAAAATGTGACAAATTATGACGTTAATAACAACAATAATCCGGGATATAACATTTAATGACGTGAAATAGAATCAAACTAAGCATGATGTGCCTACCTACCTACTATGGTAAATATACTTTTGTTTGGAAATAACTTGTTTCGATATTTTATACAGCAGGTTTTTTAATTGCTTAATATTTAAATTGCAATCAATTATCATTTTTCCAACACTGGTACAGTCAACTACAAAGAGATGTATCCAATTTAATGTTCCAAAATTATGTACCCCTGCGAGCGCCACTATGAACTAACGAAAGATTGTGACAAACATGGTATCCACTGAACTTGACAATAACATAATTATATGCGTGTAAAGCGCAATAATTATGTATCCCACTACATTTCCTGTGATATGTACACTTACAATCTTAATTAAAAATCTATCTAATATATGCTTAATCAAACTAAGCATGATGTGCCTACCTACCTACTATGGTAAATATACTTTTGTTTGGAAATAACTTGTTTCACATCATTTTCCCAACACTGGTACCTAGACACACAGGGGTTGTCGTAAATGCCAAGACAAATCAATCTCAAAGGAAAGGGGGAGTAAGGGAGTGGAGTCAGTCTCCAGGCTCCTAAGTTCAAAGTTTGGCATGGTGCTTAGATGAAAATGATGATAAAGTAGATAGTAAAGATGTAAAAAAAACACTTTTTTACAATTATCATCATATTCGTTATATCTATATACAGTGTAAACGTTTCCTTACAGAATAAGGTAATCGTGTTGCTAGCATCCGCGCTCTAATGTAATCACTTACAGAATAAATAAATCGTATTCCGATGTCATGTTACCGGCACGTTGTTAGCAGGATACATACAACGTGGCGATGTAAGGTGCGGCCTTGACCTAGATGTGGAACGGGAAACGAGAAACATCCCGAAACTGATGTAGGTCAACGATATCAAGCCTGGTTGAAGACTGGAGACTGAAGATGGATATAGCTTTGCTTGCCACTTCTTCATTTTAGCAATAATCCCAGTCGCATCCGAAGCTTTTCAACATGAAGACTGAAGTCCGACTTTACCAGTCCAACTGCAGATTTGGCTGAACTTCGATATTTTCCGTGAAGCGATTGTGATATCAAAGCATTGCAGCTAGACCAGTGATCGGACTTTTTAGGGCTCTGCTAGCGCTACGCCGCAGAGGCTGTCAGTCCTCACTTGTCACTGAATCATGATTAGCTGATCATCATCTGAACGTGGTTCAAGGTTATCTACGAGTTCAAATTACGTCTCGGATCCCGGACGTGATTTAACACCCACCCCCACTAACTACAACTATTATTTTAAGTACCTATCTTATTAAGTTTTAGTTTGCAGGCTTGCTACAAAAGGTATTAAAATAGTAGATATAGATTTGATTTCACTGTTCACATTCATTCCATTAAAGAGTTAAAATTAGAATTTCTGTGAAAAAAATAGGGTTTTAATTCAAATTTATGTAAATATCAGTTAATTTTCCGCTTTTCCGCATACTAAGCAGGGGCCGTTAGGTACGAGTTTTTCAAAATAATTATAATCAAAGCCTTTCCCGTAAGACCCGCTGTTTTAATTGGAAGAAAAAATATTAATAAACTTTTTTCTTGAAGCTTATTGAATTGACGTCATATTCCAGAAAGTAATGTTGTGTTTTTTTTTAAATTGGTTTTCCGTCGTGGATGCGGGAGACCAGGGGGTTTTGGGAACACAGGCAATTTAGCTATGATAATATAAGACTATGCGACCTACGATCCATTAAACTAATATTATTCAAATATTAGTTTAATGAATGTACAAGTTTATCATACTTATAATAATTTCTGATTGTAAGTGATAATACTCAGCATTTATTTCATCATCCGAAACAGGAGGTTACTTATTATGGAATAATAATAAATACTAACTTGTTCCACTGATCCATACTGCCTTCTAGAGAACACTCCTCGCCTCGAGATCAGCTCGCTTGCGGACGATCTGTGGACAAATAAAGGAAAATGTTAAATAAATAACGATCATGTTATATTAAAGAAATAAATAACATCTACCAACAATGGTACAAGGGTCAGTATTTGATACCAACCGCATTTACCCGGGCGGTACTTAGTTCCGGTTATTTCTTAATTTATGACATGTATTGAGAAATAGAATGATTATGAATGATTGCGTAGACAATAACTAGAAGAAAGGTTTCATAAAATTACATTATGATTATGTTTAAATCTCTTTTTCAAAGCTACTTAATTATCATTTGGGTATTAGGTGCCAATAGCGATATCAAATGATAAATTATGTATTATTATCATTATCTTCTGCAACAGCCTCCGTGGTGTAGCGGTAGTGAACGCGGCCGCTACGCATGGGGCGCGGGTTCGATCCCCGCTCTACTTGCATTGGTCTGGTCGTGGCTCGGACAGCACGTTAAGCCGTCGGACTGATGTTCGTAATCTATGGCAGTCGTTACGGGTAGTTGGAGCCCTCAAAAGTCCATAATGCTTCGATATCGCCTTTGGATTGTGAAGTTCAGATTCACAGAAAATATCGAAGTTTAGCCAAATCCGCAGTTAGTCGCGTAAAGCGGACCCCAGACTCCAAGCTGAAAGCTTCAGTTGCGACTAGGATTAACGCTGAGATGAAGAAGGGATCATTATCTTCTGCAAACTCTTCCATGCATTCCTGGGACGTCATATTCTCCAAAGTCACTTCTTTCCTTGCTGTCCTCTTTTGTCTATATGTAGTCTACTTCTACTCCTAAAAACCCTCTACAATCATACTAGTATCACAGTCTAACGATTCATACTACATACAGTCGGTCAACGAAGCCGTCTAGACAGAGCAATCGTGCGGGGGAGAGGGGTGGTGGGGGACGGGGTATTACTCGGTACGCCCATACATTTTACTCGGTACTATTCTCATTTTTGTATTGGATTCAGGGCTGTCTCATTTTGGTAATCACACTAATCACATGATTTTTTTTCAAGGCTCGTTTTGTTTGTTAAAATTGTTTTTTTTTTCGTTTTCTATATTTAGCTAAGTATCCAAGATGGCGGACTCGAAATTTTGACTAAAATCGATATGGGTATCGTTTTCAGGGTTTTTGGGGTCACTGATTGCGAATATAACATCCATTTGGTGATCCAAGATGGCGGACTCGAAATTTTTACTAAAATCGATACGGGTATCGTTTTCAAGGTTTTCGGGGTTGCTGATTACGAATATGTTATTCATGTAGCAATCCCAGATGACTGGATGGATGATATATTCGTAATTAGCAACTCTGAAAACTGGGCGAAATGTGGGTGCTAGCACCTCTGCCTACCCCTTCGGGGAACACAGGCGTGAGTTTATGTTATGTTATGTTATGAAAACCTCCATAACGATGCTCATGTTGACTTTGTGGGAAATTTCAAGTCCGCCATCTTGGATTCGAAATCGAAAACGAAATCGAATTTGAAACCGAAATCGAAATCGAAACCAAAATCCAAAACTCAGACTTAAAATATTACGTTTGCTTGATCATAATTGGTTGAGTAGAACCGGAGATATAACCAAAAGTCGTAATAGCCGACATCCATGCGAGCGGAGCCGCGGGCGTCACCTAGTAATATAAATTAGCGTGAGTTGATGTGCCTTGACAGAACAAAGAGAACGAATAGGAGTTATATATAGAATATTACAGAAAAATTATATATAAAAACTGAAGTGACAACCCTGACAAAACTGCAAAAGGCGGCCTTTCCGCAAACATCAAACGCAAATACTGTAAGATCTCTCGTTATACTGTGCTAGTATTAACATCGCATTACCGATATGACTAACTACTCCAATACATAATTTATTACGCAAAAGCCTTATACACTGTGGCTATGCGCCTTGGTTATTCTACGAAATTCCATTTACACCGCAATAAACCTACCCATACAAATATCGCACAAAACACTACCGTTCTGTTGGCATTTTGTATCGATTTACTAATCAAGTTTGCAACATGGAGTCATCAATAGCGGTGGGTTAGCATGAATAATTGAGTAGATATTGTATATTTTGTGAATACATTGAAATATATTATGAGGGAAATTAGAATTTCATATTAAACTGGCATCTTTTTTCCTTTTCTTTTTTCCCAGACAGAAACAACGGCCAACCATTTATTTATTTACCGGGCGTGTGGTTCCCGGCAGAGTAGAATTTGGGCCACATCATCTATTGCCACGCGGTGTCGTACAAGGCGAACAAGAGATATAGCTGTTTAAAATCAGATAGATATATAGGTACAATTAATTTGTTTCTGATCTTACCTACATGAAACTGTCTTACTGCCATGAATAACCAAGATCATGCGATGTACGAAGTGAAGGAAGAAAAATATGATCTGAGTTTAGTCACATACAACATGCGGAAATCGCTTCGCCTCGTACTGAAGTCACAATCTTAGCTTGGTATGCTTACAATTTTTATATCCTACCTATCTGAAATAGCTGCAACAAACCTTCTTGGTGAATATATGACTACAACTTTGTGTTCCATATTTTATAAGGCTGTTTCCTGGAAGGCAAGGGAATTGTGGCTTAGTACAAGACATAGCAGTTACTGTAGGTTTAGTTTAAAACGTATTATATTACTTTTGTCCACAAATTTGTCGTGGGTGGCTTGTAACATTCTTCAGGTCTAAGGCTACCCGAGCCTAGTAGCAGGTAGGTCTAAGTTACAAGCCACATAAAAACACATAAAAACTTCAATAGCTTATTCGGAAAAGATACTTAGGTACTATAATTTTTTAGCCTTAACGGTACAAGTGTGGTAATTAGGTATATATTTTTTGTATTTTTTACCGATCAAGGCATTGTCAACTAAAAAATGTCAAGAGACATGATTTAAATAGCACATGGGGAGTCTGTCCATGATCATGGCTGCTCAAAAGCAACCAAAACATCGGGATACCTTGTATTTTTTTTCACACTGATACACACATTCGTGCTACCGAGTGCCATTGTTGCAAGAACAAAGAGTGTCTGTGCTGTCAGTACAGAAGAAATAGCAGAACAAGCCTTTGGTCTTCTCATTGACACATTGACAGTAGAAAAGCTCTCCAGTGAGCTCTGGCTACCCTATTCACCACGACACGTTATTATGGCCATGGTATTCTGTACGGTAGAGGTACTTCCCCCGTCCGGACTGCTCAATTGGGGTGGGAATACCGTCGTGGCCTACCTCCAAAAAAAACCACAATTAAATCGAGATAGAATTGTCGAAACCGCCAGGCTTTCATGAAAGTTTTAATAACAGTTCGTCAGTTTTTTAACGTGCAAGAAATTAAAACCTAGATCTAAATCCCAGTGGACTATGTCACGGGCACAGCTTTTAATTGGATATAAAACTCTTTTCGCGAAGTTCATCCCGCACCAGTATTTTATATCACGAATATTTCGAGTCCCAATTAACACATCGAAAGCGAGTTCCCGGTATGCAATTTCTAACACGTTTCATTCCAGATGCTGAACTTATAACTAATTTACTTGAAGGTCATATGTTTATGCAATTAACCTTATCGGTGTGTTTGTAGGTTAATTTCTGACCTACAATTCTGAGTTTTAATTCAAGCTAAATTCATTTAATTTATCTAACGGTTAGACAGGTCCAATTTCTATTCAAATAAATACGTATAAAATTGTTCCGTTAGTTCTACTTGATGGTAGTATGTTGTGGGGTGGAAATGGGGATATCACGCTGAAACGTATCTGGAATAGTTTGGCATAGGAAGTTTATAATATGGATTACAATATAGGTTACTTTTTATTCCAGAAAATCGTTCCTGTGCACCACTTATAGGTCCTACGTAATTTAGGCTGACATGACATGTGTAGTGTACTTAATATTTCGTTATATACCTGTATTATTAAGTATAAAAACTTCAATTTAATAAATTAAAAGTCTCGAATACGTGCCGGAAGTGATTTATATAATAGTGGGTTAAGTCGATAAAATCAGTATTTATTGATAGTGATTTTAATGTGCGTTTGAAATGAATTGGTTTACTTAGTTTTACGGCTTAACACTGCACAGTACTACTATTTATTCTGTGACGGCACATTAAACTTCTGTAAAAGAAAACAAAGTCTGTCTCTAATCTATTGCATCAAAGGATACTTACTATAGCTATAGGTGGGTTTATACTTAATTTACTTTCATTGCTGCCTCGAGACTATCTTGCATTGGAAATCTGAATTGCTTTGAAAAACAAATCAAGTTGCAGGAACTCCCGAAGATTCCTATGTTTTTCGAAGGTTGATTGGAGATTATTCGACTAAGTAATGGCTTAGCATGTAACGTAGGGATTATTTTGTGTTTACCTTCTGTTAGATTTTTTCTTTTTATACCACTTAGTTGGCAGACAAGCCCACGGCCCACCTGATGGAAAGTGATTACCGCGGCCTATGGACGTATGCAACAGGGGCGTTACACTCGTGCTGCCTACCCTGAAGGAAACTTCTAATGCCTCTCATGAAGAACCCCATATTGTAGTTGCTTGGGAAAACCACGGCAGAGAGATCATTCCACAGCTTGAGCTTACGTGGGATGAATTTCCTTTCATACCGCACGGTGCGCACCGTTTTCGGATGCAATGTGTGGGGATGAATTACCTGCCTATGGCGAGCGGTGCGATGATAGAATGTAGCTGTGGGCATATGTCAAATAATCCATCTGAGCACAAACCATTGTATATATAGATAGGCGGTAGAAAAGTCAGTGAGGCAAAGTCCCTCCTGAGGCTGAGAGGTTGCACATCGCTTGCGAGTATGGGACTGTCGACGAGCCTCAACACACGTCTTTGCATCGAGTAATTGGTTTAGACTGGAGAAGGCTTTGTTCAACTTCGATGAAACAATAGTTGTAACAGCATTAGAGTGTATTCTGTTGTGATGAGGAGTACGCCGTACAGATAGTGAAGTTATTTATGTCCAAGGTCTTTAGTTAGGAGTACCTACTGGTATTTTTTAGAACCGATTTTGCAGATAATACCTCGTTGGTTGGATTTAAAAGGTGCCTTTTTCAGAGTGGGTAGCATGCATCCGCGTATCTCTGGAAAGTAAGAAAGAGAGAGATGTTAAGAAGATTTTAGGACACGCCTTAGCTCTCCATAATAACTTCAAAGGTTACCTAGTACTTGTAGATATATCTAAGGCTGCCATTTGTAGATATTAATTGTGTTTTCCATATAGGTACATTTCGTTGGAGCCATCCTTGTTGTACATATTTTATTTATTTAACTCAATAAAACGATGTAGTACCTAGTAAAATCAATTAACTAACAACGTTGAAGACAATGAAGTGTCTCTTCAAACTTCGAAAGTGTATGGGTTCATAGAAATACCAATTCACTTGTGAAACCATATTTAAAATGTTAAGTACCACGGAGAGGGAAACCCGGAGCCGGTGGAGGTGTGGTTATGAAGGGGGGAAACTTTAATAAGTTTGTTCAAGGCCTTTTGACGCATCATTTTATATTTATTTATTTCATTTCCAAAAATCTTGACAGGTGCTCTTCGTGGACATGGCTAGGTGCTATTCGCACAGGGTGCTATTCAGCTGGGTGCTCTAAGTGGACTTCACCCGTCTACACATAATACCAACTTGGAGTTAAGCAAAACACCAACTACGCGTAACACCAAGTTTTACATAATGGTACTGGAACATCAAAATATAATTTCCCTTGGTGCTCGCTATATCCTGGTGTAAGGCACAAGTACCTAGTCATTACGTTTCTGACTTTAGATACATTAGATTACCTGTAAGCGGCGAAACGTGATGTGTGTTAAGCGTAATGAAATTACTAATGAAGTGAAACACAGACAGGTAGGTATTTTTTTTTTTTTTTATCGTGCGAAAAATCCCCACGGATACCACCCCCACGGAGCCGGTGGAGGCGGTTATGTCGGACTCGAACCGACTAAAACGCACGCCGTCTTGGGTCCTTGGCTGCCGGAGGTGAGATTGCCAAAAGCATATCTCTCGCACCCCGGCAGACCCAGGACCATCTCTTTCGAGATGGCCCCCTTCGGGTTGTGGGGACCAAAATGTCCCCATCTAGCCCCGGTTACGGGGAGGCGCACTTCGCGCCGCCGCCGCGGCCTGCTTCTGCTAGGGTGACAGGCGGCTCCACCGGTCACCCCCAGGCCAGCGCTCATGGAGGACGGAGGTCGTTCTGCGACCTCCGACGTCCGGTTCGCCTTCGCTCTGCACGGGCTTCCCGGGCCCGGAGTCTGGTCCGGACCCGACCGGCCGCCTCCTTCTTGAGCATTATTTGCTCGCAGAAAGAGGCGGCCGCACCCCAAGCGTTTGCGCATCGTACCATCGCTGTGAGCAATGTGACGAGTGTGAGGACTCCCACCCCTAGAGCCGCCACTAGGACCCGCCTCGGCGTGCCCCACGCCGGGCACTCGGTCAGCGTGTGCAGCTCTGTGTCCTCGCTCGCATCACAGTGATGGCACTCGGACGTTGGCTCCTTCCGGATCCGACACAGGTAACTCCCGAAACACCCGTGTCCGGTAATCACCTGCGTCAGCCGGTACGAGAGGCTGCCGTGTGGCCTCTCTAGCCACTCCTCCATGATGGGTCTTACCGCCGCTATTACGGCGTGCCCTGCGCTTGGTCGCCCAAGTCGTAGCTCCCATTCCGCTACCATGTCCCTGTGGAGCTGAGACCTCACGGCCCGAATTTCTTCGGGCTCGGGTTCCCGTCCCTGCTCCCGCGCCTCCTTACGATACCGATATAGCATCGAAAGGGCTCTCGCATCCAAGTTCCACGGTAGGGATCCGGCAAGGAGACTCGCCGCCTCGAAGGATATCGTGCGGTACCCCCTAATGGCCCTGCTGGCCATTGCACGCTGCGGGGTCCACGCAGCAGACTCGCATTGTGGACCGTCAGGGTGTCCGCCCATATTGGGCACCCATATAGGGCCATGGACCGCACGACTCCCGCGTAGAGTCTCCTGCAGGAGTCATCCGGCCCCCTCATGTTGGGCAGCAGCCGCCCCAAAGCGGCAGCTGTGTCCTTCAATTTGGGGGCCAGTCTTCGGAGATGCTCCCCGAAGTTCCACCGGCCATCGAGTACGAGCCCAAGATATTTCATCTGGGCCTTGACGCCGATGGAAATGTCTCCCACTATGAGGCTGGAATCCTCCGGTGGCACGCGCCGAGGCCCATGAAAGAACATGGCCTCGGTTTTATGCAGAGCCACCTCGAGACCCAGCCGCCGAATCCGTTCCACGACTTGGGCAACCGCGGTCGTGGCCTTCAGGGTCGCTTCGCGGTATGTAGCCCCGCACGCCGTCACCAGCGTGTCATCCGCATAACACGTGACGGCGGCACCGTCCACGAGCTCACCGCGAAGCACCCAGTCGTAACCGATGTTCCACAGTAGCGGTCCCAGGACCGATCCCTGCGGAACACCGCACGACATCTCTCGCCGACCGAGCCCGGTCGCACTTGGGTAGACGACTGCTCTCTCCGACAGATACGCCCCGACTATGCGGCGAAGGTAGAGAGGCACTTCGTGATACACGAGCGCCTCCCTAATGCAGCTCCAGGGCAGGGTGTTAAATGCGTTGGCGATGTCCAGTGACACCGCCAACACCACCTCGCCCCGAGCGACGGTGTCCTTCGCCAGAGTCCTCACGCGCATGATGGCATCCACGGTGGAGCGCCTCCGGCGGAAGCCATACTGGCCATCCGCCAGGTCAGGCCCCACCCTGGATAGGTGCTCGACGAAACGCTTTGCAATGACTCTTTCAAAGAGCTTGCACACCTCGTCGAGCAACACTATGGGCCTGTAGGCGGACGGTGAGTCCGCCGGGCGCCCCGCCTTACGGATGAGGACCAGTTTCCCCGTCTTCCACATCTTCGGAAACTGGCCTCGCTCCAAACATGCGCTGAGAAACCCTCTCAGTCGGGGCTCGAGAGCGTCTTCTTCGCCTAGAGCTAGGACCCACGCTCGGCCTGGAATGCCGTCTGGTCCCGGGGCGGTGTTCTTGGCCTTAAGCCTTAACACCGCCAGCTCTAGCTCTACCCAAGTGACCTCGGGCACGTCGTCGTCATCCACGCTGGGTGCCATAGGCGACCTAGGTGGCGGAGTCATCTGCGGTGGAATATGTTCCACCGCCCGCGCTGGGAACAGGGAGCCAACAACTCCTCCGAGCAGCTCCGGCTGGAGACACCGGGTTAACGGCGGGGCCCGGGGGCGCAGCTTGCCCCTTACCATAAGGTAAGGCCGCCCCCATGGGACCCGCTCCAGCGTCTCCAGCAGCTCCTTGTGAGCTGCAGCCTTCGACTGCTTTATCGCTACTCGAAGGGCCTTTCTGGCCTCCCTGTACCCCGCATGAAGCTCCGCCTCTCGGGGCTCCGTATCTGCGGGGCGGCTGCGCCTCCTTCGGAACAGACACGTTGGTTGGAGGGGCTGACCAGAATTACAATAAGAATAAATACTGTGTTTATTTATTTATTATTCATTTTTATAATTTAACTTATACCTGCTAACTTATACTTTATACTCGTATATGTAGTTATTGGTCCTGTAAAACTACTTGCACAGTGTGTCTGCATGAATCGAAGTCTCAACTCTGAACTACATTTTTACTTAGGTAGGTAAGAACATATTTCGAGAGGAATTTTACATATGAAGACTTCAACTAATTTGATCCTTGTATCTACCTTCATATTTCACCTATTCTGTTATTCGGTTCCACGTTATAGAGGGGAGCTTATACCCATTAAGCGGGCAATTTCTTAAAGGTGCGTGTTAACTGTCAGATGAAGAAGAATCCTTCTCCTTAATCGCCTTTTACGATACCCAAGAGAAGAAATGGAGTGGCTATTTTCTTGTAGGTATTTAGGCGAATTATTACTAGCTATTGCCCGTTGTTCTACCCGCGTATAATCTTGAAGTGTGAACCATTTCTGCCGATCCTCTGCCTTCCGCATTCAGTCTGTTCCAGCCACCTTTTTTAGGTCGTCAGGCTAGGGGCTGTGCTAGGGGCGCCAGTGTTCTCAATATTTGTCGGTTATAGGTGGTTTATGTATATAATTTATCTATGTATTCAACAAATTATAGGCAGATCCGTTCAGCCATTTGATCATGATTTCGTAACATATGTACATACATGTTCACAAACTGTCACAGATAAGATTACAGAGACCGCATTGGAAAATAATATTACACTGTATTATAAGACCTAAAGAAAACCTGCCCCCTGGACACCATCTCTCGTGGCCAACTTGGAAGTCATTAAATCGCCTACGGACCCAAGTTGGCCGCTGTAAGGCAAATTTGGCAAAATGAACACCCATCCCATCTCTTGCCCACTGTGCCCTTCCACCTGTACCATCGCAGACCTGTGCAGGGCAACAGACGATGCTGTGGCCGTAGCAGGTATTGGGCCGACATAATTCAATAGACTGATGAGGCATTTACACGAAGAAGAAGACTGTATTAAGTATAGTACGTATCTCAGGCGTAAAGTGTTGAATATAAATCTATTTCTATAAATTCCGTGTGAAGACTTGAGTACCAAGATATTATACGCCAAGATGAGACTGTGAGGGCGTCAAAATTTTAGGCAAATAACAAACTTTGTAACACAAACATTATCAAGACTTTCCTCCACCACCTACATGAAGTCTCGCAATACGTCTTAAAAGGTATTCGACATACCATACCATACCCCCAGTGAAGTAAAGGCGTAAGTTGAAAACGTCAACTTTACAGGAGAGTAAAAAAATTGGTGTACTTTTACTTTGACAAAACGAATGTTTGTTTTTGGTATAAATCCTTCTTCCATACTAATCTTATAAATGCGAAAGTAACTCTGTCTGTCTGTTTGTCTGTATGTTATGCTTTCACGCCTAAACTACTGAGCCGATTTTGATCAAATTTGGTATAGGGGTATATTAGACCATGAGAAAGGACATAGGCTATGTTTGGTCGGGATAACCGACATCCACGTTGGCGGAGTCACGAGCAAAAGCTAGTTTTATATATTACGAAAAAAATTACCGTATGTGTCTTTACTTCTAAGTAATAATCATAATATAATTGTAAGAAAATAATAGGAATTCGTACTTATTTTCCCCGGGAGTGTGATATATTATATACAACATAGTTATTTAGGACTAGCCTTTATAATATAGAGTTCGTTTGCATATTACAATAGTAGATATACATACACAGAGAGGTCTACCCGAGCCGAAATTGTCTAGATTTACATATGTATCATCAAAGTGCTTATTTATTCATTGTAATAAGCTTTTGGGTGATTTTCAACAAGTGATTTTTTTGTATCATTTCGGTGAGATTTTTCTATTACAATGTCTTGTTAATATATTTTGTAACGAAAATAAACTTTAATCTTATTTGTAACATATGCGTGAGTGGACATCATGTAACATCAAAACTTACTGAA
Source organism: Eilema sororculum (assembly GCA_914829495.1). Taxonomy (NCBI): domain Eukaryota; kingdom Metazoa; phylum Arthropoda; class Insecta; order Lepidoptera; family Erebidae; genus Eilema; species Eilema sororculum. The sequence continues at coordinate 20,934,203 of OU618534.1, read as the reverse complement.
ATATTTAAGATTGAATTTTTGGGAGCCCACAGAAATGAAAAGTGTCCACTGAAATGATAAATCGTCCACCGAAATGACTAGACTGTGCACCGGAATGAAATTAGCCCACTGAAATGATACAACCAAGGACATCATTTATTTTTAGGAGGATTCCGTAGATTGTCTGAAACGAATCTAAATAAATTCCATAGAGATATCACTAGACTATATTTGTGATATTTATTAAATATAAGATCAAACTATTATATTAGAGAAAAAAAGTTAATAAATTTGCGGAACGAGTGTTGTGTTCTTACCCGACTGCGCGACGCAAAGGAGGATAATGTGTTTATCAGTCTATGTATGTATGTTTGTTTCTATGTGGCGTTCTAGAGACCACATGCATAGGCCGATTTTGATAATTCTTACGTCAATCGATTCATCTTAACCTTGCGAGTGTCACTAAAAACATGACAGTAATCAAAATTTACCACGGCGAAAACCAGACGCCAAAATTTTGTCAAAATGAAAAAAAAATAGATGAACTATGTCAAGTGGGGTGTCGTTGAATAGGTATTTTAAAATCATCTTAAGGTTCATTTTTCATTTAAAATAATAGTTTAGGATATATAACGATTTAAAGTTATTTAACAAAACAGTCGCTAATTTTCTTAGTTATTGATTTTAAGTTATTATTAAGTTATAAGTTTTTATTTCAAGTATATACGATATGAAGGAAATTAAAAGGAGATAACAAAAAGATATACAAGTCAAATCATAACTAAAAAGTATAAAATAAAACAAATTATTAAAAAATAAAAAAAAACCCGACTGCCACTGAAAATACCGAAATAAGTTTGATAGCAGGCGGTACCCATTTGCCAATCATAAACCGAAAGAAAATTAATAAAAAATTAAAAATAAAATTAGAAAGAAAATAAAAAAATAATCTTTTCAGTGGCAGTCGGGTTTTTTTAATTACTGGTAATAATAATAGTGTTTTGTATGTAAAACTTCAAAATGTACTAAATCAACTCTTATATTTTTACGACACAATGATTTAATAAGAAAAATTATAAAAATAATGTAAGTATGTTCAAAAGAGCTAAACACTTCATCTTAAACATAACAAAAAAAAATTAGATCACGTTATCGTAAATTATTGCAAACAGTTTGGCTATATAATCCGATTATGTACTTATGCGAAAATAATGAAAATAGCGCATCGCGGCATCCTAAAATCCAAATCATAATAAGTCCATTATCGGCTTAGCAGGGTTAGTGATTCTTTTAAGGGGGATGGTATACGTTTTTATAACAAACTGCCAGAATCGACCCTTGGTATGCCTGACGATAAATTCAAAACCTTTGTAAAAACCACCTTATCCAAAAAGGCATACTATAGGATAGATGATTACTTGAAAGATAAAAATGTCTGGCTTGAGCATGGTGCAGGCCCCTCGTAAATTGCTATAATTACAGCATGGTACTGTATTAGTTACGTGTTTTATTTGTTACATTATGTAACTTTGTTTTAATTCTTAATTATAAAGAGTTTTATATACTTGTTGACATTTAGATTTAAGAAAATAAATATGTAAATTGACGTCCAAAAAATGCCGCAGTGGAGTTTGTTGCGCCGTTTCTTCTCCACCAGCGCCTTGGAAGCGGTGGTAAACTTAGATTAAGTAGAATTAAAATTGACGTCAATAAGAAACAATTTTATTGTTCTATATTGAAAAATAAATGACTATGACTATGACTAATATGAATTTTTCAACAACTACGGCGTTTGTTTAGGTATGCAGTGCACGCAACGCTGCGGTATTCGAACAACGACGTCCATTTATATGGGCGATGTTGTAAATATGCTGACGCTGCATGTTTTAAAATGGTCTGTTTTATTGTTAAGTAGTGAATTTAAATGGTATTTTAGTAATATTATGAAATATACGAGCGTTTAAGGTACGTATGTACAACAATATTAACAAAAGTGGCAACATAGGAAATTATTCCAGGGACTTACATCATGATTTCTTATGTGTCATTCCTGATCTATCTCTCTTCATTTCAGGATCTCCGTTCAGGAGATCCGTTCAGCCGTTCATGCGTGAATAAGCACGAACAAACAAACATTTTCACACACTTTCACATTCATAAATTAATAGGATTACAAAAGTGATTCACCCACTATCTAAGCGTAAATGATCGTATCTATTTAGAAACGAACGTAAGTACCAAGAACCACTTGCTCTAAGCTCTAAGCTACCTAATTTATGATATTTTCATCCATTATACAGTCACATTAAACTCGTAAACAAAACAGCTAAGTTCTTTCCACAAAAATATTTTCATAACGTTCGTTCAGGGTTGAACGAACGTTATGAAAATATTCGACCGTAAAATAACAATACAATTTATCATTTGCGCATTTAATAACATTTTTTATTTTTAGAGGACACGTCATTGAGGAGCTCTAATTTAGATTTGAATGCCAGAGGGTTGTGTGATTTGCATAATACAACGTGTAACGTGATAATAATGTATGGCATGGCACATTATACAATGTATTGTATACGAGAAATGAATTTAGTAAAGGTATGACACATAGCACAGTAGTAAATTATATAGCAAGCCGATACAATTCGTCATTTGAAAATACACAGTATTATAAATAATTCACTCATTTATGAGACACTCAGAAATATTCACTGAAATATTTTAGTCGAGTATTGTTGATACCGTAATATTCTGATATTGTAAAGAGTGTAGGTAGGTTCCGGTTGAATAGTCATATGACCACATATCTCGATCGATAGACCTATAAATTGCCACCTAAACTATAGATACGTGTCCACATAGACAAATAATATGTACCTACGCACGTAGTACGTATACATAATATCGGTAGAGCCCGGATGTCACTATTCTGGTATATATGATTTACCATATCCGGGTATTATTGTTAGTGTGTGTCCACGTATTTGTAGACACGTATTATACGAATACGTATTGCAGAAGTACGTGCACATTTGTGTGCTCATAATTATCAGGATGTATACATATTATATGTACAGCCAGCGTCAGAGAAAACAGACCCCCTCAATACTTAAAGAATATTGCCGCTTGCGCCGGCCGCGTCACATGACTCACGAATGACGTCACGTGATGCGACCGTCGCAGAGCTGCGAACGAGCGAGCAGCTTCATCTGCCTTTTATTTGCATGTTCATATTTGTAATTTTCTGATATTTTTCGTCTTTCGGCTCAATTGTATACCATGATACAATAAACTCACAAAAAGATGCCACTGCCGCTTGAGGATACGAACCCGCATCCTCAGCGCCAGCCGATCACTTAGACCGTGCCTTATACCACTAGGCTATCGGTTCACTTAATAATAATGACGAAAATATGAATAACATTACTCCTTTTATCGAACAAAGCTGATTACGGTGTAATTTTCTAGACCTTAAGGTTTAAATTTCAACTTCCACCATATGTAACAATAATAATTACTCAATTGACTAAAAGATAAGGTTGAAATTTGTATAGATTTCTTTTTTAGTTCAATAGATTACACTTGATACAGCTTCTTGCACTACCGTCATGTTTTACTTCAAAAATTTATCTGCTACATGAGCTGTGGCTATAGTATTATAATATCTGTTACAGCGCACTAAAGTTGCAATTAGAATACTTCTTTGCCTTATTTCCTAAACTGTGATTGAAGGTAACTTTATAATTCGTAGTAATTTGCATTGTTGTATTAATCCTCCTCGTAATATTATTCAATTTATTAAGTTTTTGATCAGTTTTTTGAGTAAATTGAAAGTATCGTTCGATTAACAACATTTATGAAAGCTAAAATTGTTGTTCTCTGGGAGCAAGAACAAAGCATAAAGAAAATAGCACGAGATATGGGCAAAACGGTAAGAGTTACGATAAAAATACCTATATTATATACCTATTTATATTGCTTAATCAATCATGTTATATTTTCATTTACAAGTTAGTTTTTTGGAGTTTCTTTTATTTATTATCATTTTCATTACAGAGAAATACAGTGCGTAGATGGATGCGAAGGTATCAAGCGACGAGTGATATAAATATGAACGCCAAGGACCTCGCCCAGTTGCTTATACTCATGAATCAGAGCGGCACCGTGATATTGTGGAAGCTCACTCAGTGGCACCCTTCAAAACTACGCGCGCAAGTGCTGAGACTTTTGGAGTATCGCTGAGCACTGTTCGACGACATCTACACGCTGCGAACATCCATAATTATAAGCCAGCCAGAAAGATTCAACATACTGACGATCATCGCACCAACCGAGTAAATTTTATCACTCGTTATTTAAATTCCGACTGGGAAAACGAAATTGTTATATTTACCAACGAAAAATGCTGCGGTTAACATTACGTAAGTAAATCATTATATTCTGTAACAAATAAATATGTATAAATAAACATAAAACTTGTTTATTCTCTACCCCTATATATATATATATATATATATATATATATATATATATATACATCTTGAAGGACATGTTGCGTCCTACATGGCGTTATTTACCGATGATGCTGCGTCCGACTGACTTTGTGCGTCCGGAATACGGACGCAAGATTGACCGACCCTCATTTTTAGCCCAATGGCCCCTTATGATCCTTAGAATGCAATGGCGAAAAAATTGGCATGGACGTAATTCCATCACTACAATGCCTTTTAGCGTATAATATAGTTCCGCCATCGTCCGACTGAAATTTGGAGGACACTAGTGTTCAGCGTATAATTTACCACGTATACTTTGAGTTCAGTTCACCGATCTTATCGGGTCCATTGAATATCGTATTTGTAAAGTTTTTATCATGTTTTCGTGACAACAATCTTGCGTCTCTTAAACATCCTTAAACGGGCACTAGGTACGGTGTCTGAGGGGCCTCCTCGGGGTTCACGAGGGACGCTCGCGTACCGAAGTTTGTAAACCAACAGACATGTGCCGGCCGTGATGTAAGCTTATCTGTTCACACCAGCCTGTGCCTCTGAGCTTACCGGTTTATACATTTTTTTTATAGTGCGCTAAATCTCCACGGATACCACCCCCACGGAGACCCCCCCGACTAAAACGCACGCCGTCTTGGGTCCTTGGTTGCCGGGGGTGAGATTGCCGAAAGCATATCTCTCGCACCCCGGCAGACACTTCGGGCTGTGGGGACCTCGGTGTCCCCATCTAGACCCGGGTACGGGGAGGCGCACTTGGTGGCACCGCCGCGGTCTGCTTCTGCTAGGGTGACAGGAGACTCCGCCGTTCACCCCTAGGCCAGCGCTCATGGAGGACGGAGGTCGTTCCGCGACGACCGGTTCGCCTTCGCTCTTCGTGGGCTTCCCGGGCCCGTAGTCTAGTCCGGACCCGACCGGCCGCCTCCTTCTCGAGCATTAATTGCTCGCAGAAGGAGGCGGCCGCACCCCAAGCGTTTGCGCATCGTACCATCGCTGTGAGCAATGTGGCGAGTGTGAGGACTCCCACCCCCAGAGCCGCCACTAGGATCTGCCTGGGCCGCCGTGTCCCACGCCGGGCACTCGTTCAGCGTGTGCAGCTCTGCGTCCTCGCTCGCATCACAGTGATGGCACTCGCACGTTGGCTCCTTCTGCATCCGACACAGGTAGCTCCCGAAACACCCGTGTCCGGTAATCACCTGCGTCAGCCGGTACGAGAGGCTGCCGTGTGGCATCTCTAGCTATTCCTCCATGATGAGTTTAACCGCTGCTATTACGGCGTGCCCTGCGCTTGGTCACCCAAGTCGTAGCTCCCACTCAGGGTGGAGATGGGACCTCACGACCCGAATTTCTTCAGGCTCGGGTTCCCGGCTCGGCTCCCGCGCCTCCTTTCGATACCGAAAGGGTTCTCGCATCCAAGTTCCACGGTAGAGATCTGGCAAGGAGATTCACCGCCTCCAAGGATATCGTGCGGTACCCCATAATGTCCCTGCTGGCCATTGCACGCTGCGGCCCACGCAGCAGACGCGCATTGTGGATCGTCAGGGTCTCCGCCCATATCGGGCACCCATATAGGGCAATGGACCGCAGGACCCCTGCGTAGAGTCTCCTGCAAAAGTCATCCGGCCCCTTTTTTTTTATACCACTTAGATGGCAGACAAGCACACGGCCCACCTGATGGAAAGTGGTTACCGTGGCCTATGGACGTATGCAACACCAGAGGCGTTACACTCGCGCTGCCTACCCTGAAGAAACCTTCTAATGCCCCTCTTGAAGAACCCCATATTGTAGTCGCTTGGGAAAACCGTGGCAGGGAGTTCCTTTCATACCGCACGGTGCGCACCGTATTCGGATGCAATGTATGGGGATGAATTCCCTGTCTATGGCGAGCGGTGCGATGATAGAATGTAGCTGTGGGCATCATGTCAAATAATTCATCTGAGCACAAACCATTATATAGGCGGTAGAAAACACACAGTGAGGCAAAGTCCCTCCTGAGGCTGAGAGGTTTCACATCGCCTGCGAGTATGGGACTGTCGACGAGCCTCAACGCACGTCTTTGTACCGAGTCGAAAGGGTTAAGCTGGCGTGCGGGCGCTCCGGCAAAAAGATGACAGCAGTACTCCATGTGGGGTCGAACCTGTGCCTTATAAAGAAGGAGTCGCTGCCCCGCAGTGAAGTACTGCTTCGCCCTGTTAAGAACTTCAAGTTTCTTTGATGCCAGCTTAACCTTGTCCTCTAAATGACTGCGGTACTGGACGTCACTTGAAATGTCGACGCCTCGGATCCCGATACTCGGGGCAATGGTAAGCCGTGTGCCCAGGAATTGCGGCGCTACAATATATGGGGTTTTCTTAGCGGTGAATACACCCCTTATGTTGGGCAGCAGCAAGCGGCAGCTATGTCCTTCAATTTGGGGGCCAGTCTTCGGCGATGCTCCCACCGGCCATATCCACCGGCCGTCGAGCACGAGCCCCAGATAGTTCATCTGGGGCTTGATGCCGATGGAAATGTCTCTCACTATGAGGCTGGAATCTTCCGGTGGCACGCGCCGAGGCCCATGAAAGAACATGGCCTCGGTTTTATACGGAGTCACCAGCTGGATCCAGACCCAGCCACCGGATCCGCTCCACGACTTGGGCGACCGCGGTCGTGGCCTTCATGGTCGCTTCGCGGTATGTAGCCCCGCACGCCGTCACCAGCGTGTCATCCGCATAACACGTGACGGCGGCACCGTCCGCGAGCTCACCGCGAAGAACCCAGTAGTAACCGATGTTCCACAGTAGCGGTCCCAGGACCGATCCCCGCACGACATCTCTCGCCGACCGAGCCCGGTCGCATTTGGGTACAACAAGGGGGGGGGGGGGAGCTGCTGGCAGCGGCGTTGTGCACCAGTGCCACCGATTCGTCCAGGTCGGTTTCCCAGGCAGGCCCGATAAACCGGTGAGTGTACGGCTTGGCGACAGCGGCGACATTAATGCCTCACTGTGCCATGCTCTGGAGCAAAAGTGCCTGAGCATCAACACAGTGGTTCGCATTCGTCTGCAGGACGCGGAGCTGAGGATCCATTATGGAACTGCCAACCAGCTTCGGCCTCCCCGCGGTGCAGGCCTTGGCACCAGCCCTATGGTCGGCCGGCTTGCCCTCTGCTGCACACCTGAAGCAGTGCAACGGAGCTTCGCAACTACCGGCCTTATGATCGGGTTGGCTACAGCGGAAGCAACGGTCACCGACCGTTACCTTCGGAAACTGGCCTCCACCGTGCACTGCACCCCCACGTGGCTCACCGACAGGCACCGGAAGCACCGTGCTGGTCGGGCCTGCAGGAGCCGTACCTGCACCATCTGGAAGCCGCCAATAAGCAGGCCCCGCCCATCGGCAACCTTTGGGGCTGCCGCGATGGGGCTCTCCGACGCCTCCGCCGTCAACGTAATGACGACGGCCGTCAATCGTGGGGCGCGGAGCTTCCTCGGCGCTGTTGCCATCGCGGCAGCCTTGGCCCTTCTGGCCATTTTGGCTGCCTTTTTGGCGGCGTTCCGTCTCTGCTTGGCGGCTCCAGCTACCTCCCAGCCCCCTTACGGGGGCTCGGGGATTCACCCAGAGCCGGGCCGGGGTCCGGGGTTGTCCTTCCCCTTATCCTTGCCCTGAGCGCGACCCACGATTCTGGCTTTGCTGGTCGAATTGGCGGCTTCACCGGTTACGCAGTTTGCGCTGGCCGCTTCGGCTGCACCGGCCGCCCCGCCAGAGCAGGGTGCGCCGACCGCTCCGGCTGCGCCTTCCGCATTGACCGAGTCGCCACTCCCGGCAATTCGGTCCCTTCTCTTGAGGGCCTCCAGCTCCGCCGTAACTTTTTGGAGTTGGCGTCGGGACTTGGCCTCCCGCCGCTGTGCCTCAGCCTCCCTCCTCGCCTGTTTTGCCATCTGGGTGGCCAGACCCTCACCGGCAGCTGCGATCTGCTCTACGCATAAGCAGAACCTACAAAACTTCGAGCTAGCGTTGAATGGTGTTGCAATAAGCAGGGACAGTCATATTCGCTTCCTGGGTCTCATATTAGATGAACACTGTAACTGGAATCTGCATGTAGATACAGTATGCAAGAGAGTAAATAGATTCGTGTTTGCTCTACGCCAGCTTAGAAATACAACTTGCGAAAAAACAGCTCTTATGGCGTACCACAGTCATGTTGGCTCAATCTTAAATTATGGCATATTACTGTGGGGTAACTCAACCGACGTAGACAGTGCCTTCATAAAACAAAAACTCGTCAAAAATGATTATATTGCTTTTTAAGATTTTGTTGACCACCAAAGTGAAAATACCTACGCTATACATTGTCACTTTTGTATACTAACTATTAATTATATTTATTATCTATGCCTGGAGTCATTATAAACCCTTATATAGGTGGAAGCCTCTTGGCTGATAAGCTGGATACAATTATTCAAAAACAGTATTCGGAACCAATCTGTATTCAATAGTAGATGGATGTCATTTAGTTATTATAATCATTATGATATATGCAGAGCATTATACGGAATTTATTTAAACATACATTCGGATGGAGGCGGGAATGTGCATGCAGTGTTTAGTAGGTATACGCAGGTATTCAGTGTGCAAGAAAGATTTAAGAGTGAACGGACGCACTAATTCAGCTAGAAATATTTAATTTGAATATCTTCATTTAATGTTTAAATGAAATTTGACGTCGACTACTGATATGATACTGATGAAAACATCTTACATACGCATTGAAAACATTAAAAATCTCACTACATTCAGTGGACGCCGCAGGGTGGTAGTTTGTAAAGACGCAAGAAGTCCTTCGCGATTTATATATATATATATATATATATATATAATCATTATGATATATGCAGAGCATTATACGGAATTGATTTAAACATACATTCGGATGGAGGCGGGAATGTGCATGCAGTGTTTAGTAGGTATACGCAGGTATTCAGTGTGCAAGAAAAATTTAAGAGTGAACGGACGCACAAATTCAGCTAGAAATATTTAATTTGAATATCTTCATTTAATGTTTAAATGAAATTTGACGTCGACTACTGATATGATACTGATGAAAACATCTTACATACGCATTGAAAACATTAAAAATCTCACTACATTCAGTGGACGCCGCAGGGTGGTAGTTTGTAAAGACGCAAGAAGTCCTTCGCGATTTATATATATATATATATATATATATATATGTATATATATATATATATATAAATCGCGAAGGACTTCTTGCGTCTTTACAAACTACCACCCTGCGGCGTCCACTGAATGTAGTGAGATTTTTAATGTTTTCAATGCGTATGTAAGATGTTTTCATCAGTATCATATCAGTAGTCGACGTCAAATTTAATTTAAACATTAAATGGTGATATTCAAATTAAATATTTCTAGCTGAATTTGTGCGTCCGTTCACTCTTAAATTTTTCTTGCACACTGAATACCTGCGTATACCTACTAAACACTGCATGCACATTCCCGCCTCCATCCGAATGTATGTTTAAATCAATTCCGTATAATGCTCTGCATATATCATAATGATTATAATAACTAAATGACATCCATCTACTATTGAATACAGATTGGTTCCGAATACTGTTTTTGAATAATTGTATCCAGCTTATCAGCCAAGAGGCTTCCACCTATATAAGGGTTTATAATGACTCCAGGCATAGATAATAAATATAATTAATAGTTAGCATACAAAAGTGACAATGTATAGCGTAGGTATTTTCACTTTGGTGGTCAACAAAATCTTAAAAAGCAATATAATCATTTTTGACGAGTTTTTGTTTTATGAAGGCACTGTCTACGTCGGTTGAGTTACCCCACAGTAATATGCCATAATTTAAGATTGAGCCAACATGACTGTGGTACGCCATAAGAGCTGTTTTTTCGCAAGTTGTATTTCTAAGCTGGCGTAGAGCAAACACGAATCTATTTACTCTCTTGCATACTGTATCTACATGCAGATTCCAGTTACAGTGTTCATCTAATATGAGACCCAGGAAGCGAATATGACTGTCCCTGCTTATTGCAACACCATTCAACGCTAGCTCGAAGTTTTGTAGGTTCTGCTTATGCGTAGAGCAGATCGCAGCTGCCGGTGAGGGTCTGGCCACCCAGATGGCAAAACAGGCGAGGAGGGAGGCTGAGGCACAGCGGCGGGAGGCCGAGTCCCGACGCCCGCCAACTCCAAAAAGTTACGGCGGAGCTGGAGGCCCTCAAGAGAAGGGACCGAGTTGCTGGGAGTGGCGACTCGGTCAATGCGGAAGGCGCAGCCGGAGCGGTCGGCGCACCCTGCTCTGGCGGGGCGGCCGGTGCAGCCGGAGCGGCCAGCGCAAACAGTGCAACCGGTGAAGCCGCCAATTCGACCAGCAGAGCCAGAATTGTGGGTCGCGCTCAGGGCAAGGATAAGGGGAAGGGCAACCCCAGACCCCGGCCCGGCTCTGGGTGAATCCCCGAGCCCCCGTAAGGGGGCTGGGAGGTAGCTGGAGCCGCCAAGCAGAGACGGAACGCCGCCAAAAAGGCAGCCAAAATGGCCAGAAGGGCCAAGGCTGCCGCGATGGCAACAGCGCCGAGGAAGCTCCGCGCCCCACGATTGACGGCCGTCGTCATTACGTTGACGGCGGAGGCGTCGGAGAGCCCCATCGCGGCAGCCCCAAAGGTTGCCGATGGGCGGGGCCTGCTTATTGGCGGCTTCCAGATGGTGCAGGTATGGCTCCTGCAGGCCCGACCAGCACGGTGCTTCCGGTGCCTGTCGGTGAGCCACGTGGGGGTGCAGTGCACGGTGGAGGCCAGTTTCCGAAGGTAACGGTCGGTGACCGTTGCTTCCGCTGTAGCCAACCCGATCATAAGGCCGGTAGTTGCGAAGCTCCGTTGCACTGCTTCAGGTGTGCAGCAGAGGGCAAGCCGGCCGACCATAAGGCTGGTGCCAATGCCTGCACCGCGGGGAGGCCGAAGCCGGTTGGCAGTTCCATAATGGATCCTCAGCTCCGCGTCCTGCAGACGAATGCGAACCACTGTGTTGATGCTCAGGCACTTTTGCTCCAGAGCATGGCACAGTGAGGCATTAATGTCGCCGCTGTCGCCAAGCCGTACACTCATCGGTTTATCGGGCCTGCCTGGGAAACCGACCTGGACGAATCGGTGGCACTGGTGCACAACGCCGCTGCCAGCAGAATTGTTGTACCCAAATGCGACCGGGCTCGGTCAGCGAGAGATGTCGTGCGGGGGTCGGTCCTGGGACCGCTACTGTGGAACATCGGTTACTACTGGGTTCTTCGCGGTGAGCTCGCGGACGGTGCCGCCGTCACGTGTTATGCGGATGACACGCTGGTGACGGCGTGCGGGGCTACATACCGCGAAGCGACCATGAAGGCCACGACCGCGGTTGCCCAAGTCGTGGAGCGGATCCGGCGGCTGGGTCTGGAGGTGGCTCCGTATAAAACCGAGGCCATGTTCTTTCATGGGCCTCGGCGCGTGCCACCGGAAGATTCCAGCCTCATAGTGAGAGACATTTCCATCGGCATCAAGCCCCAGATGAACTATCTGGGGCTCGTGCTCGACGGCCGGTGGATCTTCGGGGAGCATCGCCGAAGACTGGCCCCCAAATTGAAGGACATAGCTGCCGCTTGCTGCTGCCCAACATAAGGGGTGTATTCACCGCTAAGAAAACCCCATATATTGTAGCGCCGCAATTCCTGGGCACACGGCTTACCATTGCCCCGAGTATCGGGATCCTAGGCGTCGACATTTCAAGTGACGTCCAGTACCGCAGTCATTTAGAGGACAAGGTTAAGCTGGCATCAAAGAAACTTGGAGTTCTTAACAGGGCGAAGCAGTACTTCACTGCGGGGCAGCGACTCCTTCTTTATAAGGCACAGGTTCGACCCCACATGGAGTACTGCTGTCATCTTTTTGCCGGAGCGCCCGCACGCCAGCTTAACCCTTTCGACTCGGTACAAAGACGTGCGTTGAGGCTCGTCGACAGTCCCATACTCGCAGGCGACGTGGAACCTCTCAGCCTCAGGAGGGAGGGAGGCGGTAGAAAACACACAGTGAGGCAAAGTCCCTACTTTGCCTCACTGTGTGTTTTCTACCGCCTATATAATGGTTTGTGCTCAGATGAATTATTTGACATGATGCCCACAGTTACATTCTATCATCGCACCGCTCGCCATAGACAAGGAATTCATCCCCACACATTGCATCCGAATACGGTGCGCACCGTGCGGTATGAAAGGAACTCTCTGCCACGGTTTTCCCAAGCGATTACAATATGGGGTTCTTCAAGAGGGGCATTAGAAGGTTTCTTCAGGGTAGGCAGCGCGAGTGTAACGCCTCTGGTGTTGCATACGTCCATAGTCCATGGTAACCACTTTCCATCAGGTGGGCCGTGTGCTTGTCTGCCATCTAAGTGGTATAAAAAAAAGGGGGCCGGATGACTTTTGCAGGAGACTCTACGCAGGAGTCCTGCGGTCCATTGCCCTATAGGGGTGCCCGATATGGGCGGAGACCCTGACGATCCACAATGCGCGTCTGCTGCGTGGGCCGCAGGGTGCAATGGCCAGCAGGGACATTATGGGGTACCGCACGATATCCTTGGAGGCGGCGAATCTCCTTGCCGGATCTCTACCGTGGAACTTGGATGCGAGAACGGATGCGGTACCGAAAGGAGGCGCGGGAGCCGAGCCGGGAACCCGAGCCTGAAGAAATTCGGGTCGTGAGGTCCCATCTCCACCCTGAGTGGGAGCTACGACTTGGATGACCAAGCGCAGGGCACGCCGTAATAGCAGCGGTTAAACTCATCATGGAGGAATAGCTAGAGATGCCACACGGCAGCCTCTCGTACCGGCTGACGCAGGTGATTACCGGACACGGGTGTTTCGGGAGCTACCTGTGTCGGATGCGGAAGGAGCCAACGTGCGAGTGCCATCACTGTGATGCGAGCGAGGACGCAGAGCTGCACACGCTGACCGAGTGCCCGGCGTGGGACACGGCGGCCCAGGCAGGTCCTAGTGGCGGCTCTGGGGGTGGGAGTCCTCACACTCGCCACATTGCTCACAGCGATGGTACGATACGCAAACGCTTGGGGTGCGGCCGCCTCCTTCTGCGAGCAATTAATGCTCGAGAAGGAGGCGGCCGGTCGGGTCCGGACTAGACTACGGGCCCGGGAAGCCCACGAAGAGCGAAGGCGAACCGGTCGTCGTGGAACGACCTCCGTCCTCCATGAGCGCTGGCCTAGGGATGAACGGCGGAGTCTCCTGTCACCCTAGCAGAAGCAGGCCGCGGCGGTGCCGCCAAGTGCGCCTCCCCGTACCCGGGGCTAGATGGGGACACCGAGGTCCCCACAGCCCGAAGTGTCTGCCGGGGTGCGAGAGATATGCTTTCGGCAATCTCACCTCCGGCAACCAAGGACCCAAGACGGCGTGCGTTTTAGTCGGGGGGGTCTCCGTGGGGATGGTATCCGTGGAGATTTAGCGCACTATAAAAAAAATGTATAAACCGGTAAGCTCAGAGGCACAGGCTGGTGTGAACAGATAAGCTTACATCACGGCCGGCACATGTCTGTTGGTTTACAAACTTCGGTACGCGAGCGCGCTAAAGCCTGCCGCTCCGCGCCCCGCGCCATGCGTCCCTCGTGAACCCCGAGGAGGCCCCTCAGACACCGTACCTAGTGCCCGTTTAAGGATGTTTAAGAGACGCAAGATTGTTGTCACGAAAACATGATAAAAACTTTACAAATACGATATTCAATGGACACGATAAGATCGGTGAACTGAACTCAAAGTATACGTGGTAAATTATACGCTGAACACTAGTGTCCTCCAAATTTCAGTCGGACGATGGCGGAACTATATTATACGCTAAAAGGCATTGTAGTGATGGAATTACGTCCATGCCAATTTTTCGCCATTGCATTCTAAGGATCATAAGGGACCATTGGGCTAAAAATGAGGGTCGGTCAATCTTGCGTCCGTATTCCGGACGCACAAAGTCAGTCGGACGCAGCATCATCGGTAAATAACGCCATGTAGGACGCAACATGTCCTTCAAGATGTATATATATATATATATATATATATATATATATATGTATATTATATATTATATATTTTAATTATTATTGCTGCTGATATTGTTTTACATATATTGCAACAGATTTGAAAATGTTTATTATTTTAGGTTACTGGGGATGGATGTCTTCAATGGGCCCAGGCGAGCTAGTGGAAATAGGTGGCCGCATGAACAGTGAGCGATACCTTGAAGTGTTGAAAGACGTAATGCTGACTTCAGTGCGGGTCGCATATCCAGAAGGACAAATTTACCTGGTTCAGGATATCTCTTCAGTGCATCGGTCCCAAATTGTGCAGGACTGGCTAAATGCACAAGAAGATATAACGGTGTTTGAGCGGCCGGCTAAATGCCCGGATCTTAATCCTATAGAAAACTTGTGGGGTCAGATGGTTTTAAACTGGGACTCAAGTGAAATAAAGTAAAAAAATGGAAGAAGAGGTAAACCGAACTTGGGAATTAATGCGAAATAGTGCCGCATGCATAAAGGGACAAATCTTTGTGTGATGAACACGATTATTTGTTATGTGTCTGGGTGTAATTTATCTAAAATAAGTATATATCAGTTGTCTAGTATCCTTATCAGTTATCACATTAAGGTGCTATTTTGGGCTAGATGACGCTGCGCTGTTTATAAAGTGTCCTAACATTCATAATAATAATAGTATATTATTAATATTCCATTACTCTTGTTTACAAGTTTAGTAATCTTCTAATGTGTTAACGATGCACCATCTGACCTCACATTATTTTTCTAATGTTGTGTTGAAAGGGTTACTTATCAGAAAATGTGATCAAAGAGGAAGATGTATATTGCTATCCCGTTATAGTTTAGCATGTTGGTTCTTTCTTTGTGATTCACAGGCACAAATAACATTTCATTTTTCAACCATTCTTTTATTTTCGAAGATTATTCAGAGTGTAAAAAATTTATGTTGGCAACTTTAAATAAATATTGTAGTTATGTTTCTAGAATTATCTAATATTAAACATTTTATACTTCACTTAGGGTATTGTGTTTTGTCAATAAATTTAGGTCAGGTGAAATCTAAAAATAAGTAACCCTAATTTAACTCAGATAGATAAACTGTATACTCAACCAGGAAATGACCTCCATGTAGTCCTAGAAATGTAATTCGAGAAATAAATTAATATTGTTTATGCAACAAGCCTATTTTTTCTTACAAACCTCATACCTACTATAAAATTTGATTCCTTAAATAATGATTAACAAAAAGTGCTTAAGAGACTAAAAAAATAATTACATATATGAATACAAAAAGAACTTCGTGTCCGAGGATTTGAACCCCCGCTTACCGTATACTCAATACGTCGGTCATAACCACTAGACCAACATACCATATACGTCACCTATCAAAAAACTTCAATGCTTTCATTTCATTATCAAGGGGGGTCCCTTTTCTCTGAAGCTTACTGTACCTATAGTACCTATATATATACACCCTACACAATTTTCAGCATACCTACTTGTATTACAGCCTCTGTGGCGTGGCGGTAGTGAACTGCCACGCAGGAGGCGCGGGTGCGATCCCCGCTCAGTGCAAATATTTGTATGCATGAATATTGCAATTTTTTTTTGGTCTTTGTGTCTGAACCGACTGTCCTACAGTTCGGGTACAGTGCCCTCGGCTTGGAAGGAGGCGAATGTCCAGCCGATCCCCAAGAAGGGGGATCGCTCGGACCCAGCCAACTATCGACCCATAGCCGTCACCTCAGTGCTGTGCAAGGTGTTCGAGCACATAATTAACACACAGCTCATGCGCCACCTAGAGGATCACTCCTTGCTTAGTGACCGGCAATACGGTTTCAGACCGAAACGGTCAACGGGTGATCTTCTGGCGTACATGACCCACCTTTGGGGTGAGGCTATGGAGAAGCACGGTGAGTCCCTGGCAATTAGTCTTGACATCGCCAAAGCTTTCGATAGGGTATGGCACAAATCGCTTCTTTCCAAGCTACCAGCCTTCGGCCTGCCTCCTAGACTGTGTAACTGGGTTGCAAGCTTCCTGCAGGGGCGCCGTATTCGCGTCCTTTGTGATGGACGAGCTTCGGAGTTCTTGCAGGTAAATGCTGGCGTGCCGCAGGGTTCCGTTTTATCTCCCACTCTCTTTCTTCTGCATATCAATGACATGCTCTGTAACGGAAACATTCACTGCTATGCAGACGACAGCACCTTACACGGGAGTTATTACGCACATCCTGCGGCCAAGCAGTCTGATATCGCGGAAAAAAGGCAGCTTCTTGTCACTGAGCTGGACCGGATCCTGGACCACATTTCTCAATGGGGCGCTAGGAACCTGGTCGAGTTCAATGCCAAGAAGACCCAGGCATGTGCGTTTACAGCAAAAGTATCTCCTTTCCTTCCCCTTCCCACTCTTCAGAGCACACCACTGCCACTGCAGGATCACCTCACTATCCTCGGTATGGATGTTCGCTGCAAACTGAACAACAAAAACTATATCGAGAGTATCATCAAATCAGCCTCGCGTAAACTCGGAGTCCTGAACAGAGTGAGACGTTTTTTCACGCCGGAGCAGCGGTGTCTTCTATACAAGACCCAAATTCGTTCCTGCGTGGAATACTGCTCACATCTCTGGGACGGCTCCGCAAAGTACTTATTAGATGCTCTCGACAGGTTGCAGCGACGTGCGGTCCGCATTATTGGGGATCCTGAGGTCACGAACACCCTCGAGCCTTTGCAGATGCGTAGAGATGTTGCGTCTTTGGCAGTTTTCTACCGTCTCTACCATGGTGAATGTTCTGACGAGCTCTTCCAATTAGTCCCACCCTCCCCTTTCCTTCACAGGACGACACGTGCAGGGCTAAGATGTCATCCATTTACGGTGCAGAGTATACCTGCTAGAACCAAGCGTTTCAGTGATTCATTCCTATGCCGCACCACTAAGACCTGGAATTCCCTGCCAGCTCACGTGTTTCCTTCTTCCTACAGTCCCGGGTCCTTTAAGCGGGGCGTGAAAAGGCATCTAATGAGGCCGTCAAGCTGAGTGCCACCACTGTTAACATGGTAAATGTTTACGATGGTGACCCTCTTTCCGAGACTTTGCCTTTAGCTTAACATCAGGCGAGGTGAAGTCAAATTGACGTGTTCTGTGTAAAAAAAAAAAAAAAATATATATATGTAATTACTAAAAAAGTATTTAAGTATGTTTATCCGCATTATAGATCACATAACAAAAACTAGTTTTAGCTTACTATAGGTCTAGAATAGATAGCGTTGTGTAGAATGTTGTGGAAGATTTATTTATCAGAAAATGAATAGATATGTACTTTTTGTTTTAAAACCGCAACATTTTTAAACAAAAGCTAAGACTTTGGTGGTGTCGACAAAGTCAAGTTTCCACTCTACACTGAATTTGTGTTTTCAAGTGGGGCCGGCCCGAGGGGCGCCGTAAGCGATATTTCAAAAGCTGGGAGAGGTCATAGCGGATCAGAACAGTGCACTCAAAAGTATTGGAAATTTTCACTGACAGAACAGCTGAGCTCTAAAAACTTTAGGTGGCGAAAAAAGATAGCGTTGCTTCTTTAAGCGCTCATTAAATAAGTTGCGGGATGTGCAAAAACGGCTTTTTATTTTGTATACAAGGGCGCATCCTTATGATTTTATTAGGATATGTGTACAATATTTAAACTCAGTAATGATTATATAAATAAATAAGTATGCTATGATGATATAAGGGCATCCAATAAAATCTTAGGGGCCAAAATGAACCTCACCAGCGAGCCGGTACCTTTTTTTACGCGTTTCACTGCTACGTCAGAGGTCACGGGTTCTATTAGTGTTAGTGCAAATATTTTTGTCTATTTCCATTAGTTTGGATATTTCATTGCATGGAACTGTTTTAAACTGATTTTCGGTTTACTGGGTTTGATTAAGGGCATGACTGGGTCCCAAACTGGTGGTGCGGTACATCCACCCTCTCTATTAAAAAGTGGTTTTATTTCAAAATCACTAATTCGTTAAGATTTATCCTAGTGTGGGATCTAGGGCTTCTGCTTCTTGAGACACTATACTTTAAACATTTTGAATTGCCGTTAATTAATTATATTTAAAATGACTTATTTACCTATAGGCGGCAAAACATGACTCGTGAGTTATGCGCGGCCATTTTCACCCTTCACTGTGACCCTACCATAAAAGGTGTCCACTTAACGCTAATGATATTTAATATCAAGTATGGACAGCTAATAATGAGTTGCGGAACTTAGGTTTTGAGTAGAATCTCAACCCATAAACGAAACACTGCTTTGTTGCCCACAATTATTAAAATCTAGAGTTTTAGGAGGTTATAATTATTAATTATACAAGAATAGTACAGCCCAATGAGGCCTCCATCGTGGATAAGTGGTTACCAAGTACGTTGGCTTATAGCCTTGCAATGTAAGATTTACCAGCCAGGCCCTCGATTCCCTTGACTTGAGCGAAAAAAATTATATTACGTTTTAGACTTTATTTTAAGGCGCATAAAATCCAAAATGAAATGAAAAACGTTTCAATACACTTTTTCATTCGCTCTTGTAAAAGTCATTTAATTTTGAATTTTAAACACATCTCTTTAAAATCTATTATTTAATAACGTTTTTTCAGTCACTGCGGCATGACTATGGCTTGGCTTTAGTAAAATCGAGGCCCAGATCAAAATTAGGATGCATGACGATTCTTAAGGAAATAACCAATATCATACGTGAACGTTTTGGAAGCCGTCAAAACCCCTTCGCGCCTCGGAAAACACGTTAAGACGTTCAGTTCAGGTTGCCATATGAAACATCAAAATCGGAATGTAATAGCAGAAATAAGATTGGTACGATACTTTTTATTCCGGTCGATTTGCGCCGACCGTGGTCACTATGGGAATGAGTCGGCAGGTAAACCGTATTGAACAATATATCTTAGATTCACGTGCAGTAACAGATTGGTCTGGATCTCACAGATGGGTTTCACCCAACAAAAAATACAAATACAATCTATTCTCATTTCCAACACCGTCCTTTACACCTAACGTGGGATGACACGTAATATTGTTATGTTATCCCAGCTGCCACTTACAGCAAAAAATTACTTAATATAGTAAATATATACGTAGAGAAAATATTTGTACCCATGAACGTTACAAAAATTTTACTGAGTTTTTACTTTTTATGTGTCTACTTTGTTAAACCCTTTTCTCATTTTATCTGAATGCATCTCTTCACCTTTTTTATGGGTTTGTTTTGACTTGCCTGTCTTGAAGTAATCCTGCGCCAGAGCTTCGTTGGACGATTGTCCAACGAAGCTCTGGCGCAACTGATGTACCAGTACAGGAGAGATAGACTTGGGACGTATAGCTTGTTACTGTCCCTATAATCTAAGTATATTTCCTTCTGGAATATAGTTGGACGTGACATCATCATTCCACAATACTGTAAACAGTTCTATATGTAATAAAAAACATTGTTATTTTCCTTAGAACGTTCCCGCAAAAGCAGTGAATACACTGGATTAAAATAAGTACCTATCTACTCTATTTGAGCTCTCATCATAATAATTTCACCTGTTTATCAAGCATAAACAGCTTCAAGTAATTCACTATATTATGCCTATAATTCTATTATCCTTAGTGCAAAAACAAAAGCATAAAAATAATTCATAGGCAATAAATGGAGAAAAAGCAATCGTAGCCCTGGTAAACAGGTTCAAGGGACGTCTAATACGAGCGGGCGATGGCCGACCAGTTCGTTTCTATTTCAAACAGCTTTCAATTGAATTAAGTCTGCTCACTAAGCAAAATGGCTGCTATGAACCGTGTCTATGGACGTGATTTTTAATTCAGAAAATGTTGGTTGTAACTTAAGAAATATTAACCGTTATTTTGATAAATAACTTTGATTTAGGACTAAATTACTCGTCTAGAAATTACCAATTATACTATCAAATAGTTCTTGATTTTATAATGATGAAATAGGTAGGTATATTTAATTCTTGCATGCATAAATTTAACCAAGGGTTTAACATTACGATGTCACTGTACGGCTTATATGGTTGCTCACCCGAGTGTTATTTCTCTGATAACTTAAAATGATCTTAGCTAAGACATAAACATTATACAGTAGGTATATAAAGTTATCGGATCCACTTGGAGCTCAGAGATATCTCTTAGAAGAAAATGAATGAGCAATATTATAGGTATTGGTAAGAAATATATTGAGGAGAAATCAAGAGAGAAAGGTATTTGCTGGCGTATCTACTAGACAGTCACAGTCACTGTTTATATATCTGTGAACTGAAAATGTACAAAAGACTAAAATAAAGTCATTGCACTGTTGAGGCCCTCCAGCTGTTTATAGTAGGTCATAGTGGGAAGAAAGATAGCTAGGAAGCGTTACCATTCGATCCGACTGACACAATTCTAAATCTTTTTTTTTACATCACGCATCTGTGTAATCTTGCACTTTCTAAAAAATGTATATTTGTTTTTCTACTGAAATATTTATTATTATACTGAATGGTTTATTGAATTTGCTGCATTATTTTTATCATCACACTGTTCTATAAGTTAAGTACAGTCGATATAGAAGATACGGTTGCACATTCACATACAATTTTATATGAAAAATTGCAACAGTATTTCCTTTGTTGACTGTACATAGGTCCATATTCCATTTGCAATTCATGATTTTACAATTTTTTCTATTAGTCTGATACCAAATCGATAATACAAAAATAACTATCAAACCATTCAGTTTTCTTATGTTGACTGATTGGATTATATCTATATTCTTTTTGGTAGAGCATAAGACTCCGCTATATGGAACGAGTGAGTGAAAACCAATCCTAAAAGGGTGAATATCAAAAGCAAAAAAAATACACGGTAAGCCTGAGAGCGGTAGTGCAATGTGTTGGTTTTACGATTTTGATTACTTTTCATAGTATAATAGGTACTTCTCTACCATGGCAAAAAAAAATGTTGAGTAATGTCCTCTATTACATAAAAAAAATTAATTACAAAGTGTCATTTTATCATTTCGGTGACCTGTCCTGAATCGAATTTCACTCGTAAAATATCTTGCCCTGCAGTTGTATTTAACATTTGGACTAAAATCTAATTTTGTATGAATAAATTATAATATGACCCATAGAAAAAAACTAATATTGTTTGTTTATCTTATTTCTTATACATTGTATTAAACAGTCTACTTTTGTCCTGTAAAAAGTTATCATTTTGGTGGACAGTAAGTTTTAGTTGAGTAACTTCGTCAACATAGCGTTTTTGCGCCCCCTGTGCCTTTCCTTACTTCGAATCAGGCCACCTCCATTCCTTGGAGCGCACGAACGCGTCACAAAATCATCGTGGCTTCCCGCCGAAAAGTAAGTATATCATTTCAGTGATATGGGGACAAAAATAGTGTCATTTCTGTGGCCGTTATAGCTCGTGTTAGGTTCATTCAATTTATTTCAAAATTGTGTTTTAAATTCGCCGTAAGATATGTTTTGTTACAGCAGTGTTGACATTTTAATATTAATTCTAATATCGGAGTTAAATGTAAAACTTATTATTTTTATCACCTCGGTGTTATCATTTCAGTGGATTCGGTGGACTGTTATACCGACAACAGTCCACTTAAATGAAATTTAACTTAGAAATGATAAAATCATAAGTTTTAGAGATCCTTGAGTCTAAGATTGAATCATAAAAATTTGGTGAGATAATTCTAGATATTGTAGGTTCAATATTTGGGATTAATTTGATGTGTTAATATTTGTTTTTTTTTTCTTTTATTTATCACAAATTTTGGATGTAAATGGGTCCTACCAAGACCATTGGGGCCAAGCCAACCTCACCTGCAAGCTGGTGCATCTGCTGATTAACGAACGAGGCTCTGGCGAAATTTACTGGTGGCACAATTTTGGTCAGGGTTGGTACCACCGTGCTTTTCCGAAAAACCCTCCAAGTATCCTAACTTTGGTTGGGGTGCGTTCAAGGTTCAGGAACTGCATAGCCGGAGATGACGAGGAGGCAGCTCACGCAGCACGCTTGGGACCAGTGGCATAATGGTGGAGTAGGTCGAGTGTGGTTTGGTGTGGGTCGATCCGTCGGCCAGGGAGACCCGTAGAAACGGTGGTGCCGCTGGCCGCCCGCGGCATAGTACAGGGGCCCAACTGGAACTAACCACTCTGGGAGGCTGCCCCACCAGGCCGCGCATAATCTTGATGTGGCTCGTCGTGCCGGTTGGTGACCGGAGATGGACCCGGCGACCACTATCGGGGGGGTACGGGGGCCCTTCCGTCCGGCGGGTCGGCCACCACAGGGCCACACATCCGCCGACGAAACCAATACCCGCGCCTTGTCACATACTGCTGCGTGGGTTGTTACCTCTTTTTTTCACGCCTTCCCTTCCACTCAATCTAACAATGGCAGCATATAAATTAAGAGCAGGATATACAGCGGCAAACCCTTCCTCCATCAAAACAACACCATTTGAGGTGGAGTTCACAAACATTCGTGGACTCCACTCTAACCTCATAGCCGTCCACCAACATCTTGAGACGGCACGGCCTGCTCTACTTTTCCTCACGGAGACACAAATAAGCCGCCCTGGTGACACGTCTTACCTTCTATACCCCGGCTTTGTGATAGAGGAGAACTTCATAGCAAAGGCTGGAGTGTGCGTGTATATTGGGGCGGATGTTTGCTGTCGCCGCTTACGCTGCCTGGAGGACCCTTCTCTTTCTGTTCTCTGGCTACACGTGGACCACGGCACGTCTAGCCGAGTCTACGCCTGCGTGTACCGTCCTTTTAAGGGAGGACCTTCAGAAACGGCTCATCTCTTCGACCATCTGAGTCGGGCGGCAGATGCAGCGCAGGAGCGGTTTCCGTCCGCAGAACTGGTGTTTCTGGGGGATTTTAACGCCCACCACGAGGAGTGGCTGGGATCTACCAGAACTGACCATGCTGGACGGACTGCCCACGCATTCGCTCTCACGCACGACTTGGCCCAGTTGGTACCCGAAACCACCCGGGTACCAGATATAGCGGGTCATCAGCCCTCTTTGCTGGACCTTCTGCTGACGACCCATCCAGCCCAGTACAGTGTCTCTGTTCATGCCACTTTGGGTACCTCCGACCACAAGTTGATCTGCGCCAAGGTGCCTATCGCTACCCCCCCAAGACCAGTGGAGATCAAAAGACGGTTATGGCACTATTCGTCAGCAGATTGGGATGGACTACGAGATTACTTTGCATCCGTCCCGTGGACTCAGCGCTGCTTTAATGGTGGGGACCCATCAGATTGCGCATCTGCCATCGCTGGTGAAATCAGTTTGGGCATGGAGTATTATATTCCATACACTGAGGTCACCAGTGCCCGCAGAACTCGACCCTGGTTCGGTCGTGAGTGCGCTGCTGCTGTTCAGCAAAAACAGTTGGCGTACCGCGCTTGGACCAGGGCACATGCAATCCGCGGATTGCATGTGCCCTGGTCCAAGCGCGGTACGGTACGGACCCATTTACATCCAAAATTTGTGATAAATAAAAGAAAAAAAAAACAAATATTAACACATCAAATTAATCCCAAATATTGAACCTACAATATCTAGAATTATCTCACCAAATTTTTATGATTCAATCTTAGACTCAAGGATCTCTAAAACTTATGATTTTATCATTTCTAAGTTAAATTTCATTTAAGTGGACTGTTGTCGGTATAACAGTCCACCGAATCCACTGAAATGATAACACCGAGGTGATAAAAATAATAAGTTTTACATTTAACTCCGATATTAGAATTAATATTAAAATGTCAACACTGCTGTAACAAAACATATCTTACGGCGAATTTAAAACACAATTTTGAAATAAATTGAATGAACCTAACACGAGCTATAACGGCCACAGAAATGACACTATTTTTGTCCCCATATCACTGAAATGATATACTTACTTTTCGGCGGGAAGCCACGATGATTTTGTGACGCGTTCGTGCGCTCCAAGGAATGGAGGTGGCCTGATTCGAAGTAAGGAAAGGCACAGGGGGCGCAAAAACGCTATGTTGACGAAGTTACTCAACTAAAACTTACTGTCCACCAAAATGATAACTTTTTACAGGACAAAAGTAGACTGTTTAATATTATGTATAAGAAATAAGATAAACAAACAATATTAGTTTTTTTCTATGGGTCATATTATAATTTATTCATACAAAATTAGATTTTAGTCCAAATGTTAAATACAACTGCAGGGCAAGATATTTTACGAGTGAATTTCGATTCAGGACAGGTCACCGAAATGATAAAATGACACTTTGTAATTAATTTTTTTTATGTAATAGAGGACATTACTCAACAATTTTTTTTGCCATGGTAGAGAAGTACCTATTATACTATGAAAAGTAATCAAAATCGTAAAACCAACACATTGCACTACCGTTCTCAGGCTTACCGTGTATTTTTTTTGCTTTTGATATTCACCCTTTTAGGATTGGTTTTCACTCACTCGTTCCATATAGCGGAGTCTTATGCTCTACCAAAAAGAATATAGATATAATCCAATCAGTCAACATAAGAAAACTGAATGGTTTGATAGTTATTTTTGTATTATCAATTTGGTATCAGACTAATAGAAAAAATTGTAAAATCATGAATAGCAAATGGAATATGGACCTATGTACAGTCAACAAAGGAAATACTGTTGCAATTTTTCATATAAAATTGTATGTGAATGTGCAACCGTATCTTCTATATCGACTGTACTTAACTTATAGAACAGTGTGATGATAAAAATAATGCAGCAAATTCAATAAACCATTCAGTATAATAATAAATATTTCAGTAGAAAAACAAATATACATTTTTTAGAAAGTGCAAGATTACACAGATGCGTGATGTAAAAAAAAAGATTTAGAATTGTGTCAGTCGGATCGAATGGTAACGCTTCCTAGCTATCTTTCTTCCCACTATGACCTACTATAAACAGCTGGAGGGCCTCCACAGTGCAATGACTTTATTTTAGTCTTTTGTACATTTTCAGTTCACAGATAGGTATATAAACAGTGACTGTGACTGTCTAGTAGATACGCCAGCAAATACCTTTCTCTCTTGATTTCTCCTCAATATATTCTTACCAATACCTATAATATTGCTCATTCATTTTCTTCTAAGAGATATCTCTGAGCTCCAAGTGGATCCGATAACTTTATATAGGTACCTACTGTATAATGTTTATGTCTTCGCTAAGATCATTTTAAGTTATCAGAGAAATAACACTCGGGTGAGCAACCATATAAGCCGTACAGTGACATCGTAATGTTAAACCCTTGGTTAAATTTATGCATGCAAGAATTAAATATATTTCATCATTATAAAATCAAGAAATATGGTGCCAAATCTTCTAACTATTTGATAGTATAATTGGTAATTTCTAGACGAGTAATTTAGTCCTTAATCAAAGTTTTATTATCAAAATAACGGTTAATATTTCTTAAGTTACAACCAACATTTTCTGAATTAAAAATCACGTCCATAGACACGGTTCATAGCAGCCATTTTGCTTAGTGAGCAGACTTAATTCAATTGAAAGCTGTTTGAAATAGAAACGAACTGGTCGGCCATCGCCCGCTCATATTAGGCGTACCTTGAACCTGTTTACCAGGGCTACGATTGCTTTTTCTCCATTTATTGCCTATGAATTTATTCTCGTCTTATTTTTATGCTTTTGTTTTTGCATTAAGGATAATAGAATTATAGGCATAATATAGTGAATTACTTGAAGCTGTTTATGCTTGATAAACAGGTGAAATTATTATGATGAGAGCTCAAATAGAGTAGGTAGGTACTTATTTTATTCCAGTTTATTCACTGCTTTTGCGGTAACGTTCTAAGGAAAATAACAATGTTTTTTATTACATATAGAACTGTTTACAGTATTGTGGAATGATGATGTCACGTCCAACTATATTCCAGAAGGAAATATACTTAGATTATAGGGACAGTAACAAGCTATACGTCCCAAGTCTATCTCTCCTGTACTGGTACATCAGTTGATTGTCCAACGAAGCTCTGGCGCAGGATTACCTCAAGACAGGCAAGTCAAAACAAACCCATAAAAAAGGTGAAGAGATGCATCCAGATAAAATGAGAAAAGGGTTTAACAAAGTAGACACATAAAAAGTAAAAACTCAGTAAAAGCTACGAAAATTTTTGTAACGTTCATGGGTACAAATATTTTCTCTACGTATATATTTACTATAGTAAGTAATTTTTTGCTGTAAGTGGCAGCTGGGATAACATAACAATATTACGTGTCATCCCACGTTAGGTGTAAAGGACGGTGTTGGAAATGAGAATAGATTGTATTTGTATTTTTTGTTGGGTGAATCCTATTTGTGAGATCCAGACCAATCTGTTACTGCACGTGAATCTAAGATATATTGTTCAATACGGTTTACCTGCAGACTCATTCCCATAGTGACCACGGTCGGCGCAAATCGACCGGAATAAAAAGTATCGTACCAATCTTATTTCTGCTATTACATTCCGATTTTGATGTTTCATATGGCAACCTGAACTGAACGTCTTAACGTGTTTTCCAAGGCGCGAAGGGGTTTTGACGTCTTTAGAGACGGCTTCCAGAACGTTCACGTATGATATTGGTTATTTCCTTAAGAATGGTCATGCATCCTAATTTGGATCTGGGCCTCGATTTTACTAAAGCCAAGCCATAGTCATGCCGCAGTGACTGAAAAAACGTTATTAAATAATAGATTTTAAAGAGATGTGTTTTCTTATTATTCAAAATTAAATGACTTTTTCAAGAGTGAATGAAAAAGTGTATTGAAACTTTTTTTCATTTCATTTTGGATTTTATGCGCCTTAAAATAAAGTCTAAAACGTAATATAATTTTTTTCGCTCAAGTCAAGGGAATCGAGGGCCTGGCTGGTAAACCTTACATTGCAAGGCTATAAGCCAACGTACTTGGTAACCACTTATCCACGATGGAGGCCTCATTGGGCTGTACTATTCTTGTATAATTAATAATTATAACCTCCTAAAACTCCAGATTTTAATAATTGTGGGCAACAAAGCAGTGGTCCGCAAACTCATTAGTCAAGCAGTTTATGGGTTGATATTCTACTCAAAACCTAAGTTCTGCAACTCATTATTATCTGTCCATACTTGATATTAAATATCATTAGCGCTAAGTGGACACCTTTTATGGCAGGGTCACAGTGAAGGGTGAAAATGGCCGCGCATAACTCACGAGTCACGTTTTGCCACCCACTGGTAAATAAGTACAAGTCATTTTAAATATAATTAGTTAACGGCAATTCAAAATGTTTAAAGTATAGTGTCTCAAGAAGCAGAAGCCCTAGATCCCACACTAGGATTAATCTTAACGAATTAGTGATTTTGAAATAAAACTACTTTTTAATAGAGAGGGTGGATGGACCGTACCACCAGCTTGGGACCCAGTCATATTAATCAAACCCAGTAAACCGAAAAGTAGTTTAAAACAGTTCAATGCAATGAAATATCCAAACTAATGGAAATGGACAAAAATATTTGCACTAACACTAATAGAACCCGTGACCTCTGACGTAGCAGTGGAACGCCTAAAAAAAGGTACCAGCTCGCTGGTGAGGTTCATTTTCCCCCTAAGATTTTATTGGATGCCCTGGACCCTTATATCATCATAGCATACTTATTTATTTATATAATCATTACTGAGTTTAAATATTGTACACATATCCTAATAAAATCATAAGGATGCGCCCTTATATACAAAATAAAAAGCCATTTTTGCACACACAAAAAACACAAAAAACCAGTGCAAAAACAACTATGAACAGCTTTTTAGAGAATGTAAAATGCTACCAGTTCATGAGAAAGTGTTGTTATTGATAGCAATTGAGCAGTATGATAACGATGAGTTTAAAGTGCATAAAAAACGCCCGCGGAGACAAGGTACTAACATGCTAGAACTACCCCCTCGTAATAATTATTACGGCGAACGACATAGACAGTACTTGGTGCCAAAAATAATGAATAACCTGCCTCCATCATTGTCAAATAGTAACAATACTAAAAGAATGTTTAAAAACAAAGTCAATAAATTCCTATTGCAAGCATTTTGTAATAACATCGTAACGTAACAGACTGTGGCCCTCAGTTGATACCGCATATAGTAATATTTGTGATGTCCAGTGTTTAGCAATATATTTAAAGTTGTCAACGTTATGTGGATCAATAGTAATAACAATAAGAACAATGGTATGTACCTTCTTAGTCTTGATTACCTACACTATGATTACTTATTACCGAATTTATATTAGTATATAATTTAATTTAATAATTAATAATATATGGGAATATCGGGGACCTATGTATATATAAAGTATATACATGGGGTACCTGTATTTAGATGTGCATGTTATTCTTTTCTAAATTTATAATGATCATTTTAAAATTTATAATGCTTATAATGTATATTTAATGAATAATTAAAACAGAATGAAATACTGTATACTTACCTAAATGATAAGGATAGAAACAGGGAGCTTCATTCTGCCAACAAACTGTTTTACAGTTTGGCAGAAGTTAAATGTAACAACAGTGTTAATGTATGTAAATAAAAATTTATTTCATTATTATTTCATTATTTCATTTTATTTAATGAGCTCTTAAAGAAGCAACGCTATCTTTTTTCGCCACCTAAAGTTTTTTAGAGCTCAGCTGTTCTGTCAGTGAAAATTTCCAATACTTTTGAGTGCACTGTTCTGATCCGCTATGACCTCTCCCAGCTTTTGAAATATCGCTTACGGCGCCCCTCGGGCCGGTGCCACTTGAAAACACAAATTCAGTGTAGAGTGGAAACTTGACTTTGTCGACACCACCAAAGTCTTAGCTTTTGTTTAAAAATGTTGCGGTTTTAAAACAAAAAGTACATATCTATTCTTTTTCTGATAAATAAATCTTCCACAACATTCTAACACAACGCTATCTATTCTAGACCTATAGTAAGCTAAAACTAGTTTTTGTTATGTGATCTATAATGCGGATAAACATACTTAAATACTTTTTTAGTAAATACATATTATACATAGAAACACAAAGACCAAAAAAAATTGCAATATTCATGCATACAAATTAGGTACATATAATATGTATACATCCTGATAATTATGAGCACACAAATGTGCACGTACTTCTGCAATACGTATTCGTATAATACGTGTCTACAAATACGTGGACACACACTAACAATAATACCCGGATATGGTAAATCATATTATACCAGAATAGTGACATCCGGGCTCTACCGATATTATGTATACGTACTACGTGCGTAGGTACATATTATTTGTCTATGTGGACACGTATCTATAGTTTAGGTGGCAATTTATAGGTCTATCGATCGAGATATGTGGTCATATGACTATTCAACCGGAACCTACCTACCTACACTCTGTACAATATCAGAATATTACGGTATCTACCATACTCGACCAAAATATTTCAGTGAATGTTTCTGAGTGTCACCTAAATGAGTGAATCATTTATAATATTATCAAATGACCAATTGTATCGGCTTGCTGTATAATTACTACTGTGCTATGTGTCATACCTTTACTAAATTCATTTCTCGCATACAATACATTGTATACTGTGTATGTGCCATGCCATACATTATTACCACGGTACACGTTGTAATATGTAAATCACACAGCCCTCTGGCATTCAAATCTAAATTAGAGCTCCTCAATGACGTGTCCTCTAAAAATAAAAAATGTTATTAAATGCGCAAATGATAAATTGTATTGTTATTTTAAGGTCGAGTCCGCAGGGTTGAACGAACGTTATGAAAATATTTTTGTGGAAAGAACTTAGCTGTTTTGTTTACGAGTTTAATGTGACTGTATAACGGATGAAAATATCATAAATTAGGTAGCTTAGAGCGAGTGGTTCTTGGTACTTACGTTCTTTTCTAATAAATAGACACGATCATTAACTTAGATAGTGGGGAATCACTTTTGTAATCCTAGTAATTTATGAATCTGAAAGGGTGTGAAAATGTTATTCACGCATAAACAGCTGAACGGATCTTCCTGAAATGAAGTGAGATAGATCAGGAATGACACATAAGACTTCGTATAAATCCCTGGAATAGTTTCCTATATTGCCACTTTTGATAATATTGTTGGTGTTGTCCACTTAGAGCACCCAGCTGAATAGCACCTGTGCGAATAGCACCTAGCCATGTCCATGAAGAGCACCTATTGAGATATTTCGCATTTGCTATTCGTGGTACATACGTACCTTAAACGCTCGTATATTTCGTAATATTACTAAAATACCATTTAAAATCACTACTTAACAATAAAACAGACCACTTTAAAACATGCAGCGTCAGCATATTTACAACATCGCCCATATAAATGGACGTCGTTGTTCGAATACCGCAGCGTTGCGTGCACTGCATACCTAAACAAACGCCGTAGTTGTTGAAAAATTCATATTGTGTGCAATAATAATTAAATAAGAGAACTTTCCTCTAAGAAATAACTTGAAGATATTTTGATGGAATGTCTCGTATATTTTATAGAAATCTGCAGTGATACTAGGTATTATATTCTAAATGGATTGAGATTAAAGTTTGATGACCGAGTTAACCTTAAGACCAGTTTTGCCCGGTTGGGTACAAAGGGGTTGATTGGTAATGATTTTTTACCTTTATTTTCGTTGAATCCCAGTTTAATATTTTTGGTGTTTGATCCCACTAAATATTATTATGTATTACCGTTGGATCCCAAATTTACAAAAAGTAAGAGAATTACGTTTTATTGTCGTTGAATCCCAAGAATTATTTCCGTTGGATCCCAAATACTTAAAAAATCTGACTGCGGGTACTGTCAATAACAAAATATTAATTAAATGAGGGTATATTATTTTATATTGTCTGACTACTGATTATTCTGCTGTCCTCTTTGTTATTCCGTCTATCTATTTACACGGGTTATGCGCACATTTACACGCATTGTGATAAGTGCAAAAAGTCCATAAAATTCACAAAATTGATATAGTTTAAAGTGACTGTAGGTAGTTTTCATTAATTTAATCACAAAGTACTATGAGTGATAATCTCCCATCTACTTCTTTACCAATAGATTTAAATTTTATAGACAGAAAAAATACACTGTAGCGAAACCGACTGCAGCACCACGTGACACCCACGTGAGACGTGAACCTTTATTTTGTTACACAAAAATCATTACTTATAATACGATATTTACTGCAAAATGTTATTCTCTATCGATCTGGCATGGCCTATAGACAGCTGACAAGACAAAACTTTATCACGGTTCTGGGTGAGGCGGGAATTGAATTTGAATTTCGAATTTATCATCCTATAACGTTAGTCAACGGAATATGGTATGATCATTTTCATCCAAATCTTGATATTTGTTTGCTATTCTAGTCAGAGTGTGAACCAAACAACCCAATTGCAAGTTTACGAAACAATTAAGTAATCCTGTGTAAGCAAATTCACCGAAGGCCTTTAACCGAATTCGAATAACAAACAATCGAAACTGAATTTTGTTATTGTATCTGAACATTTGCGTGTTGTTTATCAATTTCAAAGTTTCTGTTCAAAACTTGTTCAGAAATTGTATCGAAAACTAGGACATTTGATCCACTAATATGGTCGAGTCAAAACTGTGTATTGGCTTTTGGGATAGTAGATTTATATTAGCAGTTTATTCTTTCTACAGAAGCTGTAAAATCTACTTAAAAAAAAATATTGGACCTGACCTGAACTATATCCGCAGTTAGTGTGGTAAAGCAGACCCCAGACTCCAAGCTGAAAGCTTCGGATGCGACTGGGATTATTGCTAAGGTGAAGAGAAGAGATTCTAACGAAGCTGAGTACAGCTTGAATTGTTTTTTTTTAACGTGGTCGACGACCTCACGGATAGATAGCCATCGGGGTTGGTTATGTCGGACTCAATCCGACTGAAACGCACGCCATCCGTGGGGCGTACGTGTATGGTGTAGGAGGCTCTACAAATATCCTTGAGGCTCAAGTCAACAACGTGCAACTTGCAATAAGTCAGTCAAAATTCAAACACCGGACGAGCGTCCTGCGTTAATCAAAGCCATTTGAGAAATGTTAATAAAATATAGGGTCAGCTGTTTTTAACGCCTGGGGCCTTTCTTTAATAAAATAGACGGAGGCCTATATTGAGACTTGCCTATTGGGTTGGTTTCTGACAACCTTTTCATTGTATTTATGGGAACATCACCCAGGGACTCATTAAACAAGACTCCAGTATATATTAAAAAAGTTATTAACTTATCCGCCCTTTAAAGCGTTGTTCAAGCTTCAAACAAAATTTAATTTCCTGTTAACTCATGGCAGTCCTAATAGATGTTACCCGAAACTTATGATATATTCTCATACTGTGTATATATATGCGTGTCCCTACATAGTTTGCGGTACATTATTTAAGTTTACTTGAGACCTGTCCCTCCCAACGTTGTATTGTATTCTCCATAGAGCAAGTTATCCTGACTAGACTTATTCTGGGTCTCGAAAATAAAGCTATCGATAAATCTACCGAGCTTATAGGTATCGAGAGCTTTGAAATTGTTGGTAGAAGTTTATTTTAACAGTATTTTTATCTACTGCTTTTTTATACCAATGAGGTGGCAACAATCACCCGGCCCACCTTATGGAAAGTGGTTACCGTGACCTATAGACGTGTGCAATACCAGGGGAGTCACATTCGTGCTGCCGATCCTGTAAATACAGAAAATTTCTGTGCCACCAGTGTAGCCTATCTATCCATTGACAGCACAAAAACTCTTCAGTGAGCTCTGGCAACCCTACTCATTGCACCTGTAAATATAATATGTCTGTAAGACTTTCCAACATGTATTTGGACTTCTAATTATCATTATATGATGAAAAAAACCTGTGGAGTTATATGACGTTAAATAGTCCTTTATGCTTTATCAACGACTACCGTCATTGAGTTAGTTATACACATCTTTAGTGCTAATAAAAGCTTCTAATAAACTCCTAACGATAATTCGCACTGGGTATAAATGCGATTAATATGTTATGACGTAGGCATACACAGACATTTAACGGGGTAAACACGCTTTGTAGAACGGAAACATGGCCAATGGAGCTAACAACGCTCTTTAATAGACTTTTCTTGTTCTCTGCTTCATTCATATACTTATTAAAAGCTAATGAAATAATTTCCTCGGGTAAGTGTTCATAGGAACTCGAGAAAGTCTTCAGCGAAGTTAATCAAAGAACTGGATATTAGTATATCTAATCAAA
Source organism: Eilema sororculum (assembly GCA_914829495.1). Taxonomy (NCBI): domain Eukaryota; kingdom Metazoa; phylum Arthropoda; class Insecta; order Lepidoptera; family Erebidae; genus Eilema; species Eilema sororculum. The sequence goes on along the minus strand of OU618534.1, from coordinate 20,900,268 downwards.
AAGGCCTGAAAATGGTGGGTGAACTTTATGCGAAATTAGATTGATTAGGTATTTAATATTCGATTACAGCTATACTTGTTTTGATTTTATTTTTCAAGTCAAGTCGTGACCACGGATGCAGTATCGCACTTGAAACGTAAGCAAAGTAAATTAAAAAAAAGCGTGAAGTCTCGAACTTTATAAAACACCATTAATTTTGAGTTATCTACAATTTAAGCACTAGATAGTAATCCATACTAATATTATAAATGCGAAAGTAACTCTGTCTGTCTGTCTATATGTCTAAAAATCTATCTAAAAGCGTACTTTTACGGTTAAACCACTGAACCATTTTTGATGAAATTTGGAACAGGGGTAGATTAGACCTTGAGAATGGATATAGGCTACGTTTGGTCGCGATAACCGACATCCACGCGGGCGGAGCCGCGGGAAAAAGCTAGTTGGTATCTAAAGATAGAAACACTAAACACACATCCTGACATTTCAGTAATTTTTCGGCAGTGTTTTTTTAGTATGCAATCTTTTATAATTTAGTTGGCATCAGAGATTGCATACTAAAAAAACTAAATAAAAATTGCGATTGAATAAGATAAACATCATTTAATTTCAGTGTGTAATTATGCGACTAAATTTTCGATAATATTCTATTATTTGACTGAATTTTTTATAGTATTTTTAATGCTAACTTTAAAGCTCAGTTGGAAGAGCATTCCCCCTGTAAGGGAAAGGTCGTGAGTTCAAGTCTCCCTTGAGCGTTTAATTTTTTCCGATGTTTTTCGATATTCTATTATTTCCGGCATACCTACTAGGTAACTACAAAAAAATTTGTTTTTGCTGTAATTTATTCCGTTCTTCATTTAATTAACGGACCCTTTTACGAAGATAAATTGAAAAGCCATTGATTTACTATTCACCTCTGCAAAATATCGATTGCTTGTTAAAAAGGGTTAGCCAGCGTGTGTTTCAAAGCGTTTGTGAACCTTTTCTGGTTTGCTTAGGTGTTGTTGCAATCTCGTGGTTTGAAGTTAGAAGGTCCATCCCATTTCTGAGGGTCACCACTATCTGTTTACTTTGGAAGTGATAATTTAGCCTCTTGAGGTTCTTTTACCGTCGTAGTTAGAGTGGTTTTGTACCAAATAGTGTTGGTTTTCGATCGATAGAGAAGGACAATAAATGGTGGATTATTGAGTGTAGGCAGTCTTATTTTCTGTTTTCCTACTATATCCCATAAGGCAGCAGCAAAGGGATTTTACAGCACCATTCTTTTTGCCTAGCTTTTTATTTAAAAGTAAAAAAAACAACACTGTTTATTGAGCTATTCAAGTTAAGATTACATATCAATAAATGGGGTCAACCTTTGTCTTCCCTACTTAGAAAGTTCTTCATTGTCACTGGTCCCGTGAACAAACAAACAAATCGAAATTCAGTGTTATATAAAAACTAGGACATGAATGCGATAAGATCTAGGTTGGCCTGGATCCGATATAAATTGCGATAGATATATATATGATCATCTTGGGTGATAGGCAATCGCCTAAGAGCACAAATATGCACGCACTGATTTTTTACGACGGATACAAACGATCAATCAGACTTTCAGTCAACCGACACGCTATCGGGTCATTTTGTCGTTGCAAAATAATATAGATAAGTAAGTAAGGTATTTTACCTTGTAAAAGCATGCGAGACAATTTAAAAATAATCGTACTTATTTAATGACCTGTGACACAATTGCAGTACCACCCATTGAGTCTATTCGTATTTATTATTGAATGACGCCTAATATTGATTTATTTCGAAAGTCTACATGATAAACACGCTAAGTCTAAAATATTGCACGTTCAAAAATAATATGAACACTATGGTACTGTTTTTTTTTATAAGTTGGTACTTAATCAAATCTCTATACAAAATGACCGCACTCCTCCTAAATGTTATGTACGCGCATAACTGCCGGACTACTGCACCTAATAGAATATTACTTTTCATTTCTCATACTCGGAAAGTAGTGTTGTTTTGATCTGATTATTGGGTGGAAAATGCTGCTTCTCTCCATAAAGAGGGAAAAACTCATACAAATTACTTCCCACCTATGGGCCGGAAAGAACTTTAAAACTGCTATTAGCTGTGAAGAGTTTTATGTAAAAAAAAACTAATTAAAAATGCTGCAGCTATGTGACTTTCTAAACAGCCAGTGTGAACTTAGTGCCAACTTATAATTCAAAAAGTCGACAGAAATTGGCGGGATATTGTTATATCTGTGACGGATCTGTGACGGAACTAAAAAAAATTGGTAATAATCTTTTATGGTAACATTTATATATGAGGAAAATAAAACTAGTTGTTTATCTTATTTTTTCGACCCTCGGTTAACAATTTACTATTCTGTTTTGTGTTCGTTATTGTGTATCGGTTGGTTGGAATAAAAAGTGCAGCGGGATCGGGATAAGAAATATACGCGGGCAGAAAAGAATATGGCGCATGGTGGTACACAGTTCACCGGGTCAGCTAGTAATATTTGAAGTGGTTAAGACTCACCGCTGGCTGTTAATCTAGAAATTTGTTACAATAATCATTCGGTAAGTATTAGGACTGCAAATCGTGTGATTTTTTTTTTTTTTTTTTTTTTTATCGTGCGAAAAATCCCCACGGATACCACCCCCACGGAGCCGGTGGAGGCGGTTATGTCGGACTCGAACCGACTAAAACGCACGCCGTCTTGGGTCCTTGGCTGCCGGAGGTGAGATTGCCAAAAGCATATCTCTCGCACCCCGGCAGACCCAGGACCATCTCTTTCGAGATGGTCCCCTTCGGGTTGTGGGGACCAAAATGTCCCCATCAAGCCCCGGTTACGGGGAGGCGCACTTTGCGCCGCCGCCGCGGCCTGCTTCTGCTAGGGTGACAGGCGGCTCCACCGGTCACCCCCAGGCCAGCGCTCATGGAGGACGGAGGTCGTTCTGCGACCTCCGACGTCCGGTTCGCCTTCGCTCTGCACGGGCTTCCCGGGCCCGGAGTCTGGTCCGGACCCGACCGGCCGCCTCCTTCTCGAGCATTACTTGCTCGCAGAAGGAGGCGGCCGCACCCCAAGCGTTTGCGCATCGTACCATCGCTGTGAGCAATGTGACGAGTGTGAAGACTCCCACCCCTAGAGCCGCCACTAGGACCCGCCTCGGCGTGTCCCACGCCGGGCACTCGGTCAGCGTGTGCAGCTCTGTGTCCTCGCTCGCATCACAGTGATGGCACTCGGACGTTGGCTCCTTCCGGATCCGACACAGGTAACTCCCGGAACACCCGTGTCCGGTAATCACCTGCGTCAGCCGGTACGAGAGGCTGCCGTGTGGCCTCTCTAGCCACTCCTCCATGATGGGTCTTACCGCCGCTATTACGGCGTGCCCTGCGCTTGGTCGCCCAAGTCGTAGCTCCCATTCCGCTACCATGTCCCTGTGGAGCTGAGACCTCACGGCCCGAATTTCTTCGGGCTCGGGTTCCCGTCCCTGCTCCCGCGCCTCCTTACGATACCGATATAGCATCGAAAGGGCCCTCGCATCCAGGTTCCACGGTAGGGATCCGGCAAGGAGACTCGCCGCCTCGAAGGATATCGTGCGGTACCCCCTAATGGCCCTGCTGGCCATTGCACGCTGCGGTCCACGCAGCAGACGCGCATTGTGGACCGTCAGGGTGTCCGCCCATATTGGGCACCCATATAGGGCCATGGACCGCACGACTCCCGCGTAGAGTCTCCTGCAGGAGTCATCCGGCCCCCTCATGTTGGGCAGCAGCCGCAAATCGTGTGATAAGGACTATCGTACATCTAGCATATTTAATTTAAACATCAAGTATTTAGATGCTAATTCCATATCTTTAGATAGCACCCGTATTTATTTTCCAGACCTTACTGAAAATAAAATACAATTCCAGTATCTCTATTGGATCAACTCAAAATGAATCAAAAGGTTTTTTGTATGCTAATAAGACGATAGATGCCTGATTAAAATTGAAAAAGAAGGAGGCTTTAGACCTTCAACATTCTCACAAACGACGGTCGACGTACTATTATTACATACAGATACCTACTAGAAAAAGAGCCAAATCTCAACGCCTAACTTTGTTTAACATTTTTGTTAATTACTTGGGTCTGACAGGAACTGTTTATTTCCCACGGATAGGTACTAATTAAAAAACTGTCTAAAGTACGAAGTTACACAGAAACTATTAAAAATGTTTACTTAGAATTAAATAGGACCTTTATAATGAATTTTAAAGCATACGCCCGATGTGATTCAAATTTCCCTTCTATTTTTATCCATCTATAAAGTGATGGTGGAGTCATTACTTACGAAATTTGAATCACATCGGGCGTGGCTCGGTAGCTGAGTTGGTCAAGGCATTCCCCCCTGTAAGGGAAAGATCACGGGTTCGAGTCCCGCCCGAAAAGATTCATTTTCCTATCTCTTCGAGGATCTTTTTAAGTTGACATGAATCAATTGCGTTTTTTGTAGGCTTTCACCAAATCTGTTGAGAAAAAAGCGTTATTGGTGCTAATTCTGATGTGCACATCGCTAAATTTAAATTTCTCTAAAATTTTCTAATTTTAGCTCAGTGATTGACATATGGGTATTCTGTTGTTTAGTCGAACTAAATTTAGTGTTCTCCAAGACAGCTTTAAATTTGAATATGACATCGCTAAAAGTTGAATATGAAAGTGTTGCCGGTGTTAAAAAAATAAGAATGAATGATAAAGGGGATTTTCACAAAATCTTTAAAAACCATATTTATAGGTGTTTAGAATGCCGACAAATGTTAATAAATGCCTAATATTGATCAAATAGTAAAGAAACTGTGATTTTTCTTAGCCAAACCTAAGTAAATACAGTTTTACTCGGTTAACGTTCCTGGCAACCCTGTAAATAAACTAATTATCTTTGATTGAATCTGTGCAAGTCAATTTGTCAATCAACATTTTGTTGTTGATCATAAATAAGTTCTTGATATCCAAAATTTACAAAAGAAATAAAGTAGACTCTTTTACTGGCGTGGCTAACGTGGCACTGGTAGAATTTCTGGAAAACTTGACATTTCGCCATTACATTGTACTTCACTAGCATCATTGGCAAATTGCGGCGATGCGCTGCAGAAGCCAATAAGAAGAAGAAATAAAGTAAAGTAAACACGGATGAGAGAAACAAGACTGCCCACAAGAGGCCACAACAGTTGCTAGTTCAAATTGTAAGGACTTAAGGCAGGACTTTCAAACAACCTAAACAACATAGACTGCAGATCATGCAACAGTGGGAGCATGTACCTAATGTAAGTATATTTGATTGCCTATATGCCTATTGTGTCTTACAAGTTTTGTGATGGGAAATGTAGAGCATAGCATAGAAACCTATACCATAATTGAAAGAAAGAAGTGGGTATTGCATGCTTAATGCCTTTATACAGTGAAAAGAAAGGCACAAAATGTTCGTGATTCAAAGAGGGCAACAAGAGGAGACCCACTATTAAATCTTTTTTATATCAAGTATAAGATTTCAGTTATACTTGGGACCGCCTCAATTATTTAATGGTCTGCCAGTCTTGAAGCAATAAAAAAGTGTCAATTTAAACTGTACTAAGTATCTACTACCTAACGCTTTATAACCCAACGTAATTCTTATATTTTCATTACAGGAACTAACACGGCTTGCCTAGGCCCTTACATCATCTTTCCTATGATAACTTGCTGAGAAGTACCGAAGATTTGACACAGTGCTCAAGTGATTGCTGTTGCTTGAAGTGATTGCTGTTGTTTTGAGAAAGAACGGTGCTGAAGATAAAAGAAGATTCCTAATAATTATAAAAATCCCTGTTTTATGTTAATTAAACTATTCTGAACCCATGTTTTTAATCCATGTCTGTCCTCACAACCAGTTGTGCAATCGAGTTGGTCTATGGGTACCACCCTGTTTGTTAGAAATTCACACAAATGTAGTCAATTTGATGCAGCAGGTTTTAAGTCTGATCATGATAAAACCTGCATCATGTTTGATAAAAACCTAGAGGTGAACAATCTATAACCGATGTATATGTGGGCGCAGTCACAGGGATCAGCTAGTCATCATTATCCTTGTGGTAATCCCGGTCGCATCTGAAGTCTTCACCTGGGTGTCCGGGGTCCACTGTTTCCAGTCTACCAATGCCACTGAACTTCGATAAGTGAAGCGACTGCCATGTGACCACAACTAATTAGTTTCATGAACAAATAGTAGCATATTGATGTCAAAGTATTGCAGATGCCAGTGGTTGGACTTTTCAGAACTACAACTACCTGTAAGGATTGCCTTAGATGTTTGTATGACAACCAGGACCAATAGCTTAATATGCTCACGGAAACACCCAGAACAATTTAAATAGACGTAGGTGTGACAAGTTCGACCTTATATTCATGCATACAAATATTTGCACTGGGCGGGAATCGAACCCGTGCCCCCTGATGTAGCAGTCGAATGAACTACTGCCAGGCCAGAGGCCGCTGGGCATCAGAATGCAGTGATACCTAACATATTTTTACTATTAATGCTGCCATATGGTCGGCGGTTTTGCTAGATGAGCCTAGAGGTAACGGTTAGGGCTAGCAGTTACTCCAGCAGAAGCAAGCCCAGGGTGGCGGTGGTGTGACTCTCCAGGTGAAGGGTAACCTTTTATCTCCAATATCATGTCGAAGTCGCCAATGTTAGTGACCAAGGCCGAGAGGGACACGAGGAAAATCTACGAGCCACCCTCTACAGCGCCTCGGTCGAATTTGCTGTAGGTGGCAGTGTTTGCCCTCTGGAAGAGAGGCGCCCGCCATCTCCATTGCCTAGCATGCCCGTATAGAGGTTCTGGACCAAGTATCTCGTAGAACTACACCTATCTCTAACTTAGTCGGCAGTTATTTAGGTGCCGTCTAATTTTAGTGTGACATTTCTAATTATAGTGAATTTTTGACACTTAAAACGAACAACAGAATACAAATTCTCTAAAAATGAACTAAATTTAGTAACTTCGCTAAGTTTGGTCGTGTCAGGCTAATTTTAGGTTAGTCGTGTGTTCACAGAATACAAAACGGCATTTGACAGGCGTAAACTAAATTTTAAAGATTTTTAGCTATTTTTAGTTAAGAGATGTCACATCAGAATTGGCACCATTGTGTCTAGACTTTCTGACTTAACGAGAACTTAAAAGTTAAAAAAATAAAGTATAAGAAATATCAAACCTATTTCTAATCTAATTACATGAGTATCCCTCGCTTTTTGAACAAAGAAAAAGTAAAACAAGTAAAAAATGCTTTTAGAGATAGATAATGTGCCTACTTTGCAGGCTGTTACGTTGCTAAGGGTTCGTTAAAACTGTCTGACCCTTAGCATAGTATTCATTAAAATCACAGAGTAAAGTAATATTTTGCCTAAAAATAATCTGCCTAAAATACGTAAGATTGTCTCAAATAAAATGAACTAAATAATGAAGATATATGGATTACTTATCATGTTATGGTATAAATCTAATATATAAAATTCTGGTGTCACAGTTTTTGTTGCCATACTCCTCCGAAACGGCTTGACCGATTTTGATGAAATTTTGTGAGCATATTGAGTAGGTCTGAGAATCGGCCAACATCTATTTTTCATCCCCCTAAATGTTAGGGGTAGTCCCACCCCTAAATTTTTTATTTTTATTTTTTAGACAAATTTTTTAATTTCTATTTTTTTATGATACAACATACAAAAATACATACAATCCTCAATTTTCACCCTTCTACGATCAACCCTTATTTTTTAATAGCCATTTTAGTAATTTAATAATTTTTTCTTTCCGGTAGAAAAATGATCAATCGTCATTTAATTATTATCTATTTTTCATCCCCCTAAATGGTGCAGCGGGAACGGGATCTGACGCCACGAGGGTAGGAAAAAATTGGCGGTACGAAGTTCGCCGGGACAGCTAGTATATTATATAAATTATTCTGTTTTCCTTTTTTACTGTAATAAATCTATGTTCCCTCTTGAATTCAGTAGATAGATACATTTATGTGTATAAAAAATGTTTACAGCTAACAAAAACAGTTGTTGGACACTTTGACCTGTGGGGATGAAATAGATGACGCGATAACAAACGCGGGTGGAGCCACGAGCAACAGTTAGTATTATATACCTACAAATAGGAGTAAGATCTTCAACAATAATATAACTACATTAAACACTAAAGTGATGAAACGATGATATACCTAACATTAACAAATGTAGCTATTGCAGACAATTTCTTCTCCTATTTTTCTTCCCTCCTATCAGTTGCTGCTTCTAAAAATTTGAAACACAAATATTTGAATGATTTTTAAGCATTTAGCCTATGCTACTTATTCAAATCAATTTAGAAAGGAAAAGTTTTGTGATCGATCTAGGCGGGATTTGAACCCCGATCCCTCTCTTATAGGGAGAATGCTTTTAACCACTAAGCTACCAGGCCCACGCACGAAGCAATATAAATCTTTCCTCTCTTTTTATATATCCTTCTTTGAGGCGACGGTGTAGTCGCTATTGCGAACTATACTGTCGGAACCAATAAATGATATCTCAATCATTTTTAATTCTCCCTGTAAGAGAAGGATCGCGGGTTCAAATCCCGCCTGGACCGATCACAATATTTTTCCTTTCATAATCTATTTGAATAAACTCAAAGCCAACAAAAACTAAGTTCAGAATATGAACTAGCTTATGCTTCGCCAAAACATTTGAAATTCTCGGTATTTGCAATTAAGTTTGCCGTTGATACAGTATGAATGCAGTTGATGAATTCAGCCGACATGTCTGGGATCACGTATTTCAGTGCTGTTTAAGATTCATGGCATGTAGTGGTCAAAATTTACATGTTGCATGCACGAACTGGGGCATCGCTGTAATTAATGTCGTCTACAAACTGGCAACTGTTTAAGATCCGGTGAACAAAGCACTACAATAGATACTAAACCTAATTCAAATGCATCCATAGGTAGGACTATCAAATTGCTATGAAGACGTTCGTCTAGAACTGCAATACACAATGTGAAGAATAGTGAAGAAAATTATCTTAATTCTCAACAACAACTTGAAGTCGGCTTTAATTAGGTTTCTATCGCAAATATAATGTGTGCTTGCTAAGGTCTCACGGGCCCATACACGCAATAACTTGCAAGTAATCTACGGATAATTTACTACAGGTTGAACATAAACAAACACGCAAGGATGTAAACTGTAGGTATATCCTACTAATATTACAAACGTGGAACAGATAGATAGCTGTTTGATACTCATTCACGCAGAAATAGAATGAATTAGTATGAAACGGGTTATAGTCTGAAATAGCACATACCTAAACTACTTTTTTCAGAACTGTGGTCGCAGGAATGGGTTCTGTATTTTACGTAGGTGCAGCCGCGGGTAACAGCTAGGTATAATACTAGCTGTTACCCGCATCTGCACCTACGTAAAATCTCTTAAAAAGTCTTGCCATAAATACTGTAACAAATAATAACACACATAACAACATTTATTACTTTTACAGTGTGATAGTTTAATACTTAAATATAAAACAATTTAAAATATAAAAAAGCTTATTAGAAGTGGTCTCCATTGGCTGCAATACAGTTCTTTAAACGTTGAGGCCAGTTATCAAAAAAAGCACGCACTCTTTCCATGAAAAAGACTCTTCACTGCCAATCGTATGGATTTCATTTAGGGACTCCAAATTATCATAGCGTTTAGAGCACAAGGCTTCACTATTTTCTCAAGAATGGTATCTTGATATACTTGTGCCGTTGTTTTGATACCTTTCTCACAAAAGTATAGCTCAGTCACTCCTTCATAGCTGATACCCCACCAAACCATCACTGAATGCACACGAGATAATACTCTGTCAACTAATTGGGAAGCTTCCTTAGGGCATAAATACGGTCATTTTCGAAATATATTGGGAAAATGAAGCGCTCAAGTGGGCCGCTAAAAGTTAGAATAATTCTTAAATGCTATAAAACTTTAAATTAAAATTAAAATACGGTCATTTTTTTTTGTTAAAATGTTGCTCAAATGTAAAAAATCTCATCCGTATATAAACATTTCCGGTGACCTCCTTTTGCGTACCGCTTCAGTAGTTCTTTTGATTTTACCACCCTATTCTTTTTTAAATTACCAGTTAAGCAATGACCAGTATGTCTCTTATAGGCTGCAATTCCCAAGTCATCATTTAAAATACGCGACATGATTCTAGGTGCTTAAACTTGGAATTCTTTATCTCACTGCTTTGACCACATTTTGCGTATGAACACTACGTGGACGGCCAGACGTTTTTTTGTCACAAACAGGTCTCATTGTACCTATTAATAGCCTGGTACACAAACATTTTACTAATACCAAGCGTATGGAGAGTTTTAAACAATGCATTTGGCTCCATACCTACTTTGTGTAATGTAATCACAGCCGACGAAAGGTCCTGTTTGTCACTACAATGTATCGGCGCCAAAATGAGAAAACCATGGAGAAGGAAATTATATTCTGTTCTGTCCTCCGTGGAGAAAACACATTGAACAATCATATTATTATTATTATAAAAATGACAGCTTCCAAATTCAAATGTAATATTGCGTTTAGTATTTTGGATTTGGTCCAAATAATGTTTTGGTTGTAATTCAGAGCCAGTGAAAGATGGATGTCTTTTTATAACAAAAATTTTAATTCATATTATATACTTCAGAACTCCTATTGCTTATTTATTATACTTAAGCAATCCAGTGGAAAAGCTTCTGAAAAAATTAGAAGGAGTAACTTTAATGAAGTCGAATGGAACACTCAGTGTATTCAATCACAATTAGACTAAAGTGTGGCAGTTCCTTGCAATATTCCTAAGTGTTCTAGCAGAGTTTAACGCGGTGGAAAAATAAAGCAAATCGGACGTTACGAGCGAAAAGCCGGAGCAAATGTAGGAGATGAAGTGCGTTATTCCAACTAACGATCGGGAGGAGTCTTGTAATAAAATGTCATTAAGTTAGCCGTCAGCACACGTTGGGTCGAAATGGTCTAGTACTTATATTAAGGACAGGAATTAAGTATATTTTCTATGCAATCAATTAATTTGTAGTATTGTATATTTTTAAGAATTACCCTACCATGACAGCTGCATTTAGTAGTGGGAGTCCTAAAATACTGACAGAATTTTACTATTTTTACAGCGATGGCATTTATTTGAGTGACTTTGAACGGACACTTGAGTTATCCTCCTCCTGCCAAAATTATGAGAAAGAAGTTAGGATTTTTCTTACTTCACCACGCTCGAACAGTTCAGGTTTGGTAAAATTTGCTACAGACATAAAATTATTTATAGTTAGGATTAGTACAAAGGTCAGAGAGGTTAGGCAAGGGAAGGGGGAACCTTATACAACTAGACCTTATACAACCAGCGACGAAGCCAGTGATTTCTTTGAAGTCCTTACTTTAACATAATATTCTACAGGGATACTTGCGTACGTATACGACCTTGGAATATTTTATAGGTGAACAGATATTTCTCCGCAAATTGTCTTTTAGCGCTAATTGCTCGCAGCCCTTATTGCTATGCCCTTTTACTTCAAAGTTATAATTGAAGGATATCAGCGTAACATGGATATCTATGGAGTGGGGAAGAAAGGTATCTAAAGTATGTATAAAGTATAAAATAGGGCGTTTTACTTCTATACCAAGATCTTCGGAGACAAGCCAACCTCTCTTGCAAGCCGGTACACCTCTTGATTGATGGATGAGGCTGTAGCGCATGCTTCTATCTCGGGGTTGAGAGGGCAGGAGGTAATCGCTCCCATGAAAGGCATAGGACCCAAATTACCCTCCCGGTAATAAGAAGAAGAAGTGAGAGGACCCCGAGGTGAGAAGAGGTGAAAACTTTGGATGCAAACAACAACAACGCTAATATCTTCTTTACGGTGTTCCCAGTTGCATCTAATGAGGGTGCCTTACATGTCTAAAAATATTTCCTTTGTAAGCGTTGAACAATCTATTACAGAGCCTATTAGCGGTATAATGAATTACTCGGCTTCGAGCTGACACATTTCGGCGGATTTTAGGAACTTGTGATTGATTACAACTTTTTACGACACGCCTTACAAGTAAGTATGTTACGTTGAGTATTATAGTGTTATAGTAAGTTAAGTATGTATAATAGGTACAGTCGACAAAGGGAATACGGTTGCCCGATAGCATACTTTCAACTTTATATGAAAAAGTGCAACTGTACCTCCTTCGTCGACTGTATATTGTTATCTGCAACGTGGAGATACATATTTAGTGCAGGAAAGCTTTCTGTATCCTGGCAGTGTGCCAGGGTACCTAGTTATTTAAGTGGATTTGGTTTTTAAGTCACGTTTTTTATCAGATTATGTACATAAGAAGAAAATATTATTAAGATTAAAGAATGAAACCTTTAAGTGGTTTTTAGGTGTTGTCTTGTGTTCATCTGTCATAAAATATTTTTTTTATTTAATAATTTGCATGTTAACATGATCCGTTGGTGACCCTCTTTCCGAGACTTTGCCTTTGCTTGACATCGGGCGAGGTGAGGTCAAATTGACGTGTCCAATATAAAAAAAAAAATAAATGCTTCAAATTTAAAAATTCCTGAAGAAATTTAGGCTTGTAGAAAATCTTGTCCTTTTTTACCACCTTACTGAACTGTTTATTACAATTAATGTACTTATCTATATTATATAAGTTTCCAACTGACCCGGAAAACTTCGTACCCCCAACTTTTTACCGTTCGCGTGGCGTCAGATCCCATTCCCGCTGCACCCTCTACTATATTAAGCATTTATTACCCGACTACGGCGAAGCCAAAAGGAGGGTTATGATTTTGACAGGCTATGTATGTATGTATGTTCATTTGTTCCCTCATAGCTCCTCAACTACTTATTAGAACTGGCCAAATGAGGTATCGTTACAATATGACGTGTCACTCAATCTTGTGTGGCGCCCTCTAGCGCTCATAAGGTACTGTGTGAAAAAAAAAATAGATATATATGCCGTGTTTGGTATCAAATGAAAGGGCTATAAAAGCACATTTCAAATATGTATAAATTATTAGGGTCAATCAACTTTTAAGTGTAGGTACATCAATGAAAAATTTAACTTTTTAATTTTATTAGTTTTTTTTAAATATTTTAATACATTTTCTGTAGTTGATTACTTATATTTTAAGAATTCACATAGAGCAGAGCAATTTGTTTAAAGGAAATAGTAATTTTGACTCCGAAATCGACATGACTCTAGTTAAGATAGTCCCTTGTACAACTAAACTAAATAGGCTTCTGAACCATTTAAAATTCAGTCCAATTGTAAACCGGCACTTTATTCTCACTTAATATAGGATGGATTTAAATTTATTTTCTATAATTAAATGACGCAACTTTTAATTTATAAGTTATTTCCAATATTATTGTCTCTTGGACGACACTTTAAAATGTAACGAACTTTTCATTTAACTTGTAAAATAATAATTATTAAGTAATATTTAATTGTTTATGAATTTACTTTTAAATATTAAATTCATAATTGAAATTGTTGTAAACCTTAATGTTTTTTCCTAATGTAATTATGACGATAATGTGTCTCTAGGAGACAGGGACAAAATGGTTGTCCAGTGGACATACGGTTGTCCATAGGACATTCTCGGGAGTCCATAGGGGATACTAGAATTTTAATTGCTTGTATTTGTTCTTATTATGTAAAAACAAACAACGATAGACCATAGTAATCAGTTTTATTATATTTTTTACGAAAAAAAAACAACATTACAATATAAGTTTTTTATTCTTGTGATAGCTTTTCCTTTTTTTTCTCTTTCGCTCAGCTAATTTTTCGGGGTCTGCTTTCAATTTTTCTCTGTATATTCTCGATTTTCTTTTTCCGTCAAACCTATTATCTAAAAATAATTTAGAATTGAGAACCATTAGACTATAATAATATTAAATTAAAAATTTAAAAAAACCCCGGCACTCCCCATCTCCACTTTAATCCTCATAACTTTTAAACGGCTTAACCGATTTTCACCAAACATGTCTAAGAACACTCGCAGATAAGTGGTCTTTAATCAAAAAAAAACTTCAGGGACTAAATATTGAAAAAAAAAGTATTGCTTTATGTTGATTCTACCGTTATTTTCCTATGGACAACCAACATGTCCCATGGACAACGGTTTTGGTTGTCCGAGTGATATTTATCAGTTTTTGCGCTCCCTGGTAATAAATGATGATATTTTGAATTCGATCTCACACGCAGTGAAAAATATAAATTAATTAGAATATATTTTACTTTAATTAACTACGACATATCAAATACTTAAGTTTTCGTGCGGGATGTCCGGTAGACACACCATAAAGCCACGCACTCTTTCAGAACACACTCGGCCGACTGACGTCGCGGTAAAAATAAATATCAAAATGGTGACTGGATGAGTTGTCACCAAATGAATCGACTTGTTATGAAGGCACTGATAAAGTCATCTGTGTTTTGGTTTCGGAACCTTTTTTGCCGTTGTCCGGTGGACGTCAGGAAAATAAATTAAAATAAGGACTAAACTGAACATGCAAAAAAGTCGTTAAAATTATAAAGCAAACAAAAATCGATATGCTAACAGCATAGTAGATATTGTAATAAATAATTATGTGAACAAGCGTAATTAATTGCCATATAGTATTTTTAGTTTAAAGTAATGTTTCACTGTACTAACCTGCTGGGGGACAAACAATAAACTACTTCATCAGATGTTTTGTCACCCGGACAACCGTTAAAATTCCAGTATAATAGTGATTGATTTAAAATAATTGACTCGTATGTTTGCTTAATATTATGATAAACGCGACATGTGCCAACAAAACCTATTTTTCTTTAGAACTACGATTATATTGGCCAGGGACAAAACCTAGTACTAACAGGACAAATAAAAGTTGATTGACCCATTAGCTTTACCTTGCACCAAAATAATATAAATAAAAATAAAGTTTGAAACTAAGACCCGACTACCGAAAAATCACGCTCTAAAAAGTAACAAACAAGAAAATATGAGTAGCCTTGGTCGTATGCCACTTACTCTAACAAATCAATATATTCTCGGGAAAAGTGGCATACGACCACGGCTATCCTGATATTTTCTTGTTTGTTACTTTTAAGGGGCTGTCTTCACGGGCGAGAGAATCGCGACGAGTCCGCGCTTTTATCGTCGGAGGATCTCCACGAACGAGCGATAATTCCGCCACGTATCGTCGCGAGTCGTAACGGAATCGCAGCGTTTCCGCGGCGACTCGTAACGGTATCGCCGCGTTTCCTTGATGACGCGTTGTGCTATTATTTATTGAAAGAAAGAATTCAGCTACGTGCCAGACGAGAGCGAAATAAGTAGCGTCTCAGTCGATAAAACTGTTCTTTATTATGGAGGCTTTATTAGGCTTGGCCTGAGGCAACGCTAAAATGACACTGCGTTTGACAGCGTGCCCGCTGCGCGCTCGTTGTGAGAGCGCCACGAGCGCGCCGCGAGCCCGCTGCTAGTCGCAACGGGCTCGCGGCGGTATAATGACGATTATTGACGATTCGCGTGCTCGTTGCCACTCGTTGCATCGCCGCGATAATATCACCGTGTGGATACGGCTCCATAGAGAGTGTATAGAAATACGTGGCACGACGATAATATCACCGCGATTCTCTCGCCCGTGGAGACAGCCCCTTAGAGCGTGATTTTTCGGTAGTCGGGTTTTTTTACATATTGCTTTATACTATGTAGTGGTGATATACTATAATAATACACCTTGAATTTATAGTCGTTTCGGATATAAAAGATTTTGTTTACAGTTTCGATAGCAAAATCGTGTGGAAGTATTATTGTGGCAAAAGTTTTGTTTTAGTTTAAGGAATGTATGGGAGTTTTTTTTACACAGGATACGTCAATTTGACTTCACCTCGCCTGATGTTAAGCTAAAGGCAAAGTCTCGGAAAGAGGGTCACCATCGTAAACATTTACCATGTTAACAGTGGAGTTGTAAAAAGAAGGTACTTCCAGATAATTTTGCAATCCAAACTGTGCCCCAATTATTATTATTCGAAACGACTATAATATCACCCAGTAAAATGATGTTTATGTAGGTACTTTTTGAGGAGAAAAAAATATCACATTAAAATAAAAACCTTGAGCGACCCTTTCCTGATTGTAAAACTCCGAAGCCCAAAAGTATCTTGTATCACAGCGATATCTGTGGCGATATCAATATTTGACAAAGGGCAAACATTTATTTTATCAACAAATTTAATATTTTACCTTGTTGCCAGTAGTAACAATATTTAGATTGCGAAAATTTGAATATTCTGAAGTTAACGTTTTACCTGTTACGTAATAGGAAACAGTTGATTCTAGATTGTTGTAGACCGAAATATACTCGTAATAATCAAATATATGATTGTCATACTGAATTTCGAAGTTCAAAATAGCGATGAAGTAGCCCTAAAGTATCGAAACGCGACTCACGGTAGTGCGAAAGTGCGCCACATCGATAATCATAATTTCGAATGTTTTCCACCGCGAAGCACTGTAGTGCGAAAGTATTCCACATCGATTCACACATAGTCGAATGTATTCCAGCGCGATGCACGTTAGTGCGAAAGTCTAGTAAATGCAAAGGCATGCCATATAGTTAGGTTATTTTTAATTAAATGCAACAAAATGTAATTGGGGTACAACTAATATTTTTTTATTATGTTCTAAGTGTACGTACTTAATTTCTTTAAATACTATTTGTGATCAAAGGCAATTTCACCTCCAATCCGGCACTTACACCGACAGTGGAATATTACCAGAAATAGTTTCCCATAGGTTGTGGGGAACTGGATTAAAATATTCGCCCAGGCGGAGCCGCAGGCAATAGTTAATACAAGATTTGTGTAATTTTTGTAGTTAATACAATAAATTGGCTACAACAGAACTAAAAACTATAAAATATCAGCAACCCAAACAATAACAAAAAGTAAAACAAAGGAAACAAATTATTTTTAGGTCATGCAGTTGTCCAACATTGTTACCAATTGTTTTGTTACTGTTCAAAAACTGTCGGCCATATTGCGGTTCTTCTGCGTTTGACGTTTTTAATATCAATCCGCAATATCCGCATCGAAGTCTATAGTGTAAAGCTTTTTCAGTACCGATTAAAATTCTATTTTGAATAATCAACAATATTTGTAGATAAACGTTACTATAACATTGTATTGTTTTATAAATGAAATATGCTATATTACAAATGTCATCATCATCCACATAGAGACGTTAGTCCTGATTGTATCCGAGGCCACGGTGCCCTCGGAGCTCAGGGACCGCCTTCCGGCTCTTCCTCCTCCACTTCGCACGATCTTGGGCGTCCAAGGTAGTGAGACCGTTTTCACGCATGTCACCCTCCACGACGCCAAGCCAGCACTTCTTGGGCCTACCCCTTCTACCTGGACCTCTGGACCCTATATTACAAATGTAACTACTTGATTTACAAATGTTTAAATGTTAAAAACAACTACAGCCCAGCCTTAACTAACACTTCTAAAATATTTATCTACATCAACTAAGACGTTTATCTGATGTTTGAGCAAATAACAAAACAATAAATAATATACATGCTTGTACTCAATTCTATTGGAACTTTTCATAATAGCATAGAACAACATTCGGAAGGGTCACAAAATAGAATTACATTTATTATGTACTGTTTGATACAGATTATTTACCTGTTTAACGATAAAATAGAGGAAACCATTCGGAGATACCCTTGTAACTTGTCTATCAATACAATATCATCAACAGAGTTTCCTTGTACCTAAAGCGAATACATTTATAATAAATACAGCTGTTTGTTTATCTATAATAACGTTCCTACTGTATAATAATAATGCGATATTAGGACTAGTTGAAGGAAAGCTAAAACTGCTAATATTATAAATAAACTAGCTGTCCCGGCGAACTTCGTACCGCCAATTTTTTCCCGCCCCGCGATCGGTGTCAGATCCCGTTCCCGCTGCACCATTTAGGGGGATGAAAAATAGATGCCGATTCTCAGACCTATTCAATATGCTCACAAAATTTCATCAAAATCGGTCAAGCCGTTTCGGAGGAGTATGGCAACGAAAACTGTGACACGAGAATTTTATATATTAGATGCAAAAGTAACTCTGTCTGTCTGTGTGTCTGTATGTTACGCTTTCACGCCTAAACCACTAAACGGATTGTGATGAAATTTGACATAGAGGTAGATTAGGAAGCTAGTCAAGAATAAAGTATGCAGTAAATATCGAAATAAGTAATAAGTAGTAATTTTTCTGTAACACAAAGCGTCACGCGGGTGTCACATGGCGCTGCAGTCGGTTAGCTATGGTGTTAAAAATGTTTACAACCCCTAAGTAACCGGTTCAAACTGGTCGCGTGGGCGACCCTATTACCGTCAAGTGGGCACTTAGTCATGGGCTATATGTTTACTGTTAAAGTTTTATTGTATATGCTTTGGGTGCAAAATCCTATAAAATTATTTAAATTTTATAGATATCTACCAGTCACACACCACATTTTAAACATACCGCATGACATTATAACAGATTTTATACGGCTTGCGTTATCTTGTCCCTAATAGGATTTCCTATCATAACCCTTTTACGTACCTATATTATACTTAAGTAAAGGAAAAAGTCGGATAAAATGTCCCCGACGGCTTTTTAATTAGTACTTAGTTGGTTCTGTGTCGCACTGATTACTGCGGAATTGCTTCAAAAATGACAAGCTTAGGAGGTATAATGAAAAAACTTTGGTCGTTATTGTTCCTGCGTCGTTGTAATATCTTCTGGCAATGATTATATAAGTATTAAAGTGAATATTTAGAGTCATGACGGGATATATAACTTAAACTTAAGGGACCTAAACCAAGTTCAGGTTACCTTGTAGTGTTGTAAGGTACTAAACAATAGGTTTTAACAGATAACATAACATAACATAACATAAACTCACGCCTGTATTCCCCGAAGGGGTAGGCAGAGGTGCTAGCACCCACATTTCGCCAGTTTATGTTTAGGTCCCAATGTAATAGGTGGCGAGCCTATTGCCATTAACCGGGCACTTAGAAACCTGCGATAAATACACACATAACTTCGAAAAGCATCGAAAAGACATTGGTGTGTGCTATGGTAAACCTGGGATCGAACCCGAGACCTCGTCTCAGCAGTCCATTACCCATACCACTAGGCTACCGCAGATACCAGTTTTAACAGATACCTGCATTTTTTTACGAGATTTAAGTAATATGAATAATGACTGTGACTAGTGACTATCCATTCTTCCATATCTTCTATACTAATATTATAAATACGAAACTAACTCTGTCTGTCTGTCTGTCTGTATGTTACGCTTTCACGCCTAAACCACTGAACTGATTTTGTTGAAATTTGGTATAAGGATAGGTTAGTCCTTGAGAAAGGACATAGGCTATGTTTGGTCGCGATAACCGCAATCCACGCGGCCGGGGCCGCGAGCAAAAGCTAGTACAAGATAATTCAGACGAAATTCTATTTTTTATTATTTAGTAATACTTTTCAAAACGCCGCTGGTTAATCTGGAGGAATGCAATACTCAAGGTGTTCCATGCTAACCATTCCGATAGCTACAGCCAAGCAATTCCTGAACAAGAGTGGCTTATCATTACGAGTTTATTACTTACGAGAAAGAGGAACGGAGCTACAGTCCGTCAAATCTAAGAAGTACCGTTTGACAGTTCTGACAATTGAATGATAGGGATGGGATGAAAAAATCGATTACTATAATATCCGAACTTTAAGAGATCGATTACTATAATATCCGAATTTTAAGAAATCAATTGTTATAATTAAATAAAAGAAATGTTTAGGATATTTTTTTATTCACTACTAGTACTAGTATCGTCGTCTTCGTCATCATCGTCATTTAAATTAATGACCAGTTGATTGTCCATTACATTATCAAAGTGTACGTCTCTTTCGAAGTCGTCCATTATTATTTTCTTTGTTTTTTGTACTACTTTACTCCAATCTTCCTGTGTAACTTGGGCACATGCTTCCTTTAATAAACCTTCCATTTTCTTGACACTGAAGGGTGGTTTTGTGTTGTGTCTTGCTGCATAACCTGTAAAACAATAATGTAACTATTTGATAGCAGACGAAAACCATTGTTTAAATTATAAATGTTAGAAGTACTCGTGTTATTATTATAATATTATAAAATATTACCTTTAACTTGGGCCCAAATCAGTTCAATGGCATTATATTGGCAATGGTACGGAGGAAGTCGTATGACTTTGTGCCCGTGCTCTTCGGCCAATTGGTCAATTACATATGTCGGTTTTGGTGGTTTATGCAATTTCACTAACTGTAATAATTCAGCTTTTAATAGTGACATGTCGGCATCCACTCCTTTTCTTTGCAGCCATGCCACCAAATCTGCTTTCTTATTGGCTGACGTAGGTGCTTTATCAATTTGCACAGAGTGGTATGGGGCATTATCCATTATAATTGTGCTGTTAGGAGGGATATTCTGTAATAAATTTAAGAACCACTCTCGGAACCTTACTGCGTCCATTTCTTCATGATACTCTTTAGTGCTTTTGGATTGGAAAGCTAATAAAGAGTTTTCCACGAAGCCTGTAGACGCTGACCCAGCATGGCATATTATGAGGCGTCCACCTTTTCCTATCGGCACCTTCGAGCACGAAGCTTCAGAATCATCAGTCCATGTTTTCGGCACAGAATGGTTGGAATTTAGCCAAGTTTCGTCCAAAAATATTACATTATCCCAGTTTATAATTTGTTTAACTTCGCGCAGGAATGTTAGTCGCTGCATAATTATGTCATGTCGCTCCATAACAATTTTTCGTTTGTCAACTTTTTTGTATCTGAAGCCAATTCCTGTTATTACCGTTCTCAACGACTCTATGCTTCCCTTATACAGCCCGGCATCTTTTAAAGTTGCACATAACTTTGCCAATGTTGGAAATTCGCCTCTTGTAAAATACCCGTATATATGGTTTCTAATAGCATGACTATCGAATTCATCGATGCCTGTCACAGGTTTATTTCTTTTTCGTTT
The DNA here is from genome assembly GCA_914829495.1 of Eilema sororculum. Classification (NCBI taxonomy): domain Eukaryota; kingdom Metazoa; phylum Arthropoda; class Insecta; order Lepidoptera; family Erebidae; genus Eilema; species Eilema sororculum. Next base: position 20,879,112 of record OU618534.1, on the reverse strand, counting down.
TTTCGGTGTGTGAAGTACGTTACTGTCACTCCCCGAAGGCCCATATTTTTCACTTAATATTTTGCCAACGGTGCGGCTACCAATACCGAGAGCTTCACCGACGCGATCCCGAACTTGTGTAACTGGCAGTAGAAGTCCACCATTTTGAGATTCACGCTCAAAATACTCGTGTAATTTCACCACCAATTCACGAGCCTGGCTGTTCAAAGTACGTCCTCTTTTCGACATTATTAATAAACACTTGCTTAGTTCGGAGTCCAGTATAAATATTGCCAAGGTAAACGGATAAAGAATGATCAGTCCAGAAAAGTAATAGCCAAGTCACAAATTGTAAAACACAAACGAGAAAGCAAGTACGCGCACAGTCAGCTTCCAAGATGGCGAGAGACTGCTGACGCCGAACCGACCGAGCGGACCGCGTGCGCTTGTAGTTGGCAGTGTTGCCAGAAAAAAAAAATTGTAGAGACTTGGACACCTGCGATTTTGCCTATTGACCTAAAAATAATTAAATTAATTTATTTTAGGGTATCTGTGTATTCAGTGCATTATGCGGTCGCGCAGTAACGTCGTTAATTTATAACATCAGGCAACAACATTTTTGTGAATGGGTTCTACATACCTTATTTTTATTAGTTTTAGACGTAGAAATAAGACTTAGAAGAAAAAATTGTAATTGTAAAATCAATGGATGTGCTTGTTAAAAATTTGTTTATTTCTCTGTAATATGCAAACCCATACTATCATACACAAAAATAAATGTAAAAAACACTATCCCTGACTCCATTTACTATTTCGACAGCGTTAGCGCGAGAAACCCCGACTTATTTGGGCGCGAAAATCAAAAATCGACAAATCGCTTTCGACAACTTTTTAAAGAAGCAAATATATTTGATTTATAAATACGTATTTTTGGTGAATGGGTTTTATCTCATATTTTACGATTACATAACTATTTAGTTATGTAATCGTAATATGTGAGATAAATCCCATTCACATGAAAAAATATTTGTTTGGTTGTCAAGTGTAATTTGTAAATAATACATTCGATTTTTCGTATATGTAAACGATTTTTTTGCATACAAGTGTATCCGAAGAGTCGCAACACTACGTGCAGTGACCTAACTACGTAACTTTGTAATGAGGTCAAGAATATAACTATTAGAAATTATTTACTGTGTAAATATGTGTTATTTTGCTTTGTTTGAAAGTTTTCAATTACATTTAGATATTAAGAATTGTACATTTTTAGATACAATAATGAAATCTTTCTAAATTCATGGTTTTATGAAAAAGGTTATCGAAACTGAATAATGTACGTATGAACAAAGTTGTTTCGGTTTGAAAAATATGAAACGTCAAACGGTACCTCTTAGATTTGATGGACTGTAAACACCCTATACCTAGTGCACACTCTCACCGGAATACGAACTCCCAGTTATAGAATTTCCAACGATTAAAAACAATTACACGTGCGGCACTAAAAGGTAGGTAACATTGCACTCCTCCGACTCTAGGGAGAGAAATTCTGTTCGAGTTGTTTGTTTCTGTTCAAAGTGGCGTGACCTAACATTTAGAGTGTGCTCTCTGAATGCATATGAATCATAAATAGTATAGTGGGTAGCGAAAGTGATAGGTACCATATAAATTTTATTGTTTTACGTTTGTAAAAAAATATGTGCTTCGTGGATTTTTCGTTTTGCATCCAGAATTACTGTTTTTTTAAGACGCTTATTTTATAGACAAGTAAAAAAGGTTTAAAGAAACAGACACCAAAGTCTTTAGCTACAGTCGGGACAAATTCAAATTAACCTTAAGATTATTCTATAGGTGGGTAAAATATAGGTAGCCTAGTGGTATGGGTAATGGACTGCTGAGACGAGGTCTCGGGTTCGATCCCAGGTTTACCATGGCACACACCAATGACTTTTCGATGCTTTTCGAAGTTATGTGTGTATTTATCATAGGGTTATAAGTGCCCGGTTAATGGCAATAGGCTCGCCACCTATTGCATTGGGACCTAAACATAAACTGGCGAAATGTGGATGCTAGCATATCTGCCTGTGTATAAAATTCAAATCCTGGCCAATATACTGTTGAGTAAAAAAAAGTTTTTTTTTACTTATACTTATGAAGGTATGAAAATGGCAAAAAATGTCCTTTGAACAACAGTTCGTCTGCAGAGTAAAACCTACAAGTTCTGTTTCTACCATTATGTGGCGACCCAGTCCAATGGAGGAGATGACCCAATGAGGCTTAGCCGATCTGGATCAGAGTCCAGAAATCTGATGCAGAGTTTTATAAAATACACAATGTGTTCTCTCGAAAAAAAAACCTATATGTACTTCCACATTACATACTTTTTATCCCCTTCCCCCGCTCCCCTTAGAGTTTTGACCCCTAGACCTGTAAGACAAAGTGTCCCTATTACGTGGGGACGAAAGTCATAGTTAGCGAAACGTGACTGTTGATACACCACTGCCTACCCCTTCGAAGATTTACAGGTTAAATTATTTTAAATTATTACATTTATGTTAATATGATGACTGCAGATCACGAAAAAGCCTTTCATAAACTCAAAAATAAGTAGTTTCTCTTCTGGTCATTTCCTATGCAAATTACTTTATTATTACTTAATAGTGGTGAAGTTCCTAAAATGGCAATAAAATGAAAATGAATGCTTATCTAACGCGATGCACTGGCTATAATACCCGGATGAAAGTTTTCACCACGTTTGTGAGCTTTTATTTGGTTAGATTTTGTTTATGGTGTCGGGTTAAAAGGGATAATATAAAACTAAAATATGAAGCACCACACCAGATATTTTGATGAACATAATACAACATAACATTTGGCTTATAAGTACATCTTAATGTTCTCAACCTAGTAGTTTTCTATGGACATACGTAGTCGGATAAATATATCGCACTTTGAAATTGCGACACCAGTCTTCTTTAAAATAATACTAATCTTATTACCCCTGTGTAATATTATTTTCAGCATTTTCCTTGCTGACGTCACTTTAAACAAATTTTGTAAAAAATGAAGAAAAAAAAATTAATAGGACGGATCACTTTATTTTTAACTAGATTTTGCCCGCGGCTCCGCCCGCGTGGATGTCGGTAATCGCGACCAAACATAGCCTATGTCCTTTCTCTTGATCTAATCTACCCCTATACCAAATTTCATCAAAATCGGTTCAGTAGTTTAGGCGTGAAAGCGTAACATACAGACAGACAGAGTTACCTTCGCATTTATAATATTAGTATGGAAGTATGGAAGTATGGATTTCTGTGATTCGTCCTATTGGGCGGAACCCCTATAGGACAAAACACTGAACTTGTCAACTTTCGGATGGATAAGAGCATTTTCTAGTCACCTTGGCGTTGTAAAATACAATCTAATCTCGCAGGTGTTGACTTCCAAGACCTGTAATACTCGTAGTGGTGTACTTGTGGCTTATCTTCTTCATCTCTTCTTCTTCTAACGGGTCGAAGGTATATTATTTGTCATGCACAATGTTCAATTTTCCTCACTGAGTCACAGAATAAGTAATATTACTGACGTAACGTACAGTGAGTAGGTATTATGCAAAATAAGTGTACAGTCATCATCAGAAAGCAACATCTTTCTTATGCTGACCCTGCTGACCCTTCCGGTTGACCGATTGTTCTGATATTTGGTGCACACCTATACTTCGGGCATTAATACCATATAAATCAATAAAACAGTTTGATTTGCTTTTAATACGAGAGTTTTAACATCATTTTGAGACTTCGGCATCAAGATATTTATGACGCTGACTGTACAGCCCTTGTGATTTGAGTTTTGTGGAGAAATAAGTCCCAATATTATATTATTATCATATTATATGAAGAAAACAGGATCAATTTCTCCAACTATATTGAACATAAAACAGAATTACCATCAACAAACAAAAGGGTTGTCAAACACACTGAAGACACTCGTGATACGACGTGAAAGGTAGACTGACGCAATAAAATTATATCTCGAACACAAACAAAAGCAGACAGACATTCATGACTTAAATACGAAGAATAGAATGGAGGCGAAATGGAAGAAAATGAGGTGGGTTATGGAGTGGGACTTCGTTAACGGGGTTCAAAGAGTCAAGAACCCTGCTCTACAAATTACAGTGATGTATATGGAGTGACTTTTATGTTGCTCAAGGGAGCTATCGTTGAACCATGATTATGTTAGGCCTATATTCGAGTGAAATTGTAAACGAAAATAGAAATTTATTCCTTTTTAGATGAACTTTTAGCTAAGCTGGAATGCAGTCTAAAGAATAAATGGCCACCATTTCAGTTGCTGTCTCTAGAATTTTTCTTTTTTCTACGAGTAGAATGTAATAGTTTTTGGCTGAGATTCTGGCTACAGTATGGTTTAAAAAGTAAATATTCATTAGTTTTAATTATACCTATCGTGAACTAGTATTGTCTTGACAATTCCACGTAGATAAATAAAATTCATTTCGGAACATTATAAAGAGTTATCAGTTATCAGGTATGCAACAGAAAATTACTGCAAGTACAGTTAAAAAAGGAGGTGAGAGGCGGCGCGAGCGAGCGAGACTCGCGAACCGCACCGCCCGCGCGCACATGCAACTCGGGCGTCGGAGGGCACTGACTGACCTCCGTCCCCGGGCCTGGGGGTTGTCCCCCCTCCCGAGGAGGGCTAGACCGTAGGGGATGGCCCTGGGTCAGCCGCGGTGCGAGGGATATGTCGATGACAACCTCACCTCCGGCCTAGCACCATGACCCACAGTCGAGTCCGACATAGCCTCCCCTTCCGGCTCCGGCAGGGGGTAATCCGAAGGGATTTCCGCACGAAAAAAAAAACCGGTCCATTTTTTAACAACTAGGTACGGATAAATTTTTCAAACCCATATCAGAATTCAAAAACGGAACACTGGCAGCCCATTAATCATTATGTCTATGACGTCACGTGTAACCCCAACAAAAAGTAGATATTGTGTATCTACGTACCTCTCGTGATTGTAACGACCAACGAATTGTTCCAATGTTGTATTTTAAATGCTATTTATTATGTTGGCAGTGAACTAAGGTGGGACACGAACAAAATTACTGGTAGTGGAATAGTTAATCAACACTTTGTGCTCGTAATATAATAGGAACAGTCAGCATCAGAAAGATGTTGATGAACAATGTAGTCAAAATAATCTTAATAGCGTTTATTGACCCCCTTCTAGCTGACCGATTGTTCTGATATTTGGTAAACACCTTTAGTTCGGACAATAATACCATATGAATCAATAAAACAGTTAGATTTGATCTTAATACGAGAGTTGTAAGATCATTTTGGACGTCGGCGTCGAGATATTTATGACGCTGACTGTACTATGATTAGCTTTGGTCACATTACATATGACTTTATTCAATTATGTAACAGGTATCCATTAAAAACAAAAATAGTGTATCAAGCACACATGATTGTTGGACGCCGGGTACAAACTGACAACATGTTAAAATGTATAAAGTATCAGATAGCACGAGTGTCAAAATGTACAATCTATTAATGACAAAATACCCTGATGTCAGAATGTACAAATGCTAAAATGTTCAATCGACAACATGTATTTATGACCAAATGAGCAATGGTCAAAATATACAGTTGCTGAAATGTTCAATTGACAGTATGTACTTTTCTTATCATAACACTAAATTCAAATAATATCCACAAAACTTACAATTTTATTATTGTATTTATTGTTGTCTTAACACTAAATTCAAATTAAAATCCACTTATATAATTACATTGACATAGCAAAATCTAAGTATTCTTCTACATTGGAGTGCATGTTATACTTCAAATAGATAAATGCACTAAAGAGATTTTATATCAATTATCTATTTGATGTAAACATTTTATCATTTATTCATTATTACATTTTGTGCATTTTGACACTCATGCAATATTACACTTGTAATTTCTAGCATCACTGCATTCCTACATTTGATCGTTACAACACTTTGACGATTGGAAACTATTTTACGTTTGTACATTTTGACACTCGTGCTATCCGATACTTTATACATTTTAACATGTTGTCAGTTTGTACCCGGCGTCGATTGTTGGGGCAGACAGTAGCTCTGATAAAATCGTAAATCATTTCTTAATGGTGGTTATAAACTATTCTAACTTGATTGATAGCCAGAATTCATGAACACCAGACCTACCTACGTCATGATAGTTAAACGTACGTCATAAAGGCTGAATTTTTTAGTGGGTAAAAATCGAAACAGTCGGCAGTTTGGTAGATGACCTTTAACTATAAGGTGTCTTAAGAGTGCAATTTTTAAAATTGGAATTTTTTCATGCAGTTGGTAACTCTGAAATTTGACAGTTGTCACCTCAGTTTATTCCGATTATTAAAAATGGAGGAAAGAGAGGAAGCCTCTTCAAGTTTTCTGTCACCCAAATAAAATATAATATGAGAATTTCATGTATTTTTTTACATAGGACCTGTTAATGGGCTACACCCTGCAGGATAGAAAAAAGTTACGGTGTAGTCCGGATCATAAATATAATCACAATATTTTCGAGTTTAGCCGGGGTCTATCGTCTTCCTAGTGCCTAGAATTGCATTGCCTTCAGCCCTACCAGTTCACCTCAATTGTTTGTATTAGGACTTAGGAGTGGTTTCACGTCGGTAGTTTCCAGGAATCGAACCCCGGACCTCTATACCTTAAGATTAACTCCTAACTAAGCTATACAGTGTTAAGTCCTAGAACCATTATCACGTATTGTCTCTAACAAAAATTGTTAGTGTATGATTTGAGATTTACATGCTCATTCATATTAGTAGTGTAATACATACAACACAAAACATAATATAACATAAACTCACGCTTGTATTCTCTGAAGGGTAGGCAGAGGTGCTAGCACTCACATTTCGCCAGTTTATGTTTAGGTCCCAATGTAATAGTGGCGAGCCTATTGCCATTAACCGGGCACTTATAAACCTGCGATAAATACACACATAACTTCGAAAAGCATTGAAAAGTCATTGGTGTGTGCCATGGTAAACCTGGGATCGAACAATACCTACAACACAACAAAAACAAATATACAACATGGTAAATATCCCGGTGAGTGTTACACTTCTAAAATAAAATCTGTTAGTGCAAAATAATTAATATAAATCAGAAAGCCTACAACAGCGTTTGAGTAAGTTAATTAGTACTATACACAAAGAAAACGTTAATGTATAGAGTACGGTAAATAGCACGGCATAAAGGTCATGTCACATTATGACGGTTTTTGAAAGCATAATCGAATTGAGGCCACGCCAAGAAAACGCCGTCTCTAAGTGCTAATGTCATAAACAGGGACTGGCACAATGTTCCCCGTTTTGCCCTTAAGGTTATTGACTGCTGTAGAGAGAAAAGAGGCTCGGCATAGAGCCTTCTTAGACCTATAGAAAAAACACAAGTTAGATCCTTCTAGCTTCTCGTGCTCAAGTGTTAACCGAGTAGATTATATATTACAAGATTGATCAGTAGGTACTAGTTAAGTCAGTCTATAGTCGTGTAGTGTAGAGTTATAATAAGCGCGTGGAACATTTAAAGGGTCTCGTAATATGAGCTAATGGTTTCAAAAACAAAATTGAAAATGCGTGTCTAAAAATAGCTATTTCTAATATAATTTAGCAGATCAGTCACATTTTATTATACGAAAGGTACTATAGTAAAATATGACTGAAATAAAATGACAAAAGTTATAGCACCGTTGCATTATTACGTATTTTGATAGCTTTTTTATTACCTAACTATAGACTAGATAGATAGATAGATAGATTATGTGTCTAGACTATTTTTAGGTATCACCTTTGTAGTCATAAAGGAGCATAAAGGGTTCGTTCGATATAATAGCTAAATATCATTGTACATCAAACAATACCAAAGAAACATCAAAGATAGCCATCCTTTTTGGTCCACTTTGTTCTACGTCTATCTATGTCAAGCGATGTCTTTTTCCTTAAATCAAGTTGTAGCATGTATTAAGAGCGACACCAGTGAAAAAACGTTCAACTAAACGTTTTTCTTTGATTTATTTATGTTTGTTAAGTTTATTAATTAAAATGCACAATTGATTTAAAAAATCAGGGTTTCTACCTTAGTATATTCAATATAAATAACTACAAAAATAAACTAAAATAATAACATTAAAATTAACTATTGACATCATAATTTCAATACTTGCAAAAAATACAACCTGTAGAATACTTTCTGTTTACTTAAAATCATACAAAATTATGACTACGTTTGTTGACTTCTTAATTCTTAGACGTTAGCTATTTTTATAGATCGAATCCTCTAATATATCTCTAATAATTTAAATAAAGATTGTATGTATTATTGAAATATTTCTACTTTTTACTTCAAACTATATTTTTTACTAACCAACCTTGGAATCAGTAGTCTCAATCGCTGATAAAGTAAAAGCATTCTTTTGTTTTAAGTCACTCTTGTAGAGAAAAAGAAGATTTCAACGAAAATTACTTTGTATTCTATTGTCTTCAAAGCGACAGAAAAGTGCTACCGCTGTTTTGTGTTTAGCTGTTTTTTATTCCGCTGGAAATGTAATAATTTCTGTTCTTTATGGTTTTACGAATCTGACGACGATGTATCAATAATAACTTCGACTTTTATAGTGCGAAGCATGGACCTATTTTTTACTTTACATTTTTATTTGTAAATTTAATTCACGACGATTGCAGTCAATGCTGTTTTATGGTTAATATGGTATTACTTAATGACCATGTTGACCATATCAATAAAATGCTTTTGATGATTTTCCAAAACCTATTGTAGATATAAGTAATCCTAATTAAAAAAAAATTAAAACAAAAATAGTATCTTCTTATCACTTTCATTTGCTTTTTTAGTGACTTTAGATTCCTAGGAATATCAATCAATCAATTACCCTTAACGCAGTCCACTAGCGTCTTCCAATGTTGCCTACTGTTTGGACGTTGGCTAGACGGGTTGGTACAGGTTCTTATTTCGAATTTTCTTCTCTCGCAGTGCGATGCTATCGTCTGCGTTTTTCTCCGTTGGTCGCCTCTCCT